>OX465099.1:8439992-9072559 GCA_949987625.1 Chalcis sispes | reverse complement strand
GTATTGATTCGCGCGGCTCTCTTTTCCCCTACCTCTTCACCCTCATTTGCAATCATCATCATCATCGACACACACACTCGCAAACAAGCGCCCGCGCGCGCGCACTTTTCTCTCTCCGCCCCTCGACGCTTTTCTTCTCTTTGTCTCTCTCGCTCTCTCTCTCTCTCTCTCATCCTTTAGTTCGCTCCCTCTCGTCAAATATTAAAAATCATCAAAAGGTCTCGGGGAAAAGCTCGCGCGCCAATCCACTGGCCGTATTTCCAATTTCGGCATCCAATATTCCCAGTCCCTCCCACCGAAACAGTCATTTCCATCGCGCGCTCTTCCGATAAGTCATTTTTTTTTCCCGAGCCCGAATCATTTTTTCCCTCCCCTATATCCGTCCCGTTGTTCCTTCTATCCCAACAGCGCGCTGCGCTCGAGCGCAAGGCTGCTGGGAAAAAGTCGGGAAAAAAATCGGCGGCACAAACAACAATGGCAACGGCGACTCGGGAATGGACCACCGAGCTTTATCTCTCGGCTTGCCCCCGCCTTTTTCCAGGCTGGAACATTTACGCATACTCGCCCAGCCAGCAAGCGCGAATAATAAATATCCCAGCAGCGGCGACGGCGTCGGGCACGCGCACGAAAACGCACACAACGCGTATACGAATCGGGAGCGAAAGCTCGAGCACGCGCGCGCGCGCGCGCATCGCTGTACAGTCCCGCGACGAAATCGTCGAGATCGTCGGGATGACCACACGCATACTAGCCCACGCTGATGCATTCAACGACTGCGCCACATGCACACACGCACATATATAGATACAAGGATAATCGAGAGTACAGTCATACGCATTCCCTGCGCGCTATTTCTCTCTCTCTCTCTCTCTCTCTCTCTTTTAGCCGATCGTCATCATCGAGATCGCTCTCTTCCTCTCTCGTACGCGCGGCGCAGCTCCACACGCTCGGCCTATGCGTTGCTCGGGCGGGCGGGGGAAAGGAGGCGTCCGATGTGCAACGGCACACGCATCGTTTCGGCCGCGACGGCGGGAGGGAGCTTCGTCCACACTCGCGCGCGCACGTTCATGTATTGCACGTGCGTGTACGTGCATGCACAGGATTCGCACACAGATGTAGAGGTATCCGTGTGCGGGAAAGGCGAGGGAAGGCTCGTTTTCGGGGGAGCAGAGAGGCGGAGGAGGCGGAGGGGGCGGCGGTGAAACGCGGACGGACGTATGTGCACGGACAGGCCGAAGTCCGAGGGCGCGAGAGAGAGGGTTGCCGGTGGTGTGTTGTACCGCTGCCACTGTACACGGCCGAGCGAGCGAGAAAGAGGGAGAGAGAGCGAGAGAGAGAGAGAGAGAGAGGCGAGGCAGCAGTGGCAGCGAGAGGTGGCGGCGAGTGAGGTGAAGTGAGGTGGGGGTGCCCGGCACGGGGCCACGGCGCAGTTGCTACTCAGACACGGGGATGCTCGCAATGCCTCTATCAAAGGTTACGAAAATTCGCGATTTTTAAAGCTTTTTTCATTAAAAATCGCGGCCGAAGTTTTAGAAAAACGCGGGAATCAACGAATTGTCGAGGGTGTTCGCGCGCGGAAAGTCGCTGAGTGCGGGATTTCGCGGGAAAGCGCGTCTTACGATGTAGCGCGCGCGGGCTCGCAAGCTCGCTGAGGTCGTTCGACTCTCGCTCGCGAGGGACGAACTCCTCGGCGGGCTGCGTAGACGCGAGGCTAGTCAGGAAAGCTCGGGAGTTTCGGAGCCGGGAATAAAAAGAGCCGTGAGAGGCGAGAGAGTGCGCGGTGGTGCCAAGAGACGAGAGAAAAACGAGGAAGGAAAAGGGATCCCGCGGTCAAGGCACGTAAGAGCTGAAGGAGCGAAGGAGCGAGGCGGAATGAAAGAGCGCGAGTGCGTCTTGGGAAGGAAAGGAGCACGAGGTGCTGGATTCTGGCGGGAAGAGTAGAGAGAGCGGAGTCTCGCGCACACGTGGCTGGAGAAAAGTTGCGGGAAAGCTCGCGCACGGGGAGGGAAAGAAGAGGTGGAGGAGGAGGAGGAGGAGGAGGAGGAGGAAGAGAGGAGCCGGCTTGCGTCTTACAGGGCGCGACGCAAGGAGCGCTGCCGGGTGCTCGAGCGAGACCGAGCATTCCTAGAAGGGGAAGAAGATACACCGCGGAGAAGAGAGAGGGGCGCGCGCGCCTCCTCGCGACGCTCGCCTCGTACCTTTCTTATACCTATATATTTCTACAGCTGCGTGTGTGCGAATATATGTGTGTGCCCCGGTGTATATATGTGTGCAGATATATGTATATATACGTCCAAAGACGCTCATTCGTTCCTTCGGCGATCACGTGGCATGGGGGAGACTTTCTTCGGGAACTTTTCCTTTTTCGCTCGGACAGGACGTTCGAAACGTCCTCGGCCACGAAGCTCGGACTTTGCGTTCGAGTCATCTGGACCACCGCCCCTCTGTGCATGGACGCGTCGAATCATGATGGCTGACTTCGATGACTTTTGCAGCGGCGCACCGACCGACGCAGCCTCCATTTTGTTGTGTTCCCGTGGCTCCATTTGGATTTTACTAAAACTTTTTTGGATTTAAGGCTTTTTTAATTTTTTTCTGGAAAAAATTTTTCACGTTTTTTTTTCAACAGTTTTACAATTTTTGAAAACTTTTCATCGAGCCACTTAGTGCTATTGCACTTCTTTTATTATTATTTTAAAATTTTTTTCAAGGGTAAGGTATGTGATTTTAAAAACTTTGGACCATAGTAATTTTGAAAAAGTTTTGTAATTCTGAATTATTTAATTTTACTTTTAAAATTTTAATCTGGACTGAGATTATCAACAAAATCATAATCATTTTTATTTTTTTTTTTTTATTTAAATTATGAACAATTATAAATATTCAATTGTAGATTTGAAATTATGTCAGTCAGTTTGCGCAATGGTTATTAGCTATCGATTATAAAAGTACTATCAATTTTACTGGAAATATTAATTTATTTTGCTACGAGCCTTTTTTTAATGCTCAATTTACGGAAAAACAAAATTTTTTCCACAAAAAAATTATCCTTAAATACCAGTTGTTTAATTCATACAAATGTAGCCTACGCCGATATACGTTACAACGCGATACTCTTCGTTTCCGAAATACCCTGAGCTTTCCATACTTAAAATTGAAAAAATAAATCAAAAACTGAAATTTATAACTAAAATATATAATAACCATAGTTTATACGATGATAAACATACGCTTTCAAATTTGTCGATAATCGATAACTTAACGCTAATTACATAAAAGCTTGAGATTAATATTAAATAATAAAATGTATAATTATTTTTAAATAAAATTAGTTTAATTTGCAATCAAAAGTTAAACTTGTACTTCGTAAAGTATTCGTTGATAAATTTCGTTCATTCGTTTAAAAACGTAATGTAACGCGGGAAATTCAAAACGCGTCACCCGATTAACAACGGAGGTGTTGCGTCAACTCTCGTTTGCGCGTCGTTAGCGCTTTAGGACTTTGACGTTAAGATCTCTTCTTGATTTTCTGTTACAGACGCGTCGCACTGTGTTGTTATGTGTTGTCATAGTTATTTCATTGAAAAATTAATTTTACCGTTTGTAAAACACGCACCGATTTCTGTCTTTAAAAACAAGTCTGAACAACTCAACTTATTGATTTTGCCGGAATAATAATAATACAACCACCACTACAATAATAACCGATTCTTACATACAAGCGACTCACAACTTTTTGGAACAGTAAACGTGTCTCATTTCAAAATTTTACGACGAGCTCAAGAACAACAAGAAACAGAAGAAACTTAAGAACGTAACAAGAAAAATATACATTCAAGGAAAACGAAAAAAAGGAAAAACAAAAAAATTATAAAAAAATACAAAAAAAGAGAGAAACAAAATTAAGAAAAAAAAGCATTGCCTTAAAAAAAAAAAAAAAAATATACCTACGTTGTCAAGGAACAAAGGAAGAAACGGAGGGGAGGAACACTTTAGACGTTTACGAAATAAATTGTAAAGAAATGACTAAAGTATATTTTTAACAAGTTTTGAAAACTTTAGATTTTAAACGTAAATTTAAAAAAAAAAAAGCGGGAAAATGAAAAAAAGCGCTAAAATTCTTAATAATTAAAATGTGATCTAAAAGTCGTTGCTACCAAGAAAGCCTTATGTCCTTATTTCAGTTAACTCGGTTCCATATGTAAGTACAACTACCACAAAAAGATGCATGTTAAATGTCTATTATCGATTTTTCATAAATCAAGGTGACTTTAGTCTTTGCATTTACAAACAATTAACCTAAAATCGTAAAAATAATTACGTATAAATAATAAACAATGTCCTTTTGCAAAGACAATCTAAAATTATAATTTATGGTTTGAAAGTTATATATAAACTTTCAGATGTACTTGAAACAAGTTATTAAATCTAAATTTAAAAATGAGCTAAGTCATCTTGGTTTTCTTCCGTAGTAAAGTTTATTTTATTTTCGAGTTTTAGTTTCATATAAACATAGTTATAGTTTTTGACTCAAGTTATCAATTATTACTATTGCTACTCGTATAAAATACATAATTTTTTCATCTCGCACAAAACAAAACCTAAACACCTACATAAACGACAGGTTATTCGTTGAGATTCGCAAATACCCTATCGTTTTGATTCAACTTTTGCTATAATAGTTAAATGAAAAAAAAAAAATGTAAATTTTTGTCTAAAAATTTATTCATCAAAGTGAAAAAACATCACTACCGAATAATTCCGAGGAAAAAATAAATAGACATGAAAATTTCGTACTTTTCACGAACCCACCGCCAAATATTCAAAATGAACCATGTAGTAAAAGAGATAGAAGACCGGTTACAACAAAATATCGTTAACGCAGCGAAAAACGCCGCTTCTCTTTCGTGTTCCTGCGTTATATTTACAAGAGCCACCCCATGCTACCGCACTCGTACATGCACATACGCGAAAACATACGCGGGCGCCATCATCGAGAGGGCGTAAAATAAATGAAAACGGAAAGGGAAAAAAATGACTCCCTACCGTAATCCGGATTCTTTATTTCTCTCTCTTTCGGTTGGGCTTTTCGCCATCGGTTGCAATTATTCGAAAATACAGAGCGTTCGCGCGGCAACAGCGCCAGCGAAATCATTCGATCTCCTGGGGAATGATTGCGCTTTGTTTTCTCTCTTTCTATCCAGGAAAGAGAGAGATGGGCGAGGTCAATTTTGAAATTCCGAGTTCGCCTACGGGAGAGCGAAAGAGAGATAGAAAGAGAGAGAGAGAGAGAGAGAGAGAGAGAGAGAGAGAAAACGAACAAGCCGGGAATCCTTTCGGAGCTGTTTGTCTCTCTCTCCCTTTCTCTCTTTCCATCTTTCTCTTTCGTTGCATTATACAGCCATGCGAAGGCTGGGACAGCCGGGGCTCAGAGATTTCAAATATGTGCAGCAGGGGAAACTGCAGCGGAGCCCTTCCAGCAGTTTGGCCGATGCAATCGGTATGAGATTTTTTCCGGCGTCGACGACTTTAACGAAGGGTTCGACGCACCTCCTCCCTTTTCCTCTTCCTTCTACTTCTCTTTTACCTCCTCTCTTCTAACTAACTAACGAACGAACGAACGAGGGACGACGCAACGGAAGATATGCAGCATCCTGTACACACGCAACCCTTTCCAACATATATATGTATATATATACATATACTCGTACGTATATATATATATATATATCAGCGCGTATAAGAGGGTTGCAGCTCGAGTCCTAAAAGGGGTTGGGTATTACGCGCGTTCGTTGACGGTTGCATCCGGCTACTTTCTCTCTCTCTCTCCCTCTCTTTCTCTCTCTCTCTCTAGCTCGCCGGGAAATCGAGCGCGCGAGCGCACCGACACATACACAGATGCACACACATGGAGGCGCGCTCTCGTGAAAGGGGGGTGTTGCATTTTTTTCCGCACCCCACGCGTATTGATCTCCCGGAATCATTCAAAATGGCGGCGAGGCTAGAGAGTGCCGGCGGTAGCGGCAACGCCGCAGTCAACCAATGACTGGCCGAATCGATGACTGCAACGGGCGAGCCACCCCCGAGGCCCAGACCAATGGGAGCACGAGCTCTCTCGCACACTCGGCAAGCGCTCGCTCACCGACGAGAGCGAGAGCTGCAGCGGCCAGCATGAGCCTTCTCGTTGTGTGCGTTGATGGTCCCCCCTTCCCTTCCCGTCATCCCCCTCTTTCTCCCTCGTCCACCCGCGTGTTTTCCCTCTCGCTTTTGCGAGGCGTCGATGACCTGGGCCGAGAGCGAGCGAGCGGACGCCGAAGCTCGATGATTTCGGTGAAAATTCCGAGCGAAAAATATTCCCCGGGAGAGAGTAAGAGACAGAGAGTGAGAGAGAAAGCTAGCTAACGTTGCCACCGGTTCGTTCTCTGGGGCTTCGAGCCTCTATATATTTCCCGGCGCTAGCGCTGTCGCGTTCGATTAACGAGATCGTGCCCGTATTTATGCGTCCACTTTAATATATATACATATACAAATACCCGGAGAGAGAAAGAGAAGGGGACGGGGAAAGGGGAAAGGCTAACGCGCAATTTTGTATATACACGAACAAGAGTATGAGGGAGGGAGGAGGTGCGTTCTACGATGATTTTCAAAGGGGAATTTTCAGAGGAAGAGAAAACTCGATGATGTTTGTTTTTGGCGAACGAGGCGGAGACTGGATGGAAATGAAAAACTAAAAAAAAGGAAAATTAATTATTTATCCGGGCGAGAGACGGTTAAAAGTATGTAGTTCGGGTGAAAATCCGTGGATGTATGCGTGTATGTGTACTGAGCAAATTTGATCGGCAAACAAAATGAGTTTACGTCCGTTGCATTCGATGTACACACACACACACACACACACACGCGCGCGCGCGCGCGTTTGTGTGTATATATATATATATATGTATATGCATATGTATATATAGAAATTCAATCGCAAATATTGAAGGCCGTTTCTTTTTTTCTTTGCTTTCGGAAAATCATCAGCGGCTGGCTCGTGAATATTTGAATATTTGAAACGCATTTATTGTAAACGAACGATGGACATCGAAGCTTTTACGTTTTTTTATTTTTATTCTACTCGAGTCGTTATAGCTTCGATGCACTTTAGAGATCGTCGATGCTTGCTTTTCTCGCATAGGGGAAAATGTAACTTTGATACTTAATAGCGTTACGGAGACGTTTTCTCCTTCGTTAAAAAAGCTCGTCGAGGCACTCATAGATTGCCGAGTTAATTAAAATGTAGACAATCAGGTTAGAGGATAAAGTAAATGATTGATGAGTAAAAACATTCGGTAGCTTTTGAAAAATTTTATAAAAGAATTGACGTTTGCAATAAACTTTGATTATTTTTTAATAATATTTTCGCAGTCTTGTGAACATAAAACTTTATCATTGTATACTAACATTTTTATCTTATTAATAATTTACATTTAGAATAAAAAAAAAAAATCAATCAATGAAGTATATTTAAGCGATGTATCTGTAATAAACGTGTAAGCCACGATACGAAAACTAATAAATTAAATATTGCGCGTAAAATACGGGCAAGAGCCTTGCACTAAGTATAAAAAGAAAAAAAAAAAAAAAAAAAAAACTTTATTAGCTGTTATATTTTGAGCAATTCTCTCTCGGTGTGTCACAAAAAGCGTAAACATCAGCCGCGCGTTTTCTCTTCTTCAGATAAGGGATCATCGAAGGCCGCAAGTTTAAGGCGTGCGTTATCATCGGTGCAGTCACCTTGATCCGGGATACGTCGAAACGTATTCTTATCTTATCGGCACGCTAGAGAAGAGCCGAGAAGAGCGAAGAATAATGTAGTAAAAAAAGAAAAAAAAAAAAAAAAATGGCGCTCAATAGTATACAAGCTTTCCTAAACGATTTCTACTGGCGACGTTGCGGTCTGATAAAAAAATTCGCCGCCTGCTGTTTTTCGCGCGCTCTTCGTTACTCCGACGCGTGTGAAAAATTTGCGTAAACAACTTTTATAATCGTAAATTTTCCGAGCTCGCGCGTGATTCTTTTCTTATCTTTGCTTATACGCCGGTAAGAAAAAAAGTCCCTCGCGCAGCGACGACAGCTGTAACGTTCGCCGGAAAATTTTTTCATTGTCTTCTCGTTATTACAGATTTATTTTATTTTCGTTAAATGTTTTTATTCGCATATAAGAATTGTTTTTAAGCGGAATAAAAATATCGACGATAAGATGTAATCTCGACTTTCTTTTTCTTCGATTAAGTTGTTACGGTTTCACGCACGTTGAATATACAAACGCATAAGATTATTCATTTCAGATACCGTTATGTATACACATAAATGATATGTCAATAATTCAAGTTAACGTTTGCAATTTTTATTTAAATAAAATAAGATTATGCATCAAACTTTACTTATTTATTGTTAATTTCTTATCGATAAAAGTTTTTTACATTTAATTTGTTTTGAGAAATCTTTAATCACCCGAGCCACTCAACTGAAATTCAATACATTTTTCAATTTAATCTAATCCGGCATATTGTAAAAAAAATATCATAGTTCTATACGATATAATCTAGCAAGTCTGATAAATAAAATATCTATATTGCATTGATAAAAAACGCGCGATAAAAACACATACTTTTACAAACACCTGTCACTACTAAATGAGCATTGAAGTTAAAACGATGTATGTCAAAGTGAAAAATATATAAATTATTCTTTTTTAAAACGCTTAACCTTTCCATTCACTCGACAGCGAAACAAAAGAATCGCATCCCTCCGACATTCGCAGACGACGACGAGAAGTAGAAAAAGAAAGAGAGAGAATCGAAAGGGTTTGACGGACACACGAGTGCAGTCTCGGTGCGTCTCTTTTCTGTGCTCTCGATCTTCGTCTCTCTCTCTCTCTCATTCTCTTTCTCCCTCTCTCTTCTATGCTTCGTTTTGTAGGGCCGCAAAGAGAATATCGAAACTGCCGGCGGCTCGGGCCTTCGTCCACGATTGCATCACGAGTTGCTGTCTGCATTACATCTTTCTCATTCTCTTTCTCTCTCTCTCTCTCTCTCTCTTTCTCTCTTTCTTACTCGATCCGCGCACATGTATACGCACTCGGATTGCCGCCTATTGACACAGCCAAGTCGTCGACGTCGTCGTCGTTTTACAGTCCGGAAAAATGTGAAAGATGCGAGCGCACGAGCTCTCAGGGTCGACTTTGGCATTTGGATAACGCGCGAATGTCTACTCGTTCTCTTATTTTTCCTTGCGTACGATCGTTGATCGATCGTTGCGAGTTAATCGCAGCTTCTTTCGTGATGTTGCGACGCGGTAATTTAACTAGTTGTCTATGATAAATTTCACGCTTTTATTCTTTTTGTGAACGACGTTTTAATTTACGAATTTTAAAAAATAATGAACATATTTTAGTGTGCAATTAACCAGCGACGAATAAAAAATTACCGCGTAAATCAAGATTTAATAAAATAAAACAATCGATCGCTAGATTCATCCAAGGGATTTATATCTATACAGAACGTACGTAACGATTAGTCACAAGAAAATCAAATCAACCACTGCAATTTTTGTCGTTCAATGTTTTGTGGATAATTGCTACCCCGAGCGCAACGGAACGTAAAATCACGAATCGAAAAAAAAAAAAAAAAAAAAAAAAAAAACAAAACCCGACACATCCTAGGGTAGACCTCCGACATGCTTTTCTCCCTTTCTCTCTCTCTCTCTCCCTCTCTCTCTCTCTCACTCTCTCTCTCTCTCTCTCTCTCTCTCTCTCTCTCTCTCTCTCTCTCTCTCTCTCTCTCTCTCTCTCTCTCGTTTACGTACACACTCTCACACACGTGGGTTATATATGGACTTCAAAGTGACAATTACACGGCCATCAATGGCGAGTCGCGCGGCGCTATCGGCCAATATCTCAATAATTAAAGGACCGCGCGAATGATTAATGGGGCCGCCGCTCGCGGTATAAAGGAACATGCGTTTCAAGAGAAAGAGAGAGAGAGAGAGAGGGAGAGAGAACTACGGTTCTCTTCTTCCTTTCTCTCCCGCTCACTCTACTGCTGTCATTGCGCAGCGCGTATACAAGTGCGATATCTCTAACGGATTAACAACGCGGCAGTGCGGATGAATCATAAATCGCAAGTTAGACGATGGTAAAACGGGAAAACGCTAGATTCGAAAGAGTCCCAGGCAATCGAATTATTATCATCGTCGTTATTATTATTCGGCCGGAGAATTTTCTTACGATCTGATACGCTCAATCTGACATGGGTAAGATCGCGCGTTTTAAGTTTGCGATGACGTTGCGACTTGACCGTATAGACGAACGCTGATTTTTTCTTTATGCATTAACGTGCGTGAGAAAAGCTTAAACGTGATCGTCGAATTGATTCCACGCGCAAGTTTATTATTTTAATGTTCGTTTTTCATTTTAAAAGTAAATTAATGCACGGAAAATTGATACGTTAATGAAATATAAAACTTCATTTCTTTTTTATCAAAAAGATTTCAATATATTAATCATATTGCGTTGAGTCAAAAGAAAAGAAAAAAGAACATTAACTTGCTCACACAGTCATTTATCTTAATATAAATCTCATTAATTTAAGTACAAAGATCAAATTTCAAAAAATAAAAATTAATTCTCTTACAAGTTTATACTGCAAAAATAAATGAAATATGAAGCAAACGACGGTTCATTTTATACTTTCAAATAATATTAATGCGTTCTTTTACTTTTAAATTTTTATAACCGTCCTTTATTAATTTTTATTCAATGTCACGCTCACTTTTAAAGGCAATTCAAGCCGGAACCGACTTTCGACATTTTTACGTCGTAAACACATAACGATAAAGCATTTAATTTACAGTCGAAATAATTTTCAAAAATCACGCGCGGGAAGAGAAAGAGACAGAGAGAGAGAGAGAGAAAGAGAAAGAGAAAGAGAGAAATTAACAAGATCGCTAATCAAGAAAATCTGATTCTCTGCCAACGAATGATATATAAAAGTGTTTACGGGAAAAATACGCGCTTAAAGAAACAAATTTAACAAATTCTTCCGTTAACGTTGAGTACTCGCGAACTAGCCAATACTCAAGAGCCGCGAGTTAGTACACCAGCGCGCACATGCGTGGAGTATCTAGCAATCGCGAAATATGTATAGCAATACAACGAGGCGCGGACATTGTTTGAAAATACTTGCCGTAAATTTTAAAGCTCGGTTGCACCGACCGTCGACAGTCGACGCACGCACGCATACATATACACACACGCAGCCACACAGACACACGTCGTCAGATTTGTATTTTTGCAACGCCGTCGGCGGTCGCGTATATTTTTGGCGCCGATATAGGCTCTCTCTCGTTTTCTCGCGCGTAATCCTCGACTTTTCTTAAGCTTAACTGCGCAGTTGAAAGTTTAACGCAAAGTTTTCGTTACGCGATGGGTAACGTAATCTTTTTTTTTTCTTTTCTTATTTTAGGTGTATCGTTATGTGACCTCGAAAATCAAAAATATATACTTATTAGTTTCATACAAAAGAATCGTTTTGTTTTTTGATTTTTTATCTATTTTAATCAAATTAAAGTTATTCGTATAATATAGAACATATTTTTTTTTGGTCGCGAGGTTGTACGCGCAGATGAACGCGCGTATGATTTGAGTCGTTAGAATTTATGTGTCTGCATCGGATAATTTAGGTAATAATTTTTCTTGTTTTGAAATGCCCACTGACAATGAATTATAAAATTCGCCGCGTCAATAAAGACTCTTTGTACTTCATTTGTCGTGCAATAATTCACGGGAAAATTTGAAATATTCATCCCTTGCCAACTGTTGTAAATCTTTACAAATCATTATCGCGTTTAAAATGTTTATAAAATTATAAAAGGAATTGATCGGTTAATTTAAAATGTTAATTCAATTGAAATTTTTAAAAGTTTTCAAAAGTGTATTAAACTAGGTAAACACATAGCGACAAAAAGATATTTTGAAAAAGTTTAAATTTTCTTCATTTCCGTTTTCATCAAAAGCAATCACGTGTACTTGAATAAATCAAAGATAAAAAGAAAAAATCTTCGGCTTGAAATATTTGCTTAATGGCTAATTCTTCAATCAACACCCGCCATTTTTATCAATCTTCCACGAACAAAGGCGCATAAAAAGCTCTCGCGAAAATCACGTGCGTATCTACTTTCTGGTGCAGCTGTACCAACGAGAGATGTAACCGAGAAAGAGAGAGAGAGAGAGAGAGAGAGAGAGAGAGAGAGAGAGAGAGGGAGAAGAGCATCGTCGTCTCTCAGCGGAGAAGGCAAACGTGGACGGTCTCTCGCGACGCAGTCGGGTTTTTCTAGCGCGGGCAGTTTTTCTATTAAGCTTCATTTGTTTCTTTCATTGCGTAATGCGCGGATAACTCTTTCTCTCTCTCTTTCTCTCTCTCTCTCTCTCTCTCTCTCTCTTGCTCACCGGACGTGCCGCTCATTTCATCCTACAACTGGCGACGCGTTTGTTCGTGCGCTCCTCTCCCGTTAAAATTCTTAATCCGGACGTCTGATGCGTTTGTACGCCGCCTGACTGCGCGCGTATGGGATATTGTACGCGTACCGAGAGAGCGAGCGACAGAGAGAGAGAGAGAGAGAGAGAGAGAAAAAGAACGACGCGTAGTGAAGTTGGATCAACGAAGGCCCAAGGCCTTGCTATTATATATATATTTATATACATATACACATATGAATCTCTCAAGAGTCGAGAAAGAAAGAAATTCACGATTCCAAGACCTGTTCTCAAGGTCGCGCGGGACTGCTTCTTTCGCGCATTGCAACTTCCTACTTTTCATTTTTCCATTTTTTCTCGGCACTCCGTTTTTACGATCTCCGGTTACGTATTAAAAGCGAGCGCGCGAAAGATTATTAAACGCGTTCTTCGTTACGCGATTCGTACAAATAGACGATACGAGCGTTTCCGGCATTTATATATTTCGCGGACTTAGCACGGACAAAAACCCTGTGCGCTATAAGAGAGCCGTGGCTCTCTTGTTGGAAAGAGAGAGAGAGAGAAAGAGAAAGAAAGAGGGAGAAAGAATACGGCGTCGTCGAGCTCGTCGTTTCTTATTTCGCCGCCAGACGTCACCTCGGCACGGGCTGCCCTTACGCTCGCGAACGACTTACGAGTTCTGTTATGTATGTGTGTGTGCCGAGTGAATAGGGGTTGAAACGCGCGCGCAACCCTCGTACTACACCCGTTCAGCGATCGATTTCCCTCCATTGTGGAGGCTTTTCAAAGGCTGTTTGAATTTATTCAATTTTTCCTTATTTTTTTCTTTCTTTTATTGTAAAATTAAAATTATTAATTAAAATTTGTAAAATCAAGAAATAAATAATGACTATATATTAAACATTATTTTCGCATAAAAGTAAGATTAAAAAATGAATAATATAGTAATATTTTAATAAAAAGGCATTTTGTTCAAAGATATTAACTATAAATAAAAATGAAACTATAGATATAAAATAACATATAGACAAGTAATAAAATTTTAAAAACTACGAGAAAGGATTCATTAAATATCCAAGTACATAATGAGAGTCTGTGTGAACATTTCATTTCCATTTGAAATTCTTCCATAAAAGCCATAAAGATTCATAAAAAAAGGGCATCCTAACCACACAAAACCGCTTCCCAGGGAAAAACCTTCCCACATATCAATCGCATCGAGCCGTTTACCCAGACATAATTTATTCCGGCAATTAAAATTTCATCGCATCTTCGAGGCAACGTCGCGCTCGCCGGCATCATTACAAATTGCAGGTTACATACTTTTCGCGCGGCATTTGAATACAAAAAAAAAGCACACACACACACAAAAAAAAAATACAAGTACGAAAATAAACGATAAAAAAGGTAAAAAGAAGAAAGAAAATATGCGCGCGCAAGGTGCGCACACATACACGCACAGAAATTTCGGGCGAGTTCTTTGAGAAAGTAACGGCAGGAACGAGAGAGCGCGATCCACCCGCGCCCCCAAGACAAATGTCTTCCTACAACGGCGCGGGCTATCGCTTAGCCGAATCTCATCGCTCGCGCGCGCGCGCACGATGCAACCGGCCCGGCGTTGTTCCGCGTTGCATTGCGCGCACGAGTAGTGAGCGTATTATTATTATCCGACCGTTGTCCAGCTGCCGATGGAACGATTGCCGATCGAAATAAAAGGAGGGATTCGGATCGGACGCGTAATGTTCGGGTGTAATGTGAATTAAGAGCGTTTATATGCACTTGCGCGAACTCGGCCGGCTGGATGAGTGGATTGCGAGGGTGGAGAAAATTTTAACGGTGCTCGGTTATCTTATGTACGATTAATGCTTTTGTAAACTTGCGATAAAGATCCAATTTTTACACGCGTTTCTTTTCTTTTTGCTTAAATTCAAGCTAAATTCGTGTATTTTCAATGGATATTAAATGCAATAAGTTTTGTTTCTTTGAAAATCCAATGAAAATTATCATAAAAAATTATGTTGAAAAATTAACTAAAAAAATAATATTTCAAAAGTTTATTAATAAACTAGAAGTAATTGTTATATTTTTCAATAACGTAAAAATATTTCATCTTGAAATCTTTCAATTTGCAAAACCATCGAATAAAAAAATTTCTCAAGATTGATCCGAAGGCTCTTGTCTATTTTCCTAGACAAACAAGTAGTCAAACGCGTGTTTGATCGGCCTCGAAAACCACGTCTATTATCCACTCCCGAGATTCTCTCGACTCGTTTCCCCGTAAACGAGTTCTCATCGAAGCATCCGTTTCCTTCTTCTTTTCCCTCGTCTCGGAAACTCCGTATCCTCGCGCACACGTGTGTAACTCCACCCGCGCCTCTCGGTTCTCACCTGTTTTTCCCCGTTCATTTGTAATTTAAAGCAGCTTTAAAACAGTCTCTCGCACTCTCTCATTCTCTCGATCGCAAGCCAATACATCCTCTTTCTCTTTCCTTTTCTCCCCTTCCCTTTTTCACCGTATGCACTTGCACTCTCCCCCGCCCCCTCCCGGAAATGCAGCCTGCGTGCGGTCTTTCGCTCATCTCTTTCTTTTCCGGGGGCAAGTACACCCGCCACTTTCCCTTTGATTGATGGGGCGTTGGTCAGTCGGTGCCAGTTGAACGACTGATTATTTGTCCGGTCGGTTACTTTGAATTTAAGTTATTTCTTGACAGTTCGCTTGAAAGGAATTTTTTAAAGCGTTATTATTTACTTTTTTTTTTCGAATGAATAAATTAACTCAATATTTCAAAATCAATGAAAAGACTTTTTAATTTTTGTTACAAATCGCGACATTTGTCTAAATTTTGAAAATTACTTTACAGTTTTTACAGTCAATCCAAAAAAAAAAAAGAAAAATAAATTAACTTTCTGCAATACGATAAGCGAATTTTACCATTCAGAGCTAAAACGATTCGTCTATTCACAAATTTTTGACTAATGCAAGCTATTCTTCAAATCGATTTTTTACGCACGAGTCAGGAGCGCGCACACGCGTTCCTCCAACCCCTTGCAAAACTCGTCCTCGCTAACTAAGTAAACGCCATCGAAAAAATGAATCCCCGCGCTCGACGCACAAAAGAATAACAAAAGAAGTAACTCTTTTAAAATCCGCACGCGCCTCGAAAAATACAGCGTGGAGCAGTTGAGAAGAAAAAAGGGGTTCTCGAAATTCGATTTAACTTCGGCACGCGTCCCGCACCCCATGCGCTCTCGCCCCCTCCCCCGTACGTCCTTACGTATATTTTTACTAGCCAGCCGTCGAGCGCAGTACGATTAACAAAGAGGCCGGAGATAGTAGCAAACGACGGTGGGCAAGGCTTCGGACGGCTTTTTTTCCGCTCTCTTTCGAGCGCTCGCGGCTCATTGGCCGATTTTTTTCTTCGCGCGCACGTAAGATCCACCCCCCTGGTGGACGCGCGGCTATGGAAAAAAGTAAGCACGCGCGCGCACCGTCGTCTTTTTATCTTCTCGCGCTCGACTGCAGTTGCGCCGGTAATCCAGCTCCGTTGGGAAAAAAAGGTACGAAGGAAGGAGAGAGAGAGAGAGAGAGAGAGAGAGAGAGAGGAGCGGAAGCAAACTCGCTCGACCGTTGTTAGCTCTTTTTCCACCTCCGCCGCCAACGCCGTAGGAAAAAAGTCGGGGAGGAACGGGAAAAAAGGTAGGCAGGCGTACGTCTCGTAAAACCGAGGCTCTACTCCCCACCCTCGTCGGGCGACACACGTGGCGTGCACGTGGAAAAAAACGGGCGAAAGAGAGGAGCCACAGGGAGAAAGAGAGAGATAGAGAAAGAGAAAAAAGTGGCGCTAGCGGAGGAAGTAGGGGAAGGCCGCGTAGGCGCGGGAAAATTCAAAGGGAGAGAAGGCGCGCGCCGTAAAGGTAGGGAGAGCGAGGGTGGAGAAAGAAAGAGGGGAGAAAACGAGCGCCTTTTCCGAGGGTGGGGACGACGGCGCAGAAGCGGACGTTAGAAGTAGTAAGGATTTTGGGTGGGGGAAAAGTACGATCGAGCAAAGGCGAACATCGGGGGTTGGAAAGTATACGTGTGTGCGGCGGCGGTATCTCCTCCACTTTGCCCCTCGAGCGCGCGGCAAGTGTAAGGGTGTAAGAGAGAGAGAGAGAGAGAGAGAGAGAGAGAGAAACAGAGGGAGTGCGTAAGATGACCAGTCCTTGTCCCTCTATTTCTCTCACTCTCTTACTCTTACTCTTACTCTTACTCTTACTCTTACTCTTACTCTCTCTCTCTCTTTCTCTCTCTCTCTCTCTCTCTCTCTCTCTCTCTCTCTCTCTCTCTCTCTCTCTCTCTCTCTCTCTCTCTCTCTCTCTCTCTCTCTTTGTCTATCGAGGCCTTCGTGGCCTCGAGGAGCTTGTGCGGTATACGCTTCGTATCTTTGTCTCCCTCTCTCTTTGTCTATGCCGAGCGTCGACCAAATGACCAGCGTTCCTTAAATTACGTTCTCTTCCGTCTCTCTTTCTCTTTCCCCCTGTAGATGCGGCCGAGGCGATCTTCTCTCTTGTGCACGTCCCCGAGATAGCCGGGTCTCCCTTCTCATGCTAATTGTCATTGTATACGCCGATCGCGTTTACGTTTATCGGGGTTGCATAAGGAATTCATAATAATTGTTTTTATATTCGATTTGTAAGAGATTACAGCTTAAATAATTGTAAGAATCGACTCCTTAAACTGTGTTATTATGAAATAATATTAGTATTTAAAACAAAATTGATTTATTATAAATTTTTTTTGCCGCGATTAACAATATTAATGAATAAAAATAAAATTTATCAATTTTTATTAAAATATTTTTTAATTATAAAATTTTATTTCGATGAAAAAAAAAAAAAAAAAAAAATTCAATCCCACCAATGAAAGAAGTTCGCGTGCAAACAATATGCAAAACTTATTTGGATTGATAGAGTATGGAGTCCGCGCGGTGACGAATCATAGCCCGCATTTTTTTTTTTCGTACAGACTTCACTCGTCTACTACAAGGGGGGAAAAGAAATTGCACATGGGGGTGAAGAAAAAAAAAAGAAAACATTATTGAGTTTCTCTTTCTCTCGCTCTTACCCTCGATCGTCTAGTGTGGATCGTCTGCGCGAGTTAGTCACGCATGTGTTTCAATCGTGGCCGTGTATACATTTATATACGCACTTGAATGCGCGAATGTATATATATGTATATGTGTACATCGCGAGAACGGAGGCCATTTTTTAAATAAGGGCCCCCTCTTCTTTTTTAATAAAACTTCGGTGAACACCCCCTTACGTATTACGTACGGCTGTCGGCTATACGGTTCCCTTTGCTGCACTTTTTTCCGAACTAGTCGCATTTACCGATTCGTGTCGAGCACAACTCGCGTGTACTCCGGCGCCTCGTGAAAGTCACGATTTTTTATCCTTTTTTTTTCCTTTTCTTTCCATAATTTTCTAGTGATCAAATTTTTACATGTTTCGATAAATGTTGATTTATTGATTTTCGATAAATCAATAAGACTGAATAGTAGATTGATTTTATTAGTTCGTGTTGGGTTTTGTAAGTGTAAAAATATTATGTAATATTTTATATACATATAAATTTATTTCGATAAATTTAATAAAAAAGTAAAATCGTCGTTGATAATTTTGTAAAACAATCATGAGAAGACAAGTGTCGCCGTAAGACAAGTGCAAAAATTAAACATCCCGCAAGTGTTTCTCCGGCCGAACTTTCCTACGTGACCAGTCCATCGGTCCAAGAAACCGACGGTATCGCGCGCATGCACACGCATGCACACGCATGCACACACATACACACACACACACAAACATAGACACACGCACGGGACACCGCGATCCTCCCCAGAAAACGAACGAGTCGAGGCGAAAGACAGAACGGAGACGAGAGGGAGGCGAAGAGCCCTCGAGGGGAAAAGGCTCGGGCTCCGTGTAGGCGGTGGCAGGAAAAGGAGAATGCAGGCAGAGCGAGAGAAAGAGAGATAAAGAGAGAAAGCGGTAAAAGCTTGGCGCTCTTCTTACAACCCTCCTTCCGCGCCGACGCACACACCTCCGTAGAGTTTCGCGCCCCCACCCGGGCCGCGTATCTTACCCCAACGAGCGCACCCTCTTTCCTTGGCCGCGCCGACCCCTCCGTCACCCCCGAGAAGGAGAAGGGAAGAGGAGGAGGGGGTCGCCGAGGAAAATCGAGAGAGAAGCGGCTGGCGGTGGGAGCCGCAAGGAAAAGAGAGGGGCGGTACGAAAACTCCTGTCCGGCGGGCCGCCTTCAGTTTTTCAGCGTCTCCCACGGCAGGGCACGCTCTCGCCGCGGCGAAATTCGCCTCGCGCGCTCACCCACGACTCCGAGAGGACGGAAGAAGAAGAGCGGCAGAACGCTCGGAGAGCCCGCGGCCTCGCGACTCCCTCGCGGGCCCCCCGCAAGGTCCCGGAAGGGCCACCACCGCGCGAGAGCTGCGCCCGCCGGCGCGCGGCCTCAGCGGCCTTCTCTTTCACGTCGCCGTCGTCGCCTTCTTCGACTTCTTCTTCTTCTGCTTCTTCTTCCGCTTCTCCCCCAAAGGAAAGAGGAGAGAAGAGCGGAGGAACCCCTTCGACGGCGGTGCTGCGCGTAAGACGGCGGCGGCGGCGGTGGTGGCGGCGGCGGCGGCGGTGGCGGCGGCAACGGCGTCGGCGAGGGAGCGAGGGAGAAAACGGCGTCGGACAGAAATTTCGCGACCGCGCATCACCTAAGACAACGCCCCTACCCGGCGCGGGTTCTTTAAGGCAGCGCCACGGCGGCACACGGGCGAGAAGGGGGTGGCTTTTAGTCAGACGCACGCGGTCTGAGACGCGCCGCGCCACCACCGCGCCGCACACACCACCACACCACCTTCTCTTTCTCGCGCGCGCTCTCTCTCTTTCTCTCTCGCTCTCTCTTTCTCGCGCTCGCCTCTCTCGCTCTCTTTCTCCTACGGAGAAGGACTTAGAGCATTTCTCGCGAACCGCGGAGCCGAGTCAGTTCGCTTCCTTCGCCCGTTAAGGACTCGGAACACCTCGCGGAGAAGAGGGAAAAGGACTCCTCTTTTCTCGCTCTCCCTCAAACGTCGTAGTAGTCGTCGCGTAGTCGTAATCGTCGTCGTCGCCGTCGTCGTCTTCGACCGCGAGTAGTAGCAGTCGTGTCTTGGCGCTCGTACCCTTGAACACGCACGAGCGAAACAACGCACAGCCGGTGTTGTGTTTTCGCGTATCCGCGTACAACCATTACCATCCAGCCTCTCTCGTTTTCGTACTTTGCAAAGCTTCGAACGGAGTATGCTGCGCTCGCCGGATGTTCGCTCTTGGACTTTAGATTTATTTCGAGGAGACTCACCGCCGCTGTCCGACTATTGAGACTTCCTCACGTTGAGCTGCGATTTCCAGTAAGAAGAGCCGATCGCTGCCTCGGCCGCCGCTGCACTTGGAATTTTTTTCGCTTTCGAGGACTTTTTCCGAGGGACTTGTGCCAGAGTGCCAAAGCTTCGCAGTGACTTTGAAAAATTTTTTGCTCAGACTTGCAACTTTGGTCGCCGCTTTCGTCGTGGAAAAACACTGACTAGTTGTTTCAACATCAACATGGGATGACACTTGGATTATTTACACGAGTACCAATGCAACAATTTTTGGATTTTAGTGACAACTCGGGTGACGGATACCGATGATGAGGCGAGAACATTTGTCCTTCGACTCGGGATCGTCGAGATTTCACTGCAACAATCTTCTTCATCTATCCCAACGAAACGACGCATAAAATTTTCGGACACAGTGAAATTCCAACCAACGACCAGTTCTAGTGCAAATAATCAGTGACTCTGTGATAACTTAACAGATTCTGGTAGCGTTCCCAGAACTTGCTAAAAAAAAATTCCAAGTGCAGTTCTCGTTAGTTTTCACAAGTTTTTGTGAAACGTAGTAAGACGAAAGCAAAGGATTCACCTGCAGCAACGATGAAACGAGTGAACAAGTGTCTCGAAAATAAAAATAAACAAAAAAATAAATAAATATAAAAAGAAAAAAAAATTGTTTTTCTTTATTTTTATGGAAAAAAAAAAAAAAAAAAAAAAAAAAAATTTTTAAAAAAAGTGCGCGAGTTCACCGTTGTCATTGCTTCCGGTTTATCCGGCGATAACGTCTTTTCTCTCCACGGGTTTCCCCACTTTTGGTTAACCACCCTGAATGAGACTCTATCTCTCTCTCACCCCCTCCACACAACACAACTGACACATGCCCACGGGCACGTGAATGTTACAGTCAGTGCACCGGCGAAATCGCATAGTCAAAGATACCGATACGCGAAAGATCTTTAAATTCTCTCGCGGTAAATGTTATCCCGAAAATGACAAAAATTCGTCGCCGCGATTTCATTTTTCAAAGTAACTGTAAAATTTTCAATCTTTTCGTTTATCGTATACAGTTGCCTTGATAATTTTATTCAAACAATTTTTTTAGCGAAATTTATTACAAACAATCAACTCTTTGCTATGAAAAAAAATATTTCAATTTTATAAATAAAAATTTTTTTACGATGCAACTTGTATCTTACAGCAGTATTAAATCATCCGAACGAAGAAAAAATATTGAATTTAAATTTTCATTTTTTTTTTAAATCAATAGCAGTGATACACTAGCATCGAGTGCACATACAAACATACACATATTCCTACACACACACATTCCCACACACTCGCACGTGGTAACGATTCATTTTTTTCCAGGTCGTACTTTTAAATTCCGTGTCATTGTGCGCGCCGTGACAGCCCCGTTTTCTTGCCGCTCCCGACGATAGTTGTGCGAAACAACATCTCATTTCCTACATAACACACACGCGGTTTTTTTTTTTTTTTTTTTTTTTTTTTTTTATTTCTCATACCATCGTTTTTCTTTTTCGCTATTTTTTTTCTCCCCGTCTCGTTGCCGTTCGCGGTATAACGCGCGCGTGTTTTTTATCCACTATACTCCCGCTTCGTTGCGACGGTAAAAGTGGCGAGCGATGCGCTGGGTAAAGTCGGAAATTACCGCGAAATAAAAGCCGTCAACGACAGACTCGCTTGCTCGCTCGCTCGCTCGCACGCTGGAGGAAGAATAAAAAAAGACTGCGACGTTTGGCAAACTGTTGCTCAACCCAAAGCGATGCGGTCGCAAAAATTCGCCGCGATTATCCGGAGGGAAAAAAATTACGCGCCTTTGATCGTCAACGAGATCGCCGAGAGTGTATTTTGCGTCGCGTTAAAAATTTAATCTGAATGAAATATTCAACGCGAAACTCCAACGTGCTATTTTCATCGGGATTCGTGAATTTTTATGATCGTATTTTAAGATGAAACAATGCAAAGATATCCAAAATAATGTTACGTATTACTTATTCCCGTCTTGAGTGCAGACACCCGCCAATAATTTTTTATAACACTTGTACAGCATGAATTATTGCCTTGCGTTTATTTGATTTAATCTTGATTAAAATTTTATTTTATTGACAATTACTTTTGATTGATTATGATTTATTGTTGGTGTAAAATGATATTGTGCTCGAGATTATCGCAACATGAGAGAAAAATGTTATTTTTTTGTGTGATTGCAGCTTCGAGCGGGAGACGCGTTACAGCGAGTTATTCCCGCGCAGGAGAGGAAGACTGGACGAAGCGGAAAAAGCAGAATAAGACAAGAAAGCAGAAGACGAGCACAAGAGCGGAAGAGAATAGGAAGAATAACGGTTAGAAGCGGGGTAGCAAACCGAGTAGATCGGAGAGGTAGGAGTACCAGTGAGAGTGGAGGAGAAATCGAGGTTGAGGAAGATCAAGAGAACGAAGAAAAGGAGAAACGTGAAACCTCGAAGCAGCAAGAAAGGAGGAAGGTCATAAGAAGAAGAAGAAGAAAAAGGAAGAGGAAGAGTGAAATAAGGAATCGAGTGAAGATAATCGAGACCCCGCGCCGCATACATATATATTTCAGTGTGTTCAACAAACGAGTGTACCTAAGTGCAATATTAATTAAACGATAGTAAAAAAAAGCTACTACCATCGACGATCGGTACGACGCGGTAATCGATAATTGATTAAAAGTAAAAAAAAACCTCTTCAAGATTAATACTAGAGTCGCATTTTTCTCGAGAGGGAGTTTTAAACGGACTTTGACGACGCACATCGAGGAAGGAGCGACGACGAAGAATCCAGGAGGATCCACGGAGAAAATGCTCTCGTTTCGCTAAACAACTCTCACCAAGAAGACTTTGCTCGACGCGACCGAAGGCCAAAGTCTCATATCACAAACACAACAATACACACACGAACCAGTACACACATAACGGGGCTTAAAAAACTCAGGGCAACGCGAAACGAGAAGTGATTTTATCCACGATACGGGTCAATCCATCCTGAATTTTTCCAAGATCATATAATCACCAAACAAAAATTAGTTAAAGAGAGAAAAAAAAAAAACGAACTCCTTCGACATTCGACCAAATAAACATTATACAAAGTCAAAGTGTCCGTGAACTCCATCTCGTTCACACCGTCCGGGCTGGGCAATCCTGAATTTAACCTGAACTTAAGTGTACGTATAGAGTTTAAGTAGATAGAAGAAAGAAAATAAGGCTGTCCTCCGTCGAGTGCGAGGACATCCAACTGAACGGGCGCGCATGATAATACTCACACAATTTAAACACACACCAGACAATCTCCTTAACACACAACACGACGAATTACATCACAATTTGTATATAATAAGGACAGACGAAGAAGCAGACGAAGACGGAAGCTACCAGTCAGGAGGAGAATTAGGGGAACCATCATTAGTCAAAATTCAACATCAAGATCAACCGAAAGAGCCCGACAGATTGGCAATATCTAAATAAAGCTTTCATGAGCCAGATAGTCCCCATAAGTCCAACGAGCGAGACAACGGCGCAGCCGGAAAACTGACGCCGTTGGAGAAGACGTCGTAGGTTGCGACCGTGCCTTACATCTTTCGGTCGACCACGACGCTAACAATAACGACGAGTGAGGCAGAGCCCTCGCTTGACGAGTGACGGCGGCGAACGCGGAGGTGCGCCCGTCGTCGAGCTGCTTACCGAAAGGAGTGTCAAAAAGCGAGCAAGCTGCGCCGGAAGGGGGTAGCCCGGGCTTCTCGCGAAGGCCTCAAGATTTCGGACGCGACGGCGGCCCTGGACCTACGCGCCCAGTCGCAAGCCCAATCGGAATTTGGCCTGGAGCAGCAGCCACAGCAACATCATCACCATCAGCCGCTCAATCCAGATACGGCACAAAATCCAGCCGAGGTCCGCCCTCATCCGCCCTATCATCAGCATCAGCATCTTCAGCACCATCCCCAGCATCATCCGGGGAATCACCATCACTCTGGCGATTCGGGGGGTGGGATAGAAGGAGGAGGGGGCGGCGGAGAAAGTGGTGGTGCTGGTGGTGGAGGTGGAGGAGAAAATACAGGAAGCATCGCGGCCAGGACCGCGAAGATCCACAACAACGAGGAGGACGAAGACATCACCGAGCGCGAGGAAGACGAGGAGGACGAGGACCCAAGCTCACCCGAAGCAGATCTCGCGCCGGAGCCGGAGCCCATGGAGGTTCAGGCCTCAGCAGTGTCCGCTACGGCGGCAAACCTTCACGCCTTGCGTCAACACGTATTCAAAATGTCCGATTACTGGCAGCAACCCCAGCGAGGACCGCCTCAGCACTCACCCGGGATGCAGCACAGTCCGTTGCAGAACTCACAGCAACAAAATCAACACAATCAACAACAGAACGCCTTGCACAGTCCGCTTGGTCAGCAGCAGGCGCAGCAACAGGCACAGCAGCAGCAGCAACAGGCACAGCAGCAACAGCAGCAGGCTAACGCAGCCCAGGTACAGCACAGCGCCAACGGCGCACTTGGACAAAGTCCTGCTTCGCAGATGCAACAGCAGCAACAGCAACAGCAACAGCAGCAGCAGCAACAACAGCAACAGCACGCAATGTCTATGGGACAAGGTTCTCAGGGAGCGCAGCATCAGTCTTCTCCAGCGCCAACGACGCCTTCGCCGCAGGCAGACCATCAGAACGCCATCGCCTCGAGCATGGCGCAGAGCCTGCATAATCTTGCCCAGGCTCAGGCTCAAGCTCATGCTCAAGCTCAAGCTCAAGCTCAAGCTCAGGCTCAAGCTCAGGCTCAAGCCCAAGCACAGCAGTCGATGTCTCAGGCGCCAAGTCCCTCGCTCGCCGTACAAGCTGTACAGGCGCTAAATCAAAATCTGGGTCAGGCCCTTACCCAGGCTCTCACGCAGAACATGCAACAAAACTTGGGCCAAACTCTACAGCACAATCTCGCTCAGAGCCTAACGCCGAATCTGTCACCGCAGCAGCAACAGCAGCAACTGCTTAATCAGCCGCAGAACTTGAGCCAGGCGAACCAAACTCTGCAACAGAACATGCAGAATCAAGTGCAGAACCTTACCCAATCATTGCAACAACAAGCACAAAACCTAAGTCAAAGCCTAAATCAACAGACGATGCAAGCTCAAAACTTGACGCAAAGCTTGGCACAGCAAGCGCAAAACCTCTCGCAGAACCTTCAGCAGCAAGCGCTGAATATGGCTAATTCCATCAACCAAAACGGAGGTTTGGCTGGCATGAACGTTCCCGGAGGTCAACAACAAAATTCGCAGAACTCCATGCTTAGCCCCGGCGCTGGCAGCCAAGATTCCCACGATGCCGCATTGGCCGAGAAGATGGTCAACGAGCTTCAGGTGAGTTTGCATAAAACTGCGCTCTATTCATAAAGTTTAGAAATTATTCTAATTCATTTAATCGCACGAATCAATTAGTCAAGTTAGATGCAATTTTCGATAACGGGCTCATTTCATTTTTAACTTAAACGGATATTACCCTAATAAACGTTTATCATGTCATTTGCATCATTCGATAACCTCGTAATCCGCTTGAAATGTAATAGGCATTATAAGGTTATGGAATGACACGTATAATATAGTTTATAGTGCTGACAATCAAAGTCCCATAAGTGCTAAACACATCTGAAATTTGAGAATTCATTAACATCATAAATTAGCCTTAATGTGTCGCGTAAATGTAACGACGTTTCGTTTGAAAATAAAATTGCCGCAAAAAATAAACATTCATAACGCATGTAACAACGGACGAAAAGAAAAGAAAAAGAACAAAACAAGCAGAAATAAAAGAACGTCAATAATGAAAAATGCAAAAGAACGTTCGTCGAGGTCAAAATATTGAAATCCGACTTCACCTCGAGATGCAAAGCGTACAACCGTGTATCTCGCCGACTTACATATACACAGGCACACGTACACGTAGAGAGTTGCACGGGTCGCGCAACGACGCTGTGTGCGAAGGCACCACGCGTGTACGCGAATGCAGACGTGTACGTCTCTCTTCCTCCGGGGTTCTTGACCCGCGCAACACAGATAATGCGCATCTTCTCATATGCGCTCACGTGTGTACGAATGTGTACGTATATATGTAAACGTCATCGGAATAAGCGGGTCGGAAAGATGTTTCACCGAGAAAATATATATCGAACCGGCTTAAATGTTATGCCACATTCTGTTAGGTATGAACGACTAAGGCGCGAAGATTTCGTCACGGCTTTACATTTCGATTTTCGAGAATTAGATTCAACGACTTTGTTACGCTATTGTAGATTTTAATATTGGTATTAAATTAATTATAATATTAAGCAACTCGATTGAAATATACTTATTCGTTAGCATTGTTAATGTAAATAATTAAAATTATTTCTTTTAAAATAATATTGTTTATAAACTTAATTATTCAAAAATCGATCAATAAACGTTTTACTAATTCAATAAAAATAAACGTTTTATCAATTGTAAACTAAGGGCCATTAGAAATGTATTAATTTTTTTTTAAATTATTTTTAAATCAATATTTTACATTATTTAAAATCGTGATGTTATTTGCGCAAAAGGTCATTTAATACGATATAAGACATATAAAAAGCTGTTTTAAAAAATAAAAATTCAATTCGACAAAGTCATGTACGAACGACATTATCACGTTTTTTGCGCGAGTATACGCATAATGCAGTTCCCACACCGCGAGAGTACAAGGAAATGGTTTGCTTAATCTCATCACGCTACAATCATAGTTTTCACGAACCAGCCGTGAAATCCGAAAGTCACATAGCTGTCCCTGTTTCTCTCCCTCTCTCTCTCTCTTTCTCTCTCTCTCTCTCTCTCTCTCTCTTTCTCAATCTCCATCTCCGATAGACCGAGGAGGTAACGAACGAACGGGAAAGAGAGAGAGAGAGAGAGAGATAGAGAGAGAAAAAGAGGGAGAGAATCCGTTGGCGCGAGCTTGCGCAGGCCTCGCGCGCGGAGTTCCAAACATAACTGATGGTCAAGATCAAAGACGAAGATCCCGACTAATGCGAGTCTCCTCTCTATCTGTCTCTTGCCCTCGTCTTCGTCTTCGTCGACGTCGTCGTCATCGCAGTCTCGAGCGGTCGGCCTCGTCGGAAACGCAGCCGGCGGTGGCGGCGCTGCAGGAGGAGGAGGTGGAGGCGGCGCAACCGGTACCGGCGGCGCCCCCGGAATGGGCAACATCAGCGATCGCACCCTCGAGGAATGCTGGTCCACTCTGCAGCGAGTGAGTTGAACACCCAGCCCTTAGTCGGCATTCGGTCTTCGTGCTCCCTTTCTCCTTACCTCAACCCTCGTACCTAAGCTAGCACGCCCTCGATTTTCTCTGTTTCTCTTTCTCTTTCTCTCTTTATCTCTCTCTCTCTCTCTCTTTCTCTCCGTGTGCTAGATATGCCATGCCGCATTTCTTTGCCGCCGCTGTGCTCCAGCTCTCGAGCTGTTATCGAGACATCGAATTGATGTCAAGCTTGCCTCTACTTTTATTTTGATTGGCTGTTTATTTTTCAATTTTTTTTCTTTTTCTTTTTTTATGATTTTTTGATGCGCCGTTGGGAATCTTGGACGTTTTTAAGACAAGTTCGCGGTTGATGTTTGAATAACGACCTGGAAATTTTATCGGTTTTTCGTTTTTTTTTTTTTTAAACTGTTAAATAACGTTCAATCGATTAAATTCTTTGTATTATTACTATTGTTCTCAACAAAATTTATAAATAATTGACGAAAAAATTTAATTTGTACGCGATAAAGAAATAGATCTCCCAACTTTGCATTATACATTGCTGAGTTCATCATCGGCATTTTTGCACGACGCAATTACAATTATCGTTTTTATAATTTTTTTTTTTCGCTCTCGTTCATTATTGTTATTATTATGTTATTTTGATCGTCTGAACTTGCGCGATTCATCACGCATTATTTTATTAATCGACAATTTATCATTTTGTTTTGTTAATTTTATTTACGTATCACGTTATCATTTACATTTGGAAGCCTCGATGATTTTTTTTGTTTGTTTCGCAGCTTTTTGTGTTATTTGTTAAAACGTGCCATTATCAGCTATCCATGCATGATTCCTTAAATGTTGTCATTGTTGTTTCATTGAGCGTAGAATGTTTTGTTGTTGTCAATGTTATATACATATAAACATATATTTATATACATAAAAATTTTTATCTACCATATATGACAATATCTACATATGTTATGCATATAAACTTAAACCGTGATTGGTTACAAAAGGTAAGGAGTCACGCAAACGCGTTAACATTTTCCCATAAGTTTTCGGACAGACTTAGTTATGTTATAAATCGAGGCCGTAGCCTCGCTGCTCGAGGTAATCGTCGATCATAATTACGCATGAGAGAGGCGTACACCCGGAAAACATCCGGTGACGCTTCCTGTGACGCAACGAATTTTACCGCTGCTATGTAACGCGGCAGTCCCAGATTTTTTGCTTTGGCTATATATTACCATATGCTCGAATCGATATTTTATTTTCTTTTTTCTTTCGTTTTTTTTTCAATGTTTTGTATTCCCATAATTCAAAGGTATATAAAGTTACTTTGTTACCCGATAATTTAATATTCATTAGTTTCATCCTTTCAAAACAAGATTTAATGTAATTAGGAATTAAGATATTTAATGATATTTTATTAAAAAAAAAAAAAAAAAATTAAAATTCACGAAATGATTATAGAAATTTTTTTTTATCATCAAAAAAACTTGTAAAACTATTTTTCTTATTCCATGCGTGAACGATATATTCTTATAATAGAGTCCACTCCTTGAAGAAAATTCTTAAACGGCGTAGCCCGGAACTTAAACGCGAGAATAAGCGGGCGCAATTGCCAGGCCATTAAAAAAGAAGTTTATCAATTTGGCAGGAAAAAGTTTGCCGGACGGTATATACGCGGGCGCACAGCACGGAAGGTAGCTACCAGCGCTTTAAAAGAAAGCAGAGCTAACGAACATTGAATTTCGTTTTATGAGTCTCTCCGCGCTCGCTCCGTTTCGCGACGACGACCGACGCGCATTTTCTTCCTCTTTCTTTTCCACTATCTCGGACGCTAGCTCGTTCTCCTTCTCGGTGCGGGAAAAGCGCCGGAGTCCGTGGAAAAAGAGCGACGAAAGAAAATAAAAGTCGAGGCAAGGTAAGAGGAAGAAAACGAGGACGGCGTGTCCCGGAAAGCCGAGTGGGAAACTTTTAAATTCCCTCTCTTGCTTTCTTTCTCTCTCCTTCTCTCTCTCTCTCTCTCTCTCTCTCTCTCTTTCTTTCTCTCACTCGAGTCCGGAGCAACGAAGCAACAATTTGTTTCGTTAAGTAGCCAGCGCTCTTTTGTTTTTGCGGTTCCTTTTATTTTTCACCGTGCCGACACGCTACCACTCTGACAAGGACGGACGGAGAACTAAAGAAAAAGAAAAATAAAGAAAGAGTTAGGAAAGAAGGTTGGGAAAAGGAAAAGCAATGAGCTTAATATTGAAGCTATGTCGACTGCGCGCAATATCGCCCTTCTTCTGTCTTTCGGACTTTCTTTTTTCAACTACCTTTTTACATTTCTTCGCTTCCGTGCTTTTATACTTGCGCCTTGTTTTCCCACTAACTTTTCTATTGATCAACGGATCCTTTTTCGTTACGGAAGTTTGAATAATTAAAATTTCGCAATACGAGTACATAAATAAAGAATAAAATATAATATACGTACTCGTTCACAATGTAATAACTTCCTTGTAATAGGGCGTTCAAAGTTTGATCGGAAAACGAAATATCAACAGACGCACATTCGTTCACTGCAGTATTACGTGTGCCGGCATTTTTTATTGATTAAATTGTCAACTCGGTTAGGCAATAGGGTTGTCTTGAAAACGGGGGCCGTATCTTGAAAACCTGGCGGACCGGAAGAAGGGTGCGAAACATTTCGACGTATCCCCACACATGCTCGATCGCACTTTTTTCATCTTTCTTTTTTTCATCCTCTCTCTCTCTCTCTTTCTTTCTTTCTTTCTTTCTTTCTTTCTTTATTTCTTTCTTTATTTCTTTCTTTATTTCTTTCTTTCTCTCTCTCTCTCTCTCTCTCTCTCACTCATTCACTCACTCACTCACTCACTCACTCACTCACTCACTCACTCACTCTTTCCACCCACTCGTGGAAAAACTCATACGAGAACTCGACAAAACGAGGAGAGGACGAGGCCGAACAAGTTACAACATAATACGGTATGAAATTGATGGAAGAGAAAGAAGCAAAAGAAGAGAATGAGAGGGGATGTAGAGGACGAGGTAGAAGGATGATAAAAATATCGAAGGACCCGAAGGGAGCGGAGAAAAGCGAATGTTTTAATTAAATCTGCGGGCCGAGAAACGCGCGCGTGGAGAGAAAACTTTGCCATCTCTCGCGAAGCAACGAACGTTTTTGCGATTTTCCGAAAGTTTTATTATACAATGAGAGAGAGAGAGAGAGAGAGAGAGAGAGAGAGAGAGAGAGAGAGAGAGAGAGAGATTCTGTGTGGAAGCCTGAAAAGACAATGAGAAAGGAAAAAAGGATAAGGGATAGGTACGGGAAACGATGGCTTCCTTCTACTTTTGCCGCTCAACATTTTTGTGCTTATTATTGTATTCCTAGTGAAACCGTTATAATGAATTACGAGTACATGTGCGAAACTTTTAGTTTTTGTTATTCGAAAGTGGAAAATTTTTTGATATTTTAAAATTAGTATGCTGGCAATGTAATTATCTTTTGTATTCGCTTAAATTGAAGACACATTAATTAAATTTTTTGTCAAACTTATTACGATAAGAATAAAATTGACAATTACCGAAAATTATAATAAACCTTAGGCGATTGATTCATAGTATACGAAATCAATAAAATATAAACATTTTTTAATACCTCAGACGTTTTAAAAAATATAAAAAAAGCTCATACCCGATTTAATTAAGTCGGGAAAAAAGTAAAAAAAAAACAAAAAGATGGACATTGAATGCAAGTATATACGTTATAAATGAAACTTATCCGAGCGAAATTACGCGCAACTTTTCCGTAAGCAAACTTTGACACATTAAAAAGGCGCGCGGAGAAAGCTAACCACCGCGAGCGAGTCGCTCGACGGTGTGAAAAATCCGCAGACGCGCGCGCGAAAGAGATAGAGAGCTTTGGAGTGAAAGGATGAAGATAAAAATTTTCGACTTTTTTATGCACGTGTCCGATTTTATTCTCCCGAGAACTTTTTCATTCCGCGAATTCATACTTCTTTTTTTGAACCGTGTGGAATTATGCTTTTTACCATTTTTTCACTAGTTTTTAAAAAGAGACGCGTGTGATACGCAGTAAACGAAAGCGATAATTTTTAAAAAAACGTTTACGCTTCATCGAACGAACTTTTTGTTAAATAAAGTCGTAATTTTTTTCTTTTCTAATCGGATAAACATTTGATTTATCGGAGAAAAAGATTGTTAACGTTAGTTTACTTTAGCGAACGATGTATCTTCGTTTGTATAAAATGGTAAACGAGGAATAAATTACGGAAATCGTTCTCCCTCAAAACTTTAAAATACGAAGGATTAAAATACGAGGAGCGCGCATACAACGAATACTCGCAACTTTTTTACGGACACACAAAGCGATTATATATTAATTAAAAAGTTGCACGGACGCAAAAATTAAAGTTAAACATTACGTGATTCCCGCGAAGCGCTAAAGGTGCAAAAAAAAAAACCGGAAAAAAAAAAGAAAAAAAAACGTGCAAGTTCAATTCACAATTAAGAGCGTCAATGCGACGTGTCGTTTTCAACGTTTTCTCTTCCCTTTCTCTCTCGCTCATTCTTCATTCGAGTGCTTGGCCGCTTAATCCAGATTTTTCGCACTATTCACTAGCGAGACTCGGTGTATTTTATTCGTAGCGATGCGTTCAAAAGCAACAATTGACTGTTCTCTATGCGGATAGAATAGAAAGAAAAAAGGAAAAAAAAAACAATGCGAAAATAACGCCCAGTCAGCGAAGCGCTTGCATACGCTGGATTCAAAAGCTGGAACGAACGCGTGAGAATCGCGAAAAAAGGTGTTACCCAAACACTGCCTCTTTCTCTCTATCTCTCTCACTTGATACGAGGACTAATTTCCAAAACCAACCTACTCGCTGATATAGAGGGGGAGTTTTTTGTGTCGCGGGCAACGTAAATTGAAATCCAATTATTTCGGCGCCTCGGTAACATTATACCCGCGCGCGCGCGCGGATCCTATCCTTTCCTCCTTTCTCTCGAAATTTTTTTTTCCTCTCATTCGCGCGTCTAAACACACGTTCACGTGTTCGAGCGCGACCCCTTTTACTCGCTCCCGGATTCAAATGAATTTTTTTTTTTCGCTTCTTTCGCCGAGAGATGCCACGTCGATCTATCTCTTTTGCTTCGGAGACCGGAATATCACCGACGCCTCGCATCCCACTTGAACGGCGCGACGCGACCCCTTTTTTTTCTCTCTCTCTCTCTCTCTCTTTCTCTCTTTTTCTCTCACCGGCCTGATATTTCCGCTGAAGCGCGACGTTTTTCCGTCCGTCGGAATTTCAAGTACCCTTGCATGGGAATAATCGTTGGCGCGAGATTGACTCTCTGGGGTAGTTACTTTTCCCGAGGATTGATTGTGTTATCATTTGATTTTGATTAAGTTTCGAAAAGTTCGTTCTAGTTTTATTTGTTTATTAAATTTTGATACTTTTGAATCTTTTAACAATTTGATAGATTTCTGTATATAAATACTTCGTATTTTGAAAAATTATCAGCGTCAGTATGTACAAAGCAAACAAAAAAATTGACCTTTTCTACATATGACAATTCGGTTGTTATTTTAAATAAAATCAAGTACCGATAAAAACGTTACATTCATGACGAGAGTTTTTCGTGTTTTATAAACAAAATTTAAAATACAATGAGATCGCATCATTGTTTCTAATCTAAACAAAGGAACGAAGGAAAGAGAAAATTTTTTTTTTTTCATCTGTGCGAGTCGCTCGCCAGCTGCTCTCTTCTCTCTTCGATCTTTTGGTCTCTTTCTCTCGTGTACCGAAAGAAGAGAAGGAGAGTAAAGGTATCCAGAACCGGCTCTCGCTCGTAATCGGGGGGTGCGGGAGAAAAAAATTTTCTCGCGAAAAAAGCGGACGACGTTTATTACGTATGCGCGCTTACGACTGTCTCACGGTGCTCCTTCACGAAAATTTGTCCCCTTTCTCTTACGGCGCAAGTGTCTAACCCCTTTCGTTCGAAAGAGAGAGAAAAAGGTTTTAATTTTTTTTTTCGTTCTTTCTTTCTTTTTTTTGTTGCGAATCTCGAGAACGATGCGAAAATTTCGTAACGGTTATTTCCGACCCTTGTCTGTTGTAGTTTTTGATTTATCAGTCTTTTCGTTATGATTATTATTGCGAGGTTTATGTTTAAACGTTGAATATAGTAGAATGTTAATTTGTTGAAAATGAAAATTGTTTAAAGCTTAATGTTAAACTTTATTTAAAAGTTAAATATTTAGCATTTTTTAATTTTCTAAGAATTAATTAAAGCTCGAAAAGCAGAAACTTTTATAATTATAATTTAATTTTAATGTTAATTCTTAAAAAACAAAAAAATATACATATATACATTAACTTTTTTTTTTTCAATAAAAAGAAAAAAAAAGCTCGTCAATTTCCAGTGCACGAAATTAAATGAAAAACTTTCATAAAAGATTTTGTAGAAAATTACAGTAGCTCATAGTATACATTCGAACTTTACCCACGATCGCTTTCGATTATCGAAGCAAATTGAGGAAGAAATAGCCTTAGGTCACGTGGCATCTTTCTTTCCTTTTCTTCCTTCTTGAATAATACATAAACTCGCGCTGAAAGTATATATATACACGGATATCAGGTTTCTTTTTTTTCCACGAATGCTATCATTTTAACATTGAAACGTTTAATTATGCAGTTTATATTAATGAAGTAATCTTCTTTTTATATTTTCATTACAAATTATTTAGCTGCAATAAGTTTAAGAGCTCACGAGTGTATATTTTAAGAGAAAAAGTTTCGTTTTCTTTCAATTTTTAAAGTAATATTTATTCAAAGTAACATATACCTTACAAAACAAAATTATTCGGCTTTTTATTTAAGACCTAATTATTCTTGCGTAATAATAAAATTAAAAAAAAAAATAAGCTGTTACAAGATAAATTAGCGAAGGTAATACATACACACTTTTCGTAAATTGGAAAATCGAGAAGTAATAACTTTCTTTCTCCCTCTAACATCGCCTCTCGGCATGCAAACGTTCTCGAGAAGTCGAGAGTTAACCCTATCATCTTTCATTCGTTACCCCCAGCGCGTACGCTGCGATCGTTCATCGTCTCGGAAAATTTTTTTTCTACCATCGGAACATCGGTCTCCTTTAACCCCGTCCAAAGCGTGTGCATGCATTTCACGCGAAGCTTTTGTCTCGCTCCCTTTTCTATTTTCCCGGGGCGTCGTCTTTTCTTCTTAAAAGCTTGGGCGTCGGATATGCATACGTATACGTAGACTAGAGCTAAGGAAACGGTTTCGTGCCGCGAAGCCGTTACGGTAAGGGGAGAGAGAGAGAGAGAGAAAGAGAGAGAGAGAGAGAGAAAAAGAGAGAAAAAGAGAGAGAAAGAACCAACGCGGGACACGAAATTATAACGTCTTGCGCTCGCGCCTCTTTCACCCCCATCGTCTAAACGCTCGTGACTCGTGATTCACGTAGTCTAGAACGTCTCGAGATCACGTATATATTTATATACATACAAACGTATTCTCTTTCCCTATTGTCTTTTCGCGCGGGATTTTCCAGTAATTTTCTGTGATTTTCAAATCGCATGATCGTGCGCAATAACACAGGGCGAGCTACGTTCGCGAGAAGTTTGTAAGTGAGTACAACAAAAGATAGAAAGGAAAATGATGAAAAAAAATAAATAAATAAATAAAAAATAAAGAAGAAAAAACTTGTACGTGTTTAGAAGAAACCTTGGTCGCGCGTTTTATCGCGGGAATTTTCGTTGAGGAAGAGGGAATCGAACACGCGAAAGGACGCCTACGCGACGAGAGAGAGAGAGAGAGAGAGAGAGAGAGAGAGAGAGAGAGTACATAGATAGGCTGGGACAGATAAAAAGATGTACGCGCTCGCCGGACGAAAAAAGAGAATGTGTGTGTGTGTGTGAGAGAGAGAGAGAGAAAGAGAGAAAGAAAGAGATGTGAGAGCGTTTTATAAAGTAATCGTTCGTTGTGTACGCGGCAGCAACGGCCGAGCTCGAGTACGTACGAAGAAGTGTATAAAATCGCTCGTTGCTTGCAGCTGACTTTTTTGCCTTTCTTCCTCACTTCTCGTCTCCTTCTCGGTTTTTGCACGCTTCGTCTTTTGTACGTAGGCAGGAATGCCTTTATCGAATTTTTATGAAGTTTTCTGCATATAATTAAATTTTTAATAACGTTTGCAAATGTTAACGCTTAAGAAAATGTATGATATGCAAAAAATATTTTTTAAATTAAAACGATATAATTTATTTAATATATTTAATAATTAGTGCTTTTAATTGATGAGTAGAAGTTTATGAATAAATAGAATGCATAAGAAAATTATGATTCAAAATTAATTTATATGAAATTTTAAAATTAGTCAAACTGGTGAAAAATAAATTTATTTATTTAAATATGCAAATAATGAAATATCAGTAGGAAGAAAAGTGCTTCGTTAGTTTTACAACTTCCTCTTTATTAGCGCGTTACTCAACAAACTCGGCAATAACTATCCCTACAATGGACTCATCTACTTATAAACTAAAGTGCGAGACAAAACGCCCGAAGAGAGTCATGAAAAATGAAAATAAAAGAAAAAGACAAAATAAATAAAAAAAAAAAGTTATCAAGTGCGCTCCACCCTTAGGACTTTTTTTCTCCCCGCAAGCCTATTTCTCCTCATTCTTCGGTGTATCCGTTCCCTCCCTTCTGACTCCCACTCTAACTTCACCTCCTTCTCTGTTCAAACTGCTTTCTTTCATCCTATCCTCTCCTCTCCTCTCCTCTCCTCTCCTCTCCTCTCCTCTCCTCACCTCTTCTCTTCTTCTCTTTCTTTCTTTCTTTCTTTCTTTCTTTCTTTCTTTCTTTCTTTCTTTCTCTCTCTCTCTCTCTCTCTCTCTCTCTCTCTCTCTCTCTCTTCGGCACGCGGTTTCGCCGTGACCTACCCCAAGCGACGTGCTGTACGCGCACTCCATCTCTCTCTATCTTTCTCTTTTGCGCGCCCACGCGGTACTGCATATAACCGTTGCATGCAACCGGAGAAAACGAGAGAGAGAAAGAGAGACGAAGCGAGAGCGAGACGTTTACATACGTACGCGTATGTGTGTGTTAGTCCGACGACCGAGGTTTATTCTTTGTATGTGCGCCGACCGAGAATGAGAGAGAGAGAGAGAGAAGCGGGCGCGACGTTTTTTTTATCGTACGTTGACTCCGCGGTCGGCGAATCGACGGCCTCGCTGGAGGCCCGACGCCGCCGCTGCCGTCGTCGTTGAGAGAGAACCGCGCAAACTCATCCCGTAACTTCGATAAGATTGCGAGCTCCAACCGGCCGGTCTGTACACACATACATACATGTATTTATACACTTGCATATTCTTTTTCCTTTTTCTGACTTTTTCTCTTAGCCTATGTCATGGGCGGTTGCATGGAGAATCAATTTTTTTCTTTGCCTCGCAAGTTTTTCAGTCGTTTATTATAACGATGAGTAATATTTAAAAAATGCGTACATTACATCGATCTTTTTTTTTTCTTTTTTAAATAGAAATAATTTTTTAAAAAAATTAGTTTTATATTTATTGAAATTTCGTAGACGATCTTATCTGTTACATAGATTAATTATTTCGATTTCATTGCACGATAATTAAGCATTCGAGAAAAGACAAAACTCGACGTAAAGAATTTCGATGAGAAAATAATCGTAAAATATTGAATTAAAGCAAACGCAATCGCTATCTCATAAAACAGTAATAATATTCTAAACAAACCAATACCTCATAAGAAGCCTACTCAATGGCATACTTTCACGTATTCACGCGATCGCGCGCGCGCGCGCGCATCGAAACCCATCAAAAACTCGCGCACCCTCGCTTACAAGATAGTCTTCCAAGACACACCGCCTTTGGAGCAAGGGGGGAGGAGGAGCCGGAGGAGGGCAGTCAGGCTTCAAACGCCATCTCGCATAATAATTCAAAACGGGCGGGTAAGCGAGAGCGCGCGTCGTGGCATCCGGCGTACTGCGGAGAAAAAGAGAGAGCGAGAGAGAACTCGACGGCAACAGCGACGGCGGTTCTCTCTCTCTCTCTCTCTCTCTCCGCGCGCGTCCTCCCGCCGCGGTGCTTACACATGCACACACATGTGCGCCGAGTAAGAGCGAGCGCGCGGACTTGCAAAAGATCGTTGCCCTTCTAAATATAAGTTTGCAAAATCGAAAGGCAAAACTGCGAACGAGAAAAAGAGCGAGAGCGAGAGAGAGAGAGAGAGAGAGAGAGAGAGAGAGAGACAGGGCTTCTCTCCGCGCGAATCGTTCTACAGGCGTTAGTTCATGCGTGCGCGCACACGAGTGTATCCGTTGGAGACTGGGGAAGAGCGGAATCAAGAAAAATGTTAGGCGCGCCGATGCCGAGAGGATAACCACTTTCGTTGTCCTTTTTTTTTTTATTGTTTTTGCGGAATGCTTCGACGACGTCGCGATTTTTCAATCGACGAGAGCTTGGTATTTTTGGGGAATCGGAGCAATCGGTTAGTGTGTCGGAGTATTTTTGTAAGGAGATATAATTCTCGATTCTCGTTTTTTCTAAAAGTATTCATTGTTTAAATATTGAATAATATTTTTGACAAAATAATTCGTAAGAATAAAAGAAAGGAAAACATATGAACAATTTATAATTGCTTAAAAAGTCGATAAAATTTAATGTAAAATTTATTTACTTTTCTATACGTTTCTACATTTTTCATTAAATAAAACATTAATGAGTATAAATTCTTAACGGATAAACTTTCATTTGAAACATATAGATGAGAAACCATTAACGCTTACATTATAATAATCACATAATCGTTAGCCACCTAACGATTTTCCAAAAACCAACATCATTAAATTAATTCCCATCCGCACAAAGAATGCTTATTTAGATCGAACAACTCAAGCCTTCCTTTGTCCCCGGTCCGAGCGAACATTTCTCTCGTGCGTTCCCTCCGTCGTCGTCGTCGTCGTCTTCCTCCTTTTTCGTTTCCCCAGAAATTCGCGCGCGAAATAGAACTCGCGTAAAAACACGCGATTCGCGTCTCGTAGTCGTAGGTCAGGTTTGATGCGAGGATAAAGAAAACACGGAGAGAAGGAAATTATAAATATACTGCGCAGCGTCGGATAAAAAAAGCCAAGCGGCGAATAAAGAGAAAGAGCGGAGCGAAAAAAATAGCCGCGATTTCGTATCTGGGTCAGGAGACGCAGAGAGTGCAACGGCCAATGTCGTCCGGAGGGGAAAAAAAAATAATCGCGTTTACTCTTCTTTCTTTTCTCTCGCTCGTTACTTCTTTTTTTTTTCTCCCCGTTTTATTTTTTCAGCGACGATAGCGCGAGGTGCAATCGTATCTTTTCCTCTCTCTTTCCTTTTTTTTATTTTCTCTCTTTTGTGATCGAGCGAGCGCATACCCGCGCTCTGTTAATAATGAATAATCGCGCTGGCCTTAATAATAAAAATGTCGGCCAAAAGAAAAGTATGTTACAAACGAAAGACTGATATGAGGAATCGAAGCGAACTCTTTTTTTTCTCTCTCTTTCTCTCTCTCTCTCTCTCTCTCTCTCTCTCTCTCTCTCTCTCTCTCTATTTTTTTTCCTCCAGTTATTTTTATATGAATTTATCGGGCTTGCGCCGAGCTCGAGTGCTAATTGAAAATTATGTAATGGTTAATATCGAGCGGCCTTGATACTTGCTAAATTTAAGTCTTTTAAAATTGAAATGCAATTACGCATTGAAAATTATGCACTCAACGTTTTGTAAAATGCGATTGTATTTAAAAATTATTCGGGGTATGTAATGTGTTGTTGAACGGAATTTAAAAGTCAATTAAACGAGAAAATAATTTTCATGAGCCATTTTAATCGCAATGGAATTTTTGTCGAGATTCTTTTTTCATTATATGTATCGAAGATACGAAAAATAAAAAGCTCCTTGAAACAACAAAAGAAAATTAGCAATTTTTGTTAAGTTATTGTCGAATAAATATAAAAGCGATTTAATGAAAATTCTCTTTACAAAGGAATTTTATCTAAACGATAAAATAAACATCTTTCCCTATATCTCGATCAATAAAACTTTTTTATGACTATGTGAAAATTATCAAAGTATTCAAATATTTTAAAGCTCAATAATGCATTAACACAATAAGTAACTACCGGAACATTAGATGAAACAAAATAAAGAAACAGAATGTACGGGTATATAATAGTTAGCTTATTTAAAGCTTCATTCTTGAAGTGGGCAATTTGACTAATTTCAAAGTAACCTCTTCCATTTGCGGCGATTAACTATCGATTAAACTACTGGTCATTAAGGTTCAAAATATCTTTCGTTCTTTTATGTTGATTATGCTAATCTTCGTGTATTTATTAATAAATTATAAATTATAATTATAAAAAGCGTATCTTGTAAGTTTTATTGCAAAACTATATAACCAACTTATCCGTTATTTTTATGAAGTAAGAATATAAAAGGTAAACATAAAGCATAAGCACGACTATTTTATTTTTACTAAAAACGCGATTGAATTTAATTACTAAATCAAAGAATTAAAAACGCATTTAAAGCTTATATTCATAAATTATAGAGGAAAAAACCTCTTAAGAAAATAAAACAATCCCTCTCGCGAAATAAGCTGAAAAAAAAAACGTTTTCTTCGTTACGTGCCTCACCCCCCTCCCCCTTATTCTCCACAGAAAAAAAGACGCAAACAAGAATAAAACATTAAAGGATGGCGTCTAGCAAAGCTCTCAGAGATAGGCCGCGCGCGCGAGCGCGTGCACGCTTGGCGAAGAAGAAAATTCAAATGCTTCTAATTACCTCGCGTGTCGGGCATAAAAAGCCGCTCTCTTCCCGCGCGCACGTTCGAGAGAGTGAGAGAAAGAGAGAAAAAGAGAGAGAGAGAGAGAGAGAGAGAGAGAGAGAGAGAGAGAGAGAGAGAGAGAGAGAGAGAGAGAGAGAGAGAGAGAGAGAAAGAGAGAGAGGTAGATAGATAGAAAGAGAAAGAGAAAGAGAGAATTCAAAGAGGGCAATAACCAACGGCTGGTATAGCGCACGAAAGTACGAAAGAAAGAGAAAGAGAGAGAGAGAGAGCGAAGTGACCGCTAATACGTAGAGAGCAACGAGCGAGTGTAGGAGCGCAGCAGCGTCTCGGCAGAGCGTCGGCATCATCATCATCATTTTCTCGGGTACGTACGCGCGTGGGTGAATATCCTCGAGGAGGAACTCGAGCGCGCAGACTCCAAAGTCTTGCCATAAGAAAGATGGCTACAAGCCACTATAGACACATACTTCTATTCTCTCTCTCTCTCTCTCTCTCTCTCTCTCTCTTACTCTATCTCTCGGCAAGAGCTGCTTCTCTCGTTTCACTCGCTCTTTCTCATTTTCTCTTATCTCATCTCTTCGCTCTCTCTCCCTCTCACTTCTTTTGCTTCTTTCATTCTCTTCTCTCCCGCAAGGAGAAGAGAACGAGGGGGAGGAAGGAGGCTCACCAAGGGAAAAAATTCGCGCACGCTTAATCTCGCGAAATCTAAAGAGAGGGAAAAAAGGCGTCTGTCAGGATATGCGCCTGTGTAATTACTTTTATAATCTTGCTAATTCAGAACCGGTTTTTCTCTTGTGGTCTTGCCAGCGCGCGAGCGCGCACATTGCGCCGAACCGAGCGGCAGTAAAAGTTATATTCGCGCACGTATACGCGCGTATAAACGAGAAGATAAAAAAAAAAATAAATAAATAAAATAAATAATAAAGAAAATAAAAATAAACACAATGTAGGTACAATGTATGTCCGCGTGAGCTTCGAAAGAACAACCGCGGACGCGATCTTAAATCAATGAACTTTTATTCTTAATTTTTTTTCAATTTTTTTCTTCCATTTTCTTTTTTATTTTTGAGATTAAAATTATACTGCATGACCTTAGAACTGCACTGTAAAATATCGCGAATCGCGGTGGATTTTGACGGGGCGACTTGTACGCAGTTATTTTTAATAATATTGTTGCGCTTTAGTTAGTTTAAATGCGCGATAACAGTTAAATAAACTTTATTCCGTAATAATATTCGCTAATAATAATATTTTTATGTATTAAATGGAATTTATCGTACAACATGTTATAAAACCTGTAAAAACAATGAAGAATTTGTCATTGTCGTTTTATAAACACTTTTTATTATCTTTATGTACACTTAAGTTATTCAAGTACGATAAATAAATATATGAAACAATGCAAAATATTTTTTCGCATAAAATTATTATAGGATTTCCTTATTCGTAAATCAATAATGCTTCTCTCGAAAAAATAGAAAAAATGCAAAAATGAATCCAAAGACAAAAAAAAACCAATGCTCCGAAATCGTTGCGAAAAATGAAGTCACGGGTCAAAACGAGCGAAAAATAAAGAAAAAAAAAAAAAAAAAAAAAAATAACAAAGAAGATCCAAACCGGGAGTGGGTCATACAACGACGCGTTTATTTTTTTGAAGCACCCGGTCGAGCCTCCTCTTACGTCAGTCGGTGTTACGCGCGTGCGTGACGCAACTGAGAGAAGCGCGCGTCGAATTTCGGCGAGACTCCCGGCCCAAAAACATAAAGAGAGAGAGAGCGAGAGAGAGAGAGAGAGAGAGAGAGAGAAATCCCGTTTATCTTCTCGAAAGCGACGGTCTCTTTCTTCCTTTCATTCTTCCGCCTTTCTATCTCACTTTTTTCTCCCTCTCTTTCTCTCCTTCTTTCGTTCATCTCCATCCGCGAGCTTCATTTTTTTACTTCGCTCCCTGGCCCACCAGCTGCTCGTTCTCCCACTTTCGCTCTCGGCCGAAAAAGCTCTCTCGAGGCACTGGGTCCTCGAGATAGAAAAAGAGAGAAAGAGATTCCTCTTCGGGCCCCCTTTTACATCGGCATAGTCCTACTAGCCGAAATTCTCTCTCGGAGTCAGTGTGCCACGGCCCGTCGCGCGGCTTCCCCGAATCTTCTTCATCTCTCTTCCGCGTTTCGTTCCTTCGACGCGCGATTTCATCCTTTTCTTCATCTTTTCATCATTTTATTATGTAGGATTAACTTAACTTTTCGCGGATTTCTCTATGAGTATATATATATATATATACATATATATATACATATAAAAGTACATACATGTTTTATATACATATATCTGCAAATATGTGCACGAGTGTATAGATACACAGACAAAGTTAAGGCTCGCTTTCTCGTGCGCGCGAGCGAGACGACTCGCAGCCGGTCGAATGCAGGAAGGAGGGATATAGAAAGGTTGTGGAACTCCGACGTGGGTGTCTTAGCCTCGACCTTCCCTCTCATGTCCTGAGGTCTCTCTCTCTCTCTCTCTCTCTGTCTCGCGAGCTGCACCTCCATCTCTCTCCACGTGTACGTGTGTTCGTAAAAGAGAGAAAGAGTTCTTCTATGAGTGCAAACCCCACTTCTTCTTCTTCTTCCATATCTTTCTCTTTCTCTTTCTCTCTCTCACTCTCTCTCTCTCTTTCTCTCTACTCTCCGCTACCTTATCTCTAAGCTGTCTGTCCCGCTATATACTATGACTAGTATTCTGATGGTGTGGAGCGAAAAGGTTCAATGCGAGAAAGCTCCGCGTGTCCATACACACGCGTGTGCGTGAATGTGTGAGTGTACGCGTTCTCGGGCGTGCGTGTGTAGGTGAGGGCGTCGCGATACAGAATGATGGATGCTGCGTGTACAAAGTCGCGTGTGCGGGAGAGACGTGCGCGATCGGCGCGTGTACGCCGCGAAATTTCAATTCGAGCTCGAGCTCTTTCTCTCTCTCTCTCTCTCTCTCTCTCACTCGTTCTCTCTCTCTTACTATTTCTCTCTTTCATTTTTACTTGATCTTATGCTCGCGTTACGTTTTAATGTGAAAAAGGATACATGATTCTCGCGTGTGTACATATGCGTTTTTTTCCTCTCGTTATTTTTATATTCGTGTGAACATTTTATTAAAATTTTATTTCTCTGGCATTCGCGTAATATTTTACAACGTTTTATTTGCCGCTCGCGCGTATATTTATTTATACAAGTAAATGTTATGAAAAAAATTTTTACGTCGCGATTCATAAACGTGTGCATTGTTTGGAAAATTGTTTTAAAAGTGGTGATGAATTGATATATAATAAAAATGCAGCATTAATAAGATTCAAACAAAACGAAGGAAAAAAATATTGCAAATGCTAATAAACTGGCTACAATAAAGTTCAAAATATTCTGTTTCGTCTAATATTAGATTTTGATTTTTCTGTGGCATTAATAATGAATAAAAGTAGGTATTGATTATATTGATATGCTTGTCCGAAGGAAAAAAAATGAACGGCTATTTCGATATTATTAATACGCGGACGCTGTCTGTGTAGTTACAATTTTATTATAGAAAATATCGGAATAAATCGCAAAAAGTTCTTTCGCGTAAGTACGACTTTTGAAATCTGATAAAATTTTACTTCAAACATATAAAATTTAATTTTTGAATCGAAATTTATTGCATAAATAAATAAGGTTTACGTAAAGCTTACGTATTTATATGCATCTTTAACAACGCTTTCAATTAGATAGTGTGAAAAGTACGGAAAGTATATGTTACGATCTTTATTCAAGAGGGTAACGTAGCCGAAACATTTTCAGTAAATTTGCGAGCGGTTCGGAAAATAATTCACCGGTCGAAATACACGTTATGAAACTTACGACAACGAAACGTTTTCTCGGAAAAGAAGATATAAAATTCGAAAATAGCGCATAGTCGCTCCAAATCCAAGAATAATTTCGAGAAGTTACAACTGGAGATTTAACCTTCGGCGCTTACAAGAAAAAAAAGACCGGAAAATAAAAAAAAATAATTAAAAAAAAAAAAAAAAAGCAAACGAACTCGCTTTCGCGGGTGAAAATGCACGAATGAGTTAGTTTCGCGAGTGTATAAAATAAAAAAAACGAAGAGACGACACGGGGCCGCACGTGTGTGTACATTTCGCACACTGTAAAAAAGAAACGGATAATGCGGATAAGATACGCGTAATATAAAGTACATATACGCGGAATCTCCTATGTATTTATAAACAAAGTAACATATGCGAGGACGTCGTAATAGATAGAGGCGGATAATTCGTATAATACACATAAATCATTTGCGTGAGGTTGCGTGACAAACGGAGAATTGTAACGGAGAAAAATAAAATGCGAAAAATTGAGGATCATTCAAGTTTGAAAATAAAAAGGGAAATAGATAAAACGAACGACGGTCGTAAAAATTCAACGACAGGTCAACGCTTGAGAAACAAAAGTAAAAATTTATAAGAGGCAAACGTAGCAAAAGATCATAAAAAAATATAATGTAGGTAAGTTACGATTTATAAACATAAAATTTACTAGATTTTCTATAAATTCGATAGAAATAGTAGAAGCTGCAGTTCGATGTAATTATATATTTTCAAATATTATTAAGCGTTTTCATGTATTTTGTAGACATGTAAAAAAATAAACGGCATCGATGCGTGCGTTTTACAAGAACATATGATGAGCAAGCTGAGAATCGATAAAAGGACAGATGGCACTAACATTTAATCACAAATATTCATAAAAATGTTCGTTCACGTAGCTTTGAATTATAGTATCGTCCTATAAATATTATTAGATTCACGTTGTTGCGAACTACCCATTGATTTATGTAAAAATCTAGTAATCTATAACATCTTTATTAAAAATTCAAATGCTCTTTTATTACGTTTATACCTTCATATAATTTCAAGTAAACTCTCGTTTTCAAAATTTTCTCACTCGTATTTCCACAATTCGAATTGAAATTATTAATAAATTAGTATTATAAATATTTATTCGTTACAAAAGAAGAAAATACAACGCGTACATAAAAAGAAAAGAAAAAACTACAAGTCGAACGAAAATTTATTTTTCCATTTCAAAATATCCGATCTCGTGAAACGTGAGCGCGAGAAAAATCCGTGCACGGGAAAAAGAAACCTGAAACAGCGAAGCCTCGAAAAGAACGAAGCAAAAAAAAAAAAAAAAAAATTAAATAAAACGAAAAATAAAAAAAAAAGACAAAAAAAAAAAAATGTTGCTCCATTGCGTGCAATATTGCCGCACTACGAGACGCGGCGAATGCAAATACAACACGCGCGCTCACGCATGCACACGCAGAGATCGCGCGTGCACAAACCGAGCGACTCGCGATAAAAAAAAAAAAAAAAAAAAAAAAAAACAGAGACACCAGGGCCGATATACATAAGCCAAAGAGATAGAGATAGATAGATAGATAGATAGAGAGAGAGAGAGAGAGAAACAGCATCGTATGTGTACCTTCGGACCTTCGCGGTTCCCCCGCTGGCGCAACTTGACCAATTGCCATCGAGGACGTACGTACCCGAGTCTCTTTCTCTCTCTCTCTCTCTCTCTCTCTCTCTTACTCTTTTTCCTCACGGCGTATGATGTAGCGCATCTTGCGCGTACATACGTTATGCGCGTAAGGAAAGTATCGTTCTTTTATCGCGCGAGGCGCCGTTGATCATTGCCGGTGCTCTTGCGGTTATGTCCTCCCGCGCTCATAGGAAATCTTGTCCCGCTACATGTTGGCTGAATTACAATGTATCCGACTGGCACGAACCAAGTTTGAAATTGCGTCAACGGTGCGTCGCTCGGAGAAAGTTGGAGAGATGAACCTTAGTAAACGAATCGGGGGAAAATTTTAATTTCATTAATTTATTTCGAGATTTTAAATCTTGTTTGTACTTGCTGCGATACTCATGTGCACTCGTTTTGAGTTCAAGGATACGTTGGAATTCTTTTTAACGTTAAAATTGTACATCTTTTTCAAATGTTTCTCAAAAAAATTTGTTCAAAAAAAGATTTTTAACACTTGGACAATTGCGACATTATTAGCAATAACAATTATGAATAAATTTTTTTTTAAATAAATGAATCGATTAAAATAATTGGATATTAAACAAAAAAACAAAAAAAAAAAAAAAAAAAAATAATTACTTTATTCAAAGCCAACTCCTTATCAAAAGTCCAAACTTTTCAACTTTAAAATATCATTAGTAAATCCTTCGTAATCTAAGTCTCAACTTCTTAAAAATTAAATCCGGAAAAATCGTCCAATTTGTGCAGTTGGGCAGACTCTCCCTCCCTCTCTCCCGTTCTCGCAGCCCCTACAACCTCGGCCGCGAGTCCAAGAATAGTTGCCTGGAAAAACTGAATGAGAGAGGGAAGAAGAGAGGCAGAAAGAAGAAGTACCGGAGGAATCTCATAGTCGGGGTAGGGAGGGAAAGAGTCTACACTGGGGAGGGAAAAAGTAAGTGAGAGAGAGAGCGCCACCAAGAAGAAAAAGAAAAGAGCTGGAAAAAAGTGGGGAGGTGGAGGAGGAGGTGGAGGAGGAGGAGGAGGAGGTGGTGGAGGAGGATGCGAGAGAAGTAGGAGGAGGAGGAGGAGGAGGTGGTGGTGGAGGAGGAGGGGCGGAAAGGAAAAAGAGAGAGAGAGAGAGAAAGAGAGCGAGCGACTCGCCGACGTAGTTGTTGCCCTCCTCCCACCTTCCTTCTTTCAGCCCTGCTGCCGCTCTTTTCTTTCTTTCTATCTCTCTCTCGCTCTCGCACTCGCTCGCTCGGGCGCGCACGGGCCCCCTTTTCCTTTCCTCTCCGGAGACTCTCGTCGCGGTGCGCGCGCGATATTCGACCACCGAGAGCACCGCTGCTGCTCTCCGCAACTCTACGACGAAAAGAGTGAGCGAGCGAGAGAGACAGAGAGAAAGAACGCGAGGGAGGGAGAGAAAGGAAGAGAAGAAAAGAGTGTACCGAGAGTCCCGCGAGCGCACCACTCACAGAACGCAATTGTACACGCGCGCGCGTACCGCGTGTGTTGTGTGTGAGGGGAGAGAAAGAACGGAGAGCGAGAGAGCGAATGTGAGCGCGAGAGAGAAAGAGAGAGAGGGGGAGAGAAAAAGAGAGGAGAAAGAGAGAAAATCGCGTGCGTGAGTGCCGGGACACACTATACGACACTGCTGCTGGTGGTGCTGCTGCCAGCAGCGGAGAGCGCACACAGTTTTTTCTTACGACAACGACGACACAACGCGTCGCGCGCGCACACAAGACGACGCGCGACACTTACTGCTCTTCTTCTTCTTCTTCTTCTTCTTCTTCTTCGTCTTTTACCACCACTTGGTCATCGCCATCGTCGCCACTGTCGCCTCCGTCATCCGTCATCGTCTGTCGCCGATCCTTTTTTCTTCAACGGCGCGCGCTTTCTCTCTCTCGATCGACTGCAGCGAGCGAAAAAAAGACAACGGCGAAAATAAGCGCTCGCGACAAATCGGAGGGGTGGAAGAAGGACGCGCCTGAAGGTCTCATCGTTCATCCCTCGCTCGGGTAATAACCTCTTCGAAAATTCGGCCTTTCAAAGTTCGCGCCGCTTCCGCGCGGTAGCCGCGCGCCGGCAAACTCGGCCCTCGCTGCCCGTGAGAATAAAACTCAGAGGGTAGTGGAGACGACAACGACGGAAAGGAGTCGTGCGGGAGGAAGAGAAAGGGAGACAGTGGCAGAAAGATGCCGACGAGGGAGAGAGAAAAAAGTGAGTGCTGAGGAACGATGATGATGGACTCGAGGAACAGTGTGCCATATTTTGTGATTAATAATATTATACTTTATATCCAATCTGCTACCACCGACATTCTGTGATCAACTAAGTTTTTCTTTCCCTTCGCTCGTATTTGTTTTCGCTGATTCGGAGCGGCACGCAGGCAGCGATATCACGTACACGCACAGTTTAGTCTGCAAGGACTAAAAACGCACCGGTAGGATCGAGGTAAGAAGCGTGACTCTGTCTCATCGACGGATGATTATATTCTATTCTCCTCGAGCTACAAGGCTTGTTTATCTTTCTTCTATTGCCATTTTCTGCCAATCTATATATGTATATAACCACAAAATTGATAAGCACATCTGTTTTTCTTCAACTTTACTAACGAAGCAACAATAAAATTGACGGTGTAAAAACTGATAAAAAAAATAAATAAATAAATAAATAAAATGAAAAATCAAAAAAAAAAAAAAAAAAAAAAAGAAATTGCAATTTGATTAAATTACATTTACGTTATTTTTTAATTATTTATGGTGATAAAAATATAAATCACTCTAATTCTTACTTCTTAATCAGATTGAAATTTTCATGCAATATACGTCACACAAAAATTTAAACTTATTACGGACTTTATTTATCAAGCTTTCGTAACTTTGGTTAAATTCGAGTTATTTTGAAAAAAAAAAAAAAAGAAAAGAAAAAATTAACGACTCGATTTCCATATAATAATCTCAAAGAGCATGTAACACGATAGAATCGCAAAATTCTTGATTTTCCATATTCACTCACACTAACTTACACACGTATACGCGCGCAAACGAATTCTTAAAACGTTAAGCCAGCGTTACAAGATTAATTACGAACAATATATCACCAGCAATGGGTTTTAGCCACACAGACGCACTAATGAAATTCTTATCGCAATAAATCTATCTAAACTCGAACTAATAAAATTTAAACACTGTTGCAAATCTGTCGTCGCTCCTGATAAAATTTGCATCATATAAACATTCTTCATAAGCATTATGTATAAATCACATTTAAAACAGACGAACGTTAAAGTATCCGAATCATCGTAAAAACTCGAACTGATAAAATCGATATTTCAACTTCCCAACGTGCACCGTACTATGTAAGTGATCGCAAACGCGCGCGCGCGAGAGAGAGACAGAGAGAAAGAGAGAGAGAGAGATGTATAGCCGTACGTAGCTCGGCAGTAACCGCAAATTTGGGTAAGGGAAAGGGCGGCGCGCTAAGCGTACGCTAGATTAATCTCGCGCACGAAACACCTTGGGCTGGAACCACGAACGTCGACGTCTCTCGTACTCTCTGCGGTTCGATCGTCCTTATTATCGTCCGGTAAAAGGAGGAGAGGATCGCGAGCGCGCGAATTCCGGAACGAGGACGACGCGCTCCTCCGAGCACGAATGCGTCGCCGTCGCCGCCGCCTCCTCCTCCTCCTCCTTCTATGAGCCATAATAATGTAATACACGGCGAGTCGCGCGCGATACGTGAAACGATCGTCGCGTTATCTGTGTATGTGTATCGATGTACACATCTCTCTTACTCGGGAGACACTCGACGTTGATCTCTGTACATGTGTTCGAGTGCGAGCGCTGCCGTAATTATAGGAGTTTGCCGGTGCCTCCGGCTTCTTTAAGATTTTTCTTTGTGAAAGAGGTGTGAAAAGAAAGAGATTGGAAACTATTCACATTCGATATAAAATATCAAAGTTTATGAATTTTGTATTGACGTGCGTTGAAATAAGATCGCGATCAGTGGATAAAAGTGTTTATTTTATACTCACAGTATGCTTTTATAAAAAAAAAACTTGATCAACTCGTTTTTAATGATACTGATATATAATTTTAACCGATTAGAACAAAAAAAAAAAAAAAAAAAAGAAAGAAATTAAAACCGCCTCTTTATAAAAATCTTGTCAATAAGAATTCATCGATGTAACCGTAATACAACGTCAAAAGTTTTCCCCAAACTTTAAAACGATTTATAAAAACCATATGGCTGAAAATTTTTTTGAATCACCGAATAAAATCCAAGCAACGCGTTGAACGACGCTCGCGACAAACGACTCGCTAAATATTTTTTTCTTCCGACGAAAAGTGCGCAGGCCGCGACGAGGTTGGCTTCCTCAAAAACGCCTTATTAGATTCCACCTGTTGCGCGTGAACTCGCGCGAGCCGCGACGAGATGTATACCGGCGTCTCTCTCTCTCGCTCTCTCTCTCTCTCTTTCGGGTCAACATTACCACCACCACCGACGTCGACGCAAACAGCCCCTCTATCCTTTTTTTCTCCCTCTGCTCCTCGTACTTTTTTTTAGGAGCGGGTACTCTTTCTCTACCAGTCGCTGTATTTGTTTTTTTTTTTTTTTTTTATCTTTTTTAAGGTACGTGGGAGGGAAATTGAGGTTTAGCGGTCAACGTTTGGGGAATTGAATTGCGGGAGAAAGAGTGTATTAGGCGTTGCTTTGCTTCTTTATTATATAAATATATATATATATATATATATTTAACTATTTCGTTTAGGAAAAAGTTGTCGCTGAACGAGTGAGAGCGGCTTTGATTAAATGATTTATAACCGGTTGCTCATTTAAATACTGAAAAGGTATTGATTTTTAATAGATTCATTTTTTAGATAGCATAGAAATCGAGTTCATATTTGAAAAAAGATCTATTTTTAAAGTTTACACAAAGTGCGCGATTATTTTTAATTATTTATTAAAGAATTTGATTCATTGACTAGGTCAGAAATAACAGTTACCACAGTTTATACTTTTATAAATAAAATTTACATCATTTCAAAGATGCTTCTAAAATAAAAAAAAAAAAACTTTTTGCTTGGCACTTGTAATAATAAAAACTGTTTACATTGATTGATAAAAATACATAATTTTCTTTGAAGACAAAATAATATTATTATATCAATAATTGAAGAAATAATAAAATCAAACAAAAACATTAGCTAATAATCGAATATGACTCATTTTTTTTAATTTACTTATGATTACAGACTATTACATCAAATTATTTATTATTATATTTAAAATACACATATAAGTAAGGTGAATTTTAATATATTTATTTTAAATTCGTAAGGTTTAAATTGTATATAAATTTTATAACTTTTACACAGCTTTTTAGATCAGCTCAGATATTTAGTTGTTAAATTATTATTTAATTTGTATTTGCTATTTTCATCTTTATACTTGGATCCTTGTACTAGATTATATTAGGTACTAATCTCAATCTTCTCATGTATCATGTATTGGTCGATTATTATTATTTGCTATATATTTGTGTATAATATCTGTATGGTCGATTGTCAGATTTTACTTTTTTTCAAATGCGTTTGGCTTACATGTTTTCCCTAATATTTATTTCATTCTTTTTTAATTTTTTCATTAACTTTTCAAGGCCAATAACTTTACTAATTTTTATATTTATTACAATTGTATACAAGTTCGCTAGCTTAAAATCAACTAATGACAAAGAAGACTACTTATAATTATAGTTATTTATCTAATTCTTTTATCTTCATTTTCGATAATATTGAACTTTTGGAGCGTTTCTTTTTCGTTTTTCAAAGTCATTGTCTCGAATTTTTGTACTGTACTAACAAAATTTTAGCACTTTTTTACGATGTTACCTTCGAGTTTACATTTGACACACTTAAGTTTATCGGTAGTAACTCTGTACAGTTGAGATCATTTCATTGTGTTCTATACGAAATAAATTCAGTATTTTATTAAAATCTGCTACACGTACGAAAACTTGCTTTTGGAAATTTTCAATGTGGTTGTAGCCTTCGTCGTTTATGGCAATCTTAAGAGTAGTTACTAAAGAGTAACGTTTAATATCTAGCATGTTAAAAACTTTTTCCAAAACGTAATCAGGTACAGTGGAAAAAATGTTAAAATAAATAATTCTTCTGAACTCATTAACTAATGGTCTAATAGCATTTTTTTCTGTAAATTCGTTTACTAAAACCTCACTTGATAAGTGGACACAAATTTGATTGCTGAATACTCCTGATGCAGCCAGTACATTTTTTGAGTTTATTAGGTCACCGATTGCACGTATATAATCCGTAATATTTAATTCCTCAACAAAATCCATGACGATTTCTTGTTCCACCTCCAGCGTGGGTTGATTTTTGTCAGAGTCGACGTCTACTCTAATTAATGGTAGTTTTATTTATTTTGAAACCATGATGCATTCGCTATAAAAACACCTAAAATACTCAAGTCAAGTGCAAAATCGCAAAAAGCGAATGGTCAGATCCCTGTTAACGATTACACGTTTACATTCGTACGAGAAACAATTATTAATGTGTCTGGTCTTTTTGAGCTCTTGAAATGAATTGATAATGCATTTATCACGATATAATATTCACACGCTGAGAAGAATATTTTCGAATCTTTTATAAAACTATATCGTATATTTTCGACAAAAAAAAAAATGAGAAAGCATAAAATAACCAATTTAATAAGTCCATATCTTAGATATCAATAATTTTCATGAAGAAAAAAAAAAACTGAAAAATTAGATTATATTAAATTTATCAATTGATTGACGCGTGTCTTCTTCAATCTTCGTTTCTCGCATCGCCGTGTATTTTATTTTACTTTACGGTATTACAAAAATTATAAATTTCAAGAAGCTAAGACATTTAATTTATTTTTAAATAATTATTTAATAAAAAATTAGTATTAAAATTGAACTGAACTACGCTAATGTAAAATATGTTAAAATATAATAGAATATAACAACGCAAAATTAATAATAATTATAATAATAATAATAATAATAATAATAATACTATAAAAATTAAAGATGGAAAAAAATAAAAAAGCGAGAGCTTTCATACATTATTTAATTTACCTAACGCGCAAAAACAAACATTGAATCATGCTAGTATGGATACTAAACACGCATACATGTACACTCGAGACACAGCAGCATAAAAGTTGCGTAAAATTTTCGTTTGCCAATAAAGTTCGCGTTTCTTTTTTCTTCTTTTTTCATTAAAAAAAAAAATAAAAAAAAAAAATAAAAAGAAATAAACAAAACAAAAAAAAAAAAATAAAAAAAAAATCATAAGCCGAGAGAAACTCTCTCTCGACGCCCGCAAACAAAGAAAGTTGCGGGACGTGAAACGGAGAAAGAGCCGAGTGCGTGTATATGCGTACGTATATGTGAGTGCAAGCGCAGAGATAAGACCACAGCCACGACCTACTCCAACCGGCTGCGGATTCAGACGTTCTCCTCTCTCTCTCTTTCTCTCTTTCTCTCTCTCTCTCTCTCTCTCTCTCTCTCTCTCTCTTTCTCTCTTTTCTTTCTTCTCCTGCGCGAACGCGCACTGCTTTTTTTCGTGCGGTCGGAGAATGTCATGGTCGATGGCCCGTTAAAAGGGAGATCGTGGATGGGCAAAAGTTGCGAAAAAACATTATTAAAATATACGTGTGCCGGTAAAGAGAAGATTTTGGTCTTTATCGCCTCTTAATTTTATTTCTTTTTTACGTTTGTCTTTTTTTTTCTTTTTTTTTTTTTTTTTTTTTGTTATGAAAATACGTCTTTTGTTTCGCAAAATCGGAAATAAGAGATGTAAGAATTTCATTAATACGTCATCGGTATTTTTTAAACAATTGATTCATTTTTGTTAACTATCATTTTTTTTTCTTGAATATATACTTATGCTTACGTAGATACATTACATACATTGTTCGTATATTACCAAATCAATTTCTCTTTACCGGTACAACGTAACACGACTGCTAAACAACAAGTTTTGATTTTTTGACATAATAATTCATGCGTACATTTTCGGTAAATAATTATAAAAGTAACGAACGCATGCACGTCGCATAAAGCAATTCGCACTTATGAGTAAAATATTTCGTATAAGTTATATTGAAACAAACAATTTTTTTTGTATTCACCGCGAATTGTTACGTAAAAAAGAAACATCCAAATCCGGTAAAACTTTCGCGTATTAACGCAAATTATTGAAATTTTGGTATCCTTATCGTACAGAGCAAAAGAATAGATGAAAAAAAAAAAAAAATAATAAATAAATAAATAAATAAAATAAATAATCTCTGTGTACAATTTTCCTTCATTTTTATTCTTCGCGTTTATGGCGGCACGACTCGACATTAACGATAGTCCGGTGCATCGCGCAGCATGCGCTTGTCGAATATTCAAGGATCAATGGACCGAGCGTGAGTCATTTTTCTCTCTCTCTCTCTCTGACTCTGGCATTCGCTCTTTCTCGACTCTTTTTTCCTCCTCCTTCTGCTTCTTCTCTACGGCGTCCCTCATTCCAATTCGGTCCGCACGCAGCGGCTGTGCGCGGTAATCGCGAATGCGTACATATATATATATATAAGCGCTTGCTCTCTCTCTCTCTCTTTCTCTCTCTTTTTTGTATGTATACATATACATATGTACGTATACGTACGTGCGTATACACTTTCCTCTACATCCTCGCGTATATAAGTTCCCTTTTTCCGAGTTCAACGACTCCTTATATTCCGCGGGAGAAGAGAGAAAAAAAGAGAGAGAGAGAGAGAGAGAGAGAGAGAGAGAGGGAGAGAGAGAGGGAGAGAGAGAGGGAGAGAGAGGGAGTCAGAGTCGCGGAGAAAGAGAGACGCGACGGGGGTTTGCAGAAGTGTCAAGAGAAGTCTCTCGCGAACGAGCGACTCTCGCGGCGGCCCTCACGGGCGCGCAGACTTTGCGCAGGAGTATAAAAGAGCGAGAGAGAGAGAGAAAGAGAGAGAGAGAGAGAGAAAAAGAGAAGGATAAGAGAGTTTATTTGTGCTGTATAGGAAGCTCGCGGACTTCTTTCTGTCTCTTTCTCCGAACTTTTCACTCTTCGCATGTGAGTGAGATTGTGCTCAATTCCGTATTTACTTTGACACTGTGCGTTTAACATAACTCGAAATTTAGAATAATAATTTTTAGTTTGAGTTACCGGTTGATTTATTAAACAAAGTAATGTTAAATTGATTCGACGTTTTAAAAGGCGTTATTAAATACTTTTAACGAAGCCGACGACATTTATGGTAATGATTTATTCTGAGTGATAAGCAATAATAAGCAATACATTGACGTTATGAGGAATATTTCTTTTTACAACCCAGAGTATATTATTAAAATATCCTCTCTTATAATGAAGCATAATGTAAATTATTACCGAGATAATTATTGTACTTTATTGCGTTAAAAGCTATATTCTTTTTGTTTATTTTTCATTCGTCCGATGGAATCCGATATGAATAAATAAAATATTTATTCGTCTTGTGTTGAGATAAATTTGTCTCGTAATACAATATAATATAAAGATGTTAATTAATTCATTTAGTTAATGAACAAATCGTTTCGCCGCAACGCAAATTGAATTAGTACAATAGAAATGACGAATAACAATTAGATATCCTCATTTTCGAAATAAAGTAAGTCTAACGCAACAAATAATTCAACGGGAGCTTAAAAAATATTATTACGTTAAAACAAAATATCAAAGATTAAACGAATTTGAATCACTGGAATTTACAGCGCGAATAAAATAATGAATAAAGCATCAAAGTAATAAACTTGATAAATAAATCGTTCGCGCAGCGGCTTTATCTTCAATATTTACCATTATCATTATTAAAGTAAGGAGGAGAGAAAGAGACAGCGCGAAAAGACGAGGAGAGGAAAAAGAGAGGGCGATCGAAGCGAGAGAGAGAGAGAGAGAGAGAGAGAGAGAGAGAGAGAAAGCGCATAGAGGAAAAGAAAAACGAAAGAAATAAATAATGAAAGAAAGAAGGGAGGCAAAGGAGGTACGGAGGAGCCGATTCAGAGAGAAAAGACTTGGCAACTGCGCGAGTATGTACACGCCGTGTACACACGTTCATACACGTACATGCACGCGCGCGCGCTGACATAAAACATGCTTATATATGCAAGATGCGGTCGCCGCCGCTGCCGTCGTAGTTGCACCAGCATCCGATGTGGAGCGATTTCTTTTCACTCGCTGAGGGTCGCCGCCTCCTCCTCCTTCACTCCTCGCTCTCTCGCTCTCTCTTTCTCTCTCTTTTTTTTTATTCCGCGAGAAAAATGAGAGGTGAATAAAAAGGCCAAGCGTACGATGCACCGGCCGTGACACTTGGCTACGTACTCCTATTTTGTTGAAAAATTATCGCACGGAAAAAATTGCGTTGAACTGCGTTACTTCTTTTTTTCTTCTTCTTTTTTATTTAATGATAAATAAAGCAGCGAACGAAGCGATGTTTGTTTATTTGCGGCATATTTTTGTTATCGTTTGCGGGATTCGAGGCCACGTTTGATTGCTGCAAGATGAGAAAAAATATTATTTTTTAAACTGAATATATATATATATATATATATGTTTAAAAACTATTTAATTGTATAATGTGTAATTTTTTTTTCTTAACAATTATTAATTTAATGACAGTGCATTATTTATTGCATTATTAGCATGGGGTAAGTTAATAATCTATTAAAATATTCGAATACATTGAAATTTCGGAGCATTCGTTGCTGGTTCTTTGTGATAGACTTTTAATAATTTATCGGTGTATTGAATTTTCATTAAAGTCAATGCTTAACAATTTTCCTTTCCCTCCGTTAGTCTCTTGTATACCAGATAAGTATACATTGATTGATTAATTAATAACACGCAACTCATAAAATCATTTATGAAATAACTTTTTGGTTATTTTGTAGCACTTAATTTTTTTTATCTTTTTAATACGGTAAATATTGTATAAACTAAGTAATTTTTCGTGCTAAAAAAATTACGATTTATTAAAAAAAAAAAAGAGGTTACGAGTTATGCATACTATTGTATTCATAAAAATTTGTTAAAATATTACAGCATCAAATTATGTATGCTTGTTAATTTTTTTAAACATATACACTTTTGAGCAATAAAACGTTGCATCGAGTTTTTCTTCTTAAAATTCATCAATTTTCATCGACTCGTTATTAACCTTTTTTTATCGTAACTATAAAGTTAAGAAAAAAAATACATATAAGATAATTATTTCCATAAATAATCGTGAAAAGTTGAATTCAAGAGCGCAAACAAAGAGCTCGCGTTCGAATCTATAATTAACTCGGATTTCAAACGTTCTTTCTTAATCCTTCCTCAATGCTCTCAATAAATCAGCATCAATTTTCACCTAAAAGCACAGGCTCGCACCTCGACACCTCGCGATATATCCTTTCGTGCCGATAAGCACCGAAGCACCATTGATTAATTAATTGCCGACACGCTATACCAACGTGTAGACGTATACACATATACATGCATAAAATCCCTTCGGCGAAATGCATATTTTTTTTGCGCTCGGCTTATCCGCGCGTTCGCGTCATTTTTTTCGCGAATTCTTTTCCCCTCCTACGCACGAAGGCAAGAAAGAGAGAGGGAGGGAGAGAAAGAGAGAGAGGCTGCTGAACCTGACCTCCGACAACGCGCGGCGCGGATATTCTCGACGGCATTCGCCGCTCGCACACGTATATATACATATAATACATATGTATATATATATATATATATATATATATACATACAGAGAACGCGAAAAAGAGAAAGAGAGCAGTGGCCGAGAGAGCTTACACCGAGTCACGCTCCTACGTCATTAAAATAAATTAAAGATTATCAGGTCGGCGCTGCCGCTGCTGCTGTAGCTACGGCCAGTCGGCGACCGCGGCCTTCTTTTTATATCGCCGTTGTTGTCGTGCCGGTCTTCGCTCTCTTCTTTTTCTTTATTTTCTCTCTCGCTCTTACTCTTTTTTTCGCGTCCCGCGAGGGACTCGCGATTTGCTCGGCTGTCGCCTTCGCCCGAGCGACGCTTCGAGCTCTTAAAAATGACCTCGAGTGCATTATACGTGTCTTGCGTCATTGACTGCGACTAAATCGTGCCGACGATGATTCGCCGACTACAGAAAAAGAGATACTTTCTTTTTTTTTTTGCGTGAAATTTTCAGTTCCTGATTAAAATTCCCTTTATACATTTTTTTATTTTGCATGAAGGTGCGAGTCTTTGAGTTTCTTTGTTCCTGGAATGAATTATAATAGGATATTAAAGTTGGTAATGTTAGGTCGGTCTCTTCTTGTTTTTGCCAAAAGAAATAAACGATAACTTTTTTCCTGCTTTAATTTCTAACAAATTACAGTTTTCAACCGTAGGTAATTTAAGTTGAACGTTAATTTTTTGTTCTTCATGCTGGATTTTTCGTGTAGTAAACATTTACTACAAAACAAAAACTTTAATCGATCTACGCAAACTAATATTAACAAATCTAAAAAGAAAACTAAAACTAACGACAAAAAAATCATTCATAATTCGAACGAAAGTTCGATCATCGCGATGAAACATCCATCGATTCGTAAAACAATAAATGCTCTTTCGTTCTCGGAGAAAAAAAAAAAAAAAAAAGAAGAAATAAAAAATAACCTTCACCCCGCGAAAACAAGCTCTCGGTACGACGAGAGAGGCACATCCTCGGCGCGCGGCGCATAAAATCGAGAAAGGCCGCCTCTGGCCGTCGGCGGCGCGACAAATTCGTCGGCGCATTGTCTCACCTTGCCGCGAGGCTTTGGCGTACTTAGACACACTCTCTCTCTCTCTCTCTCTCTCTCTTACTCTTTCGCGCTTCCTCCTCTTTTGCGATCGCGTACAAAAAAAAAAGCAGAAGAGGGGGAGGAGACGCCGGGCGCAAGGTTACACGCTGCAGTTAAGAGAGAGAGAGAGAGAGAGAGAGAGAGTCAAGAGCACGTGGATACACGTTGGGTCGATCGAGTTGTGAGCTCGAGCACGCGCCGCGGCCGTGAATAATCGAATGTTGAGCCAGCGGCTCCCGATTATCGCTGTTGCTGCTGCTGTTACCGTTCTCTCTCTTTCTCGTACCGAGTCTTAGGTGGTTTCCTTTATGGATTCTACGACTGACCGTCTGTCTGCTTCCTTGCTATTTCTTTCGCATTTCATTTAGTGATGAGGATACGTTTTGATTTTCGAAAAATCATTATAATTTCTGTTTGTGTTTTAAAATATTACATAATTTTAAAACTTTTTTTTTTTTTTTTTTTTTTGTACACGTTACCAAATAAAAATAATACGTAAATCATATCAACGTGTACGTCAGTTTAACTGTACGCATAATTAAGAAATTACAAACATATTATGTTATATAAATCGCAAAGTTAAAATCTAATTGAGACAATAATAACAAAAGCTCTCGTCTTCAATTAATCAATCTCTTTCTTTCTGATTGTCTAAATAAGCTTCGGTTCGGTCTAGCACTTAAAAATAGTGTACGCGTAATATACCGCAATTTAAGGTCAAGTTGTCAATGAACTATCCCGAGTGAAAATAAGCGAGCCGCGCACTCGCGTATAATAAATTTTTCCAAAAAACAATAGCCAATAATTAATTAACAGATTCTATCGCGTATCTAATAAATTCTCACTGAAATTCTCCGTGAAAATTCGTCGTAAAATCCGTTCATTCACATGCAAACTCGATTCACTCTATCGTTCTTTCTCCCTGTTTCTCTCTCTCTCTCTCTCTCCGTTTTACGTAACCAAATCTCTTGCTTTCCAAAAATACCAAGTACTCTCGACGGATCGTTAATTAATCAATCGCGAAAAGCTCACCTCTACGTACACGCGCGCAATTGTATAAAATTCGTTTATTTGTTTTCGTCTCTTTCTCAAGTAAGAGAGAGAGAGAGAGAGAGATCAGTGCCACACGTCAGACAGTATATGTCGCGCGGCTTCTTATATACACAGAGTACGAGACGCCGAGACTCGCGCATCGATGAATGAAACATTAGCGCGGACAGGAGTCATTGTCGTCGTCGTGCGATTTCTCTTGTATATATACTCGAGTTTGCACGCGCGCGTGAGAGAGAGAGAGAGAACGCGTATAACGTAATAATAGATTTTCATTCTGCGGTGAATGTAATGCCGCCGGCTATTCTCGGGCGCGCTAAACGCACGTATTAATAACGCACCGGCGAGTAGCTGCGGATTCCGGGATAACCCCGAAGAATCATTCATGATATACCTGCGATTATCAGAAGATATATACTTTGCCGTTAATTCGATGAGTGTGTTTACGATCTTTCTTTCGGGGAATCACGGGGATTTGAATGTTTATTTTTTTTTTTTTATTTTTTATAAGATGTCGTGTGGAAAAAATCCGAATTGATCCAATTTCCAATCCGATTCTGACTGGTCACCCAATTAGGGCCCAATTTAGAATACCGTGACTGGATTCTAATCAGATGTCCCTACTATATCCCAATTTGGCAAACCCTGGACTGGATTGTAATCAGATATCCCTGCTATATCTCAATTTGGGAAACCCAGTCAGATTACTATTAGATTTTAGTCAGACAACCAAATTTCATAATATTATATAGAGTATATCAATTTTTATTATTAAAATAAAAAGTAAATTAACTTATATAATCATTTTCTATCAATCCACGCTAATATAATAAATGCAAAAGTAACTTTCTTTGTTATTTTTTCACGTCTAAAATGTTGAACTCATTTTGATAAAATTTGGCAAGCTTGTATCCTAAAGAAGAACTTTTTTGATAAAAAAAAAAAAAAAAAAAAATTAAAGATATTTTAATAATTTAGAAGATAATATACGGCGCTGTTCATTTTTAACAAATAGTGTATTATACAGACAGATACATGTATACCCAGTAGGGAAATCTGAACGGTTTCCAAATAAAATCCAAAAATTTTTCTGCATGGAAAGCGAGCGATTTTCCAACTCGTTCGAAACAATTTTTTTTCGACGATGCTTGATTTAAATGTCGTGCGGACGATTTTCATTCAAATTTTATCGTCGAGGGATAAATTTAAATTTTAAACTTGAAAGAAAAAAAGCGCTGTCTTGCAAATCTTGACTAGTATCTACTTTCAACTAACTCTTACTATAACTGCCAGAGAAAACGTTTAGAGCTTAAAATCTACGCTAATAATAGGTTTGAAAATTATAGTCACTGCAATCTCTTTTCTTACCTTACCTACAATTATACAGAAAACAATTACTTTTATCGCGTCTTGTATCATCCCCTTAATTTTCTCAACGTCGTTTATGTATATAAATATACATGAACGCAAACCTCACATTGTTTACACGAAGAAGAATCTTAAATCGATCTCGAGGATATTAAATTTAAACTAATTAATTATGCGCATTTAAAAAAGAAAGAAAAATAAAACGCAAACTAAAAAAAAAATAAATAAACAAACAAACAATTCGAACGCTATTACGTGATGCCGGCGTTTGAATAATTCAATGCCCGTATCGTTGAGCACGACGCCGTTAACCCAGATATAGCTCGATGGGGCGAAACCCCGAAAAAAGTCGTTTCTCGAGATCGGTACGTCAAACCAGTTCCGCATGGAAGAGCAAGAAACTCGCAGTAGCCGCTCGAGCACGATGTGTGTATATATATCCACGTATACATCCGCGAATCTCGCTCGATTTCCGCGGAAGTCGCCACGACGTCTCTCTCGCTTATGCGTGAGCTCGTGTTTACTCGCCGGCGGCACACGTGTATGTAACACCCGACTGCCTAGACACGTACACATACACACACGGACGCGTGGACGGTCGCGTGGCGCGTGCGCCGGTGACAGACGCACCATTGACGAGAGGCCTCGTAGCGCTGAGAAATTACGGCGCGGAGAACACGCGGCCCATTATCGCCAGCGTGCCCGCGGAATTTTCCCTTTCTCGCGACGTTCGTTCTCTCTCTCTCTCTTTCTCTCTTTCTTTCTTTGTTAACGCTTTCACCCGTCTAGACAACGCCGAGCCTTGTAAATTTAGATTAGCGGTAAGCTGGGAAGATGGCTTTTTCTCTCCATCGACAGCTCAGAGGAAAACGAGATGATGAGCCGAGGATTCTAATTGATCGGCAGGAATGTTTGTTGCGCGAGCGTTTATCTTGCGTGACGAGATGATCGTCGTGCAAACTTTATATACAGTTTTAAAATTCGCCGATACAATTTAAAAAGGGCAAGTATTATTAATAGTAGAAATCACACCGATTAAATGATTTCTTTACTTTTCTTAAATTTCCCTAAATTACTATTTCTTTCTCGATATTCGCGATACATTTGATTATTTTCTTTTTATATCTTTTTTTCCTTTAAGTGAGTCATTAGTTTAAGTGTAAACAAGCAAATTGTTAATTTATGAAAATTGCCATTAGGTGACTATAGGGTAAACCGATTTATAAACTGCGTTTAAGTAACGTCTTTACTTACCGCTATAAAATCAATAGGTAACGGTTAATGGCAACATTATGAATCGTGTATTAATTGTACCGATCGATCAACGCTGACTTGCAAAAAACTTACACGCTGCAAGAATAGCCTCGTTAAATTAAAAAATGCAAACAAATAGTAGATTGTAATTCGTCAATATTCCTTTAATATTAAATAAATTTACGAGTAATTTTTAATTTCACTATTTTGGCGCCGTAAACGTCGCTTTACAAATTTGCATAAATTTTCGTACTTTTTTTTTTTGCTTTGTTTTTCACATTAACGATTAATATTCTCCTCCATAGGCTCGTTTATAATTCTTTTGTTCTTTTTTTTTCTTTTCAAAGTCGCATTCTTACTCAAAGCATCTTGATCAAAACGTTATGTATTATTCAAATATAATCTACGCCCGACCTACGCTTTCAAATTAGCGTCTCGAACAAAGCGCTTTTCTTTCCAATAATACCCTAAACCAAGCTAAGACGAAATTTTCGATACTCTCCGCAGACTCGCTGAAAATCGAAAAATAGCGAGGGCCAGCGATATAGCCTCGAAAAATCGACAAGCTCGATTCTATTAATATCTAGCCGTGCAATGCGCGCAGATGCGTTTTCTCTCGACTTATATTTTTACGCGTCGCGTATATATATATATATATATATATTCGTGCAGCGAAGGAAAAGCTCGCCTCGGTTTTGGCGCGTCGAGCGCCGCATGAAAAAAGAAAAAAATAAAAAAAATAATAAAAGAAAAATGAGAGCGAGCGAATAAGGAAAGGAGGATGAAGAAGGAGAAGTAAAAGAAGAAACTGTGCTTTACAATGTGCGCGCGCGATCGCCTTCGCTATGTACGCGAACGTGTGTATATAGGAGGCCGCATCGCAGATGCATTATCGCGTGCATGCATTGCGAATGTACGAAAGGCAAAGAGTAAGTGTGAGCGTGTATATAAATAACGTTGGCGTAGACGCTTCTCCCTCTTTCTCACTCTCTCACTTCTTCTTCTTTATTCCTTTCTTTCGTTTTGCCGAGTATTCTTTTTTTCTTTCTTTAATTGTCTTTTTTATTTTTAATTTAAAGTACTTGGCTTCTATTGCTTTCGGAATTGCCAAGAGAAAAAAGAGAGAGAAAGAGAAAAAATAGTTTTGAAGAATATTTTTTGCTGGACTATTTTTTAAAATTATTATCTTGCTTCGTTGAATTATTTTACGTTTATTTTTCAAAGGATTTTTCAGAATGAAATAATTATTTTCTATCGTTCCTTATTTTTTATTGTACTTGTGAAAAAAAGATTAAAATTCTTAAACAATAACGGAACATATTTTTCAATAATCCATTCATATCGTTTTATATTATTCTTTTTACAAACTTTATCGCTATCAAGTCAAAATTGTTATCTAAATTATATATACCCATTAATTTGATCGAAGTATCTTTTTGATATAATTGAAAAAAAAAAAAAAAAAAAAATATAAAGAAAAATAATAGTCCAATCAATCGATATTGCCGTCTTCGTTTTTCTTTTTCTATCGCGTCTCCGCGGCCCTATCTTCGTTTCGCGCGCGCACTCCAAAAGCGCTGTGTATACTTCGTTATCGATAGATTTGCGATGTGCTTTTTTTTTGCTCTTATCGTCAGTGCACGCTGGAAAATTTTTCACACTATCTAATTCGCGCTGTATCGATTTTATACGAATCACGAGGAAAAATTGCCTGGCGCGTATTAATAAAGTAAATTTTCGATCGCATGTAGAAAGCAATGGTTGAAAAATTCTTAAAACTATAAAGATAAAATTAAACGAAATTTGGTTCAATGCTTAACAATAATCTTCTATAAATATTGCAAAACTTTATAAAATTGGACAAAAAGAATCCCGTCAATTTTGATAGTAAATTCACATGTAGAATGAAAAAGAAAAAGAAAGCCATAATTTTTCCAAGGGCCGCATTAGAAATGAATTTCGCGCGCTAAAGCCGCTGATCCTTCTCCTAGAGCCGGTCTCTTCTCTCTCTCTCTCTTCTCTTACTCTCACGAACTCATTTCTGAGTCATCTTAGGTGCCTATGCAGTACAGTGCGCCGCGCATTGTACGTGTTCGCGTGCATTTGCGTACACGCGCTTAACATTACCGGGAGCCTATATATACTATATACATATACACGAGTGTACGTGTAAGGGACTCGCACGCGCCTCTCTCGGTACTTTCCTGTATAATGAATGTCTTTCTTCTGGTGCGCGAGCGGACTACTCGCGTTTGACTTTCTTTCTTCCGAGCGGCAAACTTCTCTCTCTCTCTCTCTCTCCCTCTCTCTTCCTCTCTTTCTCTGTTTTACCTATCTCGCGAACCGTTTTCTTGGACTCTATTTCGCATTCAAGAGCTCCGAGTCTCTATTGCTGCAGCTTCAGCTGTTTCTTTCTTCCCGTAAGACATATGTGTGTGTATATATATATATATATATATATACATACTTCTTCTCGGTGAGACGCTTTACGGGATTTAAGATGTTCTTTTGGTGATATTATGGAGAAAAAGAACAAGAAGAGGTTTAATGCGAATTTTTTTTTGTGGATATAGATGAAAATTTTAGATTTTTTTACATTATGTGTGTAGATGCGTTATAAATAAGGTTTCGTCGAGAAGATGTTTTTTAACGCTTTGAATAAATTAAAGCTGAATGAGATGACTTTAAATCGTTTCAAGGTTCAACGAACCTCGAATGATTTATTCGCTTAATATCTCACATAAACTTTATGTTTATAAAGAAAAAAAAAGTAGGCTTTCGTAAAAAAAATTGTATGCGCGTACCATAATATTTAAATTTATAAAAATAAAAAAAAGAAAAATGTTCGGATCGAATTTCACGTCAGGAAAAAAATGAAGAGAAAAAAAAAGAAATTAAATTGCATACAAATGAAAAATCATTGAGCAAACTGGACGCGTATAACTGCGCATCAGCCTCGGCAATATTTCTACATAGGAACCTCGAACTCTAACCATACGTCGGCTCATCTCGATTTCAGCTCGAGAAAAACCAAAAACCTCAGAGTATAGCCGTATTCTATCTTCTTTTTCTCGCGTTTGCATATCCATCTCGCTCTCTCTCTCTCTCTCTCCTTATTTTTCTTCGCTTCCATCGCATATTCCCTCATACGTGTAACATGATAAACAAATGAGACTTGGCAACGCGGCGGCGGCTACGACTCTCGGTTCGTTGCAGCAGCAACAGCCAAGGCCTACCGGCACACTTTTATTTTCTCTCTTTTTCGTGGCGCAGCGACTCTTCGTTGTCGTCGTCGTCGTCCGTCGTCGTAGTCGCGCGGTTGGAAAAAGAGCGCAAGCACGAAGAAAGAAGAGAGACGCCGGGCTATATACTCTTCGGATGCTTCCCTCTCCGCGTTTATATACTCCTCCGCGCTCTTTTTCTTTCTCTCTATTCCTCTTTCTTTCTTTGGCTGTGTACACACACTGATACTCGCCGACGCCGGATACCCTGGAACGAAGGGGATGTCGGATTGTTCTACGTGGAATTCCAGATGAACGTTGCGATTGTTTTAGATTGGGCTTGTTTCTTTACTTTAATATTTTTTCTTGCTTTTTTTTTTTTTTTTTTTTTTTTTTTGTTTTTTATTTTCATTGTTTCAAAACTAAGGGAAATAAATGGGTTAAGCGTTTTGTATGCGAGTTTTATTGGATCTTTATTCCGATTGATTCGATGAAAAAATAATTTTTTATTAACATGATTAAACGTGATACGTAAATTTATTATTATTATTATTATTATTATAATATAACGAAATAGTCGTAAAATTTAATTTTAAAATTAATAAAAGTTGAAATTTTACAGGGAATGAAATTTATTTTTGTTAAAAGAAAAAATTTTATACATGTTATCAAAGTTTCTTGATAAAAATATAAAGCCCGATAAATTTACGTTTCTTGAAGCCATTACTATTAAAAACAACGTGCATTTAAATATTCTTAAAGGATTAAAAAAATATCGAAAAACTTATTACCCGGAGTTTACACTTTACGCGTACATTATACACATCTTCCATATACAGCGTATGGCATAAAATCTCCTAGACAACCAATATTCCCTTCTTTACCTCCTCCTACATAAGAAAAAAAAAGAAAAAGAAAAAAAAATAAAAGAAAAATGATAAAAGAAGAAGAGACAAAAAGAATCATGGAAGAAACTCAAGTCGAAGAAGAAGAAGAAGAAGAAGAACAAAACAGCGAGGACAAGAAGGAGGCAGAAGAAGTATGCGCGGCGGCGTCGTCGACTCTCGCCGCAGCGGCGGCCTCCTCTCCGCCTCCGCATCGTGAAAGAAGAAAGAAAGAGCGGAGCTAAACTTCGACTTGCACATTCGCCTCTCTTTCATCCTTCTCCCCTTATTTTCCTCTCTTTCTCTCTCTCTCTCTCTCTCTCTCTCTCTCTCTCTCTCTCTCTCTCTACGCCTCTTTCTTTCTTCGGTATTGCCACCACCGCCGCGTTTATTTTTATTGCGGCCCCGCGAGGAAAAAAGGAGGAAGAGAGCCGAGAAAAAGAAGAAAGGCCTCGCTCGTTCATTGCCCATGGTCAGTAATTTCGAGTAGGGGGTATATATGTACTCGCTTACGGAGAGAGGCGAGAATGCGCGCCAACGGCCTTCGCGCCGCTGCTGCTCCTCCTTTTATTTTTTTCCTCCTCCTCCTTTTTCTTCTTCTCTCGCGCGCGCGGTCCTTAAACCCGCGCTCGCCTTCTTTTCTCCTCCGCGAGTCGCTTTCGTTTATTTGCGACTTTATTTATATCAAGGGTCCCCCTCTATCGCTCTATCTCTCTCTTTCTCTCAAGAGAGTAAGCGAGGCGGCAGTCGAGCTTATATGTGTGTACTTTTAAAACGCGCTTTTCGAGCCGTTTGATTTATTCTCGGAAAACTGATCGAGAGCACTCCTTACTTCTTTCTGACTTTTTGCGCGCGCGGACATCAGGGGGATTATTACTTTCACTTTGGAAGGGGCGTTGTTCTTTTCGCGATTAATCCGAAGGTTTTCTTCTTCTCCGATTTGATTTTGACGGGCGGCAAGAATGTTCTTTTCCTTCCTTTTTTTTTCTTCATCTTTTGCTTTCTCTCTCTCTCTCTCTCTCTCTCTCTCGTCACTCTTTCTCGTTGGCCTCTTGCTGAGAAGCGCGAAGGTAAAGAGACTTTGAGAAACTTTTATTATACGGTGATTTAAGAATTGCGAGAGAGAAAGAAAAAATTTCCACATAAATTTTTTTTATCAATTACTTCCGTGAACTTCATATTTCTTTTTTTTTTTTTTAACTTCTACATTTCATAAAGCCAAAGTGAATTACGATGCTTACAATTGTATTTAAAAATAGAATTTAATGAAATATTTCATAAACAACATTTTAGCTGTTAATTAAAATCAACTTTTATTTTTAAATATATATATATGCTTGTTTAATGGTTGTATAAAAAGAATAGTTGACCGTAAATTAAATTAAATCAGTAGATGATTCAAGATGACCGAGTTAATAATATTAAATAAATTTTCTTAATATTTATTAAACTATTTAAACAAAAGAATGGGAAACACGTGAAACTATAAATTTCATTATCTCTTCGTAAGAACGCATTTATTCACTTTATCAAATTTTTGTTCTCGGTATACGCATTATCGTGAATTTTTACTAACTATCACGATAAACACAAAATAAAGCAATAAAAAGAAAAAAACTTCTTTTATTTATTTACATCGGTTACTATTTGCACTATAATTCACGACCATTACTCATGCGCAATTTTTTCGAAAGATGAAAAGAGAAAGAGTGAGGGAGAGAGAGAGAGTGCGAGATAGAGAAAGAGAGAGAGAGAGAGAGAGAAAGAGTAAAGAGAGCGTCGGCGGCGGCTTCGAGTGCGTATATATAAAGTGTAGACCGATGTGCTTGCTTATCGTGACGTCAGTGATAAAAAGCAGCCATGATGGATAGGGAACAGTCTTCTTCCACTAGAGACTCCGCCCCATTTTTCGAGGCGAGCCGGCTCTCTCTCTCTCTCTCTCTCTCTCTCTCTCTCTCTCTTTCTCTAGCTCGTATAGACGATTTTACATCTCACGCCATTTTTAAGCCAATGTTAGCTCTATATACTACTGCCGCTGCCGTCGTCGGAAATTTATCGGAGTGTTTGCGCCGAGCGCGCTCTCGAATTATAATTAGAGTTCCTGAATTTTGCCGGTCGTTGTAGAAAAATTCGAGGCGCTGCCGCGCTCGATCGATCGCTTTTATAATCGTTAAAGTTACTTTTACCTAGCGGTAGTCTATTGAAAATATTCAAAGGCCAGATGGTAATGCAACTTTATTGAAAGGATTTTTAATCAACGGTGACATCGTTGATTTTGATAAGCATAATGTTTAGAATTATTTTTCGCATTTCGCGATCCAATCGCTAATATATTTATGATTTATCACTACGTTAATGAAACTTGTTGAAACACGCAATTGCGAATGAAAAAGAAACTTCAATCAGCGATAACGTTACCATACGAAAACAAAGAGCAAGTTTAATTCGATCGCATCGATTGGACGTAACTTTGTTGTACGAGTGGCAAAACAAAAAAAAATTGCGAAAATAAAAATCTCAAAATGGAAAAATATGCGAAACGATAAAAGTGAGGAAAAAAGTTAAAAACTTGAAAGGCCTTCGTGGAAAAAACCTGAAGTGCTTCGATACGCTTCCTGATGTACTATAAAATATAAAGACAGGGTGCCGATGACATCGTCATTGTTGAAGAACTAAAAGTGAGAGAGAGAGAGAGTCTCTCTTGATCTTTTTCTTCAACGTCGCCGCTCTATAATCTATTATAAGATTTGCGTTTATCGGTGCTTATTCAAACCTCCTTTTTTTCACCTGGACAGAAATATTTTATTTTATGGATAAATGTTTATCTTATGGTACTCGAGAATGAAATATGAAGAGAAACCTTTGGAGCTATTTTTTTTTCGATGCCTCGAAACTTTAAAAAACATAGATCAAAAACGATTTACAAAGGATCAATTTTTAATGTTTATTATGATTTATTGAAAATACCGTCTAGATCGAACTCAAATTATGATTTAAGCATGAAAAAAATGACTTAAAGTATTCTGCGCGAGATTTATAAGCTCAACCGATCCGACCACGAAACCGTTAAACTCATATCCCTGCAAAGTATTATACAACCATTATCTCTAAAAATTCATTCGAATACATTCTTTAAATATAATCAATCGCAAATAAACGCACATGTAGCGAAATGCAAAAACACGTATGCACATATATATATATGTGTGTATATGCATGTAGATAGCTAATGGTGGGAGAAAAGCAATAAGATACGAGAGGATAGGACTTAAGCGAGCGTCGATCTATCGCCGGCTGCGCTTCCGGATTTTCCGACTGCAGCGCCAACTGGCCGGTCGTATAAACTCGCGCGCTTAAACGTTATTCCAATCGATATATACACACACACACAGACACATAGACAGACACACTTTACACGTGCAAAGTGTAAGAGAGCGAAAAACACCAATCGAGAAAGAGAGGGAAAGAGACAGACGTGCGTACGTACACGTACTCATGCGGAGCGCGATTTTTTCGCACTATCGAAAGAGAGAGAGAGAGAGAGAGAGAGAGAGAGAGAGAGAGAAGCCTCTCCTTATCATACGGCTCTCTCGTTCGCTTTTCGCGCTTTATTTTTTTCCCCCCATTTTGTTAAATTTTTATTTTCTTCCCTCGGCTCTCTACCGCTCGGCAAGAGCGAAGCCGGCGCGCGCGCTAAAGAGAGTAAGAGAGCTAACCGATCGTTCGGCGAGTCTCTCTGGTAAGCGCGAACGCGGCCCGGCCACTGTACCGCAAATCGTCTCTTAGTTCGCGACGCCGCTCGCTGGCGCACGGCGCTGCGCCCGCGCCTCCTTTTTCACCGAGCGCGCCCCTTTTTCTTGCTAATAATTTTTTTCTCTTCTTTTTATCACGATTTATTCGACCGACGTTTTATTTTACTTTTCTTCGTCGCCTTTCGCCGTTGTTATTTTATTTTTTATTTTGAAACGCGTTTTGTTAATCGACGGTTTTGTGTTGACTTTAGAAGCTCCTCGCGATCTCTAAGGTTCACGCGCTGATTAACTTTAACGGCGCGTGCGTTAAGTTCCGTATACGATATATCTATAGTCGAGAATGATGTAAAACGCCGTCATAATATTCTGTTATTTTGTTTATTCGAGAGAATAACATGCCTGATTATTCGATTTGCAGTTTATTGTTATTTCCAATGTTGTTGTTACTATTAAATCTTTTGAATGCATATTTTGTTGAGAGAGATTTTGTATACCGTTGATCGAAGCATTTTAAATAAATTTTATTAAAAATAGTACTATTTGTTAGTTATTGATATAAAAAAAAAAAAAAAAAAAAAAAAAATAATTAATAAAAAGTATCGAATTAAACATAAAACTTGAACTCACATTCTAAAATTCGACCGTGCAGTGTTCAATAATTATGAACGGCGTGTCAAAGTAAATTTAGTGAATAGTGCAAGGCCAAATACGTGCAAGTGTGCATACGTTTACGAGAGAAAGGCAGATTATTTTTAAGGAAACTAAAAAAAAAAAAACGAGGACTAGATAATTTAGCGTATGAATTTACGACGACGTACAATTCATACATAAATAGTTGTATTCCGCACGTGGAAAAACCGATTCACTGCCAGAAAATTTGAGTCCAGCTCCTCCTACTCTTCACGTGGATCTCGACATCCATTGAGCGTCCGGCACAGTTCGATAGGAATCTTCGATGGCCGTTAGCGAACGTCCTCTCGCCCCGGAATCGAACTTATGCAACTTCGTTACGCTGCTTACCCTACAGTGAACGCCTATTTTTTATCTTTCTTACATAAGTAGTGTATATGTGTAAGTGCATGCGTTTTCGTTGAGTGAAGAATAGTCGCTAAGTATTCGGCCTGTTTTTCGATAATTGGAATTAATGAAATAATTTTTGGACACGAGGAACATAGTCAGTTGTAGGACAATGTTGTTTTGAAATAAATTCGTAACAATTAATCAAAGAGTAATTCCTTTCGCTCCCGAAATTGACATTCTGGTCTAAGACTATGCCATAGAGCCTCTAGTCAGAAGCGACATCATCGATCTATCCACAGAGAGTAAAAATAATTCAATCGCGCTACTGGAAGTAAAACAAAAGGAATAAAAAAATTCGCCGCCCATGCTAAAATGTACACGTCAAGCGAGAATCACGGGGCTTGGTCGCCTCCGCCACCGGCCGCATCCGCACCGCCGCCGCCGACGCAGCCGCCGACGCAGCCGCCGACGCAGCCGCCGTCCGGCACTCAACACCAACACCAACAACAACAACAACAACAACAGCAGCATCAAGCGCAGCAACAGCAGCAGCAGCAAAATCATCCGCGTAACCATCACCCGGCGTATGTGCCGCCGACGTATCAACAGCCTCATCATCACTTGCCGCCCCATCAGGTAATTAACGCCGTGAGGTCCACGTACTTCGCACCTTCCCTCCTTGCCCACTTCGTCGAAGAGATTATGGAGCAGGCTCGCTCCGATCGATCTATATATTCGTATGTATATTCATCGAGATTGGGAGGAGGGGGAGGAGGGGTATAACGCGTCCACGTAGCGGAACGAGGGTGGGAACGATCTTTTTTCGATTTCGCGCAGGAGGTAATTTCGTTTTAGATACGATGTCGTCGATGACGGGGCGCGAGCGCGCGATACATCGGCGACTATATATACATACACTCGTTTGCGGATTTTCGGTGCACTCTCCCGATGACGACGAAGGGGCAAGAGAGAGAGAGACAGAGAGAGAGAGAGAGAGAATGGGAGGAAGGGGAGGAAACTAACACACCATCGATGATTGCCCATGGGGAAATTTGAAATTGCGCGAGAGAGGACGCGAAGATGAGTTTAATTAGGTTATGGATATATGCGCGCGCGCGAATTAATTTGAATATTTTTAAGCAAAACGTATACAGCTCGTTACTTTTGAAATTTAACTAGGCTTTAATATAATTTTATAGCTTTATGATAATAATGTTAACTACGAAATTGTTCTCAATATACATTCTTTATAATGTAAACGGTAAATAAATATCGGCTCCGATTAAAATAATTTTATTTTCACGGAGTTTACCGCGAGTAAAAAAGAGAGAATAAGAGAGGGAAAGTACGCAACTATACGAAACGCGCCTTTATAACGATGGATTTTTCCGCGAACAAAATTAAATTGCACTCTCTTGCCGATAGCATCGATATATATATATATATATATAAGGTTCTGTTCTGTAAAGAGCGAAGAGCGCCGTAGCGATGTTTCTTCCCTTCAAGTGCCTATTCATGCCGCGTAATAAAAGGAAACTGATAAAGAAAAAACTAATCCATTGTACTCCTCGTAAAAAAATTCATTCTCTCCGCGTCTCTCTTTCTTACTTATAAAAAAAAAAAAAAGAAAAGACGAAGAAAATATGCGCCCATGTATGTGAATACCTGAAGAGTCACGCGTATATAACATACACACATACATAACGTGGCTCGCTCGATGTAGATAAAGGCGTGTAATAGCGCGAGCAGATGGTCTTGGTTCGAATCGGTATAATTAACGATAGATCGTGGCTACGGCGATGACGACGACGACCCTTGCGTTGTCGTCTTTCTCTCCCCCGCGATCGATCTGTTTTTCTTTTAATCTTCGAGTGCAAGACGAAGAGAGGGAGGAGGAAGAGAAAAAGAGAAAAAAAAAAAAGTGTCGCAATGCACGCGAGCCTCTCGCTTTCCTGCTGTGTATACCATCCATAAGGATGACCGGTAATTAATGCTTTTTTAATGGCACACGAGAAAGAAAGAAAGACACGACGAAAAAAGTGATGGATATAGATACGTGTATCGATTTTTATAATTGCTCGTTATTTAAATGACGTGGACTATTTCTTTACGATTATTCTTGAAGCATGTATACACACACGCGTTTCGTGATAAATAATCGTAATTTTCGTAAGGTAAAATATTTTTATCGCTTCTTGTTTCTATAATGCTACGTTAATATTTATCGTGTTAGATTTTAATTCAATGTAATTATATTTGTAATAAATAATCATAAATATAATGTTTTTTAAACGTTTTATCTTGTAAAATAACCGACGTTACTTATACTGATAAGATTAATTATAAATAGATAAATAAAAGTTGTTACAGATTAATATAATAATTTTATATAGAATCTTTCTAGCAAGTGCTTGATATTGCATTACTTGATGTCCATTAAAACATACGTAACAGGTAAATAGAATTAAAATATTAAAAAAAATATTTTTCTGCTCTAAAGAGGCATTTATGGCAATGTTTTCATTAGTCAAAATAAAAATAAAAACGTCGTCAATCAAACTGTATCACAGAAAGGAAAGCATGCACATAAGAATAAAAGAATTGAAATTGTACCGTCATCCCCGACAACAAGCAGACAGTAGTGCAAAGACGGCATCGATATAAAGTAGTGCGTCGCGCCCGGCATTCCACGTTCCGCCGCTCGCGGGAGAGCGAAGGACGACCGCCTGGCGTAAGCTGCAGCCGCCGCCGCCGTCGCCGCGGTTTTACATAATCCGCGGAGAAAAATGACACCGGCCCAGAAAGCGATAGCCGCTCGCTAGCGCACCGCGAAGAGATCGGCAAGCCGACTTGTCAACTTCTCCGTGTCAGATGTTTGCGCGCGCGCGAGCCCGTATTTGTGCGTCTGCGTGTGTGCAGCTCGTTCTCTTCCTTCTACTTGCATGGAAAAAAAAGAATCAAATAAGACATATATACGCCGTATAATATAAAAAAAAAAAAAAAAAAAAACAAGCACCGGGCAAGAATCTTTCAGATGGCGAGTCAAAGCCTCTTTTTGAAATGTCGGGTGGGTTTTGCTTTTATTCGCGGGCTCTTGGGTTACTATTATATGGCCAACCTCCGTTATCTTATGTTACGGTACTTTAGAGACGAGAGAGAAAGAAACTACGGGCGGAGGACTTTTCGAGAATACGACACGGTGTTTTTGCTTTTTCCCTTGAAATTTGCGGCTCGCTCGTTGCTCGGATAAAGAGAAACGATGAACGAAGTTGAACCAAGTTTTTGTTTCTCCCTGATTTTTTCTTTTTTCAAGTTATAAACTTATGAAAAAATCGAAATCTTTGCTAAAAATTATTTTCATTTTACACAATTAACAAAAATAAATATAAAATTTTTTTTAAGTGTTTATTTTTTCATACTTTTATTTAATTTATGTAAAAAAAAATAACCGTTATTCTAAACTTATATAAATTTCAAAGAAAATGTATTATTAGTCTATTTCATATTAATACAATGAAATTAATATTATTATAGATTAGAAATAAATTAATAAATGTCAACTATTAGCTGCAGTTGTTTTAATATATAATAAATACATTTATTAATATTAATGCATCAAAACATTCATATTAATATCTGATAGAAATTACTCATATCTTATACAAGTTTAATTTATGTAAATCTCATTTTATAGTATATTACTAATATAATATTAGTATTAGAGAATTCAAAAAACAAATAATTCTAAACTGTGTAATGAAAACAATAAAGTAATTCATATTATTTTTTTTTATTTTTATTTATTCAAGTTACAAGCTAATTCAATTTTGCCAATTTATTCATAGCATTATATTCACTATTGTTTATAGAAACAATAATAACGATTTTGTCCTCTACCAGAATTATTTAAAATATCATGTATAAATATACTTTTGTGCGTTATAATTTTTCCGTTACGCGTATGAATATACTTGCTCGATTAAATATTTGCCATTTCAAAAGTTATTCAATTAGTCCAAGGTCAGAAACATAACGTATTATCTAACATCCATTAGAAACCATTAATAAACTTTTTATGAATGATTTAAAAAAAAAAAAAAAAAAAATTGTCAGAAAAAGCACAATGGGGGTTAATGTTATAAATGAGTACTTAAAGCAAAATATACTGCCTTCCTTGACAATTTTTTACACTATTCTAAAATAACTCTAAACATTAAAATAAAAAAAAAGTCATAATCGTATTCGTAATAACTACAGATAAAACGAGACAAATAACGGCATCTGAATTCCAATGAAAAAAAAAAGAGAGAAAAAACTCGACTAACTCAATAAATTAATAGCCAGCACTTTATCCAACCCATTTCAATAACTCAATCCAAAATTACAGTTCGCTCCGAGCAACGAGGCATAGACACACACGCACACAATCAACACCGGGAACCAATATCCCGCGCGCGTCACTAACGCGACTCTTTCTATCGTTGTGCGATACGCGCACGAGTATAATCAAACGAGCCGTGCTATTTTTCGCGCATCGCCGAACGCGTAAACTTTCGAGAGACACGGAAACGAAAAAAAAAAGAGGTAAGAGCGAAAAAAAGAGAGAGAGAGAGAGAGATAACCGGAAATCAAAATGCTTCGATAGCGGACTCTCGGGAACGCGTATAACGAGCGATTCAGATTAAGGTCGACGATTACGCCTTGAATTTTTACGTTTTTTTTATATCTCTTCTATGTTTCTGCGACGTTAATTGCATTAATTATTTATCGATACATATATCATTGAACTTTTACGTTAATAAGATATATAACTTTACTCTTTCTTTCTTTTTTTTAAATTTAAATCAATTCTCGCATGGTGTTTAAGGGTAAATCAAATGCGATTAGAAATTTAAGAGGCTCAAATCACGCGTCTCTATCGGAGCCGAACCTCCTGATTCAAAATTCTAATTCCGAAATCTCCCTTCTCAAATTCAAAATCCACCCCTGGACAACACACGTACAACCGCGCAACCTATATGTATCTCTCTCTCTCTCTCTCTCTCGTTCCCTTTCCTCCAAAGACCCAGAACGAGAGCGAGGGAGTAACCGTCTATTTACCTCCTTTGCATGTATCCATTTGTCTTCCTCCTTCCTCCACGTGCGTACACACACATGTATGTATACGGTACAAACAGCTAGAGAGCTTCCCCTCGCGTACTCGCACATATACAGAGACAGGTTTTCCCTTAATTCGAGGAGGGAACGTGAGCGCACCTAAGGCATATCGCAAGGCTGCTGTTGCATTGCCAAAGAGAGAGAGAGAGAGGGGGGGGAGGAAGGGGTCGGGAGAGCATTAGTCCCGTGCAGACGGTGTTGTGTGTGCATCGCTCGTGCGGAGGAACATGTGCAGGAGAAAGAGAGCACGCGTGGGTGTGCGCGCACCAGGCGAGGGAACTTTATACACATAAGGATCACGTTTATATGCGCCTCGTGTGTATGTAGATATGCGTGGATGCGTTGCGAGTAAGTACGTTGCGCGATATCGAGTGGAACGCGATGTGTGTAACGTTGAATTTTCGGACGGTCGTTGAATATTTTTATTGCTGCTTTCTATACCTTATTCTTTTATCGGCATCGCTGTTGAAATAACGCAATATTTAGAAGTACCAATGCCTTACAATACTTTATGGATAAAAAGTTAATCGAGCGATATCGCATACGCGCTTCCTACTTAAAGAAAAAAATAAACTCACGAGAAACTGAGGTCTCAAAATCAGCGAGCGCGAAAGGCGTACAAAAGAAGACAGGAGTAAAGTCGAGTGCGTATCAAAGAAAGATCGTTTGAAAAAAAAAAAAGAAGGGAACAAAAAGATGAGATAGGGAGAGAAAGAGAGAGAGAGAGAGAGAGAGAGAGAGTAAGGTATAAAGAGAAAGAAAAAAGAAATAAAAGAGAGTAAGAGAGAGAGAGAGAGAGAAGGGGATAGGAGAAAAGTCGATTACTTAAAGTTACGATCGCGCGCGGGTGTAGGTGCAGAGAATAAACGCGGCTCGTACGCTCGTAACCAAGGGCATATGGTCGGCGCGCAGGTGAACGCGGCGCGCGCGTCTCGAGCGAGATCACTTCTCGTCCTTTTTTGTATTCTCCGAGTGCGTGAAAAGAGAGAGAGAGAGAGAGAGAGACATGTAGAGAGAATAAAAGGGCTGTTGCTGCTGCTGTGTCGTTATATCGCTCTCCTTATTTCCATCCGAAATGCTAACGATCCCTTACGAATAGACTTGAACGAATGGAAAGGAGAGGTGGATCGTCGCATGTAGATACGTTTGTGTGTATAGGGAAGAAGAAAAAAAAAGATTTTCTTTCGTTCTTTACATAAGTCCTTTTTAAACGGCCAATTCTTTGATATTTTCTCTTCATATGCAAAAAATGTTGATTTTCTACCGCCTTGACTTATTAAAATATACTTAAAGTTTAATAACCACATAAAATAATTTTTAATTTTTGATAAATGAATTATAAAAAATTGAATTTTGATGTATGCTTTAACATAAAAAAATTAACTTCAAGCAAAATATTTTATCGATTTGGATCAAAATAAACATTCATTCGGAACGTTTAACGTTAAAAGGCCGAGAGCGTAAAGTTATAAGTACGCAAAGCGGTTGAGTTTTTCCTAAACGAGGAAAGAAAGAGAGGGAGAGAAAGAAAATACAGTGCTATCCGGAGCACGTCACTTGATATATTTTTCCATTATTAAGGACATTAAGCCGCAATGGCCTGCGGCCAGGGTTATGATTCTTTTTCTTACTCTCGCCGTCCTTCTCTTATATACCGTCCTCGTTTTATATACATATATATATAGATAGAACATAGGGTGGCCACTTGCTCGATATATCTACGTAGCATTTCTCATCTTGCGGGGCTCACTTTTATTTCATTTTTTCCTGGCGTCGCGCGCTCGCGCGATAAATCAGCGAAAAAGGAAAAAAATAGATTCCGAAAACCCTCTCCCACCTAATTTCTTACCGCGCGCCATTTTCCAAGCATCGCTTGTCTGGATAAAAATTTTGATTAATGAAGAGGCGCGCAAGAGAGAGAGAGAGAGAGACCGAGGTAAGATGCGGGCGCCGCGCGAGAATAAAGAAGCAACGAGTCCCGTCGTTTCTATCCTCGGGCGATCCTAGCCTTGCGTATATGTACGTGTGTATTAGAGCTCATTGGATCGCGGAAGTAGTGCACGTGAAAGATGCAATTACTCGGTTAAATCATTTGATAAGAGGTTGACAGTTTGTATTTTACTTTCTTTTTTTTTTTTAACGTTTTATGTCTTTGATAATTTTATCCTTTTTCTTGTTTAACTTGCGATTATATATTACTTTTAATTTTTTTCCAATACTTTATTCTTAATGAAGTCATAATTTGATAAAAAATTTATCAAACGAGTATACTTTTTTTATTTTCAATTAATAATATGAAATTATTTAATATATAATATTTGTACAGTAAATTAATCATTATATAGACCTTGTAAAAAATTATTTATTTAATAATCAATACTTTGTCGGATCAATTATTCCACATATTACGAGATAAATTTTTTTTTTTTTAACGCTCAGCGACCTTAAACTACACTCTGACGCAAATTATCAATTATTTTTTCAATGCCAAAAATCAGCGCGAACGGATCGTTTACGTTCGACTTCTTCTCTCGTCTCGAGGCCGTCGAGCAGCAAAGGTGTGGGTAACCTCGCCGACTTTCACGCGCGAGTCGAGGAAAACCGTCGAAAATACGAGTACCTATCGAGGAGAGCCACTCGAGACGCCGAGAAGTCGTTAAAAATTCGAATCGTACACTCTCTTCGTTTCTCTCTCTATCTCTCTCTCTCTCTCTCTCTTTGGGTTAATCGGCCGAAGGTTTTTGCCGGCCACTTAAGATCCCTTGAGCGCAAATGCAGCTCCGATTGATCGATCGGACAGATATATACCTATATATACATATACATTTATTCGAGACTTAATGATCAATTAATTGTTTGCATTATCGCATTCGAACTTTGCAACTTTGCGTTCAAATTAAGTATTTTATCGATTGAATTTTTTTAATTTAATTTTCAAATAATTATTTATATAAAATATTCATGAAAGTATAAAAATTAATCATAAATTCTGAATTAAATTATAAATTAGAAACGTATTTCAAGACTTACATTAATTCTTAAGTAACTCTTTCCGATGTTTATGAAGTGTTTTCTTGCTTATAGATGTTGACTATGCGTTATCAAATGAACTTTGTCCTCTATTGCATAGTTTTTAGCGATATTTTAATCGTTCATTGTCTAAACGCCAGTAGGTGTAGCGTTTCTGCAATTAAACAAAACAGCATAAATTCACATTGTATAAAAAATATCGTACTATTAATCTTTGTTATTAATTAATTCAATTCTTAGTATAACGTTAAGATTGATTAACGTAATAGAACAAACGTTTCTTGATTAACAGTCATAAAAATATCTTTTAAACGAATAAAAAGATGATCCTTATCAAAAAGAAACTTTTAATTACCGTAACGTATTCAAAACCCAACTAAGGATCTTTACATCCTTATACGAGTGGGTTGAAAAAAAAGGTGTATAAAAAAAAAAAAAAAAAAAAAAAAAAGGGAACTGGAAAAGAATCTGTTTATACAGGAGCAAAAGTAACGAGGAGAGAAAAGGCAAGCGAGCGCGCGAGAGAGAAAAAAAAAGAAAGGAAAAAGAGGTCGAGTCGAGAAAATCAGGAACAGGCTTTCTCTCTCACGGGAATTAAGAGTCAGGGATGCCCAGTTCGTCGGTCCGATCACTCGCAACCCTTTCCTTCCTTACTCCGTCCATGTGCCCCCCCCCCTTCCCTTGTGACTCTCCTTTCCATCTCCTTCTGCTTTCTCGAGCTCTTACGCGCGGAATCGTTTTCTCCCGTGGGATCGAGAGGTCGGCAGGATGGGTGGGGGAAGCAAGGAAAAAAAAATGTGAGTGGAGATAAAAGAGGCGAAGGTTATAGAGAGATGAAAGGGGTGACGTTCGACTCCTTCTTCGGACGAGAGATGAGAGAAAGAGAGCGAGAAACTTGAGAACCCTCCGCGCGACAATTTCAATTCTTTCGCGAGTGCCGTGCTTACTTTTGTTCCTTTTGCCGCCGTCGCGCGGACCGAGAGAGCTAAGATTCTTAAAACTTCGAGCGCCGAGAGAGAAAGAAAAAGAAAGAGAGAAGGAGAGATTTTTCGATTTTAATTACAGTTTTAACATATTTTAATAAAATCCGAGAGCGTTTCCTCTGCCTTTCGCTCCGTTCTTTTTTCTTCGTCTCTCTCTCTCTCTCTCTCTCTCTCTCTCTCTCTCTCTCTCTCTCTCTCTCTCTCTTTCGTTCTTTTTAGGTCTTACACGCTACAACGAGCTCTGCTAACCTCGCGCTTTTTAAGGCTACTGCTGATGTTACCGCTGGAAGAGGAAACATTTTTCGGACTGGATTTTAAGAGATTTAGTGGAATGATAATTGGGTTACGAATTTTTACTTGTACCGTTTGCTCAAAGTATCTATATATATCCGTTTATGGTTGGACTATATTATTTTTTCGTGGATAATTTTTCAAGATTAATTATTTAAATGTGATTTTGTAAATTAACAGTTTATCGTATCGATAAATTATAAATAAAAGCAAACTTTCTTGCATACGCAATGAATATAAATTCGCTTTTTTATCTAAATAAGGAAATAATCAATCGTACCTTGAGATTTTTCAATTTTTGCATTCATTAAAACTACATAAAAATAAATCCATAAATAATTATCTATAACGAATTTATTTCATCGATAAAGTTATCATTATAAATTTTATTGCAACACTTGGAAAAATAAAACAAAAAAAAAAAAAAAAAAAAAATCCAATTCAAAGGCATATATCTGTAAAACCTTGAAAATATACACTTGAGCAGCCGCGTGTGCAAAGAGCCTAAAAGAGAGATCCGCCGACAAATCCATCGACTTTTACCCCAGACTGTATATAACAGCTCGGGTCTCTCTCTCGCTCGCTTCATTCTCCCACACTCTCTCCTAACCCTTTCCGTACGCCCCCACACTCCCGTCTAATCCCGGGCGCGCGCCGCAAACACCTGTTCGACTCGCTCTCGCGAAACGACTCGCCAAAGCTGCCCTTCTTCGTTTCTTTCAGCTCTCTCTCTCTCTCTCTCTCTCTTGCCTCCTTTCTTCTTCTTTTTTTTTTTTTTTTTTTGTTTTTGTTTTCTTTTTTGCCTTTGCGTTTGCCTTTACTTTACTTTCTTCGCTTTGCTTCCCTTTTCATCGAGTCTGCACTGCGCGCGTCCATAACGAGCGGCGCTCGCGCGCGAGAGAGAGAATCAGTCTCGCGGAATCCTCGAGAGACGCCGGTAACGATGTTCGCGTTCGACTCGATCGCTGTTTACTTTTTGCTTTACGGCCTATCTGTACGTCGTCGATCGCCGAGTGGGCTTTTGCTTTTGTGAAATTCCAACGAGGAGATGGAATCTAACTGGTCGATTTAGTAAGTTTCCCTTTGGAGATTAACAAGTTCCATTAAAAGTCGAATTAACACGTGCACGTGGCGATTTAAATATTGATCTATGCGATACTTTGGACTTATCCTTAAATCGAGAATCGAATGAACCACTGCGTATCGTTGAAAATTCAACATTGATCGTTGAAAAACGTTGATTATATGCATAACATATTTAAGAAACACAACGTTACACAAGTTTTAATGAAAGATTTTTATCAATTTTTAAGCAACTTTTTAACTGTGACGTAAAAAGCATCGCTTGCAACTTAGTTTTAAGTTTAAAAGTAGAATTTGTGCCTTGACGTGAATGTACCTAGAAAATGCATGTACTGAATGCGCTGAAAAATAAAGCACACAATAAAACACTATGGGAGGAAATGTTTCATTGAAGCCAAAAACTTTTAACGATAAAATAAAATCTTTTTAGCATCAAGAAACATTTTCCTCACCTTCGAGATAAAATTGTCGAGATCCAGATGCATTGCATAAACTCTGTAATCTGCATGTTTGAAAATTATAATTTATTTATACGCAAACTTAATTTTTTTATACATTTTTTTTTTTTTTCATTTTTTACAAATAAGCATCTCGATATCGATACTATTATCGAGTTCTAAATTTTTCATAAAATGTAAGAATTTAAGAAAAATTTATAACACAAACAAAAAACTACTTATGCGATGGCTGATGTCCCCTCATTTTTTATTTAAATATTTAAAAGATCCAAAGGTGGAATAGACAATCGAACGCAATATCCAAATATCAATCTACTATGTGATACGATCATTTGCATTTATTTTGTGTCGTTGTATCTTCTACGTTTGGATCGTATATTACTTTTTCTTCTTTTTTTTTTCTAATCAAATTTTAAAAAAAAGAAAAGAAAAAAAGTGTAAAAAAAATAAAAAAAAAAAAAAAAAAAAAAAAAAAAATTTCGCCATCGCCCCTAACTCGGGCAAGAGCACAGCATACCAACTAACCCTGGCAGTTCATCTCGCAGATCTTCATGCACAAGAACGTGATGCAGATGCACGCGCGTGACTCACTCGGCCGTCCGAGCAGCGGCGGCGTACCCGGTGGCTTGACCGCCCTGAGCGGCGGCCTCGGCGTCGGCGTCGGCCCCGGAGGCATGATAACCAGCAACGAGGTCAAGCCCCATCAGTGCCAGCAGTGCCTCAAGTCCTTCTCGAGCAATCACCAGCTCGTACAGCACATAAGGGTGCACACCGGCGAGAAGCCCTACAAGTGCAGCTACTGCGACAGGAGGTTCAAGCAGCTCAGCCACGTACAACAGCACACGAGGCTACATACCGGTGAGTCATTTTTTGGATTTTTTGTTTTTTTTTTATCTTCTTTATCGATGATCTTTGACTTTTTTACAATTCAATTCGGCGATTTGAAAATTCGGCTTCGTTAAAAACGAGATAAGATGAGTTATCGCGAAGAAAATATTACGAGCACGAAGCATACGCAACTCGAAGATACCAAAAACGCGAAAAGTCTCCCATCTCGCGTTCTGGTTCCCGATAATATTCAGCGATTAAAAATTTGCATAAGCGAAAATTAGTATAAACTCTCGAGAGCTCATACAGTATAATACGCTCTAAAAAAGTTATAGACACGCACACGACAAAAGGTTCCCATAAAGTCTCTCGGGCAACCGAGAGCGCGTATAACGTTATACACATACACACACACACACACATACCACACGTAGCAAAATGCAACGATACGCGCGAAGAAAAGTCATGAAGTTCGCTGCCTCGAGGAGGAGATAAAGCCACGAAGGACGTGGCTACTGCTGCGCGTTTGCGTGCGCGAATGTCAGGGAAATACGCTGATAACAACGCGCGCTCGCGCGCGCTCTCTCTCTCTCTCTCTCTCGCTCTCTCGTTGTCGTTGCTTCTACCGTATTGCGCGCCCGAGTGTGTGTGTATGTATGAGGCTCGTGATATATCTCGTTATTTAGCTTAGCCGCCCTTAGGGCGCGATAAAGCTTCTCGGATTTTTTCTCTCTTTCTTCCGGGTTTCTTTTTCCTTTCCTTTTCTTTTTCTTTATTTTTTTTTTTTACTACGCAGAGCAGCTCGCGCGCGCGAACGAGGAGCGGATTAAAAGCAGAAAGAATTTCATTAAGGGATGAGAGAGCGTCGAGAAGGAGAGAATTGCGAACGTAGTCACTCGGAAGGTATTAAGGACTCGCGAGTGAGCGAAACGCCGCCGCTACCTTCTTCCCCCCTTTCTCTTTTTAAACTTGCTTTTTTTTCTTCTCTTACGGGACTGCGCAACCCCTTAAGGCGGTTACATACCGTTGCGAAAGTAGATTTAGAGATGCCCTTGTAAAGATTATCTTGGAAAGTGGTGCTAATTCGATATAAATTTAACAACATCGTCGGACTAGACATATACCATCGTTTCTTGTAGAAATATGGTTTGATGTAAGAAAATAAAATAACCGTTGGTCAAATAGTAAAAAACGCTATCGGTTTAAAATTATAGTATCAAAAAGCATATTTGTCTTATAGTAACCAAAAATTTACAATTGCATCGCAAAGAAAAAAATACCAAGATTAACGAAATTATCTGCAGTCGTTTGAATCGAATTTTCATAAAACAGTAAGCATTGCCCTTAAGGCTATATGTACACGTGAGCCGGACCCTCGAGCACGAGGCCGAGAAATCTCATTCGCCTCGAAGCAGCAAAGGAAGAAGAAGTAAAGAGTCAAAAAAAAAAAAAAAAACGAGCGAGAGAAATTCACTTTGGCCGGCCTCGCGAGAATAAATAAAAAGGGAGCGCGAGAATTTCGAGTATTTAATCTGGCGAGTTACCAAGATCTTTTCGAATCGGATAAGAGAAAGAGAGAGAGAGAGAGAGAGAGAGCGAGTGAGAAAGTTTCCTTCTTTTTTTTTTCTTTTTTTCTTTTTCTCTCCGTAAAAACAACTTTACTTAGCGACCCCTTTTAATAGTTCGTTCTCCCTCTCTTTCTCTCTCTCTCTATCTCTGTGTATTCCTTTAATTATTTGCGTCGAGGAAAACGTTAAGGAAAATTTACTCCTTCCGATTCTTTTTCCTCTTTAACTTTTGCGTATATAAAGAAACCGCGAATTACTCTTTTAAACAAAACTAAAGACTTTCACGGTAATAAAAATAAATTTCCAACCAAACACTTTATAATCGTCTACTAGCGTTTAATACAAAAATTTCTTTTCCATACTTTCCAATAACAAAAACCAAATCCTCCACACGAGAGAGCGTAATTATTATCGTCGTCATCGTCATCAAACACATCGAATGAATTCTAGTGCCCTTTTAATAATTCCCCTCTGTCTCACTCGTTGTGTGCGTGCGCATCCAAAAATGAAAAAAAAAAAAAAAAAAAAAAAGAAGAAGGGGTTCAAGACGACGCGACTCGCATTGATTCGTGTATACACATCTGAATTCGTGCATAGGGCCACCGATCGGCGTCCGTTGTCGAGCCAACCCTTTGCATTAATAACCCACCCCACGCTAGCGCGCAAATGTACCCCTAGAGCTACGTGTGGTTAAGCACGAATTCCCCAATTTCTTTCTCCTTTTTTTTTTATTTATTTTTTTCCTTTTTTTTTTTTTTTTTTTTTTTTGTTCTTGCTCGACCGACAATTAGAACAGGATTATTATAGGCTACGAGTATATAAGAATGGCTCTGCCGTTGTTCTTTAGAAAAAATAAATTTCTAGCTTTTTTTTTATTATTTCTTTTAAATGAGAGGGTATGGATTATTCGTTGATTAATTATTAATTACATATATTTATCTTTTAACGAATGAAATTAATTTTACGATTATAAGGCACAATGTGCTGGTTTACAAATAAAGAAAAATTATAGTAAGACGACAAGAGCAAGAAAAAAAACATAAGTAGTATATTATTAGTAAAATATATTTATATATAATTATGTATCTACTACTGAAATTAATTTATCAAAATTTAATAATATACGAGTGGAGTAATCGAGCTTAAATTAATCGATAAACCACCAACGAATTACCTTCTTCCTTCAAAATCCGCTAACCTAGAGAGAGCTTGTAGAAAGAAGAATATAAAGTAGACAAAAAGAATTTGCTCGAACTATCATCTCCAATGGGCTCGTGACGTCGCGCACGCGAGCTAACGGATATATAGACAAGAAGAAAAAGGAGAAGTGTGTACGTGTGTGTATGTTGGGGGGGGGGAGGGGAGAATCGCGAAATCAATTTCGCATATAGAGGCGGCCAATTTCGAGCGATTAGGGCCGACAATTACGCTCCTCTCGGCTATAAACCGATGGAATATGGAAGCTATAACGCGTCGCGACGCCTTCGTGTCTCTAACTCTGTATATACGTGTACGTTTGTGTACAACAGACGCGCTCTCCCTCGGGGATATGAAAACCTCATTTGGATTACCTGGATGAACGGTCGTTCGTTGACGTCTCGACTCGCGCGTATGTTTTATTATAATCGGGGAGAAGTGATTTTGAAGAAAACTTTACGTGTAATGACGTATTATGCTGATTTGATTAAGATTCGATTCTGCAACATCACCGAATCGTTTTGTTTTCTTCCTCGAAGAAAGTAGAATATTTCTATTTTTTTTTTTTTTTTTTTTTTTTTTTTTTTGATTCGGCATTATAAAGTTTATTGAACACGTCAAAATTTTAATTATTCGTAGATGGTTTATGATTAAAAAAAAAGAGTAAATTAAACAGAGAAACGAGAAGAATGATTAAATAATTATGATGTATATTAATAAAATGCTCGTATTCAAATATTATATTAATAAGATTTACATTTATATGCGTGTTTTCGAAATATTCATTAAATAAATACAAATGAAATAACAACTTTTAATCAATTTTAATAACGATTCCAGTAGAATACCACGTAAAAACGACACGTGAATACTTTGCAAAAAATTTTGTATTTTTAAATTCTCTTTTTTCTTGTTTTTACATAATCTCAAATAATAATTCATATAAATTATTTCAAGTAATTAAAATATAACTGATCATTCGAACTGATTGTATTCGGTATAATTTTATTTCACATTTGATTAATCCTCGACGTATAATTGAATTATTTAAATTCATAATGCATTTTCTCGTATTTTAATTACATCTAAAATTTAAAATTTAATTACAATTTATTTACAATAATTTTAATGAAACTAATACTTGATAATGTTTATGCCGATGCACATAAATTTTACAATCGAATAATATTTAAAACATATAAGCAAAAAATTAAAGAAAAATATTCGATGATTAACTTAACGACAATTTCAATTTCGCGAACGAAAATTTTCAACGCTCCGGAAGATGCAGAATCGAGACAACCGGAAAAGCAACTCGACAATTATTATACATATACCGGTGTCCGGGTCAAATCATTGGGAAAAGGCGTACCCTTCGAAACGAATAATAATCGTGGCGTTTCGATTATTATTACAGAAATGCATAGAGTTCGCATTAATAATTACCCGTTTGGTTATATAGCCGTAGTTATAGAGCGAGTATGAGCACGCGGCTATTTGCGCTCTTTCTCCAACTCTATTGAGCGCAATTGATATTTAAACAATGTATACAGGTACACTGCTTGATTTAATCGCAGGCACTAATGGCCCTGATTCGATTAATAACTTGTTTTACGCCGCTACCGAATTTAGGATTAAATTATTCATTTGTAAATATGTATGTGCAGATATATTATGTGGGAATTTAAGTCGAATATTTTTATGTAATTTATTTTTTTTCTAAATACAATAATTTTACAAGCCAGAGACTGATTTTAAGAATAAATAATAGTCTCTATTCGAGCGTTTATAATCAACCGTTAACGTATACGTATACGTATACATAGAAAGTAAATAATGATTACTGGTCAAAACCAACTCTTAATTTGGTCGTATTAAGGACAAAAAAGGTACTACTAAACTCATCGAATAGAAAAAAAAAGTCTCCACCCCCGCCCCCTCCCACCTCCGTTGCGTAAACCGCAAATGCCGGTGTAACGCCAGCGCGGAATGATAATAATCAGGATCGACTTCGCGGTCGGTTCCACGATGTCTCGTTTCCTCTACTCTACCCGTTGCTTCTGTCCCCTCCGCCCGATCCCTTCTTGTATTCCACGGCGCGAGGACGTTGTAGAAACTCCACGCCGCAATGAAATCTCGATTTGGCGCCGAATTCGGAAAATAGCGCGGGGGCCGATTTACTGCCGAGCGAGCAAAACGAGTGCTTCTCTATGTGTGTACGTGTATATGTATCTATACGTACGGTATATGTACGCGAGAGCAAAGCGCGTGTTGCATGTACGCGTCGCTCGTTTATTATGGGCTCAACGAGGGAGCGAAGGGAATGGGAAAGAGGGAAAATGGCCGGAGTGTCAATTGTAATTAAATGGTTAATCGATTCTTCGAATTTTCGGCGTAATTTGTTCTGCTGCTCGTTGTTCGACTATTTTTAAAGCAATTATTCACGCAATCATTTATTTATTTCTCATATTTTTATTTATTTTTACATTTTATTTATTAATTTTAAAATAACGATTGGTGTAAATATATTTTATACGATAAATTGATTAAAGAATAAGTTTTTCAGCAATATTCAATCGACGATTGGACTTTTTTTCAATTGTATTTTTGTTCATCCATATTATTCGATTTGAAGCAAAAGATTATCGATTCGCTTCCGGTTATAAAATAGAATTTCGTTGAAGTTTAAGACACTTTGAGAAATTTAAAATTTAACTTCATAAATGAGATAATAAATTACGCTGAATAGATTCCTTTAATCAAAAAATTATATATTTTAAAAAGCATTATAACATTTGTAATTACAACATTAAATTTATAAAACAATAATAAAAATTATAATTACAACGATTGAAACAACATAAGCGAAAAATTCATTATAACGGAACACGAAATCCGATAATTTTATACATCTCATTTAAATAGAACAGCGAAATATTGCAAGACCATCGCATCGCACGTTTACGTAGAGCGAATAATCCCGCAGCCGATAAAGACAGAGCGCACTCGGGAGACTCGCGCGCATTTACACGAACACACACTTGCGTAAGCGCGCGCGAGTGCATTAACGTAGAAAAGCACCGGTGGCCTGCAAATTCGCGCTCTCCTCCCTCTGCCGCATCGACTAACCTTTACTTCGGCCCAACAAACGTCCATTATAATGTTTATACCAGGGCGCATATATAATTCATTAACCGAAATTCGCTGCCCAGGCATTCTCACTCACCCCCCTCTCTCTCTCTCTCTCTTTCCTCTCTTTCCAGCCGATATCACACATGTGTGTGCGTATACGTATATAATATAACCTCGCACATATATATGCAGAATAAAATAATGTAGTCGCGAGTGTGCGATATCGATAGTCGGTCAATATACGGGTAGCAGCAGTATCCGAGCGAGCCTAGACAAATACAAGCCTCTTTCTCTCCCTCTACCAAAGCGGAACTTACTCCTCTTATTCCCGGCGGCCGGAGAGGTACGCCAGTGGTGGCGATGCTGCGGCGGTTACGCGCAGCACCGGCGCGCTCTCGTTCCGGCCAATCGGCGCTTACGGCTTTCCCACCACCCGCTCGATGACTGCATCACCGGGGGAGCGCACACCCCTGCGATGCAACATATACGTATATATATTTATGTATATATATATATATATTTCATGAATACATATATACATATAATCGCATGCGAAAATAACGGAAGGGTAGGAAAGAGAGAGAGGATGCGTAATAAAAAGCGCGGGAATTTTTTAAGGATCGCGTCGATCGTTCAATAATGAAAGTCACGCGTGCGCAGCTAACCAGCCGCTCGAGATTATCCCCTTCGCAACGCAAAATTCAATTTTGACGGGGACAAAATCTAATGACCGTCCGGACACGCTTACTTCCCTATCTCTATCTCTCTCTCTTTCTCTCTCTCGCTGACCAGTATTTACCGATGACTTAATCGCTTTTCGCGAGAAGCCAAACGAGATCGAATCGAAAATTCAAAATTTTCGCGGTCTGTAAACGCACCGATGCGATTCTAATATCGTGCGTCCGATATCGATTGGAAAATAGAATATTCGGTTTATAGGGAGTTGCTTATAATTCGATGATCGTTAAAGCTTTTTTACGCACGAGAATTCAATATTTTAACATGTAGATTTATGATTGAGAATAAGGTAGTAAATGAGAAATATAAATGAACGAAACGATGTAGATACAAAAAGTCGCATAATAGAGGCAGTGTTTGATACGCTGTTTCAACCATTAATGTACGAACAATTATAATAACGTCGACTCAGTAAACGTCCTCGTTAAAATACTAGCATTTTTTTTTTTTTTTTTAATGGTTATACAATCAACAGTTATGTTTCATTATAACCGATAAAACCATTGTCGAAAAACGCGATCGGATCGTAAAAGAAAATTCATTCGAGCAATGAAAACCGAAGACAAAAAAGAGACGAAACTAATGAGAGAGAAAGGGAAAGGGGAACAAGATATGCAACGTTTTGATTACGACAACGTCGGTAATAATACACATCGAGAACGAGGGAGGAAAAATCGAGCAGCCCATCCTTGACCCAACGCACGGCGCTCCGTTTGTTCGAGTAGTACACTCTCCCTCTCTCTCTCTCTCTCTCTCTCTCTCTCTCTCTCTCTCTCTCTCTCGCCTCTCCTCTTCGTTCTCTATCTTTTTACTCCTCCTTTATTATACCCCTTTCGTGGGCCGCTTGAAAAAAGCGTCACGTACTCGGGGGCGAAATTGACCGGACAATTTTAAAGCCCACTTAATACTGAGAAAAATTGCCGTTTCGTTGTCGCATGAATAAAAATTATACCGCACCGGTATCAAGGAAGAGAGATAGCGCCCGTGGAAGGAAAACCCCTAGAAAAGTTAACGATTGGTGGTCGGGCCATTGTCGACGAAACGACGTTGCGATTTTTAACGTACTTGGTGTTTTTTTTTTTTTTTTTTTTTTAACGAAATTACGAGGTGTGCGTGTTTTAGTTCGCGTGCAATTCTTTATTATAACAAACGAAAAATTATTTATTTTACAAATACTTAATCAATTAGAAAATTGCTTCATTTAAAATTTTTCATTTAAATTTCATTTCCACGAAGAGTAAACTTCAAAGATTCGTCGACTTTCAAATGTCATTCTTTTTGAGATAGAAAGAAAAACGAAGAGAGTGAGAAAAAAAGAGAGAGAGAGAAAAAGAAAGAGAGAGAGAGAGGAAGAAAAAAAATCAAACGACGAAACGCACACAAATTGGCCGGTCGGTAACAGCGCTAACGCTCACGGTTTTAATTCGCTAATTTCCCGGCTTTAAGAATTCATGGGCCGGCTCGCTCGAGAAAGAAAAATCAAAGCAAAACGTCGCCGTCGTCGTCATCTCGTTGGACGGCCAAGGGAAAAAGACCTTTGCTCGGTTCTCCTTTTCCTTCGTCCTTTTTCTTCTCTTCCTCTTCTTATTTTTTCTTTCTTCTTATTATATTTTTTTTTTTTTTTCTTCTTCGTTTTGCCCTTTTTATCGCACAACGCGCAAATGGCGCGGAATTAAAGATTAAACAAAGTGGAAACCTGCGCGAGTTGGAAGAAGGCGGACTCGCGCGACGTTTTCATCCGCCACTTGTCGGCCTTTGGAGAAAAGCTTCCGAGGAAAAAGGAACATGAAAACGCACGCGATCTGCTTACCCCTCTCTCTGCTTCCTCTCTCTTCCTCTTACTCGCTTTCCTTGCGTCGTATTTCTCTCATTATGAAACGAATGAATAAGAAAGAATATTGCAGTCGAGTTGGCAGTTGCTCTTTCCATCTCGTTTTTACCTAACGTTTTATATTCTTTCGACCGATATCAAGAACCGCTAACGTTGGTGAAAGATTATCATATGTTTCTTGAAAAGTTAAAAAAAAAAATCTACTATTATATCGATTCCAATTTATTCGCGTTAACGGTCATTAGTATAACCGTTTTTATTTTGATAAACTAATGTACTTTTTAGCGTGAATGCATAATTAATTAAATTCATTATAACCTAATTTGTAAACGATAGTCCGTAAATTTTCGAATATATTAGTTACGTACGCATATTGATTTATGAAACGCACTCGCCTATTTCACATAAAGAGGGTATGAATTAAAAAAAAATAACGAAAGAAACAGATCCATCCAACCGTAATATTCTAATATTCAAAGTGCACTCGCTCGCTATATCAACATCAGTGTGCATGACACGCACTTCATTACATTTATATATATATATATATATATATGTATCACGATATAATATGCGTCCACGAGCTAATAAAGTCTCGTCCGTTTTCACTACGAGAGTACTTTACTCAACGCGCGTTGGCTCCGCACGCGTGAATGTGTGTACATGCGTGTGTTTGTATATACGTGTGAGTGGCATTAGAAATGAAAAAAAAAAAAAAAATAAAGAGAGAGAAGAGGCGCGCATGTAAAAGATGGAAATTAGTCGGACGTCCGTATGGTGGCAGCTATTTAACCTAGTCACGCCGTATGTGCGCTCCCGATCCTCTGTAACCCTTTTTTTTCTCAAACTTTACTTCCATAAGGGTTAATTTGAATAGAGTCGATCGGCCATCCGTTCATCGGCATTGGAAGGTACGCCTACGACCGAATCGCTCTCCTTTTTTTTTTCTTTCTTTTTCACCTAGAACCTCGTTCTCGCTTTTTTTTTTTTTTTACAAGGACAAACGCAGGCTACGCGTTCATAGAAAGGGTGAATATACGGTAGCGGTTCGACAATGATTAGACTTTCGTTTCGTGTTTTTTTTTCCTTTTTAGGAGAGAGAGAGGGGGACTATTTGCTTTTTCTTTGTGTACGCTCTTTGCTTACAAATTAGGGGGCTCGTGTCTATACACGAACGAATTGGTGCATGTAGGTGAACGCGAGACGATGCTTTTTTTTTCTTTTTTTTTCTTAAGAGGGGTTATAGCAAAGGTTTGGATTTTTTTTTCAATTTAAAGTCTGTAAAAAAAAACTGGGGCGATGATACGTCGATTTTTAGACGTCATTAGTCAAGGATTACTTTGAATTTTATGATCGGTACAGTTCTTTGTTTCGATATGCGGGTACTAACAATATTTTTGATGCGCTGAATGAAGCGTGCCATCTTTTAATATTTTCCATTAAAATTTGTGCATATTATTTTTGTGCGCGGTGTTTCATTTTGAACATTTATATTTTTCAAACATCAGAAAACATATATAAACAATTATTTATGTAAGCTATTTTCTATAAAGTTTATAAGTTTATGGTTTAATAATCAAAATTCAAAGAAACCATAGTTGACGCAACTTTTCATTTCTGTAAACTTAATAAATTAATTATTTAAAAATCGTCAACTTTTCAGTCGTACAATAAACTTTTTAATTATCCCTTTTCCACTTAATATCTAGAACAGATACTAAAAAAAAATTCTTCCTCAACTTTTCCTGCTCACGATTGTAACACGAACATCGCATCGATACGCGGCTACTCTTCCTCCCGTTTCCACGACTAATAATAAATTGAAATTTATATCGAACGGTTAGAAAAAGATATAAAGAGAACACTGTCCGTCACAAACTCGACGGCTATCTCTAATATACATGATACAAGCGTCTCTCGCGCGATTTCTCTCCCCGACAGATATTGTTGCCATGAGGACGACTGCTTGCCTTTTTTTTCTTTTTTTTTTTTTTTTTATATTTTTTTTTCTTCATCGAGGCGACCGCAGCCTTATCTTATCGTTAACGATGCACGTTCGCCTCTTTTTAAGTACATTTGCGTTGTTGCTTGTACTTGTGAGCGCAAGCATAAAATGCACAGCAAAGTTTGCGAGGTTACTTTTCCCTCGAACGGAATCTTCTCGTGGGTGTTGGGGGGGGGGGGGGGGGACGCGTTGTAAAATGCAAGTTTTATAGAGCTGAAATGAGAATCGACAGTTTTTGTATTATCGACGGATATTTGATTTTTATGGCGTTTCGCAAACGTATAATATTCAAAATGCAGACATAGGCCGTCGCTGGAAATTATTCGTTTGGCGCTTACCTTTTGTAACTTTACGTTTTGAGGCGATATTAAAAATTTGCGAACTAAAATATTAATTATTTTTAAGCGGTAACATGAATAATATGCTCTATTAATTTCAAATCGTTAAAAATAGCCGAATCAACAAAAGAAAAAGAAACGTAAAAAAATAACGCGATGACGTACACGGCGTAAGAAATCAGATCCAACAGAGAGGCATCATCTCTTTCGGTTTCCTCTGTGTATATATATTTGGCCAGTTTTTGCATCGCCTTGAAGCCGCACGAGAACAAATATACACACGCGTGGGTATACTTTGAAGAGAAAGACTTATGAATCGCATCGCGCTCGTGCGCGCAGCCTTTATTATCTTTCGTCCTCGAAGGTCTTCCTCTTTCTTTCTCTCTCTCTCTCTCTGTCTCTTTAGTCTTTAGTTCTTTTTCATCTCATTAAACGTTTGTTCACTCGCTAAATCAAGCGGCGAGGCTTCTTCTCCTGTTGCGTCTGTGAGAATCTTTTCAAGGTCGCGCTGTAATTATGAAATTGCACATATACGCGTGTACACGTGCACGAGCGAAATGGAAAAACAATGGCATCAGAGAGCTCCTCTAATATTCGAGCAAAAGAATATAAAATAGGAAATTGCTAAAGCGAAAGAAAGAGAGAGAGAGAGAGAGAAAGAAGAGAACACGTTAACTTTTTAATGGGGATAATTAAGGGCGTTAACGGAAAATCGAGTGCGTTTAATTTTTTTTTCTCTCCTTCGCACTCCCTATCTCTCTCTCTCACTCTTTTTCTCGTTTTAAGCAATGAAAGAAGAAAAAATAATCACGAAGTGGAAATGGAATTTGTACCGAGAAAAAATTATGCATATTGCACGGTGCTTGAGTTTTATAGTCAAGTTAAAGTCGAGTGTATTTAGAAAAGTGTTTCTTTGAATGTTACTAACCATTTCTTTGAATACCATTGCCTGTTAAATTTTAGAAGAGGATCGTCTAGTTATATTAATTAAATAAACTTGTTATAATAATGACATTTTTTGGAAAAAAAAAAAGCAGAGATAAAGTTTCATTGAATCATTTTTTTTAATCGATACTAAAATTCGTTAATTATTAGCATTCAAGGAAATCTCAAGCAAAAAAACAACGTAGGAAGCTAGTCCCTTTAACCTAAAAAATCTGTCTCGCACAACTACAAAGACGTCGGACACACGGTCGAAGGAACCCCCTAAAACGGTTCATCGAGCGCGAGGAGTTAGCGTTACTGACTTACTTCTCTCCGAACCCTTTCGCCGGTCGCACAAAGACGCGCTCTCCTTTTCTCGCGAAGAGAAAAATTCTTCACCCTCTTGGACTTTAAGCTCGGCATGAATATTTTCTCGGAGATCTACTTTCCGGCCGTTCGGACATACAAGTATCCATACGCATTTTCACTCGGACGTTAATTTCTTGGGGCGATCCTTATCTCTCTCGTAGGAGTCACGCTCCTCCTTTCCTTGTCCTGCGCGAAGCAAAGAATCCGCGCAGGATAGGTGCGCCCGTCGTCTTTACGCGCAAATAAAGAACGCGCGCGCGCACCGACACGCCTGCGTGAGGAGGGTATGACCAATACGCGTGTATATGTATATATTCATATACATATGTATACGTCTTTGCAGCTATTCCCACAGTAAGAGCAGCAGGTACGGCCCGTGACTAACGCAATTAAACTTGCGATAATACACAAGTCGGGGCGGAAAAGCTTTAAGAGAAGGAGGGAGAGAGAGAGAGAGAGACTTCTCGAGGTTTATTGCTCGGATAGATTTGCTCGATGATCGATGATTCATTGTTTTGCCGAACCGAAAGCTCTCGATCTTGAGAGAATTATTTGAGATAACGATTTTCGCGTTATTTAAGCATATTATTGCCCAGAGCACTCGTTTACTATATAGTATATAGCGTAATATTTATTTTTAACGTTCGATCTAGTGAGATTTGAGATATTTGTGAAAGTGTTATTAGATATACGTGAATTGTTATTTGTATATAAATATGTTTAAATATTTTAAATTTATCAATTTTTCCATATTCGATAATTTCAATTAACGCGTCTTTGCATTAATATATTTAATAAAGACTTAATAATTGTTAAATATTTTAATTCTGAAAGTACAGTTGCGAGTACAATAAACTCACAAAAGTGTAGATCGTTAACACAACAATAATAGTACCACAGGAAGAAAAGCTCTCGAGTACCGCGTACAAAAAGATAGCGAGAAAAAAAGATCGTTCGCCGAAGTGTCAATCATCGATTAACGATCAATAAAATTCAGCCTCGAGCGAAGAACTTCAGCTTGTACATCGCGAGCCGTTAAAATCTCCTTTCTCTTTCTCTTTCTCTTTTTCTTTCTCTTTCTCTTTCTCTTTCTCTTTCTCTCTCTCCCTCTCTCTCTCTTTCTTTCTCTCTTGTATATATATACATTACACGCGGAAAAAAGACACAGCCGACATTGATAACGCGGCTCGCTCAGCGTTTATTTCTGCCTGCACGCTCGTCTAGTCTATATTTATGGCACTCGTTATTCGCACGGTGTAAACATAACCGCGGGCTCTCCTTCTCCCTCTCACTTTGAGCGCTATCCAACGCGAGCCTCGCGAATCTCATATGCATATACATCCAACGTGTGCATAAGTATATACGCATAGTCTATGTACATTTATATGCAAGTGTGCGTGTGTGTCCGTGTCCGTGTGTAAAAAGAAAGAAAAGGAAGAAGGAGTGCAACATGCATGCATGTAACCTGTAAAGTATATATATATATATATATATATGTTACTCGCGCGTTTTCATTAGATTAAAATGTGGAGTGCCATCCGGGCGACTTTCTAATCGACTTAGTCTCGCTCGTCTGCGTCCGTGTGTGCGCGAGTGTGTATTTGTATACAACCACGCGTGGGTTTGCGCGAGTTCTCGGGGCCGTCTTTTATCGGCGAGACGCGACCGGCCCGAGCCGGTCAGTAGGTTAAATACACACACGCGTACACGTAAACACATTCGCGTAGAGATACGTGCGAGCATTGAGAGCTTTCGAGGCGCTCGAGACGAAGATTGCAGCCTTCGATTTGCGCGCGCGCGCGCAATATTCTCGCGAATTCGTTCGCGATTGAGTAAAATTCTCGTTAACGAATTTTTATTATTTCTGTTTGCGAAAAGAATGACGCGAATTCGTCGATTACCATATTTGTTTTCGACTAGACGGAAGATTAATTTTTGATACAAATAAGTAAAATATTATGCCGTTAATTTTTTTTTTTTTTTTTTTTTTTTTTTCTTATCAGAATTAAGTCAACTTCAACGCACGATTGCTATAAAATCGGAGAAAGCTCAAGTCACAATATAGATATACATATATGTTATAAACGGAACTGTTCATTCTCGATTTTATTTAATTTTCCTTATAATTGCAATAAAATTGATAAGAAGAGGCTGTTTTGACAGTTATAATAGATAATAATAACGAAACGAAATTCGCATTAATACTCGAGTGCGAGATTTCAATTTTCATATACATGTATGTTAAATTATCGCTGCCCGAGTCGTCCGTAACGGTATCTAAATTAAAATTTTTAATGGCTTAAAGAATTATTCTACACATCTATTATAAGACTTTATTACGTGTAACATCGAGAATTCTATTTCGGCGTGTAAAATAAATTTTGATATTTGATGTTTATACGATTATTTTTAAAAATTGTATCGATACAATAAATACGTCAAAACTCCCGCCTCATTATATTTTCTTCTAATCAACAATGCCGCGTCGTTCTCATGTCCAAAATAATATCTTTCAATTATTTACGTTACCTTAAATAAATATTATATCGATAATAAGCAATAAATAATTAATGTACATTTATATGTATTTGTTTGATGCACGCAAATTTCTATTATCGAGAATAAACGTTCCCATGTAATCAATTAGTCATCTTTATCGACGATCGTTGCGTTTAAAATGAGTCTAAGCACACAATAAATTTGCAATCGATATATAATATACCCGCGATTGAACAAAAAAGATTAAACGGTTATTAAACTGACGCCCGTTCTAACAAAAATCTACACGCATTCGAATCTCGTTACTTACAATGAAAGAAAAAAAAGCAACGCGCGAAACGGCATCCCCGAGGGCAAATCGTCTCCAAGCGTGTGAGCTTCGAAGGGTCAGGATTTCGCCGACCGCTGTGACGAAGAAGAGAAAAAAATGCGAGGAAAAACACAGCATAGTATTTTTATCAGCCGTTCCTTGCGCGTCTGCTAAAATCGAACGCATGCTTAGCTGTAAAATAAGATACAGATTTTCATCTCTCGCTCTCTCTCTCTCTCTCTCTTTCTCTCTCTTTCTCTCACTCTTCGGGTGGACTTTCTACCCGGTGCTAAATCCACCGGGAAGCCAGCCGCTGCTCGAGTGCCTTCTTAGCTCCGTGTGTGGGAGTGTATCTTTCTCTCCTCGGACCTCGCGTACATATGCGCGTTGTGCGTTTTCTTTCACTCTTGTGTGTAGGTGGGGGAGAGGAGAAGCTAGTTTGCGCTCGAGCGCGAAGGATCCGGTCTTCGTGGCGATGTGTCTACTCGGCTCTCTCTCTCTCGTAACTTTTTCCTCTCTCCTTCTCTTTCGATGGTTTTGTTGCTTAGATGCCACGGGATACGAACGATTAACGATCGCTTTTTGAATTTTACAGCATAGCTTCTTTGGTTTCTTCTTTTTTTTATTTTTCGATGGAAATACGAGATGGGTATACGCATTCAGTAGATTTTAACGTCGTTTATTTTACTTTTTTTCTTTTTCTTTCTTTTTAACGGATCGACAGTTATTATTATTATTATCAACTTTCTCGATTGATCATTTTATTTCAAAATAATAAAGCGAAAACTTGATAGCGATAAATTTTCTAATATAAAAAAAATTCACTTTAATATTGAAAAATCAAATAAATAAAGGACGTATTTGAGTTACCTTAGCCATAAAAAAACAATTTTAATTTATTTTCCGTGCCATAGATTTGCATTACAAGCAACTGGCGTTACAAAATTACGCTCCCATTACATAAATACCTTATAAACTCAAGATACAAAAAAAAGCTGCAAACTTTATATATGTCTAATAAACTTACAGCTCGTGAAAAATTTTGCTCTTGCGCTATCGCATTACATCGAAATCTAGTATCGTTAATACAAACAAAAAACAACGGTCAAGAAGAAAGTTATTATTAATTATAAACGCGAGCGTTTGAGAGAGGGAAAAAGAGGAGAAGAGAGACAGCGCGAGAGAGAGAGAGAGAGATTTCGTCACGCCGGAGAGAAAACGAGAGAGCATCCAAGTTTTCGGCGCGCGATTATGGCTCGCTTAAAGCGTTATGCTCTACCTGCGCTCGAGAGCAAAAGGACCGCGTCGTCGTCGCCGTTGATGTCGTCATCGGTCGCGGTGGTGTATAAGACGGGATTCTATACGGGCAACTCTATGTGGTGATAAATTTATAAGAATTAATTGTGCTCGTTTTACTTGGAACGATCGCTTGGACGTTGCTGGTTTTATTTAACGTTCCTTTTTTTTTTCCGATTTGTTTCGCACGTGACCTAGTTCTACTTTTAAAAACATGAAAATAATTTACCTAGATTTTTTTTTTTTTTTTTTTTCTTCTTTTGACGTGTAAAATTTAAATCACGTAGAATTTTTTAAAGATATTGCGATCGCAATGTAATTTATTGCGATTAATTTGATAGAAGAAATGTTTTTTAATCGTCGTGTTGGGTTCATGCATTCGGGGTTAGTGTATATAGCCGCGATTAAGAATCGACCAGTTTAGCAGAATTATAATAAAATAACGTATACGCTCGACCTGCATTTCCACACTGTTTTCACTTTAATATTTACAAGCACTAATTACGTTATCTCGACATTAGAAGACATACAAGTAATGGATAATTAAACGAACGAGCTCCGTTCGATGAAAATAATCTTTCCTCTTTTTTTTTTTTTTCTCAAACAAATAAATATCGAAAACTACCGACAAGAGAGAATAATAACAAAAAAAAAATAAAAAATAAAAAAAACATCAAATTTCGTTCGACAAAGCCACTGGTTATGCAAATTCGTCTTGAGCACGTCCGGAGTTTTGTGAGCTTATATATAAAGGCAAAGTATCGGGGAACGAGTTGGTCGAGTTGTCGGTGGAAAACGCGGAATTTTATCGGCGTGACTTTTAGCCTTAGCTGAATTAGCAGCCGATGTCATAAAGATCGCCGCAAGATTATCTAATCTTCGCTTTGGGAATTAGCTAAGCAATGTATCTTTAGACTACTGATAATATTTATTACATACGAATTATTTATACTTAGAAAGTTTCTATAGTTATATGTATGTGCATATATCCGTATACGCAAATGTGCTCAAGTTATAAGCCATGAGGCGAAGGTTAAAAATAATACCGTAGGCGCGAGAAAACTTGCATGCATTAAGTTATGATCGTGTTAAATATAAATATTTTAATTTGAAAAAAAAAATTTTTTACCCCGTGTAAATTGTCTTTTTATTTTTCATTTCGTAAGATTATTTACAAAATTTTTTCACTTCCAGAGTGAAACGGCGCATTGATAATAAATTAGATTAGATTAACTTATTCGATAAAAATTGATGGATACATTATTAATAAATAAAATCGTACACATTAATTTAAATACGCAATTTAAGAATTTTAACTTTGTATTTATTTTTTTCACTTTAGTGAAAACTTTCTTATTCCGAACAAAAAAAGTAAATTTATAACTTATCGAAACTTAATTTGTTTTTATTTTTGAATTGCCGATTACAAATATCGAATTCAGATTAAAAAGTAATATTGGAATCGACGTAAAAAAAAAAAAAAAAAAAAAAAAAAAAAAAAAAGTTACTTGTTTTCACCTTGTTTAATCCGATCTACATCATTAAATTCTATAAAATATTATTAACGCCACCTAATTAACCAATAAATAATTTCCGTCAATTTCGCTAAACATTATCCGATGCAACAAAATAGAGTTTCACTTTTCAAAAACAAAAAAGACGTTAAATATGACTTTTATCAATCGCTATATTATGCATTTTTTTTTTTTTTTTCTTTTTTTTTTGTTCGTAACGCTTAAATCCAATTAACCACTTATTCTTTATTATCTTTATTTTTGAAATAAAATAAAAAGCGAAAAGTAAAAATAAACCGGTGGTAAATCACGCGTTTACCTCGTGTATCGATTAATTCCTTTCCAAAAGAACCGAATAATAAAGCCCTCGAGTGTATATACTCGGTCACGAGGATAACATCCGTCCTCGCTTTCTGTATAACGAATGCCCGGAGTTAAGGACGCGAAGGTTACTACACCTCTCTTCTGTCTTTTCAACGCTCGCACGGTACGAGCGAGCCTCGACACAAGGTCGAATCCCCGCTGGCCCTGTAACTTTTCTTTATAATCTTGCTTTCGAGAGTTTCGAGCGTAAATTGTTTGCATTGTGATTTTCGTTAAAGAATAAAAGTTACCGAAATCGTTTCACCATATTTTTTTTTTTTTATTTATCTTTTTTAACAAAGAAATAAAGTTTTTTAAGTTTTATAACCACGTGAGTCAGATTATTCGTAAGAATCGATAATTTTAAACGCGCACGATGACGCGATTACGAGGAATGAAAAATGTTTACGGTTAGATTCGTAGAAAATTAAGTATCGCTTGCATATATACACGCGTATTCACGTTTATTAAAAAATTAAACCGATCCTCGAGAGCGTGCAAGAGCATAAGAGAAAACGGGCCGATGATCAATCTCAAAAGGAGGCGAACGAAGACACTCGCGCTCGCACACACACACACATACATTACGTGGAAGCATACAAACGCGCGAGCGCCTACATACGTACGTCAGTAGCAGTGATGGATCCTTGCATTATTACGTGTTCTCTCTCTTGCTCCTCCTTATGTATTATACGTCCGTTTCGTGTAACCGTGAATTTAGGTACACGAGTGAGTTAGCGGCTTTGAAAATCAGTTCGAATTTAAGCAAACATTATCCGCTTTTACCTTATTCACTTCGCGGGTATGAAAAAATTTGAATTGAAAAAATTTTATTTTATCGTTGTATCGATTAATTAATTTTGAATGGAGTGTATCGTTAATTTTAAATATTTTCGCGAGTTCACGCATGGTTGACGTTTTGTTTCTAATTTCTTGTTTTCGCTTTCTTCTTTTTACTTTTTATTCCTTGTTTTGAAATTAAAATTCCGTCTTATAAATACATTTTGACGCAACGATTTATGTGCAACGTTATGTTGATGAATAGACTTTCAGATTTGGGTGATTTATAGAATTTTATTCAAAAATCCTGAATAATTTAATATTCAGGTAATATCGGAATAAGTAATTTTCAAATAAGTTAAATTTTAGATCTACAATATGTCAAAATAAAACTATTTTAGAGTTTAAAATAATAAATTATTTATTAAGATATTTAGCAATAATTTATTAATATTTTGACAAGTAACTTTTAAATTTTGAATACGTATATTCTCTACTAGAATATTTGGAATCTAAATTTAAAAAATAAAAATAGTCGATTAGTTTTCGTCAAACGATTTCCTAGTTTTTTTCCTAGTACCGAGTCATCCTCGAATAATTAAGCCATTCGCTAGCAAGCTATAGTTAGAAATGATAAGAGTTTTGATAACGGGAGTGGAAAAAAATTACATAAGGCGTGCGATATCTGCGCACTGGAATTGCAATAGCGAGACGTTAGAAAAATAACTTTAATAAGGTCGCATCGCAAGTTATTGGGTTATCCGCATGAATTATTTGCGACAATTTAATCTCTTGACAATTTATTTAATAAATTCATCGTGAAAAATGATCGTCGGTCGCTAAACTATTAATGTAATAAAAAGACGAATCCGAGCAAGAAATAAATGTTATTACGAAAGGGTTAATGTTTTAAAGACGTCGAAAGGAAAAATGAATTAGAAGGAAGCTTTACACGGGTGCAAATCACGGGTCCGATGAAAACTATAAGGTTCATAGAGAAGGCGCATAATCGTCACTATTCGCGACGCTATCGCTTTGGCCTCCGCGATATTAATCTCCGATAAGCGGTGCGCGAACGGCGACCAGACAAATGGCTCGCGAGGAAAAATCGTAAAAAGATGCCCCGTATAAAATATATGTTTCAGTCGGTGGAAGGTGCCCCGCGCGAACATTCATTTCTGAGACATTAATTTTTACCCCCTTCCCCCATTATCCTCCATCTCTACTTTTCGTTCTTTTTTCACCCGTTCTCTCTTACTCATCGAGCCCCCGTGACTGCCTAATGACCCGCAGTCGACTTCTCCTGGCACTTTCTCATCCCAAGGGATGTCTTTTTTTTTTTATTTCGGAAGGGGGAAAGCAAAAGACAGGGTGATAGAGAATTAAGGGAAATAAGGTGGTTGTCTTTACGCGATATTTGAAATTTGGCGGTAGTCTTTGTAAAAAATTCGATGGTTATAGATTGATCTGTCGGGAAAATGGTTATTATTTTTTGGTTTTAAATATAATACTATTATTATGAAAACATAACGATAACAACTTTTATGCAGGTATTAGATTCGATATCAAACGATAAAAACGATCGTCTACGATATGATCAACAAATACGACTTAAACGTCTCCTAGCGATTCAAGATTTGTACAAACACGGTTAAAAACTTAAAAGAATCTTTCCGTCCCCTTTAACCGACATCGTTCATTTCTCGTTAAAAAAATAACGTGCTCTCTTCGTCCTCCCCTTTTTTTTTTCCTTTCTCGCAAAGATGCCTTTCGCGTTAAGTGGCGGAGAATCTACGGAGAGCGACTGTAACGACTTAACGAAACGACGCGGGTGCACGAGAAAGGGTTGTAAGAGAAAAAGAGAGAGAAAGAGAGACAGAGAAGGAAAAAAAAGGAGTATAGACCGAGATGAGGCATCGCGTAGCTCTCTCGTCGTTGACGACTCTCTGCGACGACGACGATCGTTATTACGTAAGTCGCCCACTTTGCGTGAATAAGGGGGGAGAAGAAACGATCGCCGGGATCTCTTGCTACATTTTTTTCCTTCTACGTTTCAACCGATTATTATTTGTTCGGCTAACACAAGAGCGTAACTTTTTTTCTCTGTTTTATAGCGAGTTTATAAATTGACTAAGTAAATTTGAATTTTGTTAAACGAATAGATTGACAAAACAAATATTTCAACCCTGTACACAAAACTGAGTATATTCTATGTGTTATTATTTTAATAAAAATTACTTTGAGTATAAATATGTATATATAAATTAATATACGTAAAATAACGAATAATTTTAATTATATTTTATCGAAATTAAACAACAAGCATTTCAATTATTTTCTCGCTAAATAAAAATAATTCAAACAGTCAAATAACGAGCGCAATTTAATTCTTGACGAATTGATGAAAAATAACGAAAAGAGAGAGAGAGAGTGTAAAATGATTCTCTCTCATTCGCACAACCCTTCGACGACGACATAAGCAAAACCATCTTCTCCTTGCTACAATGACAGCTTTTTATTCATCATTCTTCGTTCATCCGTTTCTTTCGCTGTCTTCCGTGCTCTCGTTTCTTTTTCTCTCTCTCTCTTTTTTTTTTTTTTTTTTATTCCTATTATTTTTTGTCTCTCCTTCGTAGATCTGACCCTTTTACTCAACCGCGCCCCCCTTTTTCGCGGTCGCGGCGCAGCACACCTAAGGACAAAGCTTCACCACGATGAAAGAAAGAAAAGTCGCGCACAATGGGGACTCATCAGAGATCGGGAATAAATTACTCTCCTCCTTATATAGTTATAGGACTGGAGAAAGAGAAAAATGATCGAGCGAGCCGTGGGTAACGAGCCTCCGCGGATATTCGCGACATCTGCGCGTGTAGCCTGCTGCTCTCCCCCCCTCTCTCTCTCTCTTTCTTTCTCTTTATGAGAGAAGACGATATGGCAAAGAGAAAAAGACGGGATGAGTTCTTTCGAGCTCTTGCGAAGAAAATGTAGGGACGGTGAGGATAAAAAAAATAGAAGACGATTATTGTTTTGCGAATAACGTGGATCGGTAGGTTTTTTAAAACCTATATTTTTTAAAACACACCTTGTGTCGAGGTAGTTTTGACACGATTATTAATTTTCAAACGTCAGTGTGGATAGATACATAAAAGTAAATTTTACAACGATCGATGAATAAAGTATGAAGTGAAGCGAGCCGTTCACTTTTTAAATTCGCACTGCGATACAAAGTGCGTATCGGCTGTAAAAATTAATTATTAACGCGTATAACATCAATCCCTCAAACAACTAATTATAAAGCCGAGCATTAACCTTAAATATTCAGAAACTAATTTTCACCAGAACGTCCATCGCGCATCGACCAATAAATCAGCATAGTTTGTCTTTCTTCTCTGAAATTCACGACCGATTACACGAGCGTGTACACAAGCCACGTTAAAAAAAACGTCGTAGAAGGATGTGTCCCTTGCATCCGACAAAGTAAAAGAAAGAAACACATTGACACCGACAAGCAAAAACAAAACAATTCGCGAAAGAGTAACTTTTCGTAAGGACGCGAGACATTAAGGGCAATCTCCCTCCCTTTCTCTCTCTCTCTCTCTCTCTCACCCTCTTTCAGTCTCTTTCTTTCGTTACAAAAATCGATCGAAATTTCCGAATTAAAAGGTTCATTGGCCTTAGGAGAAAGACTGTGGGGTAAAGGGGGTGGATACAGTATATAGGTAACGCGCGCAAGCGTGCGCGTTGCACTTTGCCGCGAGTACTACATACACACATACGTACATTGCAAGTACACGTCAGGAAACGTGAGAGAGAGAGAGAGAGAGAGAGAGAGAGAGAGAGAGAGAGAAAGTGCGAGAGGGAAGGGTTACCATAGCCCCCGGGGTCAGCGGCCGCGCGCGCGCACGCATGCCGATCTCTCTCTCTCTCTCACTCTCTTGAAAGCCCCTACGCGCTTAAGCGTAGATATATGTACGTGTGTGTTGTACACACGAGTTGTACACGTGCGCGTATCTTACGCACGGGTATTGAAAGCTTTGGAGATCCCCTTCTACCTCCTTCCTTCCTTCCTTCCATCACTTTTTTTTTGTCTCTCTCTCTCTCTCTCTTTTTATTTTTTCATTTTGGATTAATTTGTCGGCTGGGGTTGCGATTTCGAACGGATTGAAATGATTTGAAGGGGCTGCTCTAGCTCTGATCCTTTAGCTAAGATTTTGAATTTATTTGGCTACTGAATTGATGAACGATTGTAGCAAGAATTATTCATTTATCGAGCAATATTTAATTTTATTATTTACTCGTACAAATTTTATTATATATAATATAATATTTGATTAAATTGATTGTGTTTAAAACGATAACATGATTCATAAAACGGTAGAATATTTTTAAAAATTCAGATCGATTTTAGACAATTTATTTCATTGAAAAAAGTTTGTGACATTTTTTTTTCTTTTTCCAATTTAACGCAAAGTTTACCCGTTCGCACATGATTCAAAAGTGTCTCGAGGGCAACCCTTGTTTTGTATTTTATATTCTTACAAATTTAGCGCATGTAAATTGAACGACCATTTCCATTATTTATCCACACATTGCGGCGCATTCCGAGACAGAAAGCAACAACGGACGTGGCAATAAAGACGAGCAAAGAATAAGATAAAGAGAGAGCAGTAGTAGGAGGCATATCGAAGCGACTATTACGAAAACAAAGAGAGATAAAAAAAATGTACGCGAAGGCAAATGAGAGAATGAGAGAATGAGCGAGAGAGAGAAAAAGAGAGAGAGGGAGGGAAGGGTTTCGAAGAGAGCAGGTGGATCGAGCAAGTTGGCCATATGCTTATATAAAGAGGAACGATATATATCCACCCGCTACACCTTAGCGAACTGCACACGGCTGACTCTCGTCGTCGCATCTCTCTTATAAACATTATCCGGCAGCCGGCGGAAGTACCGGTGTGTATCGCTCCCAAAAAATCTCTCTCTCTCTCTCTTTCTTTCTTGTTGCTGGTGCTGCTGTTGCTGTCCCTCGAAGGTGCGCGCTTCTCGCTCTTAATTTTTTTTCTTTCTTTTTCATCACCCCCTACTTCTTCAAGGAGGAAGGAGAGAAAAAGCTCCCCGGTTTTATGAGCACAATTTGTATGCTAACTTACTCGTACAACGACAACCAAGCCGACGACGACGATGTAGAGGGCCTGACTTTTTTTTTTCGCTTTTTTTTTTCTTTGTATCTATCTGATCGCGTCGTCACGTTAGCCTTGTCTAATTTATTTCTTATGTATGCCACCAAAAGGGTGAAGTGTGTGTGAGTTAATGTGTGATTTTGCAGTTTGCTTGAGAAATTATACATACGAGTATATTGCATAAGTATACATATTTATAAGCGATCGATACTTATGTCGTTAAAATACACTTTTTATAACTATTATATAAATGTAACTTTAAATAAAAAACATTACTTATACAAACGTTCGTTCATTCATAAAAATTCATCGACAGATATTGACAATCAATCAAAATATATTTTATACTTACAAAAAAAATTGATCGTTCAAATTTTAAACAATTTTTTGATAAAATTTAATTACATAAAACGAGCGAATGCACAGCGACTAACGCGCGCGTATTAATAATTTTCGAAAAACTTATATCGATTTAAATGCGGTAAAGCCAGCGAGAGCGAAAACGAGAGAGGGTGAAAGAGGAGGAAGAGGGAAATTCAACGATAAATTTTTCGAATTTCAAAAAATATCCCGCCTCCCCCCCCCCCTCTCCCGCTCCCGCGCTCGCGCTTTTGATATAACCAAGCGATCGGCTGCATTTCCCCTTCCAAAATTGGATTTAATCTCCATTCTACCGCGAGCTTATATTATATACGGATTTTCCAGTAGCTACGTTCGATGGAGATTAAAAGGCGCTTTATACGCATATGCATACATTGTACGCATGTGCGTGTACGTGTATAAAACGTACGAGTAGAGTATATAGGCGTCTCCAGGTTTAACGCGGGGAAATTCGTGCGACGAATTTCACGCGATTATAGCCGCGGTATATTGCGTTCACGCGCAGGTATTTGAACTTTACGCGAAATTGTACGCGCGGATCGACGTGCGCGCACAAAGTACGCGATTTTTCTTTTCTCTCTTGCTCTTTTTTTTTCTCTTTAAACATAGCTCAGCCCTCGTATCGATGTCGAAAATCCACGCAATGTAACGAGTTTCGAGCGTATAGAAACACATAGACATCGAGTTAAATGCGAATGAAATGTTTCGGACGATGGTTGTCGATGCTTTTGCCGTTGGTATTTTCTTGCCAGTCGCATTTCGCTTGATGAATTATATTTCGACTTTTCTCCGCGCTGGACATCATTCAAACGTAAATTATTGAAACAGATTTCAGTGACAAGCGAAATAGTTTATTCGCTGTATATTAATTATCTTTTTTATTATTTATTAATAGTCTCTAGCCGACGGCATCAATATTGATGAATTTTTAATTTAATTTAAATTATTCGCGTCGATGATTTTTTAGGTGCGATGAGATATAAAAATTTTCCATCGAAAAAACTATAAATATTCAACTTTTTAAGATCGTAACATTTTTTTTTTAATTTTTTTTTTCTTTTTTACTTATGTGTATATATATATGTATATATATAATATCTGATAAATATATAATAGGCATTTGATTTTTCACAAATTAAATTATAAATTAGTTGTCCATTAAAGGCTTTTTATTACACATTATGATTTTAAAATAAGATAATTTTAATCTTATTATATTGATGCTATATCTTTGCCGTGATCGTTAGCACTAATGTAGTCATTTACTAGAGTACACATACGGTTATTATTCATCCATTAATTCAAGTTAAAGCCTAGTTTAATATTATTAATATTAATCAAACTAAATTTTTAATATTATGTGATTAATATTACGTTATAAAAATTAAAATTAGTTACATTATTTATCTTTATATTACACGTATTAACGAAATTATAATAACTTAATTTTTTTTACTTATAACATAAAAATTATCCTATTTTAACTTGAAAAATACATTCGATGATCGTTATTGTGTGATAAAGCTTGAGAAAAATTTAAAGAATTGATGTAAAATGAAATTAATGCCGATCTTTGTAGTTGATTGGGTAAATATTAGTTATAAAATTGAACTACAAAGCAAATATTCGCGTAGACATTTATCGTACAAATATCAACGAATATTGACTATATTACATGATCAATTTGAAAACGAAAAATAAAAAATAATTTCGAAATATATATATAAATCATCAATTCGAAATATTTCACAATAAATTGCTCACTCGGGAGGTATAAATTTGCACCAAAAATGTTTCGAATTTCAGAAAATAAAACTACAAATACAGGAGCAGCACCGACAGAGCAGACCCTATAAATTGAACTGCCCGTACGGGGCTCGAAATCGGCCGGGGCTTTTAAAAATTCCGGAAAAATCGTCATCAATCCAAACGAAATTTCTCTCTCCGAAATAGCCCTTTCCCCACCCACCCCTCCACTTTGCGCTTCCACCCCGCGCACCTTCCCTCTTTCTCTCTGGCGTTAATTCAACCGAAAATTCCGTATACGAATTCGACCATAAATTTCTCGCTAAAATTCCCCGGACGCTCCCCCAAAACGAGAGAGCGAGAGAGAGAAAGTGCATAGGAGAGAAAGAGAAAGAGAGGCTGCACCCTACACCGTATACCGATGATGACTGTACCGCGAGGGCATACGAACATATACGCGCGCGCGCTCACACACACATGGCAGTGCGCTCCCGCGCGTACGAAATTTCGCACGGCGCATGCACTTGCACATTGAGAGAGGAGTGTGTACGTGCGTTCGCCAGGGGGTAGAAATCATTAAAGGGGCGTGGCGTGGGGGGGCCAGTTGGCTCTCTGTTGCCCGGATGACGGTCACGTGGAACCAACATGGCCGACACACCACTGCACATACAATGTATAGCGAGGGCTTCCTCTCTTCTTCCCCCCTGTCCATCCCCTCTTTTCACTTCAGTCTCACTCTCTCTCTCTCTCTCTCTCTCTCTCTCTCTCTCTTACACTCTCCCGCTTTCTCTCTTTCCCTCTTCCTCTTTGCTACAGTCATTTGTTATCGGCCATTTTATTTTAATGATTTCCATGCACGCGTGAAACGCTCCGCTGCTTCCTTCGTTGATATGTATGTGTGGTTGTTCGCGTGTCTGTGTGTGGCGCAATGCACGTAGCCGTCGACCAGGAACGTATATTTAGGTACTTACCCGGACAGTGAGAGAGAGTATCATCCGTTTCTCACTGTCTCTTTCTCTCTCACTCGCTCTGAAAATTACGTTATACCGAGCGTGTGTACCCCTTTTTTTTACCAAACTCCTTCCCCTCTCTCTCTCTCGCTGTCTATATATATATATATATATATATATATACACACACATGTCTATATCTCTCTCTCTCTCGCTTGGGGGAGGCTTTAATATATTCTCGCAGTTTCTCTTGCTCGAGTGGCCGACGCCATGATTTTGGCGTCATGTGCACATACACACACACAGGCATACACTCCGGACTGTGCTGCATCGTTGATTTTGTCATTGCAGCAGGCGCACGGTTCGCGCATGATAACGATGTTTTTGGGAAAAGCCAAAGAGAGAGGGATATCTCGGACCATTGTGCACTCGCTCGTATTGTGATACGCGAATACAAGAGAGCAGAGAGAGAGAGAGAGAGAGACGCTGCTATACATTTTTTTTTTAGCTTTTTCGCGAATGACTGGTGCAGTCATGAAGGGGAATTCCTTTTGTTAGTCATCGACAAAATTGTTCCGACTTTTTTGCATATTTCATATATTTATCGCGAATTTATGGAAAACGCATCGCGCACACCAAATGAAATATATTTCAAATTTTTCGTCCTGCTCGAAGCTAATCTATCGGTGATTTTTATGTTAACAGTGTTCGCATGTAAAAGAAAAAACTGCGGTGAAGAGACGCGTCCTCTCTTTTGCCTTCTAGTTAAAATTTTAATATACTTAATATTTATAAATTATACTAATGAATAATCCATGCACAATGTCAAAAAATTGAGAAAGTATGTTTAGGGCCGTTGAAAATTTTTATATTAAATTATTTACAATCCTTTTCATAATATTTCAGCGAGCATGGTAAAAGACTTTGTGTGCTGCTTTTAATTTACATGTGCCTGAATATGCATCATCACTTCGGAACAACTACATTTACCGTTATAAAATTGTAATTACGTTTTTTACCGAGTCCAAGTACATGAGTTACGGTCTCGTGTTTTCCGGAATAACTTTGTTATTTTTATATTAAGCGAAAACTTTTTCCATAAAATTCTATTTCGCCCACGCAAAAACACATCTTTAACATTTTTCTCCGTACGTTAACCCACGTACGTATATTTTCTTTCAATTTAATAAAGTACTCGTGGAATTTCAAAGTTGTAAAATATAAATAAAAAAAATCTAGTCACAAATTTGATTTGAAATTTAACGAAACAAATTTTTCAAGCTGTAATTAAGATTTATAAAAAAGAGTGCCATTAATCAAGATCCACTTTTCATCGTGAAAAAAAAAAGTATCTTATCTTAGTAATAAAGTGCAGTACGCATCCGCCTAGTCCAAATATATTCAGCAGCCCACACACTCTAAGAAAACACCCCGAGGGCCGATCTCTCTCTCTCTCTCTCTCTCTCTCTCTCTCTCTCTCTCTCTCTCTCTTTCTCTTTCTCTATGTCGAAGAGGAAAAACAAAAGAGAAAAAAAAGCTTCGAACCAGTCGAACGATAAGAATAATGTCTAATTAGACCGGAGAGCGCTTAGCATCTCTCTAGCTGGCTCTTCCGCGTATACTCGCTGAATCAGCTTGCTTTCTCTCTCTCTCTCTCTTTCTCTCTCTCTTTCTCTCTCTTTCTCTCTCTCTCTCGCTCTCTCTCTCTCTCTCTCTCTTGCTCATGGAGCTCATAGTAAAACGCGCCTTATGTAACCGTGAACTTTTGCGCGTTCGCCTCTTGCGCGCAATCCGGACTACGATCTTTGCGTCCTCCCTCCCTCTATCCCTCTCTCTCGCGCTCTCTCTGTCTCTCTCTCTCACTCTGTTTCATAGAGACTAACATGGAGAGTTAAGAGAGAGCCCAAACTGGTTTCGAAAAAGAACTTTACTATCCATTCCGCCTCCCCTTTCTCGCTCGGGCTTACGGCTCTCGCTGTCGGACGACGACTTGACTCTTATACGCTCGCTGCTCTTCGCCCTTAAAAACCTGTCTCTCTCTCTCTCTCTCTCTCTCTCTCACTCTTTCTCTCTAGCAACAACGCGCGAGCTCCTCAACGCCGACGTTGCAAGTTCACGGGTCGTATATACGTTATTAAACTGCGAAAGGATGCAACAAAAATTTTCTCTCTCGGAAGAAAGACAGAGAGAGAGAGGGAGAAAGAGAGAGATATCTTATAGTCGAGGGATTCGAATGGTTTCTTTATTGTAGGCAGATTGAAAGTGCTTTAAGTGTATCGGCGTTACCGCTCTTGGAGATTAAGTAGTTAACTGCTCGATGATATTGTAATGATTTGTTAGGATGATTGAGTAATAATCGTTTCGAGAATAATGAGAAGGCGCGCGAGTGATATTTTTTGCTATCAAAATATTTTACTCGCTCAATATTATTCTAATTAATTGAAAAATAGCAAAATTTTTAATAAGACGTAATTTTAAAGTCATACGATAGCATTTTTATTTTATTATAATTTATCTATGACGGAATTTTCGAAAATTTTCAAACGCTAATCCGTACAATCATTAATTAAATATTAATGAAATTTTAAATTAATCGAGCCTTTGTTTCCGATCAATCGACTAATATCGCTTTGAATTAGAAATTGATATTGAAACAAGCACGACGAGTGGAGAAATTAAATGAGAAAGAATTGGCTAAATTAACCATGCTAATTTTGATCGACATAATTATTGAAAGCAATAATGATCGTTTGTACAAATGTATATGTATACATACATGTATGTATAACGCAGCACACGAGTCCTATTATAAACTTTTGGCGCGGTCTCCTAAAACATGCACACACAGTATTTGAACAAGATTCATTGCGAATTCATGGCCGGTACTTTATGCCTCTTCAAACATTAAACGTGCCCGCGCTGCGTACCTGATTAACGCGTCGCCCTGAGAATACAAAGTCGCTAAATCAATCGTTATATATTCCGAATCGAAAATACATTCACATTCGCCCGAGATATTTTCGTTCTTTATGTCGATATTATTAATTATTTTTACTCGTAGCAGATCGTATCTACCGCGAGTCCGCGAGTTAACAAACGCCTTTTTCCTATACTTTTTTTTTTATTTTTTTTATTAAAAATCCGCCGTCATTCAGGCGGAAAGAAAATTCATCATCAAAGATAGAGAAAGAGAGAGAGAGAGAGAGAGAGAGAGAGCCAAAAATGAAAAAATAACTCGAGGACGAGGATGTATATACGCTCGAGTATAGCAGTCGTTTCCGGCTGACGTTGGCGCCCTCCCCAAAAGTCATCGAACTCTCGCGGCGTCAGTGAAAACCCCACCCTGGAAAGCACACATATAACACGTGCGCGCAAGCGTTTTGCAATCCCTCGTGTGCGTGCAATTTCACCCTCGGTAAAATCATTCTTCTTTTTTTATTCCTTTTTTTTTTCATCGTTGCGAGAAACGTGAATTTTCATAGAAATTTTGTTAAATTGAACGGACGCGTGAGCGCTTTGAATTTAAAATTTTACCAAAGTCGGGAAAGTTTCCATCGTATTTTCAGAAAAAAAAAAATCATCGAATGCGCGCGCTATTGTTTTACATCGACGAACGAGTTCCGCTGTAAATAATGATAACATTTTAACAAATAGAGTTTTCTGCATTTGCTGGAATATTTCGCTTTTACGAGAAATTCGCAGTTTTTTTGCACTACCGAAAAGCCAGAGATGGATATACATATAGCATACGAAAATCATCGTCAGCATTTTCCCCAACGAAAAATCAAACACAGACGTGTACACACATTCGACGCTCGATTCCAATCATCGTGTGAAAAATATCGTTATTTTCGTTTAGTCCAACGTGCAAAGCAATATTCATCATCGAAAAAATGGGGATGGAAATCCCCCGATCCGTTCGCGTACGGGTCGACGCGCCTGTCGCTTCCAAAAGTCATCGAACTCGACGCGTCGCTAAAAATTTTATCGGCCTTCCCCCCTAAAAAACACACATACGCACGCATACTAAGTTCGCACGTAAATTTTCTCGCTGTTTTCGCAAAACAACAAAGCTCGCGCAACTGCACCGCCTATCTGAGATGAAAAGGGTTGCAGCATAGTTGTAGGGGTTGGTTGGCCACGTGTCTGTGTGTGTGTGTGTGTGTGTGTGCCCTTGCGCGTGTGTACTTGAGTCGATAGCGCGAGTAAAGGGGGAGAGAGACGAGCGAAAGGCTCTCCATTCGCCAGCGACAGGCTAAAATACACGAGAGCTCGTGTTTGTGTACGTGTAAACGTATGTGTGTGAGTGTGCAGCCCGAGCGCGGTTTAATGATTTTCAGGCTGGAATTTCGATGATGCCGGAGCCTTCTCCACCTCTTTCCCTGTTCTACCGCCAACCGGGAGAACACCCCCCTCTCCTCCCTGATGACGCTTCACACACACATACACACATTTGTGAACTCTCGAGCGACATTTAAATACGTTTATATATATATGTATGTGTACATATAAAGAGAAAGAGAGAGAGAGAGAGATAGAATGAGAGTGTGCGGAGGAGTATACGGATACATAGAAGAGAGAGAGAGAGAGAGAGAGAAAACGAGAGAGCGAGTTTCGCGTAAATTTTACAGGCGCTGTGCGTTCATTTGTTCAGGCCGGCGAAGAGAGAGAGAGAGAGAGAGAGAACGAAATGCGAATGCATTATACATGGATTGCAGGGGACATTAATTTTCTGGCGCGGACGTGTAGTGGGCCGCCACCGCCGCCGCCGCCACCACCGCGTAAGAGAGGGTGCAGCCGTGCGCTACCGGGACTGCCTATACGAGTATCCTCGAGAGTGGGGTACGTGTGTGCCACCAAAGAGTGAAACAGAGCGAGAGGGAAAACTTGCGGGGGATGATGTGTCCCGTGCACACGCCCTCCTACTCTTTCTCTCTTGCTTTATAAATATATATGTATATATATATATATATATATAAATGTACGTGCACCTTTTCTACCTCGAGCTCCCTCCCCCTCGCTCTCTCGTTCACTTTGCTCTGCGTGTTATATTCCGAGGGAGACAGGTACATACACGCGTATATACATATGCACATATACATCCTCGTAGCACTTTTTTCGCGGTGATTTTGACGAGTGGACGCGAAAGCCGCGTCGCCGACACCGGCGAGTTTTATCCGACTATCGTTGGACGCTTCCACCGCTTTTTTTCTCATTTTTTTCTTACTATTTATTTTTTATTTATTTATTTATTTTTTTTTTTTTGAAATACGTTATCCCGAGGGGTGACTCGATGATTCGGGTCGGAGAGGGTGGAATGATTATCGATTGGCCGAGTGATCGAAGCCTGTGTGTGTACGTGTGTGGTAAACGCGTTGCGTTCAAACTAGATTGTTTCGAGAGCAGAATATTGCATGAACGCAAATATAGCGTTAAATATAAAAGCGTAATTTTGCGATGTATATTAAAATATTGCTTTTTTTTAATTTATTTTTTAAAAATATTTTTAACCGACTATCAAAGATTTTTATCGTTTTTTCTTTATAATAAAATATTTAATGAAGATCATAATTTACATTTTAATTGATCGCTTTTAAAGAAAAATTATATCTTTTTAATTATTAATTAAGTAATTAATAGATTAAATAAGAAATAGAATGTAAAATTTTAAATCTCATAATTCTATAATATTATTCAACTTTGATATCGAAATCAAATTAAGGATATTAAAAAGTTTCTTAAAAGATCTTTATTTATTAAAATTAATGCTCAAGAATTCGAAAATTTAATCGACACATTCTTTTAAATAAGGGATATAAAATAAATTTTTCATTATAAAATCTTTGTTTCATTACTATTTAAAGTAATATTAACCTTTACAGAAACATACAATAACGCACAGCTTAAAATTCTTTCTAGGCGAATAAGCACGGACAATTAAACGAAATAACTTCGATTTTTAAATAACTCTTCAACTCGTGTTTCGCATATTAAAAAAAGCCTATAAAAGATCGATAAATTGCCCAGCGCTCGTAAAAAGTGGCAAAGTTTTAAGCGCACAATAAAAAAGCGATTAATGCGTCATCAAGGGCACCTCGTTACGATAATTGTACACAGTTTTCCTCTCTTCCGATAATATTCATGCTCGATGTAAGACGTACTTTTGAAAAATAAAGAACAGAGAGTCGGCGGATTTTGCTTTCCGGGCGATATAATAACCGTGACTCCAGAGACTATCGAACGCGGAAAGAATTTCGCAAAGTCAAAGGCGAGAGAAAGAAAGACACCGAGAAAGAGAGACACGAAGGGGTTGAAAAAGGATTAAAGGGTCGCGAGTGCACCGATTCATCAAAAACTTCTTTACAATTTGTAACTCTTGCCTTCGACAAAGGCGCGGAAAAAAAAGGGGTCGAACAATCTCTATATTTGTCTTTCTCTGTCTCTCTCTCTATCTCTCTATCTCTCTCTCTTTCTTTCTCGACTTCATTTTTTCAAGCTCCCCTCGACTCTTTTTTTCTCTCTTACTTTCTTCCGGATGGCACGCGAGATTTTAAATTTAATAATTCTTCTTCAACTCTTGCCCGGCGGCCACGCGCAGCCAATTATTACTATCGCCGCTCTACGCTGCGATTATATATATACACGTGTACATGTTAGACGGAGAGAGACTCGACTCTTGAGAATTTATTTAATTTCTCGCGACGATGCGCCCGCGCGCCTTTCTTTCGCTCTTTTTCATTCGCCTCGGCTTCGATTATACCGAGACGTGACTGTTATTCTTTTCTTTGCATGTATTTTTACACTATCCGTCAGTCGTTGATATTACTTTTGTTTCGAAAGTTTATTTTGCGAATTATTTTTACAGCTAGATTAGTTATCGGTATGATAATTATTCAAAATAAATCTTAGATTTTGAAGATTGGAAAAATAATTGACCGATTAGCTTGTAATAAATTTAATAAAACTGAAAAATGCATACAAGAGAAACTTGAGTACGAAACGACGACGTCGAATATGGCTTCTAGAAAATAAAATTATTTTTTAGTTACAAAATATAAACTGGTAAAAATCCTTCATTTTCTTATTAAAAAATATCTCAATGAATAAAAAATTTTATTTACACGATTCTTCTACACGACGAATCACGGATAATTTTTTTTTATACTATTTTTAAATAAAACTTTGCTTTTCAATACGAACGGAGATTGATAAAATTTAATAAGCGTATATATTTATTTTTGTGCGTTAATTGGGTTATTAGCGATCGATTATTCAGCAGTTTTCTCAATTTTTTTAAACTCTTTTTTCTGTTTTCTTATTTTAAAATATGCGACCGACCCCTTTTCCAAAAAGAATAACTACGAACGACAAATTCACCCTCGTTTTCCAGTTCAATCAGTCAAAGCTAAATCTTGAAATTTTAAAATGAAAAATAAAAAAAATATCAAGCAAAATTTAAAAAAAAAAGCGTAAAAGTGCTCGAATTGCTTTTATAAATGTAACACCGAGTATACTTGCGATCGAAGCAATTTAAATTTAAACCTAAATATAAATTCCAACCATTCAATCGAGCGCAAAGTCTAAGAATCACTCAAAAAGTAAAATCGACTTAACTTCCTTCTCCGGAGGCACTCGGTCGCGTGCCGCTAATACAACCGAGGATAATGGGAGGGGGCAGGGGGAGGGGGCAATCATCCACGGCGTTGATTTAACACGTATACATAAAGAGCAAATGCTCCGCAAGTTTCTAAACGCCGCGCGCGTATACGTAACCGATGCCATATAGCATCGACGTGTATAGATTAAAGTTAAAGTGGAGTCGATCGCTTTCTGGGATAAAAGAGGATACGTATACATAGATGAAAGGAAGTCGAACGAGCGTGGCGCATTTATAGACTTTGTTGTCGGCAAATCGAGAAAGAGAGAAAGAGCCACGATTATCCCAACGTGTTAAGTATGTGTATATATATATATATATATATATAAACCGAGGGTTTTGCGAAAGTAAAGGTAGTCTCGACGCGAGGCGCAACCCTCCAGTTTGTAGGTTCTTTCGGTATTTATCGGTGATCGCCCCGCGAATTGATGCATAAGAACGCGCCCGCGATAAAATTGCCTTATCCTTACCCTTCTTTATTCTCTTCGCGTACTGCTAATGGTTTTCAACGATTTCTGTCGAGTTTGTACAAAGTTTCTCAATGAATGTACCGCTGTTACAGTTGCTATTATGTACTTGGATGAATTTCTTTCTTTTTCTTTTATGTATATATTTTTAGCAAATAAATTGAAGTTTATTTAATTATTAGATTTTAAATAATATAGATTTCTAAAATTCACATATAACTTATACAATTACTTTTTTTCATCTATTACCAATATTAAAAAGCACAAACATTTAAATCGAACCATACGCACACTCGACAATCGACATCTAATGCGAAAGAGTATAGCGATAAACATAAAATAGGGAATTGAATATACGATAGCGTAATTTTCAATAAGAGGCCTTTTTTCCTCCACCGACAATTGCAAGTACTTATGCGTAAAACGATGGGCACACACATGAATGCGCGTCCGCGACGCAACGGAATAAAGAAGCTACTAATAACCGTCAAAGAAAAGCCACCCACTATATATTTTTCATTCGGCATATACTCTTTTTCTCTCTCGCGTATATTAATAATGCGATTTTAATTGGCATCGGCGAGGATATATACAATCCAACTAACCAACCCCACAGGAAAAACATACGGCATTGAAGAAACATCGCGCGTACGTACACACATACACACTTACACACCTGTTTACGTGTGTCCGAATAGAAAAAGGCCGGCTATTTCATATCGGCTAAATAAGTAATTGCCTCTTCGTTCATTGTTATTCGGGGTCTTCGACACGTATTGACCTTTCGCTACAAGCAGCGCGCGGGTGGCTTCTTCTTATTCTTCTTCTCCTCCTCTTTCTTCTTCTTCTTCTTCTTCTTATTCGTTTTCTCCTTGTTCCTTCTTCTCCCTTTTTATTTGCCCCTTATCTTCCCCCCCATCTTCTTCCACCTTCTTCTCCTCCTCCTCCTTCTTCTTTAACTCTATGAGTCGCGTCGGCGCCTTTGTGTGCGAGGGGAAAATGCACGCGTGTATATATATATATTACTATATATGGCCGCCTGTTTCCGAGAGAGCCAGCGAGCGCGCGGACATCCTTCGGAGGACTTCCTCCTTCTTCTTCTCGCTATGTGCGGACGCGACCGAGAGAGAAAGGATTATTAGCGGAATCGAACTATTTGCGGGGTGCGCTCGTTTTCAAACAACGGATGTGCGCCGCCGGTTTTTCTTTTGTCACTCGATCTTGCGAATATGCGAGGTGAATTTACGCTCGCTTGACTTCCTTAGTTCTTTTCTGCTTTTTCTCTACGAGATTAAAGAGTTTAAAGCGAATAAATTGAAAAGTAACAACTCTTAGTGGTCGGTTATCCATGTGTTTTTTATTTTATACAAGCCATTAATACTATGTTTTATACTAACATAACATGACCCATCGATATTAAGTTTATAATGGTAGTTTTTCATTACCGATGCAGAGAGAACGAAAAAAAAACGTCTAAAATTAATCGAAATATTCTTTGTAATAAAAATAAAATTTTTTCATTAAAAATATATTAGGCGTCCCACTTTTTATTACAGTTTGTATATACAATAAAAAAGAAAAAAAAAAGAGAAAAAAAAGAAAAAATTCATTTTTAAACTAAACTCAATTCCTCAAAATTCTAATTCTTCCACGCTTTCATATCTCCAGGTCGATTGATATAAAGAAAAAAAAAGAAAGAAAGAAAAATCGTTTTTGTTACCCCTCCTTCAGATACAACGCCGAGAGATAAGACGAGAAAGAAAAAAAAAAAAAAAAAAAAAAAAAAAAAAAAAAAAAGGGATAGCAACGAATCGCGCGAGCTATTTTTATTAAAATCCGTTCGCTCGCGGATCTTTGATGAATCGTTCAGGAGGGCGCGATTGAATAAAAGATGAGATCACGCTTGTATCTATGTGCATCCCTCCCTTACCCTTCATGGTGTTTCCTCGAGGCGGCGGCGGCAGCAGCGGCGGTAGGAACGCTTTAAAAAGGCATCGAAGAATGTCGATATTAATAAAAGTTAAATTGAGCCAATCGCCCGTGGAAATTATAATGGACTTGGCTTGCGAGATCGTCGGATAGTAGAAAAAAAATAAAAAAGTGTAGCGATGAGAGAAAAGGAGTAAAACGACGATTTAACGATGATGAATTTTTAGAAAAATACATATTTACATAAACATTGTATAACGATTATGTAACTTTAAAAGAAAAATTTATGACGTTTTTAAACTTGATACACGTTGAGAAGCTTATCTTCAAAATATCGTGGTTAATAACGAAACACAGTAACTACTCAAGTCACGAGTTTAATTATTCATCGACTTCATGCTTACTTAATAATCACAAGATTCGGCTTGAGTACAGCGTACTCGATGGAAATGGTTGTCGGTGCGCAACGACACCTCGATCTGTTACATGCGTACACAAATCGCCTCGACATCACCCGCGCATCGACTCCCCTTGAATAATTTGGGCGTAAAGCTCTTTTGGAAATCGATAACGTACGAGCGGCGTTATATACCTTTTGGAAATCTAAGAAAGTTAACTCATCACGATAACGACAAAGTCGAGTTACCATGAATTTTTTATCGTCGTACAAAATCAATCGATTTATCTTGTGTGTAAAAGTTGCGCGAGTACTTTGACCCTCGAAAAAAAAAAATATATATATATAAAAAAAAAAAATAAATAACGAAGTAAAACTGCGCGAGTTCGACGAACTTTCCCTCGTGTGTAACGAGCTAAATATTATCCGTTCGATTGGTTAAGTATAACCAATCAATATTGATGTTCCTTGAATTTCGCATATATAATTCATCGACGAGTAAACGATATATATCGAATGCTGCCATTAATTATATCTTATTGACACATACTTTTTACAAACACATGACGTATTCTTTCGTCAAACGTACAAATAATACGCCAAAGTAATCTTGTACATCGAAAAAAAAAAAAATAAATAAATAAAATATTTCAAATGCAAACAAAAAAAAAAAAAAAAAAAAAAAAAAAAAAAATAAAGACGAATAGAATAACGAAAGCGTAAACTTTGTTTTCTGATTACAGGTGAACGACCGTACAAATGCCACCTACCCGATTGCGGTCGGGCGTTCATTCAGTTATCGAATCTCCAGCAGCATCTAAGGAATCACGACGCGCAGGTGGAGCGCGCGAAGAACCGGCCGTTCCATTGTAACATTTGCGGCAAGGGCTTTGCCACGGAGTCAAGCCTGAGGACCCATACGTCGAAGGTCAGTCATGTATGTACCAAATCCGACGTCCATGATTTATATATAAATAATAACTTTTTTTTTTTTTTTTTTTTTTTTTTCGCGTACTCGCTCAACTATGTCTATCTCAATCGTTCAGCTTATGCGAAGGGCTTCGAGTTGATTTTATGTCATAGTCGATTTGTTAACTTTTGTTTTTTTTTTTTTTCTTCTTCTCTTGCGCGCTAACGTTTATTTTTTAAATATATTTTTGTTATCAATTGCGATTCGATTTCTTTATATATATTTTTATTTCATTCTTTATCGTTATGAAGTGCAAAATTTTATTTTTATTGATGAACGGCTGCTGTTGCTGCTGTCGGTATAGGTCGCGCGTAGAGTAGACGTAAAGTAACGAGAACTATTAAAAACATCGTAAAATGTTAATGCGTTAATAAAGTGCGCGATAAAATTTGAAATTATGGCGTTGACTTTTTCTGTTTATTTATTATACTTTATTTTATTCATTTTTTTTTTTTTTTTTTTTTTTATCGTAATTACGCAATACTTATACGAGCAGCTTGTTGTACTTGAATATTAATTATCGTCGCATTTATTATTTGCGTGGAAATTAAATGAACAATGGTAACTCCATTAAATAAAAGCATCTAGAGAATAATAAAAAAACAAAAAAAAAAAAAACAAAAAATAATTATTAAACCGCAATGAACGTCTTTGCAGTTCGACTCGTTCGATTTCGAAGCAATTCGCATAAGAAGGTTGACTATTTTGCCGATCACATACATAACCAACATATAACTCTAACGCTCTTATTTATCTTTTTTTTTAATTTTTATTCTAATAAATCGCACAGGATCGCGAGGCAAATTTTCTGTACTCACACTCTCGCATCTCGAATACATGATGTACACATTCACGTATACTAATTTTTTTTTTTTTTTATCTTCTCAAATTACGCAAATAACAAACTCACTCAAAAATAAAATAAATAAACAATGCGCGCGTTCGTTTCGCGGTCAAAAGCTAATAATGATTGGAAGGGTACGGGGATTTATTATAATTATGGAATATGTGCAATGAGATATTAACGTGCCCGAAACAGAAATAAAAAAGTAAAATTGATTTTAAAAACTTTTGAAAAATCGATGTAAAAATTTACGAATTCGGAATGTTAATGGGCGCATTGCACAATTTTCATGATAAAAGGCTACGCGGTGATGGTTTACGCTTTTCGCATACATAAAAATATTGGGGGTAAGGGGCACAACATAAGTCGTACGTAACCTTTGTATATTGTTCAACATTTTTTCTCGCTAAACTTTTCAAACTCGTTAAAGCTTCTGTGCGTCTAATTAACAGCATTTTCTTCTGTACATTTTATGCCGAGCTTCTGTCTAAACTTGTATACTATATTTTCGAAAAAAAAAAAAAAATTAAAGTATCGATCGCTCTGGAAATATTATTTATCTTATACTTTCATGAATTATCCATCTTTAATAATTTTGGGAAAGGATTTAAACAAATTTATCATGTAAAAAAAAAAACCATGTATAAATAACCCGCAGCTGTTTTTACTAATATGCAAAAGTATTCATATCTGCGCCAAGAAAACTTCCGCAATAAAAAAAAAGCTTTATCATGTTAAAATAAATCATAATATAAACATAAAAATAATTATTTCTTGATAAAAATGAACGAGTCGAAGAAGAGAGAAAAAAGAAAAAAATTTTTTTTCACAGCGATTCGAACCCTGAAACAAACCTTTTTCTTGTTTAAAATATCGTTTCAAGCGTAAGATAAACCAATAGTATCCAATCTTCTCAAGGCGACGTACTTATAAAAGGAAGAAACGATCGTTTACGCGCTATAAAAAAACCGTGCGAACGACGAAAAACTTAAATAAATATTAGCGTACGCATACTTGCGGTTTTCTTAAACGGATTATCGCTTCGTGCGGACATACCTTCGGCATATATAATACCGGTATATAGGTGTTTGCGCGCTGCGGTATTGTGCCCGCAACTCTTCGCCGGCGCTCGTTACGCGCTCGCTCCAAAGAAACGAGCCTCTGTCGCGTACACGGGGAGACCCTTGACGTACGTGCGCGCAGCGCATAAGGCGGGAAAGGAAGAAGAGAGAGAAAGAGAGAGAGAGAGAGAGAAAGAAAAAGAAGAAAGGGAGACGAGAAAAAAAACGATGGAAAAAAAGATGGTAAACGCGTAAAGAAAAGTGCCTCTTTCTCTCCTTGCGTCGTATCTAAATAAGGGGGAAGAAAAAGGAGAAAGAGAGAACTCGTGCGGGCGCGCGTGTGTGCGTGAGTTATATAAAAGACCTCTAATCAAATTCACCCCCTTGGAACAATGTCTCTCTCTCTTTCTCTCTTTCGAAATCTCACATATCGTGGGGGCATTTTTTTTTCTTCCACTCTCTTGCTGTCTCTCTCTCTCTCTCTCTCTCTCTTTCTCTTTCTCTTTACAGTCGGCCAACCGAAATTTTCGTAACCCTTTCTCGCGCCTGGCACATGTCCGACCGATGAGTTGCACGGAACAGCGCCGAAAAAAAAATCAACCAGATGCCTTTCGAGAGATCTTTCTCTTTCCGTCTCTCTCTCCTTTCTCTCTTTTCTGCCTCCTTTCTTCCTTTCTCCCTTTATTTCGCTCGGGATTCTTCGCACGTGTATATTTACGCGTGCGCTTTTGACCATAGACACCGTGAATAGAGGCGAACGATCGTTCTTAAACATGTATATAATCTTGCCCTTTTAAATTCATGGCTTTTTTCGAAGCCTGAAATTTGCATATTTTTTTTCTTCTTTTTCTGCTCGAAATTAAAGTTTCGCGAGTCGATCGCACAATAATTCGGGTGCAAACAAATCAATGGTTTTTAAAATATCGGTGTCTTTTAATATTTACCGGTACAATTTTTCATCGTATCACGTGAAAATATCCGACATTGGCGTCCGTTTAAGGCGATTAAAATTCACCCGCAAAACAATGTCTTAGCAACATCGTAAAAGAAACGAGACGAGGCGACGCGAGCGTTTAGCGTCGGCAATCTTATGGCAATAAATATCTCGCGCAACAGACGCATGCGTCGTTGAATATGTACGCATACACATATATACGTGTATACGAATAGGTAAGACAGCCAAGGCCCGGGAGATTCTCTTCCGGATCCTCCTAATTGAAAGCTAATCCTTCGTTAAAACCCCGTTCAATTTTCGCCGGCCCCTTCTTGGGCCCGCGCGGGCGCTCGCGTCGATAAATCACGACTGCGCTAATCTGACTTCCTAACGAGGCACTTATACGAGCCGCGAGCGCGCATCTATAGATCAATCTCTCGCTCTTTCTTCTCTCCTCCCTTCCTTCTCTTTCTCTCTCGCTCTCTTATTTTCTTACGGCAACGTAGCGCTTTTTTGACAGAGTGTTAAGAGCTCGGTAAAATCCCCGCTCGTGTACACGAGGCGCAAACTTATACGTGTACGCGAAAATTTACGAAAATAGAAACGGGCCGTATACAAGAGCGATATTTACAAGGGACGATGTCGGATACCGATAAGCTCGACGTAGTTGTACGTTATTTTCGTGTACATTAAACCCTATGGCTCGCGGACACGAGAGAGAAATTTGGAATTTTTCGGGTTTTCTTCTCCTTTATTATTACTTTGCATTAGTTTGTTTCTTTTTCATTTTCGTTTTATATTATTTCCTCCGTACGATCGAATCAAGACTTACTGTTTTGCATGCACGGGGTATTATGTTTTATCATAGTTTCCGGCAATTTACATGCGATGTTTTTAACGCTAAAAATCGAGGGCTTTTCGTTAAAGAAATAACGGAAGTTGTTGTCCCGTAGTTATGCAAAAATAAACAGGAATGAATCGCGTTTTAAGTATTCAAATTATCGGACCTTCCGTTATAAAATGAAGATATCGAACTTAAAATTTCATAGGACTGAGAAAAGCGCATTAAAGATAAAGAAAAAAGAAAGATAAAAAAAGAGAGGCACCATCAAGCGAGCGCGTCTTAAGATCACGATACAAATTCGCATCCTCTCGCGTACGCGCAAAAAGCAATGAGGGTAAAAGAGAAGATACAGAGAGATGCGCAAGTAGCGACGAGATTGCTGGGTCTCGTTAGCCGGTCCATTTTCGCGAGATCCGACAGCTTTTAAAATTAGTTTCTTTACTGCGACACTGCGAGTTCTCTTTTCTCTCTCTCTCTCTCTCTCTCTCTCTCTCTCTCTCTCTCTCTCGCTCTCTCTCTCTCTCGAGCACACCGGATTACCGCAGAAATAAAGTATCGCGTTGCAACCGTACAAGCGCGACTCTCTCTTACTTTCTCTCTCACTCACTCATTCTTTTTCTCTCTCCCGCGCTCTCTCTTGGCGTAATTAAAACAACGCCGCTGTCTACGTTACACTGAGAAGGTAAGAGAGTTAAACGAGAGGAAGGGAGAAAAGTAAGGTCGAGCAAAAGAGTTAGAAAGAGATAGAAAAGGGGTGGGAAAAAGAGAGGGACGCGTTGAATCTCTCTCTCTCTCTCTCCCTCTCTCTCTCTCCTTTCTCTCCGTCTCTTTCTCGATATTTTAAAGGGAAAATAAAACGAAGGAGTTGTAACAAACGGGAGCCCATCTTGGCCCGGACTAATCGAATTGCCGCAGCAAGCAGATTTCTTGAAATTGTTTTCCTCGTTTCGCCTAATAGATCACCTCTCTCTCATTCTCTTGCTCTCTTTTCTCGCGAGGTTGAAAAAAAAAGCGAAATAAATAAAATCTCGGCTACCGGTTGGTGTAATCCTTGTATCATGAATAATGAAAAAAATAAATAAATAAATAAAAAGAAAAACACATACGATATGAATAGATACACGATACGGCGTGGACTATAAGAGAAATGAATCTAGACTATTTATCTGCAATTCTCAAAACAGTTAAAAATACACGCGAATTTTCATATAGATTTTTTGCACTTTTCTTTAATACGAGAATAGATTATAAATAGTTAAACGACGATAATATCTTATCAGAAAGAAATAAGAAAAGACTATTTGTCTAATGGCGCTTTATTCATGCTGCTTGCAACAGTAAACTACAAATAACAAAATATATATATGCACATAAATATTTATTCATTTACTTAAGACCGGCCCAATATCGAGTCTATACTGGTCTCACTCGTTGCTCCCAGTACTCCCGCAGGTACAACTTTTTTTTCAACTCCCAACGCGCGTGCACCACATACACGTACATACACGCTTGAATAAAAACGAACTCGGTGCTTCTCTCTCTCTCTCTCTCTCTTTCTCTCTCTCTCGCTCTCTCTCTCTCTCTCTCTCTCTCTCTCTCTCTCTCTCTTACTAGGACCGAGTAAGAGCCAGCGGCTAGCGTGTCGGCGAAACATTATCCCGCTATACAGAAAGGCAATACAAGGCGACTCGGGGAAATCGAATATTATAATAGAACGACGCTTTGGATGTGACGAGCCTGCGTATAGCTTTAGATATACATACATATATGTATATATGTATAACACGTGCATATATACACGTGAACTAAGAAAGAGAATAAGAGAGATCGCGAGAGTGTTCTCTTTGTAATAGACGCCACTTTACTGCCCTTATTCTTTCCTTTTTCTCTCTCTCTCTCTCTCTGTCTTTCTTTTCTTTACTCTTCGTTTCTGTTTCTCTTTTTCTCTCACTCTCTCTTCGCCTATTTACCTTCTCAACTCTATACGTGCGTGTCACTCGCGCGGAATGTATATATGTATACATACGCGGTCGAATTGCGTCCTTCCGCTTTTTCGACGAAACGGTGTAGTTCAAAGCAATAAAAAGGGAATAACCTAATTTAGTCCTCGTGCGCGTGCGGTTGTTTTTTGCCGCTATTTCTCCATCGTATAATAGATACGAACTCGCTTTTTCTTCGAGAAAGGAAGAAAAATACGGTGAAATTTAGCGGCGAAACATCTCTCTTATCGTCGATATCTTCCATTCTATTATCCTTTGTTCCTATGTTTATTTTAATATCGCCGCTCAAGAAATCAAAACGATAGAGAAAGTTAATTTTGTAAAAAAAAAAAAAAAGTCAATTCTTTGCTTCGAGAAACAAACAAAAGAATTGAAATTATTCATAAGATAATTTATTATTAAATCTCAATAAAATATAAAAAAAAAATAAAAATAAAAATTAAAAAATAAATAAATAAATAAATAAATACACAACGCGCTAAAGAAATAAGAAAATCACAGGAAAACAAGCCGAAGCTCGGAAAAGATTTACCCCTCACCTACATTTTCTATCCAGTGTCGAAAGTTTCGGCTCATCGTGTACTTAACCTCTCCCCCCTCCCCCTGTGTACTCCGTTAATAGTCGAGGTCGTGCAACACGAGTACACAGCGCGTCTTCTCTCGCGATACACAGACACACACAGTTCGCGACGACGACCCCCTTTACATCGAGCCATCGTCTCCCGCCTCACTCTTTCTCTTTCTCTTTCTCTCTTTCTCTCTCTCTTTCTCTGTCTCTCTCTCTCTCTCTCTCTCTCTCTTGCGCTCTCTTAACCACCTTACCATCTCGCCACTAGGTTTCCTCCCTTCGGTCGGCTTCTTCTTAATTGCCGACGGAACGCTTGCGCGTGCTCTGTAAAAACTCGTTAGCCGTTAGATTTATATTTTCGCGAGAACGCGCGCGCGCAACTCGCCGAGCTTGAAAATTTAATCGTCCTATGATGGGCTAGTCGAATCGTCTTCACCTTTTACTCCCCCCCCCCTTTTTTTTTATTTTCGTTTAGTTTCTTTTTTCTTGTACGCGATGCAGTTTTCGTTGAAATATATGACGAAACTTGCTTGCTTTTTAAATGTAATAAATTATTTATTTATATTTTAGAATAATGGCAAATAATAAAAAAGGTATTTGCATGAATTTAGAAATGAATTTATTTTAGCCAAACAGTATACGAATATTTAATTTCGATTTAATTTTGTTTACCGATACTTTAGATATACACGTAGTTTAATCAATCGCACGCTATGTCTATTGTTAATTAAACGAAATTAAAATCCCGTATAAAAAATAATTAAATGCATTGTACCGTATAAAATTCAAAATGCGGGCACGAAAATATCTATCGTACGGTCAGCGTCGGACAATGCGCTCGGGTGCACTTAGCATCCTTGAAAAGTTTAATATTTGCTTACTCGTCGATAGCGCGACACATCGAGTGGCATCTTCACTAAATCAATCAAATTAATAATACGATATCGACCAAATTTTATATTATAACAGCGTGAACCGAAACAATATTGTCCTTGAAAACTCATCGATCGTGAGTGCTTCATCGATATCATTATTTAACCATTTTTAAATAATGAAGAAAAAAAAACACTAAATTGAGAAAACAAAACGACACGATAGTGAAAAAAATAAATAAGTGAATGAAACTTTATTCACAGTTTTTTATATTTTATATTAAATCATTTGGACGTATTCGGATATTATATACATACATAAAAAAAAAAAAAAAAAAAAATTAATCCTCCACAATTTTCATCAATTGACTTACAAAACTTCAGGAGAATTCTTTTTTTCATTCTGTCCAGAATCATTGCCAAATGCTACTTGCGTCACAATTACTGCCAAATCAAGTTGACATTTCGGTGAGTTAAACTTTATCATAACCTAAAAAAAATTCCAAAAATTCACACATATCGTCTCTTTTTCCACCTTTTTTAAAAACTCGATCTTGATGTGCATATTGTTATATACATACACCTACATATATTTATATTTTTCTGTCTTTCAAATTTCACTATCGTGTCCTATCTCTATCTTTCAATTTCTATCAAGCCACGCCATTATCATCACCACATAACCGTATAATCATCATCACACGCACGGTGACATCTTACTTTTTGTTATCCTTCTTAATCGCATATATGCTCTCGCCAACGTCAACGATACCGATATATAAATACACACACATATTTGTATATGTATATTCATAGATTTTTACAGTAGAGAAATCGCGGTGTCGATAACGAAACAAAGAAGAACCCAATTTAGCGGCTTTTCTTTCCCTCGATTAGCGCGATATCTCGTCGGACTCGTCGAAACATCGCCGGCTGGCTTAACTCCAGAAGGTGAGAAATGCACGCGTCGTTTCTTATCTCGCTTTGTCTTTGCTCGCGTTCGACTTGCGTGAGTCTAACGTCGTGTTTTAAAATAGAAATTTGGGACGGCCCTTCGCGGCCGTAACGTTTCGTATTATGCGGATTAATTATCGCCGACGACGGTGCGAGAGGTTATACGCGCGCAACCGAGTCTAGTTATACCTTGCATAGAGAAAGAAAAAATAAAACGATAAAATGGCGCAATTCTACGAAAAAAAACGTTTTGTTTCGTTTATTTTTATAAAGGCTGATTTTTATTTTCTCGTTTTATTTTCCTGCGCCGTAAAGTGTGTGTGTATGTGTGTGTGTATGTGTATGCATGAGAAATGGTTAAATGTTCATTTCGAAAAATCACGAGAACAGAACATTCCTCGACTCATACGGATTAGAAAGAAAATAAATTCCACGATGAATTTACTATATCGTCGCACATACATAAATAAGCGCAAATATAATAACGCAAAATTATGACACTTCATAAAGTCGCGATAGAGCGAGCTCGGAATTATTATGAATTTAACGGTAATTTTTATGGAAAAATTCTTTCCGTGTTCATTACGTCGTAGAGAGGCGCGTTTTTCTCTTTCCCTTGCACTCACGTGCATTCGTTCATTTCCAGAAAGACAAGTCTTTCTTTCTCTCTTTCTCTCTTTTTCTCTCTTTCTCTTTCCCTCTCAATCTCTTCTTTTTGCGCGGGCGCGAGTTCTTCTATGCACTTCTCGGCTTGCGTCACGCGAGAATCTTACGCGCTAATGGCGCGCTCGGGTGCCCGTGGCGGTATTTATAATGAGAGCTGCCGTGCCGTTTCGCTTCACGTGGATAATTCGCATTTAAAGGATGACGGTACACATGCATATATGCAGAGGTGTATAAAGTATTTTTTAATATTTTTTTTCTTTTCAACTCTCGATGTTGAAAGCGTACTACAGGCGTATATCCATAGCTTCCCTCTTTTTTTACGGTATTACATTTTTAATAAGCGTGAATGGCGAATATTCGATAAAGATTTAAAGATATACAATCGTAACGAGCGTAAAAATTCAATGTGGAACAATCGTTTTTCCCTTAAACGCTGATAAAGTAATTTTGAATTAAGCGTCGTAACTATTCGTACCGCTCGGCAAACTAACGGTTATACACTTAGATCGAAAGACCAGTTAAATACGAGACCAAACAAGTTTCGCCGTGCGATCCTAATCCTTAAAATTATTAAATAAACGCAAATACACGCGCCCATAAAAAAGCAATCCTCCCCTGTTGCAAAATCATCGTCGCAAAAAAGTGAATCGAAACATCGGAGCAAATAAAAAAAAAAAAAAAAAAAAAAGAAATAAGAAGAAAATATAGACTCGATGGTAGACACATACAGACACACACACAAACACACACACATACACAAACACACGACGACGATTCAATTTAATCGCACGTACACTCCGCGGCAGTCTGTACCCACTAGAGCGTGCAACTCACCGCCCGATTTTTTTTTCGACTCCGCCCTCGTGCACGCACACACACCCTCCCCCTACTACTATTTTTTTTTATTATTTCACTACTCGCTGCTTCTCTCCCCACGGTAAAAACGAGCTCACGCGCGCGTTCCCCCATCGACTACTCTACTTTGCTTCTTTATTTTTCCATCCATTGTGCGCCCGACCGCTCCACCTTTTTTTTTTTTACTCGCTCGCATTGGCGCGCTATTACGGGGCTACGCTAGATATTCGCGCACCGCTACTTTCTTCTCACCCGTGGCGTACTACCGGTGTCATGGCAATCGCTTTTTTTTTTCCTTTTTTTTTTTCTGCTGCGACCGGTTAGTTGCGCGTCTTTTTTATTTACCTTTTTTCGGCGTTTTTTTTTTTTTTTAATCTATACGACGTGCATAGGAAAGCAGCGATAGCTGGATTACCGACGTTTTTATTATGTCGCGCGTGTTAAATACGGCTCCGTGCATTTTTCCCCTGCTTTTTTTTTTCTACATAGACAAGTAATGGTATGAAATTCGGGTTCATTAAGTCGACGATGCAAGGGATTAGCCGAGTCACTGCTTTTCGCGACGTGGAAATAGCTCGTTCTTCTTACGCGTTAATAACGCCCGACGTGTTGACGGAAGCGTTAAGCGTCGATGAATTGAAAAGTATCGCGAGTATATATGGTACGAGAGAGGAGCTATTGGATAATTACAATGCGGATTCAATGAAATTACGATTGGCGAATGTGAAAAAAAAGGAGAGCGAGCGCAAAATAATCGTGCGAACTTTTTATACGGGGTTGATACTTGTCGCGTTACGAGTTTTTTTATTTCCAACCATTATTCGTGTACTGTTGCACGCTTGACAAATTGTATTGAGTTATTCATGCCGTTAAAAATTGACTGAATCACTATAACATTGTAATTTGTACGTTAATATCGTAAAAAATTTAATTATGTCTGAAAAAGTGTTTTATCCTACGCAGTAGTTATTTTATTATAAAATTTAAAATATCATGTTAAAAAAAAAAAAAAAATACTACCATACTCGGCTATCACACAAAAGTATAAATCATGTAAATGGATTTTCCATCAACAGTTATTCTAAACGAACGCAATTCCATAAACTCATAAGCAAAAAATCATAACCTCGGAATTCAATAAAAATAAACTTTTTAAGTCATAACCTCGCGGTTGAAAAAAAAGCGAAGTTTAAGGCTGAGCAAACCATAAGAAAACTCAACTAGGAGACTGTCGGTTAAATAAAGAGCAAAAAAAAAAAAGAAAAAAAAAGAATACAGAAAAAAAAAGTAAAAACAAAACGAAGGGTAGAAAAAGCGTAGAGAGAAACGACAGAGAAAAAGATGGCGAGGCAAGATCGTAAAACAAGCCGAGTGTCAGTAATGACAGAAAGATTCGTAACGCGCGCGGTACATACACTCACACGTGCACGAAAACTCGCGCAAGTACCTACATACACGCGCGAGAAAAGAAAGAACGCTCGAAGGTTGTATACCCTCGCTCGTGAGTTGAAGAAAAAAAAACATCGCGCCTGCAAGAAAAAGAGAGAGAAAAAAGGGAGTGAGTGAGGGAGAGAGAGAGAGAGAAATAGAGAGCCAACGAGCGACGAAAAATAAAAGAAGAGACCTTCGGACTTATCGACGCGGTCCGCGCCTATGTATTCCGACTGAAAATAAAGAACGCGCGAGAGATCCTTTCTTATTCTCTTTTGACAAGCCTCCACGGCGCCTCTCGCGGATATTTTTCTTCTCCTTACGTACGCGAACGTGTGCGTGTATGCGCGAGTATGTGGATTTCTCTCAAGGGGAGTTTGCTAAAAATATATATCGGATGTAACCTACGCTTGTAAACTTTATATACGCGCTTTAAAATGCGAATTAAATGCGTTTATTTCAATGACGTATATTCCCTTTTTGATTTTACAAAAGCGCAAATAACGAGTCATCGAAAAATAATATTTCTCTCTCTCTCTCTCTCTCTCTCTCTTTCTCTCTCGGAAAAGCTGATTTCGTAGAAGAATAAAGTTTTTCATTTTTTATCTTTTTACTCGTTTAAACGATCTTCTAGGCCCTTATTAAAAGTATTAACGCCGTTAAAATGTACGCGAAAAGAGCTTAACTTTCCTTTTATCATTTATTTTGCAACTAATAGTCTAACACAAAAGGGTCTTTAAATTTTAAGTCCTTAAAAGAGAAATGTAAAAATTATTAAAAGAAAAAAAAAAATAACGAATTCGCAGAAGCTTAATTGATTCTCCATAAAAACAGATAATAAATCATAAAAATTAATGAAATCGAATAACGTTTAAGTGATATAGATATGCGGCATTTTTGAGCGCGCATCCAAATGGAAAATCGCTCAATTAAAGTAAGCGGAAAAAAAAAAACGTAAATAAAGTTCTAATTGCAACAATTTATTTTCCACTCTAACTACTTCAACCGTTACCCTCGAGTCAGAAACAAGAAAACTTGTAGTAATGTACTATCGCGAGCTAATTGTAATCGAGAAAAAATCTCGTCAAACCACTGGCGCTATTTTTTCTTTTGCCCGAATGAGCCAGCGCTTATTTTTCTTCGTCGTCTTAAATGTTAACATCCAGGTTAAAAACTTATTCGATTTGAAACGTTAAAAAAATAAAGAGCATCGAAAACGAATGATAAAAAAAAAAGCCGGAAAGATCGGGATACTTTCCATAAGCTATACAAGTCAAAACAAAACAAAATAAACGAAGTCAAAGCTTCGAGTCCAACTAATTGCAACAAATTATTTTCGCTCCACCGACACGGCATCTAAAACCGCTATGCGCTAGCGCACGCACGTACAAGTATCTGCGTCCACACACGGATACACACATACAAACATAGATACAAAAGCGCGCGCGGCAAACAAAAAACGAGGCAAAGCGGAAAATAAAAGCAAGCGGACACGTCGAGTTAATTATAATCTCGAAAAAATCGCTTATCGAACCATTAACTTCTTCTCTCGTGCCTCCTCCGCCTCTCTCTTTCATTCTGCCTCGTTCCCGCGCGCGACTAGTAGTACAAACCGTTATATTCCTCCTTATCCCCCTTCCCTTAACCCCCTATCCCCTTCACGGTACGTGTATAGATGCATGCGTGTATACAGATATACGTACGCGTATGAATCGTCGAAACGGGATCGAACTCTATATACAGCGAGAGAGAGAGAGAGAGAGAGAGAGAGAGAGAGAAAAGACGCGCGCGGATTATATACGTTCGCGCCGGGATTGTCAATGCCTCGTGTTCTCTGCGTGTTTTATATAATGTAATGTTGGAAGTGCTCGTATTTTACAAGTTTAAAACGAGTTTGATAAAAAATAATTGCGACGCGTTTAGCAATCTATAAACGCGGATGACGATAATATTTTTAGACTCGTATCTGAATCGTACATTTATTCCGGTGGCGCGACTGAATTCAAAAAAATGATTTAGGTTTACAACTATTTTTCTTTCAATAATTTTAAAATAAATTAAATATAAAAGAGAGCTTACATTTAATAATAAACTTTTAATCATAAAACAATTTTTAGAATTAATCTGTTAATAAAGAAATATCTCCGTGTTCCGATCTACCTCGACGATAGCAATCAGATTCTTTCTCTCTCTTTTCTCCCTCTCACGATAGAAAAAAAAAAAAAAAAAAAAAAAAAAAGAAAAGAAAAAGAAAGAAAAGAAAAAAAAACTCGAAAGATGGTATTCTCGATGGCATCGAGCGCGATCGTAGCAAAATGGCCACACGTAAGCGCAAAACGAGCGCGCACGAGCGAGTCGCTCGCTCACATAGAGTCAAGCGTGCGCGTCACGCACCGCTACGCGCCTGCTCACACCCACTTCCTTTTTACGCCACTCCCTGTGACTCTCTTTATTTCTTTTTTTTCTCTCTCTCTCTCTCTCTCTCTCTTTCTCTCTCTCTCTCTCTCTACAACAAGACCTACGTATGTGTGTATACATATATATGTACGTGAGGAAGAGAAAGATAGAGGAAAAGAGAGAAAAAGAGGAACAGCTTTTGTGCGTGCGCGCGCGGAAGGATTTTTTCCGAATCGGCACGAGAGAGAAACGTTCTGTCGTATCCTCCTCCCCTTTTTTGCTCGTTATTCGGTGCGTCGGTTACCGGTCACGCGATCCCGATTAACTTTTCGGCCCATCTGTGACGATTCTCTTTTTCCCTTTTTGTTTTTCCTCTTCCTTTTTTTCGCGGATATATGGAAAGGATTGCCGGACTATGAAACGAGACGTTTTGATACTCGTTAAAGCGCGATGGACTTTTTAAAGCAAGCGTTACGAAAATTTATTCAAACGAGATGCTAAAAAAAAAAGAAAAATTGAGCTTATAAAAAGATAAATCTTGGTATTAAACCGATCAAAATATAAAAATAAAAGTAAACAGAGAGAGAGCGATCCATCAACGATTCATCCAATAACAAATAAGTATATCCTATTAAAAGCCAAAGCGCCGGGAAAAGAAACTCGCTAGATTTACATCGTTAGAGTATTCAGAAAAAGCTTTCGTATAATCGCGACGATCCACCGAATATTAAATTCAATGAGCTTCAATTTCCGTCGATTTCTACAGTCTCTCCTAGAATATTTAAAGTCGCGGATAAAACGCAGCTGCAGATATCGAATACCAACGGTTGGTCCTCGTGCTCACCCTCTCCCTCTTTCCTCTCCTACCTTCTCTTTTCTTCTTTTCCTTCTGCATCTTTCTCGAGAAAGAGAGAATAAAGAGGAAAAGAGAGCGCCTCAGCCATTCTAAATCAGTCGGCGCGGGTATGGTAGCAGGAAGTGAGGAATCGTAAATATAGAATCCGAGATCAGCGAACGAATTAGCCGCGGCCGCGGAAAGAAGCGAAGATTTTCCGCTGGTTTAATTCGTGCCACGGGGGGATGTTTAGTCTCGAGATTGAGCGCTACTTGCGCGCGCCTTTCCAAAGGGATGATCTCGCGTTGTTCGCGCTTCGTTATGTTTGGTTTTGCTGACGTTTATTGGCGTTTGTGATTCGTAATAAAAACATAAAATAAAGAATCGAATGTGCCGTTTTTCCAAACTAGATTAAGAAGTGCGTCAGCGCTTTACTTTTTGATAAGGTTCGGGTTTAGTTTTATCGAGGCTGAATCGATTCAAAATAAATGTAACTTGTTAAATGTATACGATTGATAATTGGATAAGAATCATAAGCTCTCATGTATATTATCAACATACATCTACACATCTCGCCGTTAAAATATTCTGTTATCAATTACGTTACGAGTATATTATTTAAATATGTGAGGTATTATAAATGAGTATCGAGAAGAATATCGAGAAAAATTTTATAAATTTACGGTTCTTTTATTATTTTATTAAATTCTCTGCTTATTAAAATTATATTAAATTAAAAAAAAAAAAAAAAAAATTGCTTAATTATAACTAGAACGTTAGTTGAATTGAAAATAGAGAATGTTAAAGTACTTCTTAATAATTAATATTAAAAATCCTTTTGATCAAATTTAATGTTTTTTTTTCTTTTAATTGAATATCGATGATAATCAGATGATATTAATTTTTATTTATATCTTGAATCTCGAAGCACCTACTAAGATATTCGTTTCCGATCGAGTGCTCATTTAAAATATCTCTAATTCAAATTAACTGTAAAACGATTAAAAAGAGGCCTCGATAAAAAAAAGCCGCACGGTTAACTGTAAATTCAATTACGCGCGAACGCGACCGAGCGATACTTTGCATCCGAAAACGAAGCGACGTATATTCCATACCTGGGGACAAAAACGATAACGAGGGAGGGGGGAGGGGGAGAACAAATATTGGCGCCGATACCCCATCGATTTCGGCATATATGGCGAACCGTTCAGACTTTTGTACGCGCGCGAAATAAGAGACGAGGAGAGGGAAGCAGAAAAGACAAACGTATGGATGCGAGGACGTGGAATCGGAAATGGAACTTTTCTTACTCTCGCGAGCTCCCATTACAGCCCGAGGAAGAAAAAGGCAGCGTGTGTGCGCGCCGAACATGCGAGATGAATTTGTGCTGCTGCCTTTGCTGTCTCCCTCCCTTCCTCCCTCCCTCCCTCCTCTCTCTCTCTTTCTTTCTCTCTCTCTCTCTCTTCTATACACGCGGCGCGAGAGAAAGAGAGGATCTCACTCTCTTCTACCTACTCGCCCACGCGCGCGTTCTCTATTTTCACGGTTGCTCGCTCGCTTGCTCGGCCTGTGTACCTCGGGAGAAAAAAGAGGGAAGAGAGCGCTGATGGAAAGCGCGCGCGCGCGCTCGCGAGAGAGAGTAAGTAAGAAAGAGGATAGGATATCGCGCATCCTTAAAGGAGTCGAAGGAGAGAGAGGGAGAAAGGAGCGCAAAAAGGGTACTTCTCTGTCTCTCGGTTACTCGCGAGGATGCTGCTGCCGCCGACGCCGCCGCGTTGCTGCAACGCAACGCAAAAAAGGAAGAAAGAGCGAGCAGCGCGCAGGAAGAAACCGGTTTTTTCCACTTGGGCCAGGTCGGGGCGTCGAACCTTCGTTTTCTCTCTCTTACTCTTTCTCCTCCGTGAACGGACCGCAGAAGAGCTCTCTCTCTCTCTCTCTCTCTCGCTAACACGAGAGAAAGAAAGAGAGAAAGAAAGAAAGAAAGAGAAAAAGAGTAAGCCTCTCCGAGAATAACTTGCATGTGGCTCTCTGCTCTCTTTCTTTCTCTTTCTCGCTTCTTAACTCCCTCTCTTTCTTTCTCGGCTCTCCGAGCTTGCCCTAGGTCCGGGAAAAAAGAGAGAAAGAGAAGGCGAACTCGCGAAACCGGGCGCGCGCACACACGCGAGAAAAAGTGAGGCCGTCGAGCTCTCTAGCTTCGATGAGAGAGCGAGAGAGAGGGAAAGAGAAAAAAAGGAAAAAAAGAACAGTTGCAAGAAGCCGAAGGTTGGCGAACATCAAAGGATGTTGAGGAAGAGAGAGAGAGAGAGAGAGAAAGAGGGAGAGAGAGAGATGGAGGGTGGCGGCCAAACTTTCGGGTCATTGCCGTTCTACCTCTTATTTTAGCCGAGGAGCGTCGACGCCTTCCTTACTTACTTTACGCACTTCTTATTCCGCGCTTTTCTTGCTCCAATTTGAGACTAAGAAACGAAAATTTAAAACTCCGAAGTGCTCCGTATGCGCTTAGTATCGTTCGTTTGATTTTTAGATAAACATTTCAAAATAAAATTGCGTCGATATTATTCTCAATTTTTTTTTTCCTATAAAAAAATTAAAATAAGAAAAAGTAAAAATATCCCATCGAACTATCCGAAGGTAATATTAAAATGATCTAAATGCATTAAATGAAGCATCACATCAGTGCTGATTAATAATTAAACGTTACAGAAATAAAATTATTAGTAAGAATCTTATATAAATGCTTCATTACTGTAATAAATGACGGAAAACATTTGAATTGTACATAATAGCTGACAACAAACTTTTAGTAAAACTCTATATAATCTCTATTCAAAAAAAAGGTAGCTTCGTTATTTTTACTTAATATAAATCATTACTGGCAATATTTCGAAATACTTTTATAACGAGGTATTACTCATTAACTGAAACTAAAAAATAAATTTTTAAAAATTTTGTTAATTAATGAACGTCATAACTAACTTAACAACGTAAAAAAAAAATATTGAAATAAAAAACTATATAAAACTTGAAAAAAAAAAATTAATATACAAATCTCAGCTCATTAAAAAAAAAAAAATAAAAAAAAAAAAAAAAAAATAGAGAGAGAAAAATAAATAATCAAGACGGATCTGCGCGCCATGAAATAATTCCTTTCAACCGTAGCGAGCGCACTCATACAATATCTCAGTATTATTCAGTTCCTCTGTTTAAAAAAAAAAAAAAAAAAAAAGAAAAGTGCACTCGGTTGTACTTTCGGCCGTGCAAGGACGTATTTCCGTGCGCGCAAGCGCGCGTGGCCTTGACGCATCGACAATGCAAACGAGAGAAGAGACAAGGATTAAAAAAAAAAGAGAGCGAGAGATGCGAAAACGAAGTAAATATATAGTATATATACGAGGCGACTTATGCGCGCTAGCGCTTCGGCTTGTATGTACGAACGAGCACACGTATATATACACCGAAAGTATAAGATGTTAAAAAAGAAACGGATATACATGAATATAACCAATGACCGCGAGACTTTTCTTTCTCTACGGTGGGGCCATATCTTTTCTCAATGCCAACGCGAGTTTGTTGTGTGCGAAATCGTCTCGCGTTCATTACTCCTACACGCACACCGATGAATTATTTTTTTTATCTTGGTTTTTTATTTGTTCTTCTTTTATTTGTTCTTCTTTTTTTTTTTCCTTCTCGTTTTATTCATTATATTTTCGTTAAATTATTTTTTGAGACACGTTACACACTGTACGGCAAAATATACCAATTGATTCGATAGAGGGATAGAAGTGGTGAGAAAAAAAAAAAAAAAATTTTTTTTTGATACGATAAAGAAAAGGACGTCAGATTTAGGATTACATATTTTACATACTTCATTTATTAGATTAAAAAATAAAAGAAAAAATAAAAAATCAAAGCCAATCATTGATTCTATGCTTTGCGCATACGCTCTAGTCCCATATCCCATTTTTTTAAACGACATGTATCACTCCGCAACTCCTAACGGGTTATGCGAGGTCGATCGAAGCTAAAATTACAAAATGAAGGCAACAAAACGAAAAACCTCTATCAAAAATTACATTTAAAAAACCACTATCAAAAGTACCACTATCGAAAATTTTTTAAAGTATCGGCGTATCTCGCGTTTTTCTTTATATATAGGCACACGCTTAAAGAGAAAGTCTCGCGAGATATGCCGCAACGAGACACGCACGCGTGTCTCCACGTGTACTTGGAAGAATCGATCGACGTCCTGACCCTGAGCTTTCGTTCACCTTAATCTTGGGCTTTTTCATTTTTTCGCTTCTCTATATCATATTCTATAATCCTATCGTCTTCCTATTGCTGGTTTAAAGAACTTTATTGAGTTTTGCTTATTATTAATGTATTTTCTTCTTGACCTTATCTGTAAAGTATTTATACGGCGTTTTATTATACAAATTACACCTTTGTCAATATTTTCATCTTTTCAATAAAGTTAAAATCCGATATAAAGACTTTATATAAATTGATAATGTTTTATTAATTTAAGATGACAAAATAATCAAAAATTTTTTATCACAAACGCGGACATTGTAATACGTGGAGAAATTTTGAAATAAATAACTATTTTTATATGTACTATTTTTTTAGAATATTTCACAGATATCTTAAAATACGTTAATCGTAAGCAATACTTTTGAAAAAGTGGTTATTGTTAACGTTTTTAACAAATTGTTGCTTCATTTTATAAAACATTTTTTTTTAATTAAAAAATAATTTGTCTTTCTTACAAAATAATTTAAAAATATTTTTATCGTAAATACATAATTGTTTATTACATTTAAATTGAATTAAATTTTGCAAATACAAAGTTTTCATAATATTTTAAAAACGAAACTATTTCTGAACCTTGAACTTGACTAAAATCTGCAAATATTATACTCAGCAATTAATCCTAAACGGCTCACTGATATCCAACCTAAAAATATTCCTAATTCTCTCTAACCTTTTAAGGATTATAAAACTTCAGAAATCTCTCTGTATTCAAACATTAAAATATTCGGTATTCGATTATGAATGATTTAATCCTGCAAATTAAAGTAATGATTAACTAATTGAACGATGATATATGCATAGTTAAACAGTAGTATCGTTAAATAAAAAAAAAAAGAAATTTAAAACAGAGAAAGAGCTGAAGGCTTAGAATCGCAAGAAGGTTTAAAGAGCGTAATCTGCGTTCCTTGTGCAAGGCGTAGTGCCAATAATTGTGGCGGCGACATAGCATACATTTTATCCTATATATATATATAATATATACATATATATATGCATACAAATGGTGGCCGTGACACTGACTTTGGTATTTCGTGTTTCTTGTTTTTGTGTGTCCGCCTGTGGCTCTCCTCTTAACTGCGCGCGCTTCTCCTGGGTGGTGCTCGCGGCAACAACCATATATATATAAATATAAATACCTCGCGCGCTTCTTCACAACAACAACAACAACAACAACAATACACAATCGACCTTTTAACCGCACATCGATTACGGTGTGCGCGTGTGTATATCTACCGTCTCTCTGTCACCTCCTTCCCGGGGCCGCTACTTCTCTTGGCTTTGGTGCTACTCTGCTGCTACGTGGCAACGACAAACCTACGTCTGCTACCTATCGATTACAATAATCATGAAAATAAAATAAAACAAAAAATTTGTTTGCCTCGCTGGAATATTAACGAAAAAAATAATGAAAAAATCGTGTGCGACGCTGTGGCCAAACTGTATATCTCTCTCTACATACATACATAAAAATATCTCTTGGTGATGATGTGGTGTGGTGGTGATAATAACGATAACGGTGGTGATATGTGGTGGGTGTTTCGCAACGCGCGTGCGCCTCCTGAAACCTTCCCTACTGCTACTACTACTACTACTACTACTACTACTACTACTACCTACTACTGTCTTTTGGCTTCGATCGTCCGCGTGCGCGCTTGTACACCGCCAAAAAAGGAGCTGCAACAGCGTGTTGTGTTCCAGCAACACAATTCACTCATCGGCGGACTCAGCGCATCCAGCTGTCCAGTATGCCACAAGCTCTGCCACAGTGGTGAGGCCCTCATGGAGCACATGAAGATCACGCACAAGGACCCCAACGCCTCCGGCGTTGCCAGTAAGTATTTACACACCGAGAGCTGCCTCCTTGGATTTTTTATAATCCAGCTCTTAGGTTTTAATAATTGATAGCACCTCCTGATATCATTTGAAGGTGAAATTTCACTATTAACTATGATAAAATAATTGGCCTTCTTTGATTTTGAACTTTTTGATTTGAGGATATATCTTGTGTCATTTATTTCGTTGAATATTATTCTCTTATTTAATGGAAATTTCATCTCAAATTATTTGGACGGTTTACACGGCTCTACTTTAGAAACTGTCGAAAACGGAAATGGCAATGAGTTTCCATATTACAGCAATCATGCAAAAATAAATTTAAATCTTGTTTAAATCAAGAGTATTCGTATGGTTTCCAAAGTAAAAAACGAGCAAGTGTTTAAAATGCCACTTTCTCGAGTTTCATATTTTTTACATTTGTAATAATCGTTACAATAAAATGAACTTCTTAAATCATAAAAATTTATATAATTTGCTTTAACACACGGCTTAAACTTTATAATAAAAAATAACAATATGGATTTGGGCAACGCAAGTTTTTAACGGTGGTTGCGGTTACCGGGTAACATTTACATACTTCGCAGCGAATAAGAAGCGAAAGAAAGTGGTATACAGTTGAAACATGGGATAGAATTTCAAGTTGAAATAGTTATCGATAAGATCGTAATTTAAGTCCCAAAATCGCTTTTGGCGCGGGCAAAAAAAAACTATCAGCATGTCTTTCTTTCTATCTTTCTTTCATCGAATCTCTATTTAACGTTATTTGACTAATACAAATTTACTAACCTAAATGTCAAAGTGCTTGAAATTTGACCATTATTTGGTATATTATAATAAAAAGAAAATATAAACTTAGTTTAAGGTTTCGAGTAAATGTGAAAAGGAATTGTGCGATATTCGGAAAAAAATTGTTGATTTAAATTGATATTTTCAAATTTAAAAGGTATATTTAAACATCTTTTTAACTAATTATATTCATAACACAAGAACTTCGAAAGAAGCGCAGATTTTACATTGTCAGAATGAAATTGTTTAAGAACTAAATGCATTCCAATCGGTGCTTTTAATCATCATGTTCATTAAATTAAGTAATTAGTTTTCAAGATACGAAATAATAATTTATTTCATAGTCATCTTAATATAGCAGATCTAAATTGCGATACAAATCTAATTATCAACCTTGGGAATTGCAAATATCAATGATTGCGCTTAAAAATTTTATCGGGCATGTAAATGAATTATAATTAATAAATTTTCCGTTGATTATATTCTAACATTTTTTTTTTTTTTTTTTCTAAAAATGTTCATTCACACCTAAAAATAAAATGCTTCGTTTATTACTATAAAAAGCTTCATTTGGCTAAAATAGTTTTCATTTTAAAAATAATTATTGGATTTCAACAAATTTTAATGGATTTAAATGAAAGAACAATGTCGCGTTCAATCTAATATATAAATCTTTCTATTTCGCTATAAATTTTTCACGACAACGGTGTTGTTCATTCTTATTTCCGTTAATTAATAATAAAGAAATTTTGTAAAAAAATAAAAAATAAAACTCATCGTATTGAGCACAATCCTCGTACGAACGTGGAAGTATCGAATGTTTGTGAGAGTGCACGATTAAGCATCAGAGTGAAGAGCTTTTCACTTTACCCAAAAGCGCGAGCGCTCGCGAGTTATCGCAGAGATTCGAGTATTTTAAATCTCGCGCTCGCTCTCGTGGGCCAAAGTGGTTGTCGACGTCGTCGTCGTCGTTGGTTCGAGTGGTCGAGAGGTCTCGGTGATTATAACCTCTCCATCGATACCAACGACGACAACGACGAAAAATACGAGGATGGAGAGGGGGATTTTTGGTGGTGGTTGGTCTCGTTCTTCTACACTTCGGTGTGGGGTCCGCTTTTCCTGCTTGGCATTGACCTTGACATTGTGTCGCCCTATTGTTCCCACCGCTGACTGCACGACCTCCGTTGCCGGGGTTTACTTAGCAAAGCGACGCACCGCCAACCATCCCTGTCCGGTATGCGGCAAGCATTACGTCAACGAAGGTAGCCTGAGGAAGCATCTTGCCTGTCATCCGGAGACCAGCCAACTTAGCACCAGTCTGAGGATGTGGCCGTGCTCCGTATGCCAGTCCGTTTTTACGAACGAAAGTGGTCGGTATATCTTTGTTTTATCGCGAATCCTTTCGCGACGCGCTACTGTCGTGCAATAGGACGAACCTTGAACGTTCCTCTCTTTCGATTTAAAGGCTTACTCACCCACATGGAGCACATGAGGATGGACCCGAAACATCAATTCGCGGCGCAGTACGTGTTGAGCCGAGCCGCCGCGGAAAGGCGGGAACGCGAGCTTCTCGCGGGTTCGAGTTTGGGTAAGTAGTTTAAAACAAACGAACAAAAGATAATTAAAAAAAAAAAAACAAAAAAAAAAGCGAAAAAAAAGAGGAACGAAAGAAAAAGCGACGACGAACAAAACGCTCCGAGGACGATAATGTTGATATATAATTATTTGTGTTGCTCGATGGGAAGAACGTTATCTCTCGTGTTCAGGAGCCGGTCTCGGTGTCCTCGGCAGCCAGATGGGAGGACCGCAGAACCTCCAGCAACCACCAATGTGCCCTTCACCCTCGGCCCACTCGGACAGCAGCAGCGGTAACGGAAGACTGTCGTCGGCCGGTAGCGAACCTGGTACGCTTTATTACATCGATACAAACAACTTTATGAGATATATTGTTTAAAGATTCGAATTTTTGTCGCGAAACAAAAAAGAAAAGCAAAAACTTTTGGATACAAAGATTTATTCGCGTTGTATCATTGCAATAAACGGGGATTTAAAATAAATAATAACTATATAGATTCCAAAATGAAGCAAAAATACAAATATCAATTATATATGCATTATTAAATGTTCTTTGATGCAAAATTTCGTCGGTTGAAAGTCAATGAAATCGGTAGAAAAATCTCGACAGAGCACATTCTTTCGACAAAAGCAACTTTTTTAAAACAAAAATGACGAAAAAATCAAAGGATAACGTAAAAACGAATTAAAAAGAAACCGAACGTTCTCTCTTTCTCTTAACGTTTTCTTCTTTAATTAGTTTGTAAGTTATCGCTTGGTAATAAGCCCTCTAATTCACATTACTTGTACTGACGAGAGCAGATTTTTACGCAGGCGCCGGTCTACTAAACAACAATAATAACAACAACAACAACAACAATATGGCGTCGCCGGGACCGAGCGGCAACAAGCTTAGCGAGATGCTGCGGGCCAGCAACCAACAGACGACGGTCCAGCAGTACCACGACGAGATGCAGACGCAACAGCAACGAATGGCCGTCATGGCGGCCGCCGTTTCCGCAGGTAATTTTTATCGAATTTTTATCGCGCTCGAGATTCATCGTGCTTGCATTTTCTCTTCGACGGGAAATGAAAATGCGTTCGAATATAACGCGTATGAACATGATTGTTTCTATAATTAATAATTATATAAGATAATAATGTAATGAACAATAAAAGCTTCATTATTACGTTGCAAATATATCTCAATTGTATATGTACGAATAACAAGCGAATGCATTTTCTTACGTTCTTTCGATATATCGTGCCGAGGTTAAAAATGAGAAAAATGAGCGCCGAATGATTAAATGAAAAATATGTAACTCGTTATCAAAGAGCCGAAAGAAATAATATAAAAGTAACGGAGTATGAGAGCTAAAGTGCGTTCGCTTGTGCGCGAAAAATAGAGAGAGAGAGAGAAAGAGAGATAAGTATTTATAAGAGCGCGCGAACGGGACGTTTTATCTTACGGACAAAGAGAAAGAAAGCTCAGGGTAGAAAGATCGCGCCGTTCCAATTACGGAGTCGATAATTCGAGAGATCGATGATTTATAATTGTATTTCTCCACTTATTTATGAATATTTATCGCGATCTCTCAATTACGTACTGGCGCGCCCGCAGCTCTCTCTCTCTCTCTCTCTCTCTCTTTCTCTCGCTTTTCTTCAAGAAGCTTTTATGTATCTCCTTTAAAACGAGCTCAATATTTTCACCGGACTTTTCGCTCTTGGCGCTACTCGGCTCGCTATTTATAAATTATGTTTATTTGCTTTCGATTTCGCAAACGCAAACCGTTTTGTTATAAAATTATTCTTTTGAATTTTTCTTGATTTCTTTTTTTTTTTTTTTTTTTTTTTTTTCTTTATCTTTCTTATTTCGTCGGGTATAGATAAAATATTATTTATTGGATTTATTATAAAGTTGAGATAAGAAATGATTTTGTTCGTTCACCTTAAGCGAAAGTTTATTCCAACTTAAAAATAAATATAAGATAAATAACAAATACGCTATTAAAATACATCTATAACATTCTTTACGATGTAATTATTTATAAGGTTATTTATAATTATTTATTATGGTGACCGTTCATACCAAATACATAAGTTTTACAATCGAATACACAGAGATAACTACAGCAGGAAAGTTCGTACAATCGCAGCGAGAAGAAAAAAAAAAATGAATGAAATAATAAGTAACATCCATAATATTTTTACAGGTCTGCAAAACACAGTATCGCCGAATCTGTCACCCGTTAACGTGGCGTCGCTCGCGGCGGCCATGAGAATGGGCAACAACGGCGACATGAGCGCCGGTGGTCAGGGCTCGACGGGTGGACCGGGCCAACAACAAGGTGTTCAGTCCTCGGGGTCGGAGCAGGCGCTCAGGTTACAGCAGGCCGAGGCGCTTCTGCGCTCGCAGGCCGAGCACGCCCTCAGGCTCGCGGTAATAAAACTTACCCGCGAGGATTCTCCCTCGCTCTCTTTCTCTCTCGCTCTCTTTACCTTTATTCTCGTTCCCTCCCGTGAAAGCGAAGGAAGGGCATGGAACGACTCGCTAATTAAGGGTTAAACGGGGAACAGATTATACCGAGTGTCGTCGTGCTCTCTTCTCTTTCTCTCGCGTTCTAACCTCTTATATATCTCGCTGGACCGCTTCTGTTTATTAAGCTTTTTAAAGGCCACGTGGGGGATTTTTTACGCGTTAATTTATTTCGCACCTGTTTCTTTTTCACTTTGCCCCGCTCGCTTTAATTAAGCTCTTATTTGTTATTACGCTTTTAAACTCTACCCGGAATTTGAGCCCGAGATTTTTGTCGAGCTTTATTACGGTGAAAATAAATTTATTTCGAAATGTTTCAATTTGAAACAAATTTTTTTATAAATTCTGCTCTTACATCGACCTTGCCTTTCAATTTTTTTTAATGTATAATAAATTTTTATGTATTTCTTAACATAGAGAATTAATAATATAATTGTAACATCTTACCTGTTAACACAATAGAGTTTGAGGCCTTCTTCGAGATTGTACATATAATTTATTTCTCGTTACTTGTAGGTATCGCAAGCAGCTGCAGCAGCGGCGAGTTCTGCGACCGATATGAGACATCACTTGGGACAACATAATGGTGGTGGTGGAACTGGAATTCCAGGACATCATACCAATCAACAGCTTTCCCAGCAAGATACGCTTTCCCCGGATTTGGGTAAGCTTTCGCTTTTTTTTTTTTTTTTTTATTGTTTCTCAAAAAATTCATGATCTGTAAAAGAAAAAGAAAAATTAGTTTTAACAAATAAATATATTTTCACTAAAATTTTTCATTTTTAAGGAGTTCAAGTCAATATATAACGATACGGAATCATATTTCCTTTAGAAAACGATAAAATTTATAAGATATTTCTCTTGATATGCTATTGAATAAATTAATTTTCATAAAATTTTATAACAGGGGAGGCTCTGCGACTTCAAGAGCAACGACTGGAGCACGCCTTGAGGCTTCACAGTGACCCACGGGCTCTGAGCTTCACTCTCCAGCACGTTGTCAACCAACAGAACAACCAGCAACCATGAAAATTCAGTTACTACTGAGACGAGTGGACCCCTTGGACGCAGGATACAGCGTCCGGCTCTCTCAACTCGATGGACAGTCTGCAAGTTCATCATCAGCAAATGCAGCAGCAGCAGCAACAACAACAGCAGCAGCAGCAGCAGCAGCAACAACAGCAGCAGCAGCAGCAACTCCAACAGCAGCAGCAGCAACAACAACAGCAACAACAGCAGCAGATGTCATTGGGTAACGAACAACAGCAGGGAGTCGTGAAGCTGTCAATTCCTCAGATCCACGAAGATCAGCGTGGCTTGAAGAGGAAGGCCGACGAAATAAGCGGCAACGTCGTCGAGAACGCGTAGGATGTACCACACGATCCTTGCCTTCGAAGACACCGCGTCCAAGTGAGAGGTCAATTCTAAATCACTCATTGTCTCAGCTAGTAACGGAAAAAAATAATATACATGAAAAAAAGAATGTTTGACTAATAATCCATAAACTGAATGAAACCAGAACCCGAGTACAACGCAAGTATTTTACACGAAAGACAATATAAATATACGAAATGTAACGAGTCGAACCGGCGAAATAAAAGCGAGAAGCAGTCAGTTATTATATACATAGAAAAATTATCGCGGGCGTCAATTGTATACGTATAATAATTGTACAATGATGTTAAGACTCGAGATATGATATATTAAATAAGCGCCGCGCGAAAATTTTCACCGTTAAAAATGCTTGCAAGTGATTCAGCGATCGGGTCGTTGAATTCTAACAACTAAAAGTCGCTACCGCGGTCGCCGAATCGCGTGCAATCATTAGAAACATAAGTATGACTGTTCTATCGCGCTGGTCGTCGACGCTCCGTACGATGACCAAGTACCGGTTTTGAGGAACTACATTAGTGAGAGAAAAAAAAAAAAAAAACAATCCGTTGTAGGGCGTCGAGCTAAATCTACGAGTCGGCGCGATTCGAGATCGGTTAAAATAATAGAACGATCCCACAAACGTCGCGCCGATTCCTCGCGCCGGCAAACGTGCCATAATTAATAAATAACGAGGAAATTAAGCCGATTGCACTGCTACCGATTGCGAATCTTCGTCCTCGTCCTTTGCAAACGCTTTGAATCTTTCATAGATCAAACCGGTTGTCGATTGAAGGACCAAGAATTCGCGCAATCCTTGAAATTATACTCTGTAGTGAAACGAATCGCGGAGTGACGGGTCTCGGGCCACCCTAGGAACTCCGCGAGAGGCTCAACAGAACTCGAAGCTAAAGCTAAGCTTAATTAACTAATGAACATAATGAAACAAAACAAAAAAATATATAAAAAATAATTATCACACATTCACTCACACATTGAAACAATTGTATAGGACTTTATCAGATTTAAGGTTCCCCGAAGAATTCCCTCTTCAAAAAAAAAAAAAAAAAAAAAAAAAAGAAAAAAAAAAGAAAAAAATACACAAGTCCCCCCAAGCGTAATTTTTAGGAATCGCGAGATGACGAGTTGTTTATAAGTCTGTATGATAAAACAAAAATTAATTGATAACGTGGATGATGAGTAAACAAAAAAAAAAAAAAAACAAAAAAACAAAAAAAAAAAAATTCGCGACGCGCGACGCCGTCGCATCGGTACAAATAACAAATAACGCCGCGATTAATAATAATAATTCAAATTGATAATAAAGTACGGCGTTAATATATAAGTATAGTGGAAATACCGAGCGAGATAAAAATAAAAAAAAAAAAAAAAAAAAAAAAAACAAGACGTCGCACGTACGCGGAGTGTATATCTACGCGATTTTAAAGATGATGATTAAGATGAATAACAAAAAAAAAGAAAAAAAAAAAAGGAATTAATATGGACGAGACGCTTGACTGACTGACATTATTATACATTAACACAAACATCTGTATGTGTATATGCGTGATTTTAACGTACTGCACGCATGTATATGTATATGTACATACATGAGAGATAAATGAAACACACACGTACATACATTTTTGAACATAAGATATAAAGTACATTCATCATGACACTTGTGCAAAGCGACACAATCGATTATGATGATGATGATTATGTAATAAATCGTTAGTAATGTAATAAACATTGATTACAATGAATACATGTACACACCGATACACGTAAATAATACACTTATACATACATGAACCCACACTCATCACAAAAATGATTAAAAAAAAAAAAAAAAAAAACATTGAAAATGCGCGCAACTGTGCTCGTTAAAGCACAAAAACTATTAGCTCGTAAGCGAACAAACAAAATATAATTATTACAAACAAGTTATATTATATATATTATATATACATTGCAGAATATGACGAGAGTAAAGATGAAAAAAAAAAATTATGGAGCTCTAAGAAAGCGTAAAAAATCATCGCGACAGATGAGACGAAGAGATGAAGAGAGATAAAAAAAATCTAAATGCTAAATATTATATATATTATATATATAAATATTATAAATAATGAATATAGGGTCTATGAGACTAGCGTAGTTAGGCGAAAAAGATAAAGTGAGTGAGACTATAAGCGTGAGCGGGAGAGAGTGAATGATAAATTCGCGCGCGTGAATGCGGATAAACGAGCGAATGTAAAAATGAAACAAAAAAAAATAAAAATTAAATAAATAAAGATACGCGAGCGTGAATGCGTATAAAAGGTGCAAATGGAAGAAAACAAATTTTTCTGCGACGGGCGTGATTGAGCGTAATCTGAGGTCCTGTGATCGTTACTAAGCGAAATATTTTTTTATTTCCGATATGTAAACGCGTAATGAAATTTTGCGTCGTTTCGAACTTTTTACTTGCAATATATACCGTTACGTTCTCGCAATACTATTAGGGAAGGCAGAAATAATGAAAAAAAAAAGTAAAATAAAAGTAAACGGGTGGGTCTTTTCGAAAGGGTATTATAGACAAAGTTCTAAAAGAAATAAACTAATCGAGAATCATCGAGATTGTTGAAAAATAAAAATAATCGAAGGGAATTGAAGATACAAAAAAAAAATATTAAAAATAATGGGGTTTTAAAGCGATGGCAAAAAGGCACAAAAAATGAAGGCAAGTCCGTTATAGGTTCTAACGAAGATAAAAATAAAAGGGTTAAACGCGATTCGTTAATAAACGTCTCGTTCCGTTTCCAAAATCGTGGACGCGTACTTTATTGACGATTCGCGCGCCCTTTTATAAAGTCATGGTCGTTCGCGCTTTCGATGGGGATACCTTTCGACGAGTCCAGACGATAGACGGAAAACCGTAACATCAACCAAAATAATAAAGAATAAAAAAAAAAAAAAAAGATAAAAATGAAAAAAAGTTAATAAAATCAGCGAAAAAATTGCGTTGCGACCGCAAAACTGGTCGATCGCGACGCGTTTGATTCGATCTCGAGGACGCGGTTGAGAACAACAAAACGAACGAAAACAAATGAAACAAAAAAAAGAAAAAAAAAAGAAAAGAAAAGAAAATCAGAGATAAATTTTTATCGTGGCTACGAGGAAAAATCAATTTTTTTAGACACGGGGTATTTCATAAAATAATCAAAAAATAATAATAACGATAAACGATAATAGTTCGCGACTTTTTCTACTGTAAAAATAAAAAAATTAAAAAAACGACAAAAATGTATTTAAGATAAACGAAAATAAAAAAAAATAAACGAACGAAGGTGAGGGTATACATTTAAAAATAAAAAATAAAAAAAAAGTTATCATATCGCGATCGCGAGAGCGAGTTGAACGTTGAGTCGATCCCGACGAGTTTTACGGCCGGACGGGCATTTTTTGATAATGAAACACGCGTAATTTAATAGCCGCGTCGCCCAGGGCCTTTCAACTATCGGGACGAGAAGAAAAAAAAGGTAAATTTTCAAACGATCGCTAAAGGATTCATCGTCAAAGCTACATTTTATCGATCGGCACCGCCTCGTCGCGGGACCCACTTGTCTTTCGATCGACTTACTTTTCTTGTTTAAATAAATCGGCCTCTTATTTTACCTCAAAATAAGCTTTGATAAATTTTGGAGAAAAAAATTTGATCATTTTAAATATTAATCTTAGAAATTTATCGGATTTAAAATTGGAAAAAATTTGGAAAAATTTTCCATAACATTTTTTAAGGTTAAATATTTTCTTTTCTCAAGATGATTAATTAATATAAAGTGAGGCGAAAGCGAAGTCGAGCGGGTCCCGTGTGATGCACGCGCGACGATCATTGGTCGGTTTTTACGTCAGTTTTACTTTTTCTTAACAGGATTAAATGAGTAATAAGTATGTAATTTTTCTCCCCCCTCAATGATAAACATTTTACGTTACAGAGAGTTTTTTCCTCGGATTAAGTAGTATGTAAATACACCTCTTGATATTCACGCAAGCATAAAGAATTACAATAACTTAAACGAGTACATAACGCAATAGGGTTAGTTTTTCTATGTAAATACCTAAAGCGCGGCGGCGAGTGCGTACCCTCGCCCGCGTAACCAAACGATAATATACTTTTATCGACCAGAGCTTCTGTTTTGTGCGTCGATTCGCGCGGGCAAATAATAAAAAACGGAGATTAACGAGAGAGACGGACGCGCCACCGAGATGTCGAGTTATTCGGCGCTCTCGTGCCCTCGACGACGCCCCCATGTAAGCGTCAACTTTTCGCTCGAAATCAGCCTTTTATTCGAAAAAAAAAAAAAAAAAAATGATAAATACAAAACAAAACAAAATAAATCAATAAGAACATAATAATAAGAAGAAAATAAAAATACACAATTATGCTGATGCTCGAATCTTTCAAAAAAAAAAAAAAAAAAGGGCAAATTGAATCGACAAAGTTTAAGAGAGGGCGCGCGCACGCCCTTGTACTATAAGGTGGCGCGTTCGGATTTGTCAAACGGCCAAGCGGCTTCGATCGGGAAAATTCTTGTTTTTTCTTTCTGCGATAAAATAAACTGATTAAACAAAACAAACGCGATACACACACGGTTCAAATAAAACAAAACGAATTAAAATATAATAATACTTGAAAATACAAAGCGACACGCGGTTAATTCATGCATCATTCACACTGACACACAGCCACTCACTCGATTAAAAAAAAAAAAATAATAAATAATCCAACACACCGGCATTGCGATGGATTGTACAGCTGTAAGTAAGCTTTTTTAAACGAAACCATAAATAAAAGCATGATAAAAAAAAATAATAATAATAATAATAAAATACCGGGACATAAAACACTTTTTACAATACACACTTTGCACCCACCGGCACCACGACTGGCCGCCTCCACATATGTTATATTGGTAGGGACCAATGTTATTTGTATCCGCCACATTTTTTCCGTTTATCCAATCGCTAACCCATTATTCCCTTCTCCTTATGATAGTACACCCTTTCCCGTGCAATTTTCCCTTGAAACGTCCGACTTTCCAAACACCTTCTCCTCTCTTCCCTTCCCCCTCCCCCTCTCCCCCCAATCAATCGTCACTTTAACCCCGAGCGACATTTGGTAGTTGTATACGCTAATGCTTTTCGCACTATACTTTCAGAAGGAAAAAATTATAACGCGTACGGGATAGATCGCGAAATTTTTTCGATGCATGAAAAGATAGTAAAACTTTGAGTACTACGAAAAATAATGACCGAACATTGTGTGCAATAAAATCAAACGGATAATCGTACAAAACGTTGTTTCGATATTAACGATCATTTCAAGCTTTGTTAATCGTACGAGACAAAAATTTTCAAAACGTTTCGAAAAATTTTCGGTCAAAATTTACGATTCAAAAGATGAAAAAAAAAAAGTAAAAATAAAAAAATTGCTTTGACTCCGTCGCGGCTTCAAATCAAATGTACTTTTTTACTTTTCCCGGTCCCTAAAAAGATCAACAACAAAGATCAGCAAAAGCATAAACGTTTGTTAAAAAATAATAACAATGATACAAAAAAGAAAACATCCAAGTACCAAAAAATAATACATCATGTCGATGACGGTTCTTCGTTATTCCATCATTAGATTTTTTAATCCGTGAGACCATCGACACGGATCTTTTCAACAACACAATTTTTTATTAAAAATCAACGAAACGAAGGAACGAAATCGACGAAGATTCGGTGCATCCTCACGCGTTTTATTTCAAACGCAGGCCTATATTTCCACATTTGGCTGCCGAACAAAACAATAAACAAAACAAATTTCAAAAATTCAAACACACACGTAAAAAAAAAAAAAATTAAAAATAAATGTACAATTATATATTCAAAAACGAATTCGCCCGTTAACGCGAGCCGTGCCCCGCGAACGTGTACAATAAATAAATAAAAAAAAACTCTCTTTTTTAAACTTTAATGGAAAGGTGAAAAAAAAGACGAAGGAAGAAGCACAATTTACAAATAGCTCGTAGTGTATGTTCTGTAATCGATTGAAAGTTAAACCGCGACGATTCTTAAATGAAACGTGTAACGTAAACAGTAAAGTAACGAAGTAAATAAAGAATAATAACAAAAAAAAAAATATGTCGAGGTGCCGCGAAAACCGGACAAACCGATGGCCGTACCGGCGCGCGGCGGTCGTCGGTTCATTAAAAAAATGTCGCGATTCGCGGTGCCGAGATGAAAAAAAATACAAAAAAAAATTTACAAATATATTGATTTACATATGCCCGTAACTTGTAAGGGGGCCAGTGGCGCAGACGAAGATTCGAATAAATAATTAATACTTCGACTTGCCCCTCGATCGAGCTTCGCGCGACGCGGATAATTTTAAAGTAAGGTTAAGCTGCGCGGTGAAAGATCACCGGCGAGTAAAAGACGCGGTCGACATTGGCTACTCTCATTCACACTCACACATTTACACACAAGGATACAAAAGGAATCAACACGCCTCCTCCAAACGAGCGAAGCCAAGAGCGAGAGAGCGAGCGCCGCGTCTTGCTCATCGGACGATGTAAAACAGCGAAAGCTGCGAGTATAATAAATTTACACGCGCGCGCGCGCGATAAAGGAGCGGGAGGAAGCGAAAGTTTATTTGAAGAAATAATAATGCAGAGTCCCTCTGCAAAGCCGGCCCTGCCCAATAATCTTAATCTACTACATGTAAATTTGCCTAAATGTTTATTAATCTAAAAATGCCATAGCCCGGATGCGCTGGTGCATACTCCCAGCGCATACACACTCACAAATACGACTCTCGACTTATAAAAAAATAAATGATAAAAGTTCCCGAGGCCCGGATGATGAAAAAAAACTCGGGTACTCGGGTACTTTGGCGAGGCGGCGAAATTGGTGATCGCCGACCAAGCCACACAAATGATATATATATATATATACATATGTATATATATATATAAATATCAACAACGATACATGACAACAATATATGCCACTCCAATAAAACACACAGTATAAACGGCTCGGACGCGGCAATGCCCATGCCGACGTTACGGCCGACCGGATTAAAAAAAAACAAAATAAAAAAATGATTATAAAAAAAAAAAAAAAAAAAAAAATGTAAGCCCTGGATTTCTGGAAAAAGGCGTGTGCGACCCCGCACGCCCCTTCATTCATACATTTGCATACACGGGATTGTGCGCTAGTGCAATCTCACAACACATTACACTTTACAAATACACCTATTACACTTCGATTACACTTACTATTAAAAAAAAAAATACACGCTACGGATATGTAAAGCCAATTGATTTTGTAAATTGCCCAAAACTTTATAAACTAGAGAAATACAAACATTTGGCAATGGATAAATATTTTCGGTGGGTATAAGAAAGTAAAAATAAAAGTAAAGTAAATTTACATCGACGGTGTTTCGAAGTGGTACAAAACGACACATCCTAACCGAGGCGTTAAAAGATTGAACGCTGGAATTACTGGGCGCCAATTGATGGGGAAATTTTTTTATTTCCCCATCAATAAGACACAAAAGTGAACAGCGCGAAGAGCTTGCCAAAGTTACGTTTTTCCTCCACCTCGACCCTCCGCCGACTCATTCGAACTCGTTCAAGGTGCTAAATTCATTTGTAAAGAAAAAAAAAGAAAAAAAAAACTTCGTTCGTTGCAAGAAGGATATTCATATTCAACGGCGAATTCGCGGCCTTTGTTTGGATGCACGAAGCAACATTTGAGTAAAAAGAATAAAAATAGAACAACACCCGGACACGACCAATTACATCTCGGTAATCTTACCGACATACACTCAACACTCAGATTATGACAAACTCGGATATGACATTGATAATAACGATAGGACCAAGGTTCGATCGTCCAAGTAGTAACACCCTGACCATAGAGACAGATATAGATGGAAGCCGACATAACGAGAAATGCGACGTGACGCTAGGAGGCGATTAATAAAATATACGTCGCGTCGCGCACCCTAAGTCCGGCTTTTAAATAAAAAAAAAGAAAAAAAAAAAAAAAATGAAATAAAATAAGCAGTAAATAAATGCGGCTTTAATCAAGCAAAGAAAGTTCGTTTGTTTTCAATCAGGTTTTAATTTTTTAATGAAATAATCTTGCAGTAAAACAAATACGCGAGCAGCGCACGCCGGCCCGCGATATTCTCACGTTCGCTCGGTTACAACGATGATGAAAAATATTAAAAAATAATAATAATAATAAAAAATAAATAAGTAAAGAAAAACATGCAAGAACCAGCAAACGATGATAGAAAGTGAGCTGACGTGTGCTCGCGCGTATTTCTGATATACCGTAATAATGCGCAGCAATGAAAACCGACAGTCTAGCAGTGCGAGCGCCTCGGCGTCTACATGCGTTTTCACGCGTGCGGATTACAGTCCGGGCCTCCGTGATTAAAAACCGGAATAAGTTGTTTAAATGTCCACTATATAAAATGGGAGCTAATAGTTGTTAAGGCGGCGGGTCCTCGATAATAAAAATAACTTTTTAACAAAAATATCCAATTGGAAATATTTTTTAAACTTTTTTAATAACAAATTATGTGTATACATTGAGGAAAACATGAAAAAGTTTAGTCAAAAGAAGATTAAAATTTACAATTTTGGAAAATTTATTATACTGATGCAAAATCAAAGTTTCGGAACGATCAAATGATTAATTTTTGAAAAAATAAAGTAAAAGATTAATAAATAAGGTTGTAGGACCTGCCGCATAAACGCCAGTCGATGGAGACAACTTCTGGAGATTTTCCGATTTCCGGACAGTATTCCTCCATCGGCGAGCGTAGCTCTTTTCAAAATATTCTCCGAGGTTTCGTTCAACGGGAATATATTTTTTTTTTTGCCCCGATGCCCCTAAACTTAAACCCTCCGTATGCGAGTTCGAGACGATGACCGAGTCACATTAAAAAGAAAATAAATATACTTTTGGAAAACTTTGATCAGCGTTTAAAGATGAAGTATGAGATACAAAATCGTTTAAATTAGTAAATATATAATTGGTATAAATAACTCTCAAGTATGATGAAATAATTAACCGTCGAGTGGGTGCCTCTGTAAGGGTTTTCCGTTACAGTAAACAAAGATTTTTCTCAAATATAAACCACAACAGTTAGTAGTGCTAGTAGGTAACAGTTATTACAAGTGTACCGCAGTTAAACAGTTGATAAGTATAACTTAATACAGAAAGCACGTCGTCGTCTTTCTCAGTGTCTGCTCGTCGTGTATGCAACCGCAGTCATCGCGCAAAGTGTGGAACGATATTTAATATTTAATAACACGTATACGTATATCGAATTCAAAATTGGAATATTTACAACCAAAAACAGAACCAATCCAATATATCCAATTTCCAAGATATGAAAGAGTCCTCCCATACTCTTCCTTGGTCTAGTTCTCGCTTGCCGAGGATTATTCCAAATTTTTCGCCAAAAATAACAAAAAAAGAAAAAAAAAAAAAGAATCCACAGCCCACGAAATTGATCTTCCATTCAAATGAAGAAAATCCAACATATCCAAAAGGATATTCTTCCATTATTTCAAAGGCCAAATTCTACTCCCGTCCCTAAAAATACAAAAAAAAAAAAAAAACAAAAAAAAAATGCAAATTCCAACTAATTTTATGTCCATTGAATAATAATAATCTTTTTGCCCGTGTGCTCGTTCCACTTGTCAAAATAAAAAAATAAAAAAAAAAATATAAAAAACTAAAAAGAAAAAAAAAAAAAAAAAAAATTACAGTACACAAGTCACGCGGGATTTTACGCATAACGAGTAATTTATCGATAAATAAATGTAACTAAGTGTTTGTAGTCTAGACAAAGTACGTTGTAATGTACTCCGAGTATAGGTGGGAGATAAGGCGCGATGGAGCCATTTATTAATAAACTTTACAGGATAAACAAACACAGCAGATTAATTAACCATAACCGCTCAGCTCTCACAGCTCTTTCAGAGTACAGCCAAGAAATATTGTTGATTAACCACAGGTAAATATCCATATTCGCATACATACATAACTACTTAATTATTAATTACCGTATCAACAATAAACAGTGTTAAATAAATATGCGCGATCGCTATATTACATAACGTCGCGCACTGCAAGCGCGGAGGCACTCACTGCGGTCAAGGCATTATGTAAAGATAAAGCCACCACAAGACTCGGCACTCGGACACGAATCGGAGAGTATCCGAACACGCAAGAAACCGTCTGTTCTTGTTCTTCAAACAATGGGCTTTTAACATCTTTTCCTTTTATGGCAAGGTTATAAAAGATATAAAACATAATATTAAATACAGAGCCAACAAAACATCGTGCTCGATTAAATAAAAAAGGATTTTAATTCTTTAAAAAATGTCATCGTTATCAGCCCAAAATAAACAAGAAAGAGGTGAGCTTCGTGTGCGGATTTCCCAATTTCATTGAACTTTTAAACGAGTGCAGCCTTGAGTTATTTCACTTATGGCATTGCTTTAAAAAAAAAACACAATACAAACCCCCCACAACCTGCCCAACCAAGCCCCCCAAGATCCCCTTCAAAAATTCCACAACAAGCAAATCCCCCATCCATGACCCTTACAACAATATCCCCTCAGTCTCACAAATAAAAAAAACGCGTTGTTTCAACTTCGTTCGCGAATTTCTGAGTTAAACGTCGGTACAATGTACTGGATACGTCTCCTATTTAATTTGATGATTCGAATTGAAAATGCTTTTGGAAAAAGTTGTTAAAGAGGTAAATTCAAGTAATTCCAGGCCCGAAATACGGAACGTATCCCATACCAAGATACCGACGTACAAGTCGAACGTTATGTTTCAAACTTCAAACATTTACGTACAGTTAGTTACCATGTAATACAAGTACAGATTATCGTTGATTTGAAAAAGGTCGGACGACCTTGTGTCGTTTTACGTGCAGTCTTAACAACTGAAATTTAACAACTAACATGGAAATAATTTAAAGTTTAAACGAAGCGACACGAGGAGATATTCGACCTACTTTAATGGTATTGATTGAGTTTCGTCAAAGTCCCCTTTTGGGCAAACACACCGACGCACTTCCGCATGTTTCCCGCAGGTTTGGCCAAACACAATTCCTTGATCTTTCGGAATGATATTAAAAAGACGAAACCGAAAATGAAATTTAACGATTTCGTCATGTTATTAGATTTTTATCAGTTTATCAACGATAAACTCCCTAAATTCTATTCTAGTCAAAAGCGGTACAAAGTGAATAATCGGTACTTATTAATTATTTGCATGTATAGGAAAATGTACAATTAGACTAATGTCAGGAGGATTCCGAAAATCAATGTATCGAGAAGAAATTTATTTGGACAAATGATAGAAAAATTTATTTTTCTGAAAAATCATGGGATTGTTGGTAGCTGAGCGGGACGAGCTGCGAAACAATATCAGCGTTGACAAAATATAGCCTCTTTTCTTTGCATCAACGTCGATCGATCGGATTTTTAATGTCTCGATCGATCGATCGATCGGTCGATCCCTGTATAAGCAAAAGCGACACTTTCAAATGGATGTACAGTGCGAATGAATCTTTCAAAGCTTCTGTTTGAACAAAACTTATATGTATCCCAGCGCTTTTAAATTGCGGGCTTGATCTTTGTAAAGCGCGAATTCGCGCTTCGCGTATTTGTTAAAAATAACGAATAGAAAAATAAAAATACGTAAGATGCAAGGAGATTGCGAGCGAGAATTCGCGCTTACGCCCATCTAATGTTCGATATCGCGGTTGACTATTATAGTACCTTCTTTAATTTGTAATTCATACCATTGGAGGCAATTGAAGGCGTATTTTACAGAAACAAAAATCAAAAATGTTATACAATTTATACGGGAATTTGATTTTAGTCAAAGAAAGATACGAAAGCTCGGTGAACTTTGCTCGAAACAAGTCAAAGCTTATTATTACGTGAAAGGGAATAAAATTTGAGCTTGGAAAAAAAAAAACAAAACGATGATAACGGGGAGACCCGTGTAGAAATTTACATATAGCTCTAGTATGGCTCTGGTGTGTCTCTGATATGATAACAAATCTGGTGTAGGACACTGTCTCATACTTTGTCATACTTTTTGACGTACATATTTTTATGTACGACAAATGCCACACATTTTGCTAAATAAAAATATCTATGGAAAAAAGTATGGGATTGTAATCATAAAAGATGGAATAATATTCAACACCATACTTATCGTTACACAAAAATAATATTAGAACTATACAGAGCTATAAATAAAGTTTTACACGGGAAGGCATAAATTTTTGACGGAGCCAGAATTGAGAAACAAGAAGAAAAAGCCACGTGTTTTTTTAGAGATTCTCTTTTTTATATTAATATATGTTATACATATTATATATTTACGATAATATTTATATACGTCGAGCCGAACTTGTACGTAAAGACACTGATAAGTAAATAGTAAAAAACGAGTTAGTTTTGTTAGGGTTAAGTTTCTTTTTTTTATATGCTCGTGGTAGTGTTAATTAATTAATTCTAATCAGTTATTGTTGACGTTGAAGGTGTTTTTTTTTGTGACGCGTAGTAGCGGATGCGTCGACACGACTGAATGTTCCGTTTATTATTTTATTTTGTCTCCTTTAGGTTTATTCTTTTTTTTTTTTCGTTAAGTATAAAAGCAAAAAGTCCATGAAAACTTATATCTAACTCATTATTGAAACTTGTCATTAATTAAGTTTAATTGAAAATCGTTCCCATTCTTTTATTTACATTTTCTCTTTTTCCTTATTTTTCTTTACCATACGTTTTCTCGCAGGCGTCGATCTACTAATCGGCTTATTACTTTCTTCTCGCGTTACTTTAGAAAATTAGTTAAGCGGAAAATATATATTTTGTTCGTCTTTTTCGAGATTCGTTGGTCAGATTGCGTTTAATTTTTCTCGCAGAGAATATTTTTATATCATTTGTAAAAGTATTCGTAAAAATCAATGAAATAATTAAAAAATTTTCAAAAAGTTTGTGTAAAAATATAAAGCATCAACGTAATCGACGAACGAATTCCTACGCTTCGCTTGCTAGTCAGAATTGGTTTTTAAAACTAAAAGGCAAACTCAAAAATTTACTCATTTTTGATAATTATGATAATATTAATCAACGTTTCGATTAATAATTGTGAATAAACAAAAAAAATAAAAAAAAGTGACCGATCTGCGTCGAGCCTGAGCGTAAATATTACGGTTCTTTAGTTACTATTCTGGTAGAGAGTATCGCGCGCGCGTCACTATCGGCGTTGATAACACGTCGTGTTTTTACGTTATTAATATTAATTATTATTATTATTATTATTATTATTATTATATATAATTATGACTATTATGATTATTGCGCGTTATAAACTTAAATAAATTTACGTTTCTTTTTTGTACGAGTCACTGCTACAAATACAATTTAGCGGCTACTTTTTAGCTATTTATATATTATTATTGCATAATAACGATTAAATTTACGTTTATATGTAGAAGAAAAAAAAAGTTTATATAACAAAATGGACACAAGCTACCGCTACTTGCTACTCGCTATTTAGGAATTTATTTTTTTTATTATCCCTTTTACTATTATTATTATTATTTCTTTTATAGGTGAACGTGTTGAATTATTATTTTACGCCTTCGTTCTCGCGTGTGTTTCTTTATTTTTTTCTTTTTTTCATTACTTGATGTGATATTTCTAGTTTCGTGTGTGTAAAATAATGTTCCCATGAAAGTTTTTGTTTTCATAGAAACTTGTTCTTTAAATTTTGGAAACTGTAAGGAAGATTATATACGAGCTGGTTCCAGTGCGAGGGAAGAAAAAAAAAATAATTTAATTTTTTTTCTATTTTTGGTGTAAAAAACATGTTGGAAACATCAATCGATTGTTTATCATTTTCATAATAACATAATATATACACAGATATATCTTTAAAATACGCTGACGATTGTCATACGAAATTTTAGGACACGTGCATTTATTAAAATATTATACCGTTATTACTATTAAATGGGTTGCATCGAGAGTTCAAGATGATTTAAAAAATGAAGCACAAATTCATTGTTCTTCCAGTTCAATGTATTTTAACAAAATGCGTTTGTTTTCTTGTTGTAATAATGAGAGAGAGAGAGAGAGAAAGAGAGAAAGAGAGAGAGAGAGAGAGAGAGAGAGAGAAAAGAAATAAATTTTTACATACATAGTATATTAATAAAACGTTTGTAAAACGTCTCGAACTCTCGTTGCGCTAGTTATTATTATCATCATTAATTATTGCTATTAGTTACGATTAGTTATATTATTGCTATTTCTATTATTGTAATAATAATGTTTATAATTATTATTATTATTATTATTATTACTATTATTATTGTCAATTTATTAGTTATCGCTTTTGATCGGTTGATTGACGGAAGAACTAATTGATCCTAACAATTTTTAATCTATATCAATCGTGTTTCGGCGAAAAGCGAGGTGACTGTTTTTAAAAGTGTGTTATTGTGCCTTGACTTGCACGGGATCGAGATAAATGAGATCTAATAATTAAGGAATAGAAAAAAAAGTCGCGACTCGAAAATCGGAAATTTGTCAACTTTTTGCATTTTCCGATTCTCGGATCGGAGGACCGGACGTTATTAAATGTAAGAGAAAACGCGGGAGGCAAGAAAGTACAATTACAGGTTTTACAAACAGTTGATACCTTAATGACGCATAAGCTTCTTTCGAGAGAAAGAAAAGAGGGTTTATAAAGGGTGAAAATAAGAAATTTTAAGAAAAGAGAAATTTTGCTATAGTCGATGAGTGCGGGAAGAAAGTTTCCGTTGATTGTCACAAGTTTCGACTTTTTCATTCAATTTTAAACGAAAAGTATTCGATAACTTTTTGGAATACTTAGTTGCATTAACAAAATTAACTTTTAAAATTGAATCGTTGTTGCAAAAAATCTAAATTATTAATAATGTCAATGTAGTCCGATTAAAAAAATTTTAAAAATACCATTTAAACAAAATAACTTTTTTTTTAGTATTGTAATATTAAAATAATTAAAATAATTTGAAATAAATATTCATATTCGATGTCGAATGCATTATTTGAAATGATGGAGATTTTAAAACTTGTCGACGGAAAATTGAAAACTTTCCTCACGAGCTCTGTTAAGAAAAAAAAAATAAAAAAAAAAAAAAAATAAGGAGAGGGAGAAATAAGAAAGCGAAGTACGGCACGGAGAAGTGTAGTTACGGCGTGCGTATAATATTCCAGTCTCTTTCGGTTACGAGCCACAGTTCCGCAAGTGTAGAATTTTGAACAAAAGATATATGAGAAAGGAAAAAAAATCCACAATGAAGGTGTAATATCGAGTGCATACCCGGATTATCCAAATGAGTATAGGCGCGAATACGTATGTATAAACGTGAGATGTTTAATGATCCAGAGTAAAAAAGATAAAATAAAAAAAGGTTGAAACTTTCTTCATGGACACTGATTATGATGATGTGAGAGATAAGTCGTGGGGTTTAAAAAGCGTAAGCGACCTTTTCCTGGTGGAAACAAAAGAAAAAATCTGTGTATCATCGCGAGCCTTTTTCGCAATTCTTCGCGCGTCGCGCGCGCACGCGGTTATTAAATGTTCTATTAACGATTTCGATGAATATAAAAAAAAAAAAAAAAAACGAAAAAGAAGAAAAAAATTGTGCTCGTCCGACGAGCGCGCGATAAAAAAATATAATAATAAAAAGGGATGATTTAACACTTCAGGACCCCTTTTTCGATACAGACGGGAGGAGAGAAAAACAAATGGAACAAAAAGAAGTAAACGTAAAAACGGATAGCCGCGATAAAAAAAAAAAAACAGCGCCGTGTGTAAAAAAAAAAAATTATCCCCCCCTAGGCAATGTTTTTAGGCTTGTACGAAAATAATAGCCATCATGCGCGAAGAGATTCACGCGGAGTTGAGAAAAAAACCGTTGAACAAAAAACACAACAAATTTATTCTAGTCATAAGGGAAATGCGAAGCGCGAAAATTCAGAGCCTACGTTGTGGCGTCCGCTCGATCGTTCCTTCGTCCGCGGAGACTTTTATTATATAATTCGCGAGAACGACTTTCGATAACTTGATGATGAAATTTCGCAAAAAACGCCCACATTGTAAATAACCGCAAAATCTTCGTGCCGCTCTGCGCGAATGAGAAATCCAGCATTCGGTCCGTTTCGGCAAACTACACACGAAATGTATAAAAATAAGCAAAACAATACAATCGAAATTCGACGGAACGAGTCGTCGTTTGCGAGCGGAAGCCATGCGTAGGTTCGCCTTAAAATTAAGGACTTATAGGAATTATTAAATGATGGAAAAGGCGAATGTGAGAGAAAGAGAAAAAAAGCGAGCGAGAGTGTGAAAAAATGTGAAGAGAGTTAAAAAAATTTACGTGCGAATGTTGAACAAGGAATGAGAGAGATTATGTGAGCGATCATAATGATGATGATGATTATGACGAGTTGAAAGATAATGAGCAAACAAAAAAAAAATAAATAATTAATTAAATAAATAAAAAGAAAAAAAACATAAACACGATATGAAGTTGGAGAGAAAAAAATTATTGCGAGAATGTGAGAACGAGCGCGTGAGTAAATATGAGAATTAATAGAGAGAACAAAATTTTACTACCAAGTGGACTAGAATCGCAACCGATGGGCATTATTAAAAGCGAAAATAAATTAAAAAAAAAAAAAAAAAAAAATTAATAAAAAACGATGAAGTTTTTTCGGAGCGTTTTTTCCGATATTGTGGAATAGAGAAAAAAATGCGTCCAAAATTGTACCTATTTTCATTTTATAAATTATATAAATATATATATATATAGATATACGACGACCTCTAGACCGATTAAACTATTATGTGAAGTATATAATGTAAAAGGGTCAAAAGAAGATTATTGTATCTATATTCAGGACTGACGCAGATGACGATAATAAATATTGTACTCGAGTCGTGGTGATGATGACGATGATTATTGTATAGTTAAGTCGAGAGAGTTAAAAAGTAAGCAAAAAAAGTGGTAAAAATGGTAATCACGAGAGAGCGAGAGAGATTAAAATAAAAAATAATAATAATAATAACACAAGCAGAATTACACTTTAGGCGAAGCGAGAACGCGCTGCTGAAAATTGTATATCTCGGAAAACTATTGTCTCATACTTAAGGAAAACAAAAAAAAAAAAAAAAAATATAAGCAGCGACATTTTGTCTTGTAGTCGAGATTATTTACAAATTCATGGTTGTACATTGTGTGTCGGCAAAAAGCGATCCCCCTTCTTTCGTATATCCTTTTGACGAGCGATCATTACCGACCGAAAAAAAAAAAAATAAAATTTTAATCTAGAAAAAAGGAATACTATATCGATGCTAATCTAAAGAAAAAAAAAAGACGAATGTTTGTAAAGGAAATGGCAAAAATTCGAAAAAAGATGTCGTAATCATTGGTGTACCTTGTTTCTTCTTTTCGTATAAATATATATATATACATTATAAATAGATATCCATAATTATATGGCGTATGCGTTCGGACGTTCGCTTCGAGACCTAAAAAAAAAAAAAAAAAAAAGAAAAAAAAAAGAAAAAAAAAAAAAATTATAAAGAAGAAAACTAATAAAGGAAAACACGGAGCTGCGCAATTATCGAACCTGGTTCTCTTTGAAAAATTTACTCACTCGGCCCACACTTTTGGAATGCAAGCAAAATTTGCGCGATAAAAGTAAATTACAAAGTTTTGCAATGTAACGTAAAAGAAGATCGTTGGATTTCTATAATCGCAGCAGCTTCCTCGACTCGTCTCGAATCGAAACGTCCGTAAACGAGAGAATTATTAAAATATGATCGAGAGAAAAGCAGAAAAAAGGGACGCAGCGTAACTATATCTCTCTCGGTGCATTCTTCGAAGTGAAGAATTTCGGTTGTTTTTTGTAAAAAAGAAAAATGAGAAAAAAAAACAAAAAAAAAATGCAAAAAAAAAAGTAAACATAACGATAATGGAGAAGAAAAGAAAATATGATGATAAGAACGTTACACCGTATCCCCTTGTAATAATGCGACGCTGGAAGCCAAGACGACACGATAAATACAAAATAATTATCCTTTCGTTCTTTATTATATCGTCCATTGTTATTAATCTTTGGAAGAAACGAGTACAGAAGAATTTGAGAAAAATAAAAAAGCTCAATTCTTCGTATGAAACAAAAAAGAAAAAAAAAGTTACAAAAAGACACGTGATCCGTATTTTTCGCATCGTTCACTCTTTTTCGTACACTGAATAATTGTAACTTAACGCGCGCGTCACGAGACGCGGTCCAACATAACCCGCGAGTCACAAGGACGACCGTCGGCCTAATATTTATATATGTATAAAAAAAAAAAATAAAAAAAATAAAAAAATAAAATAAACAATTTAAAACATGATGTGACGACACAGTATTGTTGAGTCTTCGACGCGAGGATCGCCAGCCTCTTTTTTATTTCAACGAATAAACGAGAAGAATTTTTCAAAGTTTTCAAGGCCGCGATCCTCGCGCGCGAGGAAGTTACGAACAAAAATAAATCTAACAATTAGGTAAAATCCGAGAGAAGTACGAGAAAGCGATGAAAAAAAAAAAAAAAATATGTATCATCGACATCCCCGCCAAGAATAAGCAACTGCCGACCGACGGTCGTCGCTTTCGTCTCGCGCGCGATAACGAACATTTTGTAAAGAGCGGAGAAAAAGAAGCTTCGACGAGTTATTATTATTAATGGAAATGAGGAAAATGATTAAAGTAAAGTTAAAAACGCTTTTTCTCCGCTCTTGCGATCCCTTTTTCTTCCGTTTATACCGCGGCGAAAAAATGATAAAAGATATGAAATTGTAAGGAAATCCATCGAAGATCTTTTCTTATTATTCCCCTCCCCCCCTTCAACAAAAAAAAAAAATCATCTCTCCATCCTTTATACACACATGTTACGAGGAAGAGAATGAGAAGGCGAAAGGAGACGAAGTATAAAACTCCCATTCCAATCGACCGCATTTCTCCCATACATACATATACGAATAATATATTTCGAAACATTTTTTAAATTATTCCCTTCCGCGTTCCCTCCTCTCCTCTTTTATCCCATCCATTCCTCGTCCTTCACAATTTCCATCATTCCTCCCATTTATCCCCCCCCCCCTTCCACAAAACTCCTACCCGACTACCAGTGTGAATGAATGTTGAAATGAAAAAAAAAAAAAAATAAAAAAAAAATTGTGTAAAAGGGAAGCATCGAGCAAAGAACGACTAAAGCACATATTCGTCGGACCGTAGGGACATTTTGCATTAATTGTGTAAACACGAGAACTTAAGGGAAAAAATAAAAAATGCAGAAGCGAAAACTAACAAAAAAAAATTCATGAAACGTTGTATCAACGTGTGTATTCATTTTTTTGCATACAATACATTATTCGACGTTCCTCTCTGTCCCTTGTACATTACGTACATCATATAGATACATTGTGTCGTATCTTTTTTGTTGTTTCTCTTTCGAGCGAAACGTTTGTTTGTTTGTTCGTTTTATTTTTTTCTTAATTTCCGCTCCTTTATACAAATATATATGTATATTTCTTTTTATCTCGTTCGAGTTATTTTTTATTTGCGCATGCCATTTTTATGTTTTCATTTCAACAAGTACACAGTGCAGCAACAGCATGTAAGAATATATATACATATATATATATATATATATATATACACATATAAGTGACGGCGCGTTATTTCTGTGTTCGAGATGCTTTGTAATTATGTTATTATTATTAGTTATTATTATTATTATTATTATTAGTTATTACTATTATTATTATTATTATTATTATTATTAATATTATTATTATTATTACCTACTATTAAGATTAGCTAATTATTAATTGAAGCCTACTGTTATTATTTTGCCACTGCTTATATCATCGACGCTCATTATTGTGGTTACAAACTCATCATTACATTTTATTATGATTTTATTATTATTATTATTATTATTATTATTATTATTATTATTACGTGGTACAATAAAGATTTACTAAGAATAATCAAAGTCTCGTGCTTAACCTCAATTTTTTTTTGTTCGCCCGCAATCAACCCCCCTCGTAGCTTAAGCGTCGTTGGAGAACGAAGATACAATCCGGCTATCTGCTCTTGATTTTTCGGCTTATCACTCTTGACCTCTCTCTTTTCGTTACGCGGGAGTCAATCGTTCGATACTCGCGTCTTCTTTTGCCTCTTTTGATTTTTTGCCTTTCTTTTTTTTATATATATATATTTTTTTTTTTTTCTAAAACTTTCCATTTGACTGTTATATATATATGTATATATATATATTTTTTGATAAGTAACATGGATTTTAGAAATATTAAAGATTTAATTTGATAATCTTTATTTAATTATTCAAGAAATTATTATATGGAATAACAAATTTTAATTAATTATTATTGCGTTGTTTTATATGTATCAAGTTTATTGAATTTTCGCAATTACTTTTTTATTGAATAAACAAATAAACTTTTTATTTTGAGGCTGGGTGTTTTTACTCTTATTGAAAAATCAAATAAGCTATAAATGAAATAGCGATTGAAAAATTTTACGATGGATTTTTTTTTTTATTGGAAGAAGTACAAGAATATATGATAAAAAAAAAAAAAAAAAAAAAAAAAAATAAAAGAAACACGCTAGTTACTACCTAAACTAAAAATAAACAAGAAAGCAATATCATTATCTTGAGTGCTTTGGCCGTCCCTCCGTCGCCTTCCTCATCACTCGGCACGAGAATTAACCGCGTGTAACTCTCGTATTACAAAACGAAAGGTCACGGGAGTTAAATCAAGACCATATACGTATTTTAGCCAAAGCCTCCAATTCGTTTACTCGATCTGCGTGTGCACGTATATCATCCATAGCGCCGTCGTCGATTCTACTCTCTCATATGCACGCAGAACACCTCTATGTGTACATACGAATACAACTTTGATACGCGTTCGTTACAAAGTTAGCTCATATATATATATATATATATATATATATATATATATATATATATATATATATATACGTGCGTATAGAAGCACGCACGCGCGCTTCGGTTCTCTCGATATCCACTGCACGAACGAGCGAAAAATCATTCAGTCGTGAGCGTGAACGCGAACAGTCGAGAGGATGACGACGGCCGGTAATGCGCTTCGCCGGCTCAGTAAGTTGACGGGTAGAGCTGACAAATCCCCGATCTCGAGATTCTTCTCCGCCAAGTCGTCGGCTGAGGAACCAAGGAAGACTTGTCTCTACGACTTACACGTCGATAACAATGGTAAATTATTGCCCCTTTTTTATACGATTCTTTCCATTTGGATGATTTAGTGTAATGAGAAGATTTAGTTTGAGAAGGAAAGTATTAACGATTAAAATGAATTTTAAATAATTTATGAAAAATAATAAAAGACCTTGAAACGAATTTTTATTTTTTCAAACAAATTTTATTGACATAGAATAAACCTGCGTTGATTTGAATTTCAACGTCCTATAAACGGCGGTATAAAATAAACGATAAGAAATGTTTATAGCCAACGTGATATGTTTATTGATAAAATATAAATGAAAGATTTCAAATTTAAATTCATACGTTCAACTTTAACGTGCGATAGCAATACTCGTGCCAGTAAGTACGTAAACAAAACAATTCTATAATTCTATATTGTTAAATCAATTTCTATGGAAAACATGTGATAAGTTGTAATTCTGATATTGCAAAAAACGTCGTGGTGAAACCAAGTTATAGTAAACTAAAGAGTTATCTAGTCTTTGATGTAATGATGACGAGAGATCTGTTGAGTTAATTTTAATTGCTGACAAAGACGATGTGTTTTTTAACTGAAACACTGTTTTACAAAAATTATAATTTGCATAAGATTTTTATTTCTGTTTTTACAATACTTTTTTTAATTTAAAGTAGCGTTTTATATTTGAAAAATATATTATGGAATAATTTAACAATGGATACGTATAAAATTTAAGACAAAAATACAAATTCATAAATAAAGATGTTATTTTTAGTATAACCATTAAAATTTACATTTTTCCACATATCCACTCTGTGAATATACTTTTTACAATTACGATAAAATAAATCATCGTTCATAATTGCTATATTAAACACATTAGTTTGAATGGATATAGATTATACAAATACCGACGGTGACATATTTTTACCGTTTGCCGATATTAATTTTAACATATAACGTTTGTTCTAGCTTTTTCTGTAACTCGATTGAATAAATAAAAACTACAAAAAAAAAAAAAAAAGCTTAACTTTTAAACAAATGCAAATATTTATTTTAATATTTGGTTGATAAGAAATGCATTTTTTTTATAAAAACTAGTAACCAATTCCCCAAAAATAAATCAATAGGAAAAATTGTGGATTTCGCCGGATGGTTATTACCAGTTCAATATCGCGACGCGATCGCGGCATCACATCAACACACTCGCACCAACGCCTCGCTCTTCGACGTCGGGCACATGTTACAAACGCGCGTCACGGGTCGAGACTCCGGTGAATTCCTGGAGTCGCTGACCACCGCCGACCTTCAAAATTTAGGTCAAGGCTCCGCCGGTCTCACTGTTTTTACCAACGAACGCGGAGGTATCCTCGATGATCTCATCATTACCAAGGATCAAAACGATCGATATTTTGTCGTCTCGAATGCCGGAAGAAGAAAGGAGGATACGGAGCTGATGCTGAATCGGCAGGTACGATGAGTTTTGGCGTAAAATATTAAATGAAACAACTAATGATAACGGTATTTGCGTTTTTAGAGCGAAATGAAAGCTCGAGGCAAAGAAGTAAACATAGAGTTTTTGGATCCTTTGGAGCAAGGATTGATCGCGTTGCAAGGACCAACCGCTGCTACGGCTCTGCAGTCTTTGGTAAAGATCGATCTCACGAAATTAAAGTTTATGAACAGCGTTGAAACCGAATTGAACAATAAACCCATAAGGATATCTCGGTGTGGTTATACTGGCGAGGACGGTTTTGAAATATCTATTCCTGGCAAGGACGCAAGGTTTATTACCGAAATGATTTTGGAAAAATCTAATGTCAAACTTGCGGGACTTGGGGCACGAGATAGTTTGAGGTAAGAATTATTTTTTTTATTTTTTTTTAAATACAATTGATTTGTATGATTAATATTGAGTTTTTATGCTAAGAATAAAAATAAAATTTTTAGATTGGAAGCTGGTCTTTGTTTATACGGGCATGACATCAGCGAAGATACAACACCGGTTGAAGCTACTTTGCTCTGGTTGGTTGGTAAGTAAAACAGAATTATTTATAAGACATTGTAAAGTCTGATGATACTTAATAAATTTATCGCTTAAATTTATAAATAGCAAAGCGTCGCAGAGCTGAGGCAAACTTTCCAGGAGCCGAGCGAATCCTATCCCAAATAAAAGACGGCCCACCGAAAAAACGCATCGGTTTAACCCTTGGACAAGGTCCACCGGCACGAGAAAATGCGACAATCTTGACCGCAGCTGGTGAACGAGTGGGAAAAGTTACTTCGGGGGGTCCCAGTCCAAGTCTCGGTAAGCCCATCGCAATGGGTTACGTACCTTTAGAACTCACTAAAGTCGGTACTATCGTACTTGTGGAGATTCGAGGAAAAACGTACAAAGCTGTTGTTACAAAGATGCCTTTCATTAAATCTAACTACTATACTGGAAAATAAACACGACAATAACGTTGATGATTTTTTAAAGCAAAATTCGAAGAATGAATTATTTTTTAAAAATTCATTAAACTTTATTTAGTTTTTAGAAAATATGGATCAAAAATTTATTTAACGATTATTTAATGTTTTTGAAAAGTAACTTTTAATTACTAATGAAAAAAATTTTAAATTATTTAGAGATGCAAATATTGAATTTTTAATGCAAAAGCTTTTACCGGCTGAAATTGAATATTGTACGATCACAGATTTGAGACAAATAGCTTTTGGCTTAAATCGTATGGTAGTTAAGAATATTGTATATATAAAATAATTGTATAATGCCATTGTAAAAATGAAAGTTAAGTTTGATAAGCCGTATTTTGTTACCAATTATATTTTAATAAATGTTATTAAGAATTCATTCAATATTTATTGTTTTATTTATGAGATTTATCTTCTAAACAAAAGATATTTTACAATTGTTTTCTAAATCATTTTCAATTTTAACTATATAAGCTATACTCAATTCCTATTTTCACTTATGAATAAATTTAATCGATAAAATATAAAAGTTAATAGAGCGATTTTTATCTGTTGATGATAGTTTTTTAAATTGTATTTTTACCAACAATTAGTACAAACTCACATTGTTTTATCATACTTACTCAAAAGCATATGTGGTACATTTTCGTCGCTTACCGGTAGATGGCTTGTAACTCGGTTATTGATTCCGTCCACAGTCAACTTGCACGCAAAGTAAATTGTATGCGTCTATTTTCTTTTTTACTGTAACAAATAAATAAAGAAATGAATATAATTCTTATGAGTATCATTGTTTTAAATGTTATTGACACATTTTATTATCTCTATTTATTATCTAATTACTCAATAGTATTTAATACCATCGACATTCATGTTTTAATATTTATATTAAAGTATAAAAATAATAAATATATTAGGTTAAAATGGTAGAGAAAATTTTTATTTTTAATATAAATATCATAAATTGCAAAATTAGTTTTAGGAAAATCGAATATGTTACAACAAACGAGATACTATGAATATATTTACGTACTATTATTATATTTATCATGATAACTTTGACCAATAATTAGTTCAAATATCTGACGAATTTTATCATCACATCTAATCATGTTGATTGCCATAAGATTACCTTGCATTAAAAAAAAATAAATGCGAAATATCGTATAAAGTGTTTGCATTTGTCATAACCGCATAAACCGTTTTACACTATCTACTTGATATTTTATTTTCATTCATGTTATTGCCGCGCAAATGTGGGAGCCAATAAAAGCAAAGTCTCTACTGCGCAAACTCCATTCGTGCGCAATCTAACTACACGGTGTCATACGACAGTCACACATTGTGACTATATTTCAGTCAGCCGTACATCCTCGAACTCATGGTACAAAAGTATACAGCTGTACAGGTGTCTTAAACAACAATGGCAGAAGCCACGGAAATATCATATTTTGATCTTCGCATGGTACACGATCACTTTGATCGTGCGCTACTCCAAGAGGACGACATCCACATTGGGGCGTACCTTCAAGCGTACAACGAACTCTACAAGTGAGTGCGAATTTTCGCTGTACCTAACCTATCTTCTTTTGTTTCGCACGTATGTCAACAATGATCGAACGATGTATCGTATTTTATATATTTAGATTTTTCCAGCTAATGGGCAGCGTGTTTGGATTCGTATCCTCGGATCTCAAGCAAAAAATCGAAATTCTTCAGAGTCTCATTGAAAAAGATCAAGAAAATTATGTTACTATAAAGAAAATGATTGAGTACGAGAAGGAAAATAAGCTGTTGCAAAAAAATGATTTTACAAATGGTGCTAGAACGCTTTTACGATTACACCGCGGACTCGGTGAGTTATTTAACACGAGCAAACTTGTAACAACGATTATAATGATAATTCAATTATCGCTTTGCAGATTTTATATCGGAATTTTTAAAACAATTGTCCGAGTTATCAGATGGCGACAGCACGTCGACTTGTTGCCAAGACGCGTACAATAAAACATTAGCTAAGCATCATCCTTGGCTTATTCGTAAAGCAGCTGTTGTTGCTATGTACACAATGCCTAATAGAGAAATGCTACTAAAAAAGGTAAATGTTCGTAAATGGTTCAAAGTAAAAATAGATTTAATTTTTTGCAAAGACCCAATCATTCCAATAACGTTTTCTTTACTTATTAAAAAAAAAAAAAAAAAAAAAAAAAAAACGTAAATTTATTATTATTTTAACAGATATACAATTGTAAATAATTTTATAAATAAGCAATTCGTTTTTTTTTTTACATCGCTTATTCAAAATTTTGTTTATAAAATGAGTAGAATACAAACTTATTATCAAACATATGTTTTATGTAAAATACTACATTAATTTAATCTACAATTTTATATCTTATTATCTATAGAAATTATTTTTGTCTTACATATTCAAAATAAACAATGTTAAATTTATATATTTATGTATTTAAATAAAACAATTAAAATATTCTGATCATAATTACAGGTTTGTGGTGAAAATGTTCAAAAAAATATCGATGTATTGCCAAAAATGTTGGAAGTTACTGCGGACGTTATTACTAGAACTCATACGGTTTATGAAATACACGAACTTCATACACTACCATAATGACTGACTTAGAAATTAATTATAGCTAATTGAAATTTACACTGCTCAAATTTTATATTATTTTACTACACGCAGGACATTTTTTAGGAAAAACTTCTATGCAACGTTATTAAACGGACGATTATCTACGGAATCTTGTAAAAATTAATATTTTTTATAGCATAAAATCATATATTACTAGTTACATTTACTGTGCTTCATTGAAAAAATTATAAAATATATTAATTTTTGTTCATAGTACTAGATGTTCTTTTGTTTACTAAAAATTGCGTAGGAATTTTTCGTAAAAAATTTTCCGCGTAAACAAAATGAAACATAAACATTCCGTACACGGCTAAATCAGACCAGATAAACATTTAAAATATTTTATCTTGTACGTTTCTTTGTGATAATTAGCACATAAATAGGATTGTAATTATTTTATTTTATTTATTATTGCATAGCAGAATTTAAAAATTTATTTAATTAATTTATTTTTTGAATTGGCAACATTATTATACATCAATTATCTATTAAAATGTAAACAATTGAAGAGCAAGCAAGCATAACGGTGTAAACATCTTTTAGACAAATTTAAAATCTCTCATTAATTCATTCTATAAAATTTATTGACTTAATTTAGAATAAAATGTGATCATTAAAAATATCGTTATTTATTGATTATATATAAGTTATTATATTTTGTATATAAATTGTATCAAAAAATTAAAATTACGTCATTATGCTTGTGCTTGCTTCAAACGAGTACTTAGAATTTTCTACATCTATACTTATGAGTATTAATGTAAAACATTATATTATATGTTATGAATCGTAATTCTATATTAATTGTAAAAAAAAAAAAACAAAAAAAAAAAAAAAAAACAAAAAAAATAATTATTTCATAAAACAAGATTCAGATTTTGTAAAAGAATTTATTGTACAAAATAATCACGTTTCATGATACAACTTGAGATCTCATATCTTAATAATCATACCCTACGCATGCAACAATTAACACATGATACGCAAATAATGAATTGTGACGTTATTCGAATAATTTATAACTCATTTGTTCGTGATGTATGTCAAGGACCTTTCTTTCCTTAGAATTTCGTGCGCTGCTTTATGAAACTAAACCATCCACACACTCTTTCTTTTTATTTCGAATCGGAAATATTTATTCCAAGGTCTTCTATATTAATAACATACCAGCATCATCGATGCTGTAGAATTTGGTATATTCACAAGGCCGCCTCAAAGAAACTATCGTCCATAAGCATGCCTAAAAGTAGAAAGTAAATATTTTTTTCTTCTAAATAAGTAATAGTTTACGAAACATAATATATGTTTTTTAAGTAGATTATTTTTAGTATACGTTTATTAAAAATTTAAACCAACTTACCAGCTATAGAAGCTGTCAAAAAGCAAACCAAACTACCAGCTATAAATGCTCGAATAGCTACATTAGTTATAAGTTCGCGTTTTTCCGGTACCATGGTACTAAGGCCACCGATCATAATACCGATCGAGCCTGGGTTGGAAAAGCCACAAATCGCGTAAGTTGCGATTGCCTCGGTTCTCGGTGACAATTTTTGCTCGCTCTTGAATTCCCCGAGCTTCTGATAAGCCATGAATTCGTTAACCACAGTTTTTAAACCTATCAACTGGCCCACGTATTCGCATTCGTCCCAAGGTACTCCAATTAGCCAGCTTACCGGCATGAAAGCTTTTGAGAGCAGCCACTGTTAATAATTAACGTTATTATCGTTGATCATACATTTTACTATTGGTTATTTTATATTTTTCATAAAAAAAAATGAATACCTCGAAAGTTATTTGTTCGTAACCAACGAGTGAGCCAAGCCAGGACAATATGGCATTCAAAAAGGCTACAGCCGACACGAAGGCGATAATGTTCGCGATGATGCCCAACATAAGCGGGATACCCGCTAATGCACCTTTTGTCGCGGCATCTATGACGCTCGTGTCTTTTCTAAAATTAAACAAAAGCTAATTTTATCGATGGTTAACAATTTAAAAGAATGGAAATCGTTCTAATACTAACGATTTTTCGAGAGATATATTTTTAAACGTCGTGGCACTTTTCTCGGTCTCGGGATAGAATAATTTCGAAAAACACAGAGCAGCCGGTGCCGACATGACCGAGGCTGTTATAAGATGTACGGGATTAGCTCCGAATTTTATGTAAGCAGCCATAACAGTTCCTGAAAAGCATCGGTAATTATTTATTTATTCTCGTACCGATTTGTAGCAATTTTAAAATGATTAGTTACCGTACCGGAAACTGTAGCAAAACCAGAACACATAATTGCATGAATTTCGGATGCCGTTAGTTTATGAAGATAAGGTTTTATGAGCAGTGGAGATTCCGTCTAAAGAAATATTGATTATTTTAATAAAATTGTAATAAAATCATTTTAAAATCAACGATAAAACATCTTACCATCCCGATAAACGTATTAGCAGCCGAATTAATAGATTCGCAAACTGTAGTTCCCATTATCGCGTGTAAAATCCATCCAATATTTTGTATGACGTATTGCATCACTCCCCAATAATACAATATTTGTATCATAAAACTAAAGAAAAATATAACCGGAAGAGCCTGAAATTATAAATTTACTCTCGAAATTAGTCGTCGTAAAATGTGATGTATAAAATGAGTCGTGCACTTACGGAGAAAGCAAATATTCCATTATTCACGAGTTTTTCAGAGAATACAAAGCTTGCGCCAGATTCTGCAAAATTTAGAAAGGTTGCAACTTTCTTTGAAATACACTCGAAGATGCCTCGACCAATGACCCATCTGATTGTGAAGAGACCAAAGATAAATTGCAATGTCAAGCCCCATACTACAGGTCTCCAGTTGACCTATAAAAATATATACATATATTTTTTTTTTTAAATAAAGTAGTGGCTTTTATAAAAAAATATTTAGCACGCGATATGACAAATTCAACGTGGTTTAAATTCTGTCCTTATAAAAATTTAAAAAAAAGTTTTCATCCTCGCTTGAAAGCCTTCGCGAATAACATACCTTAGTTGGATGTTTAGAAAATATCCAGCCAAATGCCAAGATAACGGCAACGCCAGTAAAACTTATTAGTCTACTTCTTGACTTTACTGTATCAAGAATTAAGAATACCAAAATCGCAGTCAGAATCGATAAACAAAATACTGTTTGTGTTGCACAACAAAAGCGTCTAGAAATTTATTATTAAACGGTTAGAAAAAAAAAGTTGTTTTTAATCAGATGTTTTTCATATTTTGATTCTTACTCGCTGTTTTTAATACTTTCAATATATGTCGCACAAGGTCGAACGCAACTTAAAATAACATTGTTGCAAAATTTTTTGAAAATTTTTTGATAAAAAATTCCAAGATATCCGAATCCTACTATCAAAACTAGCATGCCGTAGCCATCGCACCATTGTAAATTAAAATCAGTCGCTGAAATTATTAATTTGAGAATTTTAATAATTTTTTTTATAATTCATCAACTCTGTATCATTGATAAAATAACACAAACGTAAAACTGCAGTTAAAACATTACAAGGAAATATTTTCACCGCTTTTCCTCATTGTCATTCCTCATTGCTATTTCTCGTTGCACAATTTAATTTATAAGTAAATTATGCAAATATGGAATGTTTAAGTTTACTCACTGTTATTTATCCAATAAAGGCTGGCAAATACAAAGTAACCGATAATAACAAGATTCAAAATTGTAATCCAAAGATATGAAAAAAGTGTATTATATTTCGAGATGAAAGCCCTTAAGCAATTTATTTCATCAGTTTTATATTCATCTGATCGCTCCTTTTCCTAAAATTCAATTAAATCATTAATGCATTTATTGGTTAAATTTTCTATATACGAAAATAAAAAAAAATTTATCAACTTCTCGATCATTCATTATCTGATCGGGTATTATATCAGCGTTAAATTTTCTTCGGGATTCAACTAACAAAGGAATTATTTAATCGCAGTTTAAAAGCATACGCATCTTTAAAGATTAGTATTAAAAACAATTGGCCAGATCAGATTAGTAAAATTTTGCTGTTATCTTTGTAGAAGATATCTTTTTTATCTCGTACTTACCTCTTTTTTTGTTTCGAAATCTTCAGACTCTATAGAATCTTCATTCTAAAATTAAAATCAATTTTTTTATTGTATTACATTTTTTTTTAAATACAATAATATTATATTGTAAAATTTTTAATTTATTTTATTTTTATTTTGAGAAAAAAAAAAAAAAAAAAAAGGTAAACACCACACAAAAATTAAAAACTTTACCTCGAGTTTAATAGAAATTCTGAGACTATGTTGACTAATTTTTCTTGCTACCTGTCAAATAAAAAAAAAAAAAAAAAAATAAAAAAATAAAATAAATAAAAAAAATGAAAAAAAAAACTTCAATAAAATTCTTATCATAGCGTTTACATTGAAAAATTGTTTACAATTTTCTAGACATACGTCAATGCGTACTTTACTTATAGGTACATACATGCTTTCACAGAATAATAGTTTTATTAAATTTTTAGATAATTTTTTATCGCCATGAATTGTAAATATATATTTATTTTTATAGTTACCGCATCGTTTGACTGTACGGCTTTTGTCATTATAAGTAGAATAATTGAGATAAATAAACTTTAATAAATAGCAATCGTTTAACACCAAGTCGATAGTGTTGTACGCAAAAAAATAACTCTAGATGAAATAGATTGACTAATCCACGTTTTACTGTTCATTCAAAGACTGTTCAATTAAGACTGAATAACGTCAAAGGCTATCCTTACTGCGCAATAAGAAGTTTCATTGAAAAAAAAAAAAAAAATATTCACGACTTTTTCCTTACCAACTATTAAACGAATTTGTATAATGTAAAAATATTAAATGGAACTGTACGTTATTTTTTTTTTTTTTTTTATTTAATTATGGAGTTGTCAATAATTGCCCACAGGTCTAAATTTCTCAATATCAAATTTATTTATTAAACTATAGTAAAATTAACTTTCACTATACACTTAACGTTTAACGTACTCATTTATTCGACACACAATTCAAACTGTATTTTTTTCGTTTTCAAACCAGTGAATATTGAATAAGTAAGCGCAGATAATCGAATATTTTCAAAATATTATAGAATATTTTTTTTAAGTAAAATGAAAAAAATATCGTTATGTTTGCAGTATTGTAATATTGCCTTAAAAAAAAATATTGAATTTACAATAATAACTACTATTTTGTGATGAAGCATGTTATATGTATTGTTTGAAAAGAAAATGCCACAGGTAAAATTGAAAAGATGAACTTACCTCGATGAAAGCTTGATTCGTTATATCATTGGACATGTTTCACTTTCTTCAAAATCTCTTATTTTACATTACCGATTCAAAATAAAAAATAAAAAAAAAAAAAAAATAGCAAACAAAAAATACGTTTTTGTTTAACGATTAAATATTTGACTTTCATAAATAGATAATTTCAAATCCATTAATATTCATAACGAAATCTCATTTTTTCTTATTCTGTTAAAATTTTTGTAATTAGCCACTTATACTATCACTATTGGCATTGACGCCGCAGAAGCCATTGACACTTTCACAATCGTGTTAACGAAGACGCACGACAAGTCAGAGAATGCCGGCGGCGTAGAAAAAAATACCTATATAGAAAGGAAACGGGGGAGTCGCCGTCGTCGTCGTCGTCGTCGCGTCTCTTAGTGCGCGGTTTGTAGAAATTTAAGACAAGCACGTCCATCAGAAAGATATTAAGCGCGCACGCGTGTAATTATTCTCACGTGCTCTCGCATACTGACAATGGGTTTATCTTAACTATTATTTTCCTCGTGTAAGTTGAGCAATGTCACTGTAAATTGAGAACTTAACGGTGCTAATTTGTCACATTACAGATTCTTTTTTTTCTTTTTTTTTGTGCTGTAAATCTGCACGTAAGTTTAGATTTTCTTTGATAAATGCAGTAAAAAATATTTCATTTTAAAAAGGTTTGCGTATTGATTATTTGCATTTTTTTAAGTGTCTATATGCAAATTTTGAAGTTTCTTAGCTACGAATTATGTCTTCATTATTTGTTGAAAACTTTTTCAAACTTAACCAAAAAATCATTATTTTATCTATTTTTATCAAATCCTATTAATATAAAATAGCATTAAGAACAAAGAATTCGAATATAGTTTAGTTTATAGAGGGGATTTAAGTATAGTATAATTTATAGATTTTTAAATAAATATTATACGATTAATAATTTTAATAAGAAAATCTTTATTGGAATAAAATATGCACATCTTATTTACATCACCATGGATTAATGTGATATCACTGGATATTAAAGATAATCATCATTAATAAAAAAAAAAAAGAAAAAAAAGGAAAAAAAAACGTTCTTTCCATGGTTACAAAAGATAAGAAAATTATTTTTTGAAGGCGTGTCGCTAATTCCCATCATAAGCACGAGTTATTGTTATCTGATAAAGTACACGTCAGTAACTGACGATCGTCATACAAAAAATCGCTATCAAAAACCGTTATCTATTATTTGTATAAATATAAAATACATTTTATTTTATAATAAAATAAATCATAGATTGAATAGGGTTTTATCGTTGCATTTATTGCAACGCAAGTCTAAGTCAGTCGGATAATAAAATAATTTTATTCGATTAGTTTGTTGTTACACCGTTATGTGCTGAAACAATGGTCCATTTGAAACGAAAGAGTCTTCCTCTACCAACATACCTGAAGTAAAATAGATTGATAATTATTATAAAAGTACTAGATTTTTATTTTGTTATTTGTTGTTTTAATAAAAATAGAGAACGATACATAAATATAGAAGAAACGTGACTTTATACTTATAAATGCAGAAAAAACGTGACTTTTATGGTCAATGAAACGGTTTCACCAGTTCTCTTTAATATCTTAAGATTTAATCTGACGCTATTAAACATCTTACGTGAACTTTATTTGTTAAAATACGTCAAATATAATTTCTAAAGCAGCGAATGTAACCTTTAAAATTTGATTTCGATAAAATTTGATTAACTATTTCAAGAATCCGAAATATTTTTAATGAATAATAGTACAAAAAAAATATTTTTTTTTTTCAAATCAATGAAAAAATGCTCAACGAAATTCTTTGTTGTAATTTAATTAAAAAATTAAATGAAAATTCTTACCGGCAATACTGGCAGTCAAAAAACAAACGGCACAACCACCGATAAAAGCACGGAAAACCGAATCCGCGATGACTTTTCTTTTATCGGGCGCCATGATAGATAAACTTCCAATCATAATTCCCAACGAGGAAGGATTCGAGAAACCACAAATAGCATATGTTGCTATGGCCTCGGCTTTTCTGCTTTTTAATAATCCGACTTTTTTAAACTCGCCAAGTTTTTGATAAGCGACGAATTCGTTAACGATCGTTTTCAGGCCTATCAATGTTCCGACGGTTTCGCATTCGTCCCATGGGACGCCCATTACGTAGCTTATAGGAATGAATACTTTAGAGAGGATGAGCTATAAATGTATATGGTTCATTTTTTTCACGTAAATAGTTGATGTAATTTTTTAGGGTTTTGAAAATATTTAGCCTACCTCAAACGTTACCTCGGGATAACCAACGAGTTGACCCAACCAAGCAAGAATGGCATTTATAAACGATATCGCGGATACGAACGCTATTATATTCGCAACAATGCCCAAAACTAACGGAATCGCCGACAAAGCTCCTTTCGTAGCAGCATCCAAAAAACTCGTTTCCTCCCTAATAAGATTACGAAAGTTATTTTTAATATTACCTTTGAATACATATATTTTTTTTACGTCAATAACTTCAAAGAAATAACAAAAAAAAATCGTTCTAAAATTTAAAATCGAAACAATATTTTTTCAAAGAATGTTTACTCGAGCGTCAATTATCATTACAACCATCGCGTTTAATAATGCGTTTCCAATATTGCTTACGCTTTTTTTAAGGCTATGTTATTAAACTGAGTTGAACTTATTTTCGTTTCCGGATACAACAATTTAGCAAAACATAGTCCAGCCGGTGCTGACATAACCGTAGCAGTTATTAGATGCACTGGTTGGGCTCCGAACGACATATAAGCGGCCATGACAGTTCCTACAATAAATTAAAATTGTTAATTTTAACGTTTGCGAGGTAATCATTATGTTCTTTTATTTTATACCGGACGTTGTAGCAAAGCACGAGCACATAATTGCATGGATTTCCGAACCCGTCAGTTTGTTCAAATAAGGCTCTATTACGAGGAAAGATTCTGGCTGAAATAAAAAAAAAATTGTAAAACGTTAAGCATCGATTAGTTGCTTGATTGGAATATACTCTAGCCGGGAATGAACATTAAATGCATGGAATATATTCCAGTTTTTTCCGGAACACTAATTCCTTTTTATTGTACATTTTTAAACGTTGAATTCATTTTACTTAAAGAATTAAATATTCTTTTATTTAACAAGTAATTATTTTGTTATACTTATATGAAAAATTTAATTAAAAAAAAAAAAAAAAAAAAAAAGTTTCGCCCAATAAAAGTAGTTTTTAAAAGTAATATAAAAACGGTGAAAAATCGTATGCGAAAAGCGCCACTAAAACTTATCGCAATAGGAAAAAAAGTTAAAAATATTACCATTCCCAAAAATAGCGTAGTCGCAGCGTGTAATGACTCGCACACGGTAGTTCCTAAAATCATATGTAAAACCCATCCAACATTTTTAATCATAGCTTGCATTATGCCCCAGTAATATAAAATTTGTACAACGAAACTAAAGAAAAACAGCACCGGTAGTACCTAAAACTCATAATAGAAATAAATGCAGTTCAATTAGCAGAATATTAGCTTACGGTATTTAATAAAAATTATGTGTGTGTAATTTTAGTGAATATCGACTAACGGTAAAGGCGAAAATATCTATTGAGACGAGATCCTCCGAGAATATGAACATAGCACCATCTTTCGCAAAATTAAGAAAGGTTGCAATTTTCTCAGAGAGACACTGAAAGACGGACCTACCGATCGGCCATCTTATAGAAATTAATCCAAAGAAGAATTGAATAAACAAGCCCCAAACAACCGGTCTCCAATTAACCTGTGAGAAAATTTTTAAACATTTTTTAGTATTTTTTTAAACATAATGTTTTTAATGCAGTAAAAAATATTTATTTGATCAATTTTACGATAAATAAAAATTGTTATTAATTTTTTATGACGATACGTTTTTTTAAATGTTTTTACCTTAGTTGGATACTTTGAAAGTAGCCATCCTAGCGCTACTATTAGAAAAACTCCAGAAAAACCAATCAATCTACTTCTCGAATTTTTTGTATCGATTATTAAAAAGATTACGATTCCAACAAAGATCAATACAGAGATGACAATTTCAAAGTTTTTACTAATAATTAAAAAGTAAAAAAATAAATTACCATCTGTGCCGCATGAATAAAAAGTAACATCTTACCGAGAATTATAATCACAAATAATTTTAAATTCCAATAACTACCTTTTTTTTTTAACATTAGAAAATAATTGAAGGCAAGGACGACATAAATAATAAAATGGCCTACAGCGAAAACGTTTGATTCCATGTAGATAAAAGAATCTACCATAAATGAAACAGAATATTAACAATAGCATTCCATATCCGTTACACAAATTAAACTCCCGATCTTTTTCTAAAAATTTTGATTACATTAATTTAACATATAATTTTTTTTTTTTTTTTTTTTTTTAATCAAATTTGATGAAAATAGTAGAAAAAATATTAACTGAAATAAATCCAGAATATCGTAGCGTACGTGAAATAAGCTATGGCGAGAATGTTAACGATTAATAAGACAAAAAATTCGAAGGAAACATGATTTCTTTTGATGAATTGCTTAAACACGTTATTTTCTTCACTTTTCATAGCTTTCTTTTCCTGAAAACAAATTTAATTATGGTAAAATTAAAATTGAATAATTTATTTATGAAAAAAAAAAAAAAAAAAGAAACTATATTTTTAAAACTCTGTCACATAAATTGTTTAAATCAATATTTACTCATTATAATTAAAATATAATTTTTTTTTCTCTTAAATTAAACAAAAAAAAAAATCAATTTTCATTCAGATATTTTGCTGTCGCGATGTTCTTATTTTTTCTTACAGCAATCAAGATAACAAAATAAGTATAATTATCACGTACCAAAGATAAAATTTTTAAATTATACGATTGCCTGTTAATAAATTAGAAGCTTATATTCCAATTTCATAGTGTCTTTTTTCTCATTTATTTTAAATTATTATTTTTACATAAAATAACTTACCTTATCGTCTACGTCGTGTGGCATTTCAATTGCGTTAATATTTTCAGTGAAATCGCCTTCCTACAATAATCCCAAATATTTAATCATATCGTAAAAATTATTTGAAAAATAAATTTTTTTTCACTTCGATCACCTCATTGTAACCTTTATTACTAATTCCTGCCAACATTGTTTTTCTTTGATACTCGATAAAATGTTCACTTTTAACAGTATTTATATCGACTTCGAATGCGCCGAAATATTCCGCATGTTAACCTAAAACTGTTAACAGCGACGTTCTAAATAATAGATAATAACACAAGTACTTTGCGCGCCAACTTAATACAGATAAAATTATTCAAGCCTTTGTCTGCATTATTTTAAAGGTACATATCTTACAGTAAGTTTTTCGAAAAATTACGTCAATATCGATGGCGTAAAAATTATGAGCAGTGAAACATGTACAGTTATTATTCCTTAATAATCATTACAAAACATAAGCGCCTAGGCTATTAAAAAAAAAATTATCCATGAAATTTCACTTCATTTATTATTAAAATAACAAAATAAATTGAATTTTTTCTTCTTTAAATATTACGACCTATATGTATTAGAGGAGATTCTCAGATACACTGGAATATCCAACAAATTTTCACCTGAGATATTCTTATCGATGATTTTTATCTACAATATATATATATATATATATATATATATATATAAAGTTTTTCTTGTATAAAGTTAAGTCAAAGTATTTCGGAAACATAATTTTTTATGCAAACAAATCATTGAAACGAAAAAAAAAAAATTTGTTTACGACCCATTTTTAGCAATAAAAATTAATATTATTTTCACTGCATTTAAATAATTAAAAAATAAGAAAACCAATTGTAAAAATATTTTCATTCTTTTTGTGACTAATTTATATGTGTGTCTGTGTTTTTCTTTTCGATAAAAAAAAAAAGGTTAAATTTTTAAAAGTACAATAAATATTATTCGAAGACAAAAGAATATAAATTAAAAAAAAATGATGAAAGCAGCAGTTACTTGCAATAAATAACGAATTTAAATAGAGCTGAGAGATCGTCGTTGTACATAATGTATCCACAAGTATGCGGAAAAAATCCGCATAGACGGAGCCGGATTATCGTGCTCACTTTTGATATTTATTTATCTTACCTCCGGTAGTGTATGCAAAAGAGAATAAAAAAAAAAAGAAAAAGGAGAAGATGAACGATCGTAGGAGGACATATCGCGTAATCGCGATTGTATATATTCCCCTCGGCCACCCACGGAAATCTACAATTCAAAATCTCGTGCTCGGTCTCGGAGAATGAGAAACAAAAAAAAAAAAAACAAAAAAAAAGCTCCGCAAGATTTCTAATCTCCCGATAGATCGCAAGAAAAGGGAAGCTGTCGCCGCCGACAAAGCGAGAGAGTATAGCAGCGCGCGAGTTACGCCAGGCGTCACTACCGCCTTCACAGCGAATTCTTAATCTTCGTAAGGCACGAGTTTACGCTGAGCTGTGGATTTATCTGAATTATAAATCTACTCGCGGCATTGTAAATGCCGCGCGTGTACGGACCGATGTGATATATATGTATATGTATGAATGTATGCATAAAAAGTTAAGAAAATGCGAGTTGGATTACGTAATGATAGATCGATTAAATGTCGTTTTCGAATCGAATTTTTAATTTTTTACGTAAACTTTTGATGCTCGATATTATAGATCGTAATGAGAATCTGTACTTGATAATTTTGAAAATTTAATGTTTACTTTATCTAACATTATTGCTTTGAGATTATTGACGATTATGATCGTCGAAGCAAATTAATATGCTTTTCCATTTAGTAAATTAGTTTTTATTTACTTTATTGTATTATATTTTTTAAATTACATGATTTTAATAAACTTAATTGCAGTAAGATTTTTATTTAGATTTATTATCAGATTAAATTTTAATTGTATCATATACTTTATCTCGCATGTATGCATATCGTAAATAGTTTGATTTTTTCAATAAAATAAATTAATATAAGAATATCTTTGTAACAAATACAAGTGCGTTTTAAATACATTTTTTTTTAAACTAAAACGTTTCCTTTTATTATTATTATAAAAAAAAGTTTTATTTGAATATTTCAAATATCTTTTGGGTACCTACATGTTTTAGAGCAAAATATATTTTTTGTTAAAACAAAATAATAGCACTTCATTAATATTATATCAATATTCTTGCTAATTATGACCTGGTTTATTATCAAACAAGATCTCGGAAACAAATTTTTACAGACTGTTCATTTTTCTTTAAACATCGGGCAGGAAGAAAAAAAAAAAAAAAGATACATTCCAAACGATAAGCTTCCATTTCATAAGCGAAACTTGAGAAAAGTCAAAACTCAACTCTTCCGCCAGCGACTTCCGAGGCTTCGAAACTGTAAGATTTAATTCTTCTTCTCAAATGCATCTTCCGCGCCGACGCAAACGTATAAAACCAAACAACTCTCTCGTCGAGTCCTTGGCGCGAATTAGACGCAAGCGATAAATAATGGAATAAGACCGGACGAAAGAAAAAAAAGAAAGAGAGAGAGTCGCGCGCTCGCCACGCGCAAAAGCGGATCTGCACGATCTAATACGGGTCTGGAAAAACGAGATTCTTCGTCGCGGATGCAGACGGACGACGGATTAAAAAAAAAAAAAGAAGATGCTGCCATTACGGCGTCTATTCTCGTGAAAATGTAAAAAAAAAAAAAAAAAAAAAAAAAAAACTGTTAAAACGCATCGCGCGTAACTGGAACACGCGCGCTTACACACGCATGTCGGAAATACAGAGAAAAAGAAATACAAGGAGGATTCTTTTCACCTGTAACAAGATTACTACGAGTCTCGTCATCGATACTAAAAGAAGAGATGAGACCACGCCACGCGCCTTGATTTTTATCCGCTGTTTCACTTTCACGCGCGAGCCCATTCCTTGTAACTTCCGATAGTTCGATTTATATACGGATGGATCGAGAGAATTTTGAGAATTCCACGTCTGTTAACGTCTACTTCGATGAAAGTAGCGGTTTTGAAGGATTCGATGAAAAAAAAAAGTAATAAAGGGTGAACCGACAAATTTGAAATTCCAGGTCGAAATGAGATTCCAAGAATGGTACGTGGAAGATGCGTGATGCGATTCTTCAAACATTTATGATTTAGAGTCATATACATTTGTTATTTTTATGTTAATAAATTCTTTTCGATATCGAAATATCGTATTCGGTAGATTGACGATGTGCAACACATCGCGGATTCTTTATATTTTTACGAGAGTTAACAATTATAAAAGTAACAAAGTAAAGAGCCAAACGACAATTTTTAAAGGTATACGCAGAAAAAATTTATAAATATTTTATTCGTATTTGCCGAGTTATAATTTTCGTTGGCAATAAAGTGAGCGCGCTCGCGCGGGTTATTTACCGCGAAATCTTTGCGCCTTAAAATAAACGCCCGAGCGAACGACGCAAAAGGAAACGCGTGTCGCGCGAAAACTATAATTCTCTTCCTAACGAGACAAACGCTCTTTTTCAAGAAAGTCCGCTTACCGATGCGAAGCCTCGTCGTTTCGTTTAATTCTCACATGTCCGCGGCGAAAGTCCCTCCACCTTTGCTCGATAAATTTCCGATCGACTCGTGACTACGTCGTTTTCTTCGATCTTCCAGACGCTACCTTTGTACGTATACATCCAAAGGCATACCTGAATTTTGATGAACTCTCTTTCCGGAATAGTACAGCAACGGCATTATACTTCAGAATTTTTATGCAAACGATTTTTAATCTCGACAAGCGTTCACATGGAAATTTTTTCGACTTATACAAAACTTCTTTTCTCGGTTACGCAAAGAGCGAGTTTTTGATGTTTTTTCTCGAAGCCAAAGAAGTGGTTATTGCAATGGGTTTATGTGTACTTGCATCAAAGGGACGATTTAAATTATTACTTTTAGTTAATTGTTTCCATGTGTAAATAAATTTTCAAGAATAAAATGTGTATTTATTGATTTATTTTGTCATAATTTAATCGATATGTATAACGTAAACAGCAAAAGTTATCACAAATATCAATAAAATTTTATTATCGATGTTTCATAATTTTCTTAGAATTATATAGAAAAATTAATAAAAATCGTTAATCGAAATTAATAGATTAGATATTAAATTGATTTTAAATTTTATTCGATATAAGCCATATAGGTATTGTTTTTAGAATAATATTATCTGGATACTATAATTATTAAATTTATATCATTTTGACCAATCAAATATATAAAGAAGATTTAAGGTAATTTACTCATCTTTATTTTAATCGTCATCTTAAACGATGATCAAAATTTTGAACTTGTAAACAGTTCTTCAATCATATGATTTTATCAATAAAGTTCGCTTTTTGAAACATAAAAATAATGAAAGACCTCGATAAACGAATAAAATTTATGAAAATTTTATCTTCGAAAAAGAGTGACCTAAAAATCTTTCAAGCCGCTTACGTTGCACCAACATTGAAAAATAAAAAAAAATAAATAAATAAAAGAAAAGAAAAAAAGCGAGAAAGAAAGAGTCGCGTGCTCCGCGTTATCAGAGCCGTCCCGTAGTAATACCGCGCGCAAGTCGTAGTATACGTAGTATCCAAAGTAGTAACAGTAGTACATACCTATATTAGGTACAACTTCGTAACGAGGTAATTTTAAACGACAATAGCGCCACATGCATCGTGTGGCACGTTGTTTAAACAAACGTGAGAAAATTATGCGACGATGAAAGATGGACAAAATGTGTAAGGAAGATATTAAACGTAAAGTGGAGATCGGATGTATTATAGAAGCGCGCGAGACGTTATCTAAGGTAAACGAGACGCGACGGTATTAGCGTTGCGCGTTTACGCTGGAATTTCACGTTTCCATTTTTATACATTTTTTTTTCGCAACCGATCTGCCCGGATATCTTGTGATTTAATAAATTAATGCGAATTAAAGGAAATAAATAGATCGTTGTATAAGGTATGAAAAGGATTTAAAAATTTTTTTCATTCGACGTTTAAAAACATTTGCAATAAAAATATTAAATTTATTTTTTGGCTCGAATAAAAAAAATTAGAAATATTAAAACATGAAGGTATTTACGAGTGTATCAGTTTACAGCTGTTTTGCCAGTTTAATCTAGTTTTGTCTTGAATCACTTTGTACCATTTAATCTTCTTAAAATAAATCTTATCCAGTTTACTCATTTATTATGTTAGACTGTGATTGAAACATAAATTTTAGAAAGGTGAAGGAAATAAAACCCTCCTTTCCATAATCTAATTAAACATATACATGTAAAAAGTAATAAAAAGATGTAATACTCGTTATCTTCGAAAAATCTTATAAAAAATTAAACAACCTTAACCTAATTATTCGAAGAGTTAATCGTCTTAGCGTCGATCGACATCGAAAAACTAGACGCCAATTGGAAACCTCGCCGGCAGACGTGGCGTCTATTATAACACCCATCGTCATAAAGAAGTAAAACCACGACGCAAAATCGAGCGTCTAGCCGAAACTTAACAGACGGCCGCGCACCTTCGACATGTATACATATCTCGGATGAGGTATTTAGTCTACGATTGGTATATACAATGTGCGTTGATATATTTATAAACACGCGGAGAATTTTTCGACGCGTGCGGGCGAAAAAAAAATAACGAAAAGATCGACATCAATGAAGATTCGTAAACTGAAAGTTTGAAATTTTGCAATATCTCGTAATTCTAATTTACGATCAGCCTAAAACTCTTCTCTATTTATTAATAATATTTACCAAAATTCGTAAATAATGTTTTTCGAATGTTTGAATTATTATTTATGTTAGACGTTAAATATAGAACCGTGCGTGAGTTTTATTGTAAATTTTAAAATTTACGATGTTTTTCAATTAAGCAATACGATGCAATTTTCCTTGAAAATCTTTTATAGGTACTAATGCTGGTGAAAATTTTATATCTACCCAATTATAGATTTTTAGAATTTATCCGTTTCAATCGGTAATAAAATTATTAAAATATACGTCATAGAAATATAATATATTTAGTAAAAATTAATTTATAAACCAATAATTATGCATATTTGGCAATAACTAAAAAAATTAACATCTCCGATATAACTTCAAATTCGCGCTCTCACATGCCGAGGGATTAAGAAATATTTCATGAAATCTTTCTGTCATCAAGATATTTTTCGTTATGTTTTACGACGTATGAAAGACAAAACCGCACACATCGCCAGATGTATAAATTGCAGTCTAAAGGCAAATCCGACGCGAAAGTATTATACCAAGATTGCCAATAAGACACTCGAATGAAACCAGATTTTTTCATTGATATTTTACACGTAATTTTCAAATTGTTTCGCATGCCCATGCTGTATCGAGGAAGGGAAGAAGTCGGATAGAATCGCATGTCCGAGCAATAAAAAGCATCTTCTATTACACGACGAGCGTGCATGGACTTCTCGGCCGTGCAATTTTTTTATTCTTTCTTTGTAATAACCAAGCTTAAATTGCATATCAATTGTAAATCGAGAATGATTTTGTTTTTTCTGTCTTTTTTTTTTATCTTGTTTTGTTTTGTATCATCTTCTTTTTTATTTTTTCCGTTTCATCTTCTGTTATTCGCGGTGTTTTCTTTGAAGTTTGAAGTTTGATTAAAGGGTAAAAGAAGTTACCTGTCAGTGAAGTTTGACCGTAATTACAGAGAAGAGCCGTCTTCGTGATTACTAAAATTCATTTTTTCTCGGTTTAATTTTATTGTATTAAAACAATTCGATACTTATTAATTGTATTGAGAAAAATATTCTTTTGATTACCCGAGATTACTTTTTGATGAACACGCTCATTTTAAAACGAGTTATGAAGTTGTAAAATTAGGGATAAGAGTATCGCGTAAACTGAATGAAATTGTATATACTAATGTATGCGAGTTATTGAGCAAATACTTTACGAAGTTTACGATCATTCGTTTAAAAAATAACAGGTGCAGCAAAAGTTGTTTTTCGTTAATTTAAGTAATATTACTAACAGCGTCAAATAATGCATTAAAAATTTTCAAAAATTATAACAAAAATTAATAAATATTTTATGGTAAATAATTATAATCATATTATAATGAAACAGATTTTTATACACCGATCGAGATACATTCATACACATTCAACAATAAGCTTAAAAAAGTATTTTTTAAATCGTCGAAAAACAAAACTATACGCGTCACAGCAGAATACAACACTCTTTTCGGTCATTTCCATTTCACATTTGCTACCATCTATAAATTATTAAATAACTTAACTAAATTTTCAATTCAAATTTTTTAATGCAAATTCTTAAACGTAACAATGTAATTTATGACGTTCTTTATTTTTGAATAAAAATGTAATCAAAAACAAGTGGTTTGACAAAAATCGTCCCAAAAACATATACATATGAGTACGGCGAGCGCCATGAAGAATAAGGGAACGGAAAACGACACAGACGAGGAAAGCAGCCTTGGTGCTCTTAACCCAAACTCGTGGTACGTTTCTATATTTTTCTCGCCACGACGTTCGGTCGTTTATGCACGCATACACATGCAAAAGGGGGTTAGGTTAGGTACGGTATCCCTACCGGTATCTCCGGGAGGCGCAGACGTATACAAACTGGCCACTCGCCAGTTCTTATCTAGGTTTACAGGACCGAGGGCGCGTCGTAAAAAATGCGACCGAATTTCTCCCCTCTGTGTGTACATATCTATGTGGCGTCTTTTATTATAGACACTATATACACGAAGACGCACACACACACACACACACACACACACACACACACACACACACACACACACACACACACACACACACACACACACACACACACACGCACACGCGCGCGCGCGCGCATAAGGAGAGCGAGGGCAACGCGACTCGCGGAAGTCGGAGTTTTCGCTAACTCTTTTTCTCTCTCTTTCTCCCGTGCGCGCGCGCGCGCACACACGCCTCGGAAACATTAAACTCCCTCCGACAGCTGCTGCTGCGAAAAATTGATCCTCGCCGTCGGCAACGCGGTTAAAGCAGCGCGGCGGTTCCTTCTTCTTTATTATTTTTTTTTTTTTATCTCCTCGTTCATCATCTCGCCATCATCATCAACATCTTGCGCGATAAGGCTTTATATATGGACATGACTCGTTTTCTTCCTCAACTTCTTTCGTTGCTACTGCTGCTGCTGCTGCTGCTCCTGCTTCTTCTTCGTCTTCATTTTCCCGCGCGCGCGGTGTCTTATCTTCTCCTTCTCCCTACTCTCTCTCTCTCTCTCTCTCTCTCTCTCTCTTTCTTTCTGAACTCTCTTTTACATTTCATCGCTCGAAGCATTTTAAAAAATGAATTGCTGATTAATTTGATGCCGCGCTATACCTTACGTTGCTTATCTTGTAACTTTTTATTTTCTTAAAGCAAGATAAACAATTTTAATTTATTGGGTAAGCTTGGAAACAGTCGTTAAAATTATTGTTAACCCTTTAATATTCGAGGCTTCAGATTTTATCTAAGTAAAATTTATATATTATGGGAGCATTAAAAATGATGAATGATCGGTACATTTATATATTTTTAAACGGATAAACAACTTTAATGTTTTGAAATTTTATAATCCCTTTAAAATATTTTATCCGCTATAAATTAATAACCTTTTTTTTTAACCGAAAAATCGTCTCAAGCATCAAATGTAAGTAAAAAAATTTCACTTTTGAAATTGTACTTATTTTTTTACTTTATTTTTGCTCTTGTGAATACATAATTTACTTTTCGAAAAATTAGATGTTTTGAATTTAGCAACTTTTTTAAATCTAAATTTTCAATTTTCATTGGCAATTTTCAAATATAAATTGACATTACTCCGTTATCCCGAAACCTAATTCGGTATAACTATTTATTTAGGTTTTATAAATAAGTACACAATGGTATTTTCTTGTATTTTTTTTTTTTTTTTTTAATTTAATTATTAAATGCAAACGACAAGCATATTCGCCCGCTGCTCTCTTGACGTTTGCTCGAGAGCTGCTGAACAAGAAACAACTGATACACAGAAATGTTTACATACTCTAGAAAAACAATATTCTTTTCAAGACCAACCCCTTTTTAGCTGTAGAGGGAAAAGTAGGCCCTTTATTGGCAGAAAATGGGGAAAACTATGAAGATAAAAAAAAGAATCATTATAATTTGAACGGTATTTTTTATTGCGGTCTTACTATACATGACTATTGTATGTAGCCCATGTGTTTATTTCTTCAAAATAAACATAACGATAGGTTATCCTTTTTTCCCTAGCTGGTCATAGAAAGAATATTCTTTACTATATAATAAGCTGTGTTTTTAAACAGCATTTAAAGAAATTTTAAAAGTATCGTTTTTATTCTATAATATATGAAAAGAAAAACATTTAAAGTTTTAAGTTTTTTATGGCAAAAACAAAAATTATTTATTGAATTTGAAACATATAAATTTTAAATCCATTGTTTAGAAAATATACGTCATTTTGTTATTATTTTAATACTTTAACACAACGGATAATTAATTATCCCCTTTGGGCTTTTTATTACAAGTTTATTAAAATTTTTCAATCATCTTCTTTTAAAAAAATTTTTGGTCAACGCCTACTGATTAATTTAATTTTAATGTCTTATTTGTTTTTAAATATGACCCCATCGTGCATTAAAAATTTATTCACATAAATTAAAAAAGAAGAAAAATTAATCGACTCATTTCGCAAGAATAATTATTTAACCAACGTTAGCATATCCGTAATAGGTTTTTAATTATAGAGAAAAAGATTATGAAATTTCTCAATAGATGAACACAAATTCGATAAAATATTTGATTAAAACTATAGTCCGCAGTTAAAAGAATGTGAAAAACGTTCGATTCGTATATGATCCGTGAAGTGCGGTAACGCGATAATAACATTAAAATCCAAAATTCATCGGGTAGTACACCTCTACAACACATACCATCTCGCTTACTTTATTTCTTTCTTTCTCTTTTCTGCGCGCGCGCGCGCGCGATCTCCTCCATCATCATCATCTTCCACTTCATCTCCATTTTCTCTCCCTTATCTCCTCTCGCTCGGCTCGCCGTCTTTTTTGTGCGGCTCGCTCGCGCTCATCCGGAATGACGCGCGCGCGCTCACTCGCCGACACGGCAGAAATCTCCCCGTCTCTCCTCTTCCTCCTTCCCCTTTCTCCCCCCGTTCCTCCTCGTCCGTAGCTTGCGCCGTAGTATCCATCACAGACTGCAGCCGCGCACGCGATACCCGGAAAGGTGTCTCGGATTTTTTCTTTCCCTTCCTCGCCCCTCTTCTCTTTTGCCTGCCTCTCTCTCTCTCTCTCTCTCTCTCTCTCTTGGCCTCTATCTTCTTTTATATACACGCGTTTTTTTTTTCCTCTCTTTACTTTTTTATTATTCTTTTTCTTCTCTTCGTCGGCGCGTCCCGCTTTTTATGTACGCGGTTTATCGTCTGTGTATGTGTGTATGTGTGCGTGCAAGCATATCTACATACGCGCAAAAGCTGCAAAGTTCGATCGTTGCTGTTTTTTTTTGTTTTATTCCGCGCGATTAATTAGCCCGCAGGGATTCCGCTTTTTTTTATTCTCGTTGCGAGTGCTTGTGTTTTCTCGGCGCGCTCGATTTGCCACCGTAACGCCGTGTAGTTTTGTGTCGCGTCGTCGTCGTCACCGCTCAAGTATTGCGTAGTACCAGTCGCTCGGCCCTCGAATGTACAGGTTGATGTACGACTTGTAAATATAACGCGAAAGGACACACCGAAAGGATGGAAAAAAAATTATTAGTTCTCGATAGTGAAACCATTGAATCAAACTTTGTATCAGTGATGATTGTTTTTAACAACTATATTTTTATTTTCAATAAATTTGTTTCAAAAAAATTATTGCGAAATACAGTTTAAAAAAAAAAAAAAAAAAAAAAAAAAAAACAGAAACCTGTTATAATCTATAATGTAATTTATTTTATATATTTATGTCAAATAAACATGCTACAAAAATTATGAAATTATAATTCGATAGTAGAAACAAAATAAAATATCATTATAAGCTGTAAATTATAATTAATTTTATAATTTTACCAATGTAAAATATTATCAATGGTGATATATTTAATTCAAAAAGACGCGTTACCAAATGGTATACTATAAATAAGCCCGAGACGAGAAATCAGTAAAGCCATATATAATTACATTATTCACTGTTATGTATCCAATAACGCACATTAATAAAGTAACTGCAAAATGCAATTATTCATTTATTTACAGTTTCCACCTGAGCTCGTGTTTGATCGACGATTTGTATAGTGAACGAGTGAACGTAGGAGAAAAGAAACCTAATAATAATGGCGAGGTATGATTAATACATTAAAAATGAGCGCTTTCATCGTAGTATTGAGTCATTCGTTACGGACCACAGTGCGATAATTCAGTGAAACGAGGATCTTTATCTCTATCTTTCTTTCCCTTCTCTCTCTCTCTCTCTCTCTCTCACTCTCTCTTTCTGTCTCACACTCTCTATCTTTCTTATTCTTAGCTCGAAATGATTTGCGGCTCACGTGCACGACTCCTTTCCCAGGAAAGTCATGTGTATATACAGATATATATGTATACAAATATACAGTAGTATATGTATAATATAAACGCAGATGTATGTGCACGTCTGGCAGGCGTCTGCGCGGTCGCCTAGAGAAAGAGACAGAGAGAGAGAGAAAGAAACAGAGAGAGAGAGAGAGACAGAGAGAGAGAGTGTCCGAGAGAGAACTCTTAAGAAATATTCCGCGAAGCCAACAGGTATATTATAATGCGCTCTTTAATCGTCGCCGCATTGTATACCTTCCACACTCTATCTCTTTCTCTCTCACTCTGACTGTCTCACTCGTGGTTATCCGATTCACGCGGCTAATTACATACGGCGGCAGAAGACCCTCGACCTTCGCCCGGGCACGAGCGGAATTTCCTGTATACGTATCTTCTGTGTATATACATATATGAATCTGCAAGTATATAAATATATATATATATCTGGACGAGATGAGTATACATAGAAGAAAAGAATAAGAGGAAGGCCGGAGAAGACAGAGATAGAAAGAGAGAGAGAGAGAAGGCTTGTGCGACGACGATTTCACGTGACGATGGTCGCTTTTTAATGAATAGCTCCGGCGCTGGCAGATGCACCGGATACGGGACGATGATCCGTCTGGAAGCCGACTTCGTTTCCTTCTTGTTTTTATTTTTTCTTTATTTTTTCCTACTTTTTTCGGAATCTTTTTCAGGTGTCAATGTGTTACCGCAACCCCAAACCTTCCTTCTTCTCTCCCCTCTTCTTATTCTCTCTCTCTCTCTCTATCCCTCTTACTTGTTTTTTTCTTTTTAATCCTTTCAGCGAGATTGCTACTTGTATTGTCTCGCTCTTTTTTTTCTCCGTTGGTTTTTGATTTTTTCTCTTTGCTAAGGTATGTATAAGTAATAAAGCACATGTTACGTCAGGTATTGAGGAATTTTCTTTTACTGAACATCACAATTTAATAATTATACTGTGGCTTTCGCGTAATGTCTTCTTTAACAATAATTGACTTTGAAAAGTATCATTTCTGAGAGATAAAATTACGTTATAAAAAAATGACTTTCGCGTTTAAAAAATACTATTAAATAATGTAATTAAAAAACTTTTTTTTTTTTTGTAAATTTCTGTATAAAATAATTTTGTAATACTTGGAATTACGTGCAATTACAAAATACTTCTAACCGAAATTTTTAGGGTTAATACATTCGCGGTGGCAAATTTACCGTAAATTTAAATACTCGTATAAATAATAAGACCGCTAACTATTCTCATTTGGTCAAGTGGTAGATCACTATACCATAACTCCCAGAATTACTTTAATGTTGCAATTTTATTTTCTAGTAATTTTCGTGTCCTAATTATTTTCACTTTGTCGCACAAGAATTATAAATACCGTTTCTAAGTTTCTTGCGGATAAAATAATGTACATTTGATAAATGTCGTTATGCGCTAACGCACTAATCCATGTTATGCTACTTCTAACTACTGAGTAAGAGGAGTTGTAGCACACGATTAACTAATGCGAACTGTAAAAGTAGTTGCATCCGGATTTTACTCATACTTTCTAAATATTGACAATAATTTATTTGCTACTCTAGTTGTAACGATAGTTTAAAAATTAAATTATAAATAAAATTATTTTCGTTTAATTTTGTTTTTGTTGCTATTATTTTAACAATTTCCATACGTGCCTTTAATATTTTTTAACAATAATAAATTATATTAAATATAAGATTTATAAATATTCTGTTGTATACTCACACATTTAAAATAAAAAATTTAAACGATATTCTCAGAGTATACAAAAACGATACAGATTGCGCTTAAAAAAGCTCTCGACCGAATGGGAACGTTCGGACGGCATAAGTTACAAAGCTGCTGAGCCGAGTAAACGTCAAAAGAGGCATAGAGAGCGCATCGATCTCTCGGCGATCTCTCAACGAGTTAATGCCGCAAACCGCGTGGGAGTGAGCTTGCGCAACCGTAGCGCAACCTAAGCCCACGGCAACAAAATAAATTACACATTCGCCGAGAAGACGGAGACGAAGAGAAAAGGAGGTACACGACGCATGCAAAAAAGCGCTACTCGTGAAATAAAGGAGAAGGAAGACTAAGACTAGGAGTCGAAGAGAGGGATGGAGGAAGAGGAATACCTCGTTACTCGCGCTTCTGTGATACTCGTCGTAGTGATTCCGGGAACCCGGAGGCTTATCTCTCACCTCGGGGGCGTATTACAATGCAAATTGCATCGCGCGCCCGTTCGCTCGGCCGCACGACCGACCAGCCGAGGCTCGATCGCGTCGCCCGGAATTTCAATCTTTTCTCTCGCTCTCTCTCTCTCTCTCTCTCTCTCTCTCTCTTTCTCTTCTTGCTCGCTCCCGCTACTCTCGTTCTCTTCTTGCACACTTGCGCTTAACCCCCACCTCGCTATCCTCGATCTTTGTTCAATTCCTATATACTTGTTGAGTTAGCGTTTTTGCGAGTATGCAGAGACCCTTTACTGATACAGGCTTGTCCTATTCTTCATAAAGATACTAGTATGTTTTATTTTTGATCATCATAGTATTAGATTGAAAATTAAACTTAATATGATGAAAATTAAACATTAAATGAATTCATTTTTTATAACAATTATTAGTCTCGTTTTACCACGTGAAGTACTACTACTTTTATTTTAACTGACTACTTTATTTTACATTAACTGATTTTTTTTACATAAATTAAGATCTAAAGAAAAAGTTTTACAAACGTACAAAAACGAAACGATAAAAGACTCATGTAAAATCAAAGAATCAAATTTACAATGTATACGAGTCTCGACGCCGATGTTTTAAAACCCGATAAATTATGCGTGGGCGTATTGTTATTTACTCGTTCGATCGTGGAACTTACAAATTTGTTATTGGTTTACCGGCGGCCATGCGGATGAGCAGTCGAAAAGATCCGACGGCTGATAATTATTGCCCAACGCGTCGACCTTTGCCGACGAACTTTCAGTGAATGGCATTTTTCGATGTCAGATTAGTCGCGCAGACGTCTGCCTTCGAAATATCGTTCGTTAAAGATAACGCGGGAAAAAGAAATAATGGGTTTTTTTTTATCTATTTCTCTCACTTTAAATGCAGTTTTATTGAGTTTGAATGAAAGTAAAAGATGTCAAAAGTTATAAATTTTTATTTAATAATATTTTAATTTAAAGAAATTTTCTTTTCTTTTTTTTTTTAAATGACGTGACTCGATATAATCTTACCTTTCAATAATTTGTAAGTAATACTTGTACAATTGCCTCTCTAAACTACTTATATAAAATTACCCTTTAGAGGTCTTTTAGAGAGGTTCTCCTTTAACAGGTTGCGGTTTATCGGCAAAAAATTCAAGAGAATCATCCTCCCTCCCTCCGGTCTTCGAGAGGTTCAATACAGTAGCCGATAAAAAAGGACACGGATAGGTTTCAGATTTCCCGCGGATATCGGCTGGACACGTACATGTATATAGACATACGATAACCGGCCGAATGTCGTACGAACAAATGGACGCGCGTAACAGGAGAGCCGAAAAATAGTATATTTTCGGCCGACGTTAAAAAGCACATCGATCGAATGCAGAAGCGACCAGTTTGAAATCGATCCCTCAAATCGAATTCACGAGCACTTTTCTCTCTTTTTATTTTCTCATCTCTTCTTCGCTGAATGAAACGAGATGGTAATTATTAACTCTAACCATACGCCCGGTTAAATTTGAATGAGAGAAAAGATTGTGTTACTTTACACTCCGTGAGCGCGACTCCGTGAAATTTCAAGATTTGAGATTTGCAAAATAAATTGGAGAAACTTTTTTCCCTCGTCCCGATTCTTTAAACCTCTGAATATATCTCTATAACGAGTGGCGTGCGTTTTTACTCTGCAATTTAAAATTTTTATAAAAAAATTAAAAGCGGGGTTATTTTTTTACTTTTAACATTTTACATTGCTTTTAGCTGTATAAATGATTTATGTACGTCATTTACGTTCGTCGTTTACCGTCTGTAATGAGTATTTAAAATTTATTTCAAAATAAGATTTAACACAATACTTTTTTTCGATGCAATTACATTTTGTTTTCAATTTCTTTTTTTTTTTCCCAAATTATTTTGCAGTTGCAATTCATCAGAATGCAACGATTTTTTCTACCGCGTACAGCAACAAAGGACTTAATTATCGAACAATTTTTTTTTCAGCGCGTAACCATTACAAACGACAAAGGTGAGTCAAATTTCCGTCGCAAGAAAAAAACTCTCATCTAACCACCGCCGCATTAAATCATCGTCGAAAAAGCCAACCCTCAAAAATGTAGAGAGTAAAAGAAAGCGAGTAAGAAAGAGAGAGATTGAGAGAGAGAGAGAGAGTTAAAAAGGCACGCGCATTATCGGCGGCCTGCATAAAAGCAAAAGAAAAAACAAGAGTTAGGGAGGTAAGGAATGGGGGAGGGGTACAAGGGAGATCCAAGCGTGCAACAACGATTATATACGACTCTGTCACCGAGTAACCAAACAACAATTTGATTCGCCGAGGCGGCATTATTTATTTTGGTACGTCTAGACGCCAGATTGTCTGTCCCCGTCGTCGTAGTCGTCGTAGTCGTCCGGGCTCTTGTGGCTCCTGCTTCTCTCTTTCTCTTTCTCAACCTCTTCTCTTCCTCCTCATCTCTCTTTCTCTCTCTTCGCGTGTACGACTATATATACAACGCCGCTGTACCCGATAGCCGCAGACAGTCAGACATGACGTCAGCAACGACGTCGTGCCGTCGTGTATACATAGATATATATGTACGGGGAGTAGTGGTGAACAGCCCGCGGCCAGACTTTTAGGTCAAATTGCATGTACGTACGTACATATACGTGGTACATATACGTATGTATGTGTACATATAATACGTGTACACGTATGTTTTACGATCGGCGAACGAGCGCGAAATTACTGTAGAGATAAAGCAAAGAGGAGTCGATTCCACGCGTGACGTCACTTGTTGCTTTCTTGCAACTTGTCATTAAGATCGAACATCGGTCGTTAAACAAATTTGAATATTCTTATCCTCCGCGGGGCTCGTTTTAATTAGTTGCTCACTGTTTGCAATCAGGTCGAGGGAAAAGAACAGGTACGCGAACACTTGGCAAAATTCTGAGATTTATTACCTTTTCAGGGCGCGCTCTTTCTCCGGTGCGCTAGCGTGCAAAAAATTCTCGAGGAAATTAGGTTTTTGCTTTAAAAATTGACTAAACGAAATAAAACGAAGTGGTAACCAGCGATCGAATTTCTAGAAAGATAATTTACCTTATATCGCTTTTTTTCTTCTTCTTCCTCTTCTTTTCATAAACAAATGAACCGTTGCAAAAAATTATTTCTTATTTTAGCATTACTTTTAAATTCTTAACAAAAAAGGTTTTACGACATGTAGTAAAACTCAATAACACTAAACTTTTTAAAAAAAATTTTATTTTTATGTAAATAACCCTTGAGAGAAAAAAAAAAGAAAGAAAAAAAAAAAGATTACCAAAGCACATCGGAAGATACCAAAAATAAAAACAAAAAGAACATATTATTTGAGTTGTGTGTATATATGTATATATGCACGCTTGCACGTGTAACCGAGTTAAACAGCACTGAAACATAAAATCTCTACCTAGGGATACGATGCCAGACAAACATAGTTTCTTAATTACAGGAAATAATTATAACACTCGCAGGATTTTTGCCTTCATAATAATCATCGCGTCACCGCCCTTTTAATTAAATGCAACGAAAAAAGAAAATAATTCAAAATAATAATTTACTGAAATTATTAGTTTAAACTTTTAATAATTATTTATCGACGTATTAATAATTTTAATTTAATATCTATGTATCAAACAAATTTTTCTATTCCGTAATTACACAGTGTAGTAACAAAACTCCATAGAATGTACCGATCACTAGAATGATAGCCGCCGGTATTGATCCAACATCGAGAAGTTTTAAATTCTTTTGAATTTCGGATTTAGTTGCAGACATTATACATTATTTTGATTTACACTGAATTATCCCAGTTTTTATTCAGTGAGTAGAGTGAATCTATGTCAAAAATCTTCTTCGATTCGTCCATTAACAACGGTGAACTTTTTTCGTGTCGTGAACCCTTTACGCTTTTGTTTTTTGTTTTTTGTTTTTTTTTTTTTTTTTTCAAATTTTTCGTTGAAAATTATTTTTTCTCATATTTTTTCGATTTATTAAATATTGAAAAAAATGCGCAATAAAATTACACGAATAGTATATACTATTAAAATAACATATGTATTTAAAATTTATCTTCTCACTTTGTTTTACAAAAAACAAGTCAACCATAATTTAGTTTCTTTCGATCTGAAAGATTAAAAACAATCTCATAGTTGCAAATAAAAAAAAAAAAACAAAATGCATTTCAACTTTTTCATTCACTTTAAAAGATATATCTGTAGGTCGTAAACATATATCCTGAAGGGTTGAAATTGAATAATTTAAATTTGTATTCCAGTAATCAAAACTTTCACCGCACGTCCACGTTTTTGTGCATAAATTTTTATGACATTTTCAATTTCCTGCTTCGCTCTGGGAAAAATAAAAAATAAAAGCAAAGTAAATTTACATGTTAACTAAGAGAAGAAATTCCAACAACTAATCAATCGATGATTTAAATTTAAAACGCACGCGTCGATACAATAAAGGACTTCGATAAAGGACACTTTAAGAATAGAAGATAAGACGATGGTATATCGGTATCGTTGAAAAACTAAACTATTACGACGCGTAAATAAAACGCATATAGCTCCTTTATTTTCCGCGTGCACGTGAAACGAATTCGATGACCGGAGTCTCCTTCGCAGAAGTGAATTCTTTTGCAAGAAAGACGAGAATGTGACGAAACGTTTTTAAAATGCGACGCAATATACCCACTGATTTTTCTGACTTCTGAAACGATCATTTTTCTTTTATACATTCTTTATTATTATTATTATTATTTTTTTTTTTTGTCTTTTTATTCTCAATTTTTCTTTTTGCATATCATTGATCAAGTTCTGTTTTTTGTTAATGCTTAATAAAAAAATCACGTGTATATTTTTTCTCCGACTTCTAAAGTAAGGAATTCATTGGACTTAAGCAAAAATGTATGAACGGCGTTTTCAGGTCAATTGTTATAAGTCGGAAAAAGTGCGCTTCATTCAAATTTTTCGGTCGAATTCTTCCGTATACTCAACGATATCGAATTCGTGCAAGGTTGCAGATTGTTGGCGCGCATTCGACACACATTTTCAAGCGACACAGCGCCAGCGATCGATCCGCAGCATCTGACCCTGCAATAGTTTTGCATCCGACGTTTCCTTTTGTTTTTCTTTTTTTTTTGATGAATCGACAAAAAAAACTATATTACATCCTCTTGAATAATACACAAGTATAGAGTTTCGAATTTTAATCAACTTGAAGAATTTTCAAAAAAAAAAAATGTATTTTTACAATTGAAATGTACAATATTGATCATGATTTTTCATGATTCATAAAAATTCCAAAGAGTCAAAAGTTTAATTAATTTGTTTTTCGACCAAAGTTATTTCTCAAATCAACCACAGACGTAGATTTACAGCCCAGTTGTATACATACCAATTCAACGATAAAAATGGTTAGATAAACAAAAGATTTTAAATAATTGAACTGTTTAACCCAATTCTGTGTGTGCGCGCGAGGATCTACGCGTTCTCGTCTAATTTACAAAATGGAGAAACAGGTTCGGTCGAACCTACAGAAGCTGGATTTATCGGTCCATTAAATATTACGATAGTAGAATATCCGGAAGTCTCTTTTAACGTGATTTTGACACCGTTAACCCATAAAAGATAAAGATTAATTTTAAAGACTTTAGAAACAACAGATTTTTTTCCGCTAGAAAATGGATAACGTTCACGGGTGTGTTAGACTCGAACGGGTTAAATAAGCGGTTGAAGTTAACGATTAAACGTATTCCAGCAAAAATTTTTAATGGCTTTGTTTACATTGAAGAATTTTTTTTAAATATCAGGTTTCTCTTATATATTCGAAAGAGAAAGAAGCCAATTTAAGAGAAGAATTTAACGAAAGTTAAATTTAATGTTCCGAAATGACTAAACTATTGATTAATAAGAAAAAAAATTAAGTCATTGCGTCGACTGCTCTTCTAACTTATATTCATTTGACTAATTAAATGTTAAAAAAGAAACGATCGAAAGAAGAAATACGCTACTTAAAATATTTTTCCGAAAAAACATTCTTTCATCGATCACAGACGTACGTTTATACATGTGTATATAACACGTACGATCGTAAATTCAAAAACCGTATCCGCACGTCGGACGCGCGGAAAAACAACAAGAAGACTAACTATATAAGGCCCAGAAGCGTCTTGCTCTCTCGCTCTCTTTCTCGTCTCGTCTCGGGGCGAATTCGATCCGCTCACGAAGATCATCGATTACGCTCCATCGAAAACACCTCGTGTACCAGCAGCGTGGCTGCTCCCGCTGTTGCTGCTGCTGTTGCTTTTACTCTTTCAGTCTAGACCAATCAAATAAAAGACGTCTCTTTCTCTTTCTTTCTCTCTTACTCTCATTTTTCCTCTCTCTTCGTCTCACACTTCCTCGACGTGGAGTCTCATGCGGAATCGGGTTTGCGCGCCGGCCCGCGTGTACCTACTCTTTCTTTCTCTCTTTCTCTTTCCTTCTCTCGTTATATGTGAACGAAGGAGAAAGAGAGAGAGAGAGAGAGAGAGAGAGAGAGAAAGAGAGAGAGAAAGAAAGAGAGAGTGCCTGTCCAGCTTCGTCTTTCTCTCTCTCTCTTTTACTCTCTTGCACGTGTGCGCACGTACTACTCTCTCGGAGGCTGTTTTATTAAAACGATACATTATGATTCAAAAGATCATATCTTTCGAATCGTCTAGACGGCGAGGAGAGAGAGAAAGAGAGGGAGAGAGTGAGAAAGAGAGAGAGGGAGACACCCTATAAAGTCCGCGCGCTCGGTGGCAGCCCCCGGCCAACGCGCGTGCTACTATACACAACGCATATCGGACACAACGCAACGCGCATATATCCGCGGATATCATCCTGGCGCGCGCGCGAGCTCTTTTCTCTATATCTCATTCGCGTCTCGTCCTCCTCCCTCTCCAGCTCATCCTCGACGTCGTTGTCGTAGTCGTCACGATACCCCTTTTTTTGCTCGTTATTATATATATCCTTCGGCTGCCCTTTTTCTTTTTGCCCTATCTCCCCGCGACGAGCGCGCACAGACGACACACTTACAGACGCGTGTCTGTGTTTATTGCACACGCAAGCTTTACGAGAGCCATTGAGACGCGCGAGCGATCGCTTCATAGATAATTGATTAAGTCAAATCAGTCCCGACGAATGGATTTTTCCATATGCGCGCGCGAGAAAATGAAAGGGGAATAATAATATAAAAGGAAAAACTTAAAAAAAAATAATAAAAATGCAATGAAACGAAATATACACTATGAGACACGCTTTTCGCTTCAATGAAAAAATTAAAAGCCTGAATTTTAGTCAATATAAAATACGATAGTTAGCTCTTAGATGACGAGCGGAATTGAGAATCAAGTCCGAAAGAAGAGACTTAAACGGTTTAAAGGGAACAGTGCTGCTATACATCTACCGACTATAAATTGAGAAAATACTTGATGGGAAGGATATATTTTCTCGTTAAAATTTTAATGCGATCCTTGACGATAAAAGGTCAAAGGTGAGAAAGATAATGCAAGACATTCTCGATGTAAAGCCAATAAAAAGAAAATAGCGAAGAAAAATATTATTACTCTCGTTGGAGTCTCGCTAGACGATATAAAGTCGAGGGAAAACGATTCCCTTTTTCCATTTAAGAGGGCACAAAACAAGAAAAGCCGCCGGTAGAGAAATAAAAAGGGCAAAGGGCCGTCGCTCAAAATTAAGAGAATCTTTTATGCCGCGCACGCGTTGCACTTTGCACTCGAGGCGGGAGAAAAAAAGGAAGTAGGCCATTATAGCGAGAGCAAATGCTTATGAAGCTCGTATAAACGGGACATCGGTTTCTCTCTTCCTATTTCTCTCTTCCTCGTTTTCTCTATTTCTTTCTCTTAATCGCGATAGAAAGCTCTGGGAAGTCAAAACCGAAGAAAAAGGAACAAGGCAAACGCGCGAGGGAGATAGAAGAAGGAAAAGAGCAGGTGCAGCGAGGCGCTGGCGCAAAAGCGCGCTCGCGAGAAACGTAACAGAAGAAGCCAGACGATCGTAGAGAAAAGATACTTTGTTGAAATTCAAGGAAGAATTTAAGAAGCTCCCAGACGGATAGACATAAAGTTTTATGAGAAAGAGACGAATGAGTGAGTGACTGAGTGAGAAAGAAGAAAAGACGGAGCAAGAGACGACGGTGTGAAGAGAAAGAGAGAAAGAGAGAAAGAAAGAGAGCAAAGGGGGAGGAGGACTGTCTGGACCAACGGGAGAGAATTTTGTCACGAGGCGATAGAGAGAGAGAAAGAGAACTGAGAGACACACACTGTGGGGATATATAGGAAGGAAATTCGTCTTAGTCTCTCTTTCTCTCCCACTCTCTCACTCTCTCTCACTCTCTCTCTCTCTCTTCTCCCCTTGATTTCCCTCCATCTCTCTGTATATACCTTTCTCTCGTCTTCTCTTTCCCTTTCTCTCTCTTTCTCTCTCTCGCATTTCTATCCCCCAACACGGTACTTCATCTCTCTCTCTCTCTCTCTCTCTCTCTCTCTCTCTCTCTCTCTCGCTTTCTCTCTTTCTCGCTCTCTCTCCTACTAGCTAACTCTCCTCCTCTCTCGTTAGGTCGCGCGTTGTGTGTCTCGGAATTACCGAGTAGACAGAATTATGTCTGCGAGAAGCTCGGCTCGGCTCAGTTGAGACTTACGACTCGCGCGGTGCGCATCAAGCACCGACACAATATATTTACACACTCATCTCTCTCCGGCACAGAAACAACACGCTCTTGCTGTACATGTACGCATCACCAAATATATATACGCGCGACTACCTATATATGTCTGCCTGCGTATACATACGACGCACGAAAGTACATACACGTGTGCAGGTTAAAAACGCAAAATAAACGCGCGCGCCCGCGTGCCCGCCGCGCTGCGAGCACATCGGGTGAGAGAGAAAGAGAGCGAAAGAGAGCGAGCGAGCGAGCGAGAGAGAGTGAGAGAGCGAATAAGATAGAGAGAGAGAGAAGGAGCGCGCGCACGCACGCACGCACGCGAGAAGCGGAAAAAGAAGAGTCCTTCTTCTTCTTCTTCTTCTTCCTCATCCTCCTCTCGTCGTCGTCGTCCTCCTACCTTCCAGCCACTCGATCGACGATCAGCGAGCAAGCGAGCGAGTGAGAAAGAGAGGGATTGGAACCAGAAAAAGGAAAGGAGAGAGCCACGAGAAGAGAGAAAGAGTACGAGACACGGGAGCAGGAGAGAGATAGCGAGCTGTCTACGAGCTGTCTGCCCTCGTGTTTACCCTGGCCCCAGGCTCGACAAAGCGAGTGAACGAATGAGAGAGAGAGAGAGAGAGAGAAAGAGTCAAGAACGAGTGAGTAAGAACAGCGGAGAGAGAGATAGCCAAAGGAGAAGGAGGAGAGAGCAAAAGAGAGAGAGAGAGAGAGAGAGAAGAGGCGGTGAACCTCTGCTCTCTCGCGAGGCTCGCGCGCGCGCGCAGCCCACTCCGGTTTTTGCCCGCCGAACTTGTTAAAAGAGCACGCGAGCTGCCGAGGGACCAGAGACGACCGATGACTTTTTCGCGCGGTAGATCGTGATACGCACCCGAGAGAGACACCGAGACAGACAGCGATAGCCCACGGGGCAAACATGTCGATTACGTGAGCGCTTCCACTACAGCAGCCGGCACAGCACACCACTAGCTTTACTCCATTCCGTATACACGCGCGTATAAGCACGCGAGCGGCAGCAGTAGCTGCGGCTTTTATTATTAAACACGCCTGGCGCGATTTATCGACACCCTTAACGATAATAATCGATCATATATATGATATATATACATATATACATAATATACATGTAAAATTATAAATATATACGCATATATATATACATATATCTATATATACATACGTATAAATATACATCGGTGTGACTTCGTCGACAATTATCGAAGCTTAGCTTTCTCGCGACTAGCGCTCATTCTCTCGTTCGCATCTCGTCCGTGCGGTAGTCCCGGTGCTGCTTCTGAGCGGTGAAAATTAACCGACGGCACGATGAGGCCGGCGATCAAAAGGATTCTGCTTTGTTTGCTGATAACCGGTGTCTTCGAGTGCGCGCTCTCCCATCATTTGCGCCACCACAACAGCAATGCCGCCGATCTGAAAAGCCTGGCCGAACCTTCGGAGGAGACTTATACTTCCTCGCCGAAAAATCGAAGAAGCTTGCAGCCCGGATTTTACAACAAGAATGGCTCCGAAGCCGACAAGGGTAAAATTCCCTACAGCTACAAGAAGCTCGACAAAATGATGAAGAAGGCGATCCTCCAGATCATCCTCGGCGACCTCCATCCCGCCGATATGCTTCTGCTCAAAGCTCTCAATTACACCCTGGAGGAGGTGATGGCGATACGCGAGCACGAGCTCATCCGAATCAAAGAAGAGGAGGCATTCGAGGCGCGCGCGAGGAAACAACAGGAGCAGGAGCTGCTGAGCGCCAAGTACCAGGCGGCGATGCACCGCAGGTCCTCGGCCCATCAGCGCAAAAAGACCGGACAGCGCGAGAGCAGCTTCGAGGCATACAACAAGCAGGCGGTCTACGATTACGAGAACGGGCCGGTCGCGAGCTCCTCCTCGACCAAGCTGGATTACGACGAGTCTAAGATTACCGACGATAACGATAAGAGCGCCGTCGTGACGGAGGAGAGCTTCAGACAGAGATTCAATCGCAACATGGAGTCCCACGTGGTCTTTAAGATAAGGTACGACGACTCAGAGTTCGATTCCGGCTCGGACGAACGCTCCAGGATGACCGGGCTGAAGAACCACCGGACGAAAACGATCCTCAAGCTCGAGAAGCCCAAATCCGCCGACGGTTCCTTTCAAGTATCCGGGACTGATAACGAGCGCCCTGACGCTGCTGCTGCTTCTTCTGCTTTAGAAGATAACTTGGAAGTGGACGGCTCGACGAGGTCGAGCGATTTCGAGGAGTTTAACCGGCAAGCCATTCTTGACTACGAGAACCTCGTGCCCGGTGGGAAACTCGGCTTAGATCTCGACGGGGACGGCGAAGACAACGAGGCCGGTAGAGACGACAAAGATTTCGCGGAGATGGCGAAAAAAAAAGAAAGAGAGTTCTCCAATCACGAGGAGTTTGAGAGAGCGCTGAATGGCTCGGGGCTCGAAGATGTAGAGCAGCGGCGGCGCAACGAGTCCGCGACCACCGAGACCGACGACTACGTACACAAAAAAAACGAGAAGAGCGAGAAGAGCGAAGAACAAATAGGAAAAGAAAACGAGGAAAAGCAAGAGGAAGAGACAACGAGCAAGAAGCGGGTCAGCGAGTACGAGGGTCTAGAATGGGTCGGAGGTGACGTTTACAGAGTCATACCCGAGGCTATGGAGGCACTGATGAATTACGAGGACGAGCTCGCCGCGGCCTCCGCTGCCGCCGCCGATTATCACGAAGACGAGGACGACGATTTGAGGAGATCGTCGAACATCGACGATGTCGCCAACGACACTTACGAGTATCAGAACGACGCGGCCGACTCCTCCGCGATGTACCCAACCAATTTCACCAGCAATCAAAATCTCACCTCCTATCAGCGATTGGCGATGGCTCAACGACGAGAGTAAGTTTTCTTCTGTTTGTTTATATTTTAAATACTATAAATTATTTATGTTACTGTAAATTATTTTATTACATTTTAAAATCAATGTTTCGTACATTGCAACGACGTTTTTAAAAATGCAAACAATTCAATTAAAGTGCAAATAATTTTTTTGAAAAATTTTTGTTTTTTTTTTTTTCATGACGGAGTAGCATTTTTATTTTACAGTATCATTATAATATTTAAAAACTTATAAAACTAATGAAAAAAAAAATAAAAAATAAAAAAAATAATGTAATTAAATTAGGCCACATCGTCTGGTCTAAAGTTTGTTTTTTTTTTTTTTTTTTTATTTATTTTCTAACACACGATGAACAAAATAAAATAGAACAAGCAATGATTCTAATTAAAAGCTCGGAAATAAAATAGTTTCTTTTCGAAAGTAGTTAGAACGCGTTTTCCTGATTTGTACATACACAGAACAGAAATAGTTACTCTGCTTTCGCCTTCTAGCGGAAACTTGACTTCGACCTTCGATAGGTAAGAAACTAGATTGACAACAAATATACGTAACATTTTTTAACTAATGCATGAGGTTGTGATTCGCTTGTTTATAAATATAATTGTTTAAGCATAAAACCATATTGATCAATTAACATATAATATTCTAATCAATTTTGTTCATTATTAAATTATTTTCACTAAAACTTTTAGTAAAAATGCCAGCCATGAGCAAGTTACTGTACTTACGAAAGTATGAAATTTATTTAAAAAAAAAAAAAGTTATTTTCAATTGAAACCGCAATATTGATGCATAGAAAAGTTTCAAAAGAAAATGAAAGAAAAACTTCTAGCTTAAATATCAAACTATAAAAAACGAATGTTTAAGCTTTAAAATTTAACGCCGTTATATATTAACTCGAAATAAAAAAAATAAAGTAGAAAAAAAAAAGGAAAGAAAAGTAACGCGCATCAACAACGATGAGTCAGAGAAAAAAACTTTCCTTCCGAAATATACAAAAATCGGCGTCCGGGGAATCGGCTTATTATTTTCGCGCGAAAAGCTTAGCAGCGTACACCACTGACTCATAAAACTATCACGCGGCTTTCATCGAACGGATACAAGTCGTGTATACAAAGTCTCGTTCTCTTTTTCACTCGAGCGCGGCGAGAGAAAGAAAGATAGCTTGGCTTCGTTATTGCAACCCGCGCGCATATAATTAAACGCGTTTACGTACAGACGCGAGTAAAGTTTGTACGAAAGTTAAGCGTCGACGTCGGCATGGTTCTCGTGCTAAATTTAGAGGAAGAGTTACGAGTTAGAGAGATACCACGTGAAGGAATTGCGGGAGCGCGCCGTGAAGTTTTCCAAAAATTACGCGAGGCGAGGCTTTTGGATTTCACCGATTCCCAAGCGAGTCGAAAAAAGAAACGAGCAACGAAATCCGCGGGTTATTAAGCATTTTGTATGAGTTTCTTGCCTTTTTTTTTCTATGGACTATTTTTAAGTGCTGTTTCAATACTCTTTATTCAATTATTGAATTAGTCAATTGACTCGTAAAAGATACAAGTGTTATCATTCGATTATATTTACTGAAACAACTGACACTCAAAATTAAAATTCGTAAATCAAAACTTTGTTACAAAGAATTTTTTTATCAAACTTTGAATTAAATTAAAGTAGAAAGAAAAAGCAACATTTTATTCAAATTATTATTTTTGATAAAAATGTTTTTGCAGAATAAAATAATAAAGATATGTAATCGATTACTTTTTAAATAAACAATATTTCACAGCCAACAAAATCCTTATGAATGTGCCACGATCTTAAATAAACTTATTTTAAAACGTTTGCGAAATTTTACACTAAATAAAAGCAGTCTGACAGCTGTCTCAATTAAATACAAGAATGAATAATTTACATTTTCAACGTACGTACGTTTAAAATAAGAAAAAATAAAACGAAGTAGAAAAGGCATAAACGATATATTTCGAGTTCGAGTAGCCGAGGCAACAACATCCCAATACTCGGAAGTAGAGTTATGTAAAGCAGACCCATAAAATGAAGAACCGATTATTCAAGACGTGCAGTATGCTTAATCAATCGCGAGGTTTCTATCGATTAATAGGAAAATCGGCAATGGTTTACTTGCAAGTCGCGAGCGACCTCACGGGACAGGAAGATATCGTACACGCCGGAGAGAAGGGAGACGAGACGCGAGGCAACGACAATGGAGAGAAGGAAGCCGCGCGCTCTTTCGTGCGTAATAGAAATACCGCTACGGGACGTTTTTATTCATGGGCGGCAACGTTATCTCTCTCTCTCTCTCTCTCTCTCTATCTCTGCCTCTCTCTCTTTCTCTCTTTCTCTCTTTCTTTCTCTCTTTCTATCTATCTTTCTTTCGTTCTTTCTTTCTTTCTTTCTTTCTTTCTTTCTTCAAAGCTTCGCCTTCGTTTCATTTCTTTATTTTTTTTTCATTTCGTTTCTTTGGCTTCGTTCCTTTTTGCTTTTCGTTAGCGCGCGTACACTTCGGCACACCACCCGCCGCTTACTTATCTTCTTTTATTTTAACAGTCTAGACGCGAAACGCTGAGGGCATTCGGCCAAAAGTTGATGATCCTTTGAAAATCTATTCATCTTTGTCTTTTACCGTTGAAAAATCTTTATCAATCATTCGCGCTTGAGAAATATTACTTCTCTCTTGCGCGCGTATAATTATCGCGTTAGACGCGTGTTCCGAGACGTTTAAAAAAAAAGAAAAGTAATTAAAAAGAGCAAAGAAAATAAATCGCTTACTCGTTTGTTTTGAACAACGATCGATGTAAGAAATTTTTCATCGTAAATAATTTTCTAACCAATTTCGCAAAGATAAATCGCACAAAAGCCAAAAAATTAAAAAAAAAAAAAAAAAAATAAGTATACGTACATATATCACGCGAGAGATAAATATTATACTCGGTATGCTCGGTAATGGTTAAGGAAAGATGTTTGGTCTCGTTCTCTCCCGTGCATTTACGAGCTTATGCAATATACGTGCTTAAATTTCACGCGCGCTGACCTTGCAAAGTCGACGCATCTCGGTTTAAACGAGACCCCGAGACGTTGGTGAGCCAACGATTAAGGGTATTTCCAAAACTCATGTGCACCCTATTATAACACGAGGAAAGAGAGAAAGAAAGAGAGAGAGAGACAGAGAGAGAGAGACACGGACTAAACACTAATCGGATTCAATAAACCACTTGACGAAACTGCAGCTCGGTTAACAGCTGCATAAATCATTCTTTTAGATAATTTCACTTTGGAATATTTTTAATAATTTCGTTAAACTAAAGCATTATGATGGTAAACATATATGCTTTTGTTTTGTTTACAACTTTCTTTATTGCAAAAATAATGGTTGTGCTTGATTATTATTATAAAAAATGCAAATAATACAAGTAAATAAATAATCATCGTTAACAACGGCGAAACTATTTCGTTACCGTATTCAGCAATTAAAACGTCGCTGTTTATAAACATCAGTTGAGGATAATTGTTCGTTTTAAAAGCGCTCGTTAATTCACGTTCCAACGTACACAGACGAACGATCCGGTAAATCTTCCTAACGAACTCAATGCAACCGAATTAGCGAATTGTATTCGTTCCGCTTGCAACAGCAGCAGCATTGCGCTGTTGCAATTCCAGTAGCGCGAAAGATTTTAGTAAAAGAGAGCAACGAGATACGCGCCGCTTTGCATATACGTAAACTCTATTGTATATCTCGGTACTGCGAAAGAGAAAGAGAGAAGTGATAACGGAGGGAAAAGAGTATAACCAAGAGAAGCAGAATCAATCGCATTTCAACATCAAGCTTACGGGTACATATACGTACGGTTGTTGAAGCGTAATCCCCGCGGATGGACAAGTGGACTCACGTTCCGCATGTCCCGCGCCCTGGTATTCTTTTTTTTTCTTTCTTCGTTGTTTGTTTTTTTTTTTTTTTTTTCTTTTTTCTTTTTTGTCTTCTTTTTCTTTTAAAAGCGAAGGAGCGAGCGCTCGCGCGGAGCTTGTTAGTCTCTGGTTTCCCAGACGGCAAGCAGACGAGGCACGTATGCATCGAGACGTCGTAAAACGCGTGACTTGGACGCCGCCAGCCTTAACGTGCATGCCATGAGAAACGTCGTAAAGTCTCTCGAAAAAAATGCCTCCCCGTGCCTCCTTCTTAGCCTTACCCTCCACCTCCACCTCCACCTCCTCCTTCTCCTCCTCCTCCTCCTCCTCCTCTCCTTCTCTTTCTGTTTCTACTTATCTCGTGCTTTTTCTCCTTTTTCTTTGGCCCCGCGCTCCATATATCTTTCTCTCTCTTTTACTATCCGAGAGCCTCCAATTGTCTCTCCTTTTTCGCGATCTCCTTCTGCTTCTCTTTCTGCATAATATATCTCTTTCTCTACCTGCCAATTTTCTTTTCCATGTTACTCGCTTCACTTATTCTCTCTCTTTCCTCGTTGTTGCCGTTTGCTGCCGTTTGCATACTTGCTTTCTTTCTTCCATTTTTTCATTTTTATTTCTTGAGCAAAAAGAGAGATAGAAAAAAGAAAATTAGATATGATGGAAAAAGGAATAAGCTTTTTTGCCCGTGCGACCTTTCTAATTGTTGCATTTTATCTTTCATCTGCTTTATATTCTCCGATGTTTATTTTTGTAAAAGAATTGACGTGAAAAAAATTCAAAACATGCGCATACAAAGATGTTGTCGTTTAACGTTTACTTGTTATATTTTTAACTCTTTGCCTCTTGTTTATCTAGATGCCCTTTATTTGAATCTGTATAAAATAGTATAATTTCATTAAAATATTTGTATGTAAATAATGGTATTTTTGCATTTGTGAAATATAGATATTTGATTGTTTTTACTTTTCCATTATTTAATTATTTTTATATTTAACGTAATTTAATCTTGTGTGATTCAGAATGTTTAATTTTCAGAATAAAATTTTCTCGTAAAATTTCCTTTTGAATACACTTTGTTTTAATAGCGGGAAATTTTTAAGTAGTAACAGACGGTATCGTTCCATCTCGTACTGCGTCATTATTCCGTCTCTGTCTCTTCCCTCTTTGGCTTCTCGTTCTTTCGCTCGGCTCTGACTTTTTCCTTCTCTTTCTCGAGGTTGGCCCTTTTGTTTCTCTTTCTTGTCGTTCACCTCCTCCTCATTCTTCTCCTCTTCCTGTCGCTTTCCGTTCGCGTCTCGTCCATCGAGTCTCCTCCAAGAAGAAGTCTCGGGGACGGTATAAATTCTTCCGCGTTTGATTGTGTCTCCCTCTTCTTAGTCGTTGTCGCTCCGCTGCCACCGAGCGACTCTGTGTGTTGTTGATATACATCAACGCGCGTAAGCGCGCGAGCGCGAGCGAATGCGAATAAGAGAGGACAAAAGAGAGAAGCAAAAAGGATGAAAGGTGGAACGAAAAGAAACTCAAATGAAATTTGCGCTCTCTCCTCACGGACCATAAGATTTCGTCGCCTACTGCGTTGAAATCTCCGTGGGCCGCTTTATGCTTTCTGCGTTTTCCATAATTTATGTGTTTCTGTTTATTTTGACTAAACGAGAGACACGGGAATTCGTTTATAAGCTTTTGCTGAATGATAAAAATGAAAAGACTTGAATATTTTGTTGTTTACATTATTGTTCGCCTGTCATAGACTTTTAAAATTATAATTTTATATTATACATATATATTAAATTTAATCGGAATTTAATAAATGAATATAATATAAAATTTTTAATATTAATTTTTTTATCAATAATAAACGAAATAAACGTACAATTGTAGTAATTTACAATTTATTAAATTAATTTTAAAATAATATTACTTATGAATAAAAACCTTAAAATATTTAAATAATAATAATAAATTTCCGCAGACATATTTTATTGCAATTCTCGAACTTATGATAATTTAATTGCGCAATAGAACGGAAAAAATAAAAAAAAAAAAAAAATTTTAAAATCATTAAAAAGTAAGAGTATTTAAATTATCGCATTACTTTATTTTTCAATAAAATTCATTACAAAATCCGAAAAGAATATTCGTGACTCCCTTTTCAAACAGAAGCGGTCATTAGCGCTCTAAATCGAGGCAATAATTTTAAAAAAACACGCCCAAACTTCCCTTTTAACAGCCTAAAAATCGTAAATACACGACAAATGACGATGGGAGCCCTAACACTTTGAGAAAAAAAGGAAAGAGAGAGAGAGAGAGAGAGAGAGAAAAAAAAGAGGTAGCAAAGGGGCCAAATGCAGGAGGGGAAGGGGAGGGGACACGCCGCGCACTAAAGCTAAATCGACGCGTCTCCACTGCCGATTTCTTCGCTTTAAGCAAGCGCGCGTGTGTATATATGTTTGTGCCCCAGTCGCGCAAGACTTTCTCTCTCTCTCTCTCTCTCTCTCTCTCTCTCTCTCTCTCTCTCTCTCTCTCCTTGTCCTCTTACTCTTTCGAAGATTGGAAGCAGAGAAATAGAGAGAAACAGGGAGAAAAAGAGAGCGAGAGAGAGAGAGCGAAAGAGAGGACAGAGAAAGATAGAACGAAAGACAGAGACGGTCAACGGTCGCGAGATGAGATTCCGGTGAGCGGAGGGAAATCGGAGACTCGAGGAAGAGTAAAAAGATCGCGATTTACGCGCGGCGCGAGAATGACAGTGACGGAGTTAAAGAGAAGAGAGAGAGAGAGAGAGAGAGCGAAAGAAAAAGAGTCAGAAGAGAGAAGAAAGAGGAGGCAACCCTCGAAGCGAAAGAAGGCGCGCCGACGCGCAACCGAGTTCTCTTCTCCTTGTTCATTCTTTCTTTCTCTCTCGGTCTAGTCGGCGTCTAGCCGACGACGGATGATTAATGCAAAGTGCCGGGCGGCGCAACAGGTACTATATACACGCGTCGTATGCCAATATCCCTTTCTTTCTCTTCCTCTCACTTCTTGTGTATCTTTTAAAAATGCCATTTTTTAGTCTTATCATTAAAGTGAGAAAGATCAAGTGAAGAGACTTGCATAATTTTGTTTTGACGGAGTTTCTGATGATCGACAAAATTATTTATTGTCCATACAATCGATCAAAATATTTGCCAAGAGACTGCATTGAAATTATAATTAGAAAGTTATAGCGTCATATTTAATATTTTTTTGTGCAAAATCCATAAATATTAATCCAGCATTTTGTGCGACTAATAATATTAAAAGCATATTAATTTATTTCAATTTTATGATTAAATAACATTAAATTGCATCGACTTTTTTTTGTGTGACGAGTGTTGAATTCCAATACAATAAATGAAACAACAAACACACATAAATTATTAATTTCACAAATGTCATTTATTTTTAGCCAAGGACAAAAGGCAATAGAAGATATAAAGTTACGTGTCCTAGCAATGACTGGAAGATTCAATCTAACTTCCAACAACAATCAAGTACAACGCGAGAGGCTCACGATGTTCTCACCAATTTGTAAGTAATCGATGCAAACGTATAAATGCAATTATTTTCATAACGTAAGATACACATATAACTGTGAAATTTCAGGTCAAATGCCGCGCAACACCGACGCGGAAGCCTGGGCCGATCCGTTTTCCATGAACATGCACTTCCAACTTAACTTAACGTCCGGCGAGCACGTGTTGGCCGCAAAATTGAGACTGTACAAGCTGCCCCAAGACAGCGCGTCATCGCCGAGCAGCGGTAGCAGCACTACTTACGAAGAGGACGAGGAAGACGAGAAGAAAATTAGAGTATCGGTTTACTTCTACACCAAGTCCCTCAAGAAGCACCGAGGTAATTATCGAATTAACCCCCTCTCTCAGCCCCCGCCTCCAGCACTCATTCGCCTTCCCTTGCCTTTTCTCTTATTTTTTTATTTATTTATTTTTTTTTTCCATCTTATTTTATTTCTGCTTTGCTTTTTTAATAACGCGCTCGGCCGTTAAAAGCCGCGCGCGAAACGTTTACCGCCACTTATTTTTTACACGTCGCTTCGGGATTTGCATTTATCGCGAGCGTGTGAACTAGTTTAAAGGCGTCGATTTGGTTGAAGATAAGGCCCGGTTTATGCAATAAAAATTGCAAACTCGTTACGTAAAGAATATGTCTTGAATATAGGCAATTTTTCCGCTTTTAATTGACCGATAAATATCAATTACGGGTCGGTCTGCAAAGCGAAAAAAAAAGAAAAAGAACTGGTTTCTTTCACATGCTATAAAAATTCAAATTTTCAACTACAATATTTATTATTTGCATAAAGTGGAGTTTTCGTTATTCTTAATTCAAACAATCATTGGTTTTTTTATTCTCGTACATCCAGCAAAGAAACGCCTGATGGACTCGATAGTGACGTCGTTGACCTCGCAGGGCAGTCACTTGGCATTGGACGTTCGACAAAGTCTTCGTTTCTGGAGGCCGAACAGTCCGCAGCAGCACGGCCATGCGAATAATACAAATCACGGACTGGTGGTACAAGTCGAGGATCAGGATGGCAAACCGCTCAAACCGTCGCTCTACATCCAGGAACCCTCCTGTCACTCGTCATCCAGCGATTCCGACTCGAATCAGAAGGCATGTGAGTGTGTGCTCTAACACTACTAACTCAGCTCGGTTTTGTTGTTTTGAGTTTGATTCTTTTTTTTTTGTATTTTTTTTTTTTTTTGTTTTTTATGCTTATTGCTCCGATGATTGCGCTCCTCGCGATAATTTTTCTTTTCGATCGTTTTTTAGTGTAAAAAACATTTATCGTTGCACATTCAACGTTCAAATACGGCACTTTTCAAATGCCTATGCGTAATATAAAAAAAGTAAGAAAATTCGCCAGCGAGGAGGTGAATTGTACAACGAGGAGCGCAAGAGAATGGAAAAACAGGCACGCCGATGCAGTAACACGATATAACGCGACGCTTTGAGAATGCCCGCGCTTTCGTTGCATTTTCTCTCTTTCTGTCGGCGCGCGAAACTCGCGACGACTCCGAGTAGCTCGGTCATCGCATTTTCGCGTCCGAGTAGCACATATATGCTTTGTTTTCTGATATTTCTTAAGAATTAACGCTAATTTCAAGGAAAGAAATAAGTACATTATTATCGTTATTATTATTATTCTCATTTATAAATTGAATTAAAAACCGTTTATTTATGAACTTGCATGAAATTCTAAAATTATCTAAATTTTGGTCGAATTGAATAATGAAAATTTTATTTTATATTTAAAAAACAAAAAAAAAAAAATTAAATTTTATCTATTGTATTTTTGATTCCGAGGTACAGCTGTAATTTGCAATAAAAAGCAAAGCATGCTCGTGTTGTATTTGAAAAAAATCCAAAGCTGTTCTGGACAACCTTTGAACGCATCGTGTATCGAGCAATATGTAATTGACGTCGCATTATTTTTATTACAGACCTATTCGGCCCTGCCCTTTTCATCCGAGCCTGTACTCGTTACGTTCGCATCGTAAACGGCAAAGTTGAAATGTTCGTTCAGTGCAGGCCATCTCAAAGGCACTGACAGCTACCAACGACGACATCATCGCCGACGTATTCGTCGACCGAAGTACTTCCAATAATAAATTAATTTTTTCAAGCGGTGACGTTTCATAACTTTTGCGATAAAAATTTTCTTTTTATAATAACTTTTTGGTGTGTCTTGTTACTTTTATCGATGGCAAATAAGTTTTCTCATTTTAATTTTTAATCATTAATTTTTAAGCTGCAATGTGTTTATTGCAAAATTTTTTTTATTAGTTTGGTAGGTCTAATATTCTATAAAATGCAGAAAAGTAGAACAGATTGACTTTTCATGATTGGCCTTCTTATGAATATTTTTTAATTCGATTTAATCAAATTTTTTATGCACGTATTTTAAAACTGATTAAATTCATTATTTTTAATTAAAAATCTTTACGTAAATTAAAAAAATGTATACGTAAAGTAATAAGAAATTTTCAAAAATCATTAGAAGAATAAATAATTGATCCAATTATTTATTTAACTTCAAAGATAATATTGAATAATACGTTTTTTAAAAAAAGATGCAAAGTATTTTTTAGATTTACTTTCTGCATAATATTTTAATCGTTTTGACTAATAATATGAATTATCGCAATTGCATGCATAAAAAAAAAAAAAAAATTTCAAATCGATAGTAAAAAATTACTAATGGCTTTGTAATCAAGAAATATACTGAACTACTTGTTACAGTATTTTTTCTTTCATATCATTCAACGTGAATTAATCGCTCTCCACATGAGCGTACTACGAACTACGATCGATGATACCACTTACAGAAATAGGCTTTAAACCACCTGAGCAACGTGGTAGTAGGTGGACACTTCTATGTTAAATAAATTTTATTTTGTTAACATAGAGGTGTTTACCCGTACTATAAAATAATAACATAAAAATTGTCAGTCTGTTCCAAGGTTGCAAAAGATTGAAGAAAAAAAATTATCTGAATTTTTGACGAGTCTATGAGTCGTTCCAAAGCTTTACAAGTATATTTCGACTGGTTTACCAATCTTGTTAAATGATTTATAATCGTTTTATTTCCTTTGATACGTATATAATTAGACAACTAATTAAGTGTCAGTTTCCTGTAACTATTTTCCCAAGTTCTCAGAATCATGTGTGCAACCCTATTATTAGGGCATATGCATACCTTCTTTTGAGTTTCTTATAACATCTCAGTCTGCAAGCAGACTAGGATAGCTACAATTTTAGCTTAGAAATAATTTCTGCTTGGTGTTACAATCTATCCTCTATCACTATGATATACTTCTACGCCTTTATCAGTGTTAGTTTTAGACTTATCTATGAATCAAATCTCTCGACTTGAGGGCGTTTGAGCTTGATTTTATTAACTAGTCTTATTTAGTTCATAACATCTGTTCCAAATTTTTGGTTAATACTACGAACCTTTTTTTCTACCTCCTTTTTTGAACGGTTAGATAAAATGATGCCACTCAATTCAAAACTCCTAGAATTTTAGCTGAATCAGTCGCTTTTGAGAATCAAAAAATCATAAGCAACGATGTCGCAATTTAAGAACACGATTTCTTTTTCTAAACATGATCGGTGCTCAATAAACAAGTTATACTCCACGAATATTTTCTAAAGATTTTCCTAAATCATTTGTCGAACTGCAAGAACTACGTTTACTTTTTGGTCTTTTATCATAAAAAATTTGAAAATTCTATTTTTTCCTCATGATACTGATGATTAAAATGTGCGTAAGTTCCTTATAAATCATGAATTTTTAACTGAACTTTATTTTCTTTGATAGTTATACAATCTTTTTGACCTGAGCAGATTCTACTTATTTCACCTTTACAGTACAATAAATATATTTTGTTTATTCCAAACTAGATTCTTTTGATCCAGTATCAAGGGACAAGTAAACGTATTGATAGATGATTTATCCCTCATAATTTCTTCTGTTTCTCTATCACATCCTACTTACTACTTTAATACAATTTTCTAGCGTATTATATAGTATTCAGACTGTGTGTTTAGGGCAAGGAGCCCTAAATACCAGAATCAAATTTCTATAATTCTATTAAATTCTAATTTATCATTAAATCATAGACTGAGTGATATAACACTTTATTTCCTTTACACCCTTTCTTTTTCATATTAAAACATTTAACTAATTAAAAAAAAAAAAAAAACAAACAGAAAAAGATTATTTTCCTCGATACTTAATAACAAAATGCACAAAACAAGCTTTAGAGCGACTTGTATACAAGAAATTTAATTAGCGTTACAAGTCTTAAATAAATATAGATACTTAGAAGTGCCAACTAAATTATTCTTTATGCAAAATAAAAAAATAAGAAGGAGAAAAAACGATTAAAGTTACGAACTAGTTCATAATAAGAGATAAAAACAATATAAATATTATAACGATCCCGGTTTTTAATTATAAGACGCGGTAAGTCACTTAAACTGAAGAGTATATATCAGCGACTTATCCTGTCGCATCAATGCAGACTGTTTTATATTATAATAGAACGTAGCTCTAAGATACACTATATTATATATATATATATATATATATATATATATATATATATATATATATATATATATATATATATATGCACAGCTGAATGAATGCGTTAAAGTCAAGAGTGACATGCCTTTGATAAGTCTATCGTTTTACGTATTATGCCTGGTCTTAAGAATAGGGTATAGTTGAACAACAAATTGATTTAAAATTTTGGTTTTTATCTTATTAAACTTATTTCGAATATAATGTTCATTTTTTTCTAATTTTACTATGATAAATAATGGTTTGTAACATTTGGAAATTCTTTAAGAATGACAAATTTTTTCAACGATACTTTATGCTTGAGCCCATTTGCCGCCTAAATGTTTAATTATTGTACATATTGTCGAGTCCTGTAATTAATTCTTCCGAATTGAAAATAATAAAAAGTCTCCCCTTCCTAACTCCCTTTATTCAACGTATCTCCTCTTAACTCTTAATGCTTTCCTCCTTACAAACTGTTTTCCACTGTTTTCTTATTTCTCTTAACCTTATAAGTTCCAACAAGCTCAACGACTGATATAGCCAAATGTAGATAATAAGCCGCAAGTGTGAGACGTATATATTTATGATATTTTGCATAAAAAAACTTCCTAATAAACGTAGATCTTTTATTTCGTTGTAATTTTAAGCTGCTACTTAATTAAAGTTATTAGTCGTCTACATAGCGGTGCGATTAACGCTCATGCAAACGTTGTAAATAATGTATATTTTGAATCTTTCTTTCTGTATTAGATTAAGAAATTAAATAAATTAATTATAATGTAATCCGCATTAATTTATATACCTTTGTCATTATTCTTATAATTAATAAATAAAATTATAATGGTTGAAAAAATTTCAAAAAAAATATATATGTATATATATATATGATATAAACGAATTTAAAATTTTGTACTCACGTATACACGTGCAGTCAATAGTAAGTGCAGCAACGACATTGCCGACATGTAGATAACTCAAAATATAACGATGTAAACAATGGTATTCTGATATCTAGCGCACTCTAACGAGGAATCTCACAAACAAGTTTAACGTCACTGCGATGATAAAATCATTTCTTTCAATACCTTAAAATATCAAATGAATTTGCGGGCTAGTAAAAAAAAAAAAAAAAAAAGAAATCTTATTACATGGATAATTAATAAATTAATAAATCATTTATTATTATTATTAAATCGTGTATGTTAAGTCATTACAAATTTTGTTTTAAAATTTAAACTAAATGCAATGATGTAATATTTAATTTAAATATTCTTTTTTCTATACATTGCATAATTTCTTATATTCAAACAATTATTGGATACATTTTGTAATAAAATATTAATTATTGAATATTAATAGAATACTTAGTTAAATAGAACGATCAAAAATAAAATCAATTTCTTTATACTAAAATAAAATGCTGTCACTCTTAAACGAGCAATATACAGCAGTTTTATTACAAGTTTATTTTTTTCAATATTTATTTAGTATCTCAATAAAAATGCAAGAACATTTTCTATTCTTAGAAAACTTATCGTTCTTAGAAAATGTATCTTTGGTTCACCTTATACACTTATGTAAATCACAAGCGGCATAAAAATGTATTCCTTTAACCTCGTTATCGAAGCAAGCAAAATAAAAAAAAAAAAAAAAAAAAAAAAGAGGGAGAAAGAGAGAGATATGCTCGGTATTTCAAAAGAAACGAATAAGTTACTTTCGGTTAACTAACTATATCGTTAAAAATAAACTTATTTTAATACGAATCTAAGTATTTACAATCATTGGAGTTTTATTTATACAACGAACAATTCAAAAGTAATGATAATGAATAAGATAAACGAAGTATGCTTAAAAATTAAACTTATTTTTACTCATACTTGTTCATTGTTACTTTTGGATAGATTCTCGAATACAAGTAAATGCGATAAATAATTTTTAGCAAATATTTTTTTAATAGAAATAGACCGAAATAGAATAGAAAAGAAAAAAGAAAAAAACCTAGAATTTTTAGTATTTATTTTTCAAAAATAAATGTCTATAGTACTTCTAAACAAATAGATCTGGCGAATACTGTTTAAATAAAAAATTTTACACTAAAAAATAAAGATCGAAATAGAAAAAAAAAAAAAGAAAATGACAGTGTATGACAATAAATTGCTTTATTTTTCAATAAGCCGTAAGTGACAATTTTACGCTTCGTTCTCAGTTTCTTGGCTGTTTTAACGGAGAAAGGCAATAAACATGTTTGTCGATATAATCGTGATTTTCTTGAAAGTTTCTCAGTGCACGTGACAATTTGCTTTTGTTGCTTTTTATTTTAAAATTTAAATTCAGATCGAATAAAAACTACATAGCATCGATACATATATTTTTTAACGATCATTCGTTTGCTTTTCGCAAATAAATATCATCTTGAGACAAGTATGCACGTATATATAAATATATATATATCATCGGTGAAAACAAAAAGACAGCGTATCCCCCTACTCTCTTCCTTTTTCATCAGCTGTGAGCCAACGACGAGGGTTTCCTTCGCGCATAAAGTTCGAAGGGGGCGCGAGCGAACGTTCATTCAAAAGCCGCGCGCTCGAGTCAACTATATACCGTACGCTGGCGACTGCGCCTGCTCTCTCTCTCTCTCGCTCTCTCTTTCTCTCTCTCTCGCTCTCTCTTTCTCTTTTACTCTCTCTTTTGTCACATACGTATATACTCGCACGTACATCGGGCCAATAATAGAGAGCCCATTCTATTCTCCTTCTCGAAGCTCGGACTCTCGCATCCCGTTTTTTTCTTCGGTTTCTTTGACTCGGTGTCAGTCGAGGCACACGGAGTGCGCGTGAATGTAAAAGTGCGCGAGTCGCTTCCGCCGTTCTCGGTGCAAGCTCTCAACGCGTTATAAAAACGCGCACTAGCAGAGGTAAATAACGGGTCAGGATGAACGAGAGCGACCTGCACCTCGCTAAGGCGATCGTCGACCTGGAGCAAAGCGGCGAGGCCGGCTCCACGCCTAAGAAAAATGCCGTATCTCGCATGCACGACAAGCAGCAGACTTTCAGGTGAGAGAATGAGAGAGAATAAGAGAGAATGAGAGAGAATGAGAGAGAATGAGAGAGAGAGAGAAAGAGAGAGAGAGAGAGAAAGAGAGAACAAGGATGGTGCAGGAGCGCATGTGTGACTGTATACACAAGGCATTGCGCCCTATCAAAGCAGCTATTGTTATGAATCTAGTTTGAGCGAATTGCGTGACATGCTTTCTGACGACAGCGACGCGTGTCGGCTGACTCGAAAAGATGTACGTATACAGACTGTCCCTCTATCTAGTGAAAATATTCATAACGCCTAATGCAGGGACAAATTTTATAAATAAAAAACCTTCTTACATATGAATCGGTGAATTAATTACTATTTAATTAACAATAGATTAACAGCCAATCAGATTTCTTCACCATCAAGTAGGCGGGCCTTGAGAGAAAAAAACCAAAAAAAAAAACAAAAATGGGCGGGGCTTTCGATTTTTAACTATACATCGATATGCGGTGATGTGTGCGTCGCACTGCTATGTATATATATATACTAAATTAGAATGTATTTCATAAATAAATCAAGAGTAGAATTTTAATTGACTCAAGTTGTGACAAATTAGAGCATAAAAATTCTTTCGAACAACTAATTGTTGTTTTGGCAAAGTAAATAAAGAGCCATAATAAGAAATTCAAACATCATAAGCTGAAGTGATTTGTCGTTATCAGAATATTCACTAATTAATGTGAAGTGATCTACGTCCAACTTTCTAAAAGTCACATATTAACACCAATGTATATAGAATAACATGGGCATAAAACATCAACTACATAATAAAAAATTATTTAAATCAATTGATTATTTCAATAATATGATAATTAAATTTGTTAAAAATATGATAATATTGAAGAAAAGATTTTTTAAGTCGGAAAATTTTTTTAAGAAAAGCGAAAATTTTGGAAATTTATTTTTAGTGGTTTTCTCAGAATTACTCCGGAATTGCATATAATCAAAAATGTTAATGGCCAGTTCTGGAAAAAAGAAACTTGGAGCTACCATCGTTTCTTTTTGCAATGTGACTATTTTTCCCGAGGTATAGCCAGTTGGAAATCACCCAAAAATTTGGAATTATTTTTATATCCCTCAATTTCCGTGTCAATGATCTGCACTTATTTGAGTTAATGACTTATACTTGGGTTAATGAATTTTATGATAATATAATAGTAGATACGTTATAATTAAGTTGTTGGGTAGAATTTTGGTTTTGCAAGCTCCTCTTGCGTTTGAATCGGATCTTCGTCGAGTAATACCTCCAACAAGTAAAAAAATTCTAGACTAAAATATATATTATATATATATATAAAGTACATTTTATTCTAGAATTTTTTTTGTAGAAGTGTTGAAATACATAAAAATAGGGTTTTTTTTCAAGGTTTTAACAATTTGTAACAGTCACTCAAAAAAGGATAAACTGCTTTGTATAATCCAAATTATAATCCAAATTTGACCTGCCAACATTCAACATTCGCAGGTAACTACGATGCATGGCTAGGATTTTATGACGCATTCAAAACCGTCATTCATCACAGAGCTGATCTATCAGACATACAAAAATTGCAATATTTAAAATCTTATTTAAAGAATAGAATAATTCTTGTTTCGAAGAATATTTTTTATAATAAAAATAATAACAAAAAATGTTTTATAAATACTAGTAAAGAATACTATTATTAAATATCAAATCTATATAATAATAAACTCTTCTATTCAATAATAAAGTTATCTATAAAATAATAAAGTTTGTTTCGATAAGGTAATTATTAAAGTATTACGTATTATTGATAGATCAAGAATAAATTAGTATCTCAGCAGATCAATTATTTCAGTATTAAGTTATAAAATGCGCTATTTTTCAACATAATTGAATTAAAATATCAAGCTTAATTAAGTAACAATTTGGGAATATTGCCTGTAACTTCAAGATGAAAAAAAAGCTAATATTTTATGTTTTGTAACAGTATTTTTCTGTAATTATAATACGCTTAGATTGCTCGGCCGAAATCTGCTCCTACATAGAGAATATCTCGTGGTTCTTTAATTGAGGAAAAAAAAATAAAGACACACTGAATTATCAATCGAAAAATATAAGTTTAATTAAATAATGAACACGTTTAAAGAAAGTTTCTTTGAGAGGAAAAAATCGAATAGTAAGAGTAAACTGTTTCGAGATAAAAGTGGCGATGGTGACAAAACGTGAAAAATATATTACAATTGTAATATTTAAGAAGTTTCGAGAAAATATTAAATCTCATGCCAGCATTATTAGTCAGTCGGAATAAATCTGAATATTCGAACGTTGTCGTAAAGGAACATTGTCGTGAAAATTGCAAAATTCATAATACTGAAATATTAAGGAATAATTAAAAAAAATTTCAGTCTTATCTATTAACACAATAATTAAACGATTAAACATAAAACGAACTTTTTTTTCCTTATGAATACATTTTTATTGTATTGAATAATATTCAGCAATCTTGGTAAATTTTTAGAATAAATTTAACCTTTGTACTTAAAAATAAAGTTATATTAAAATTTAAAAAATTCGTCTTTTAATTTAAATAAACTTTTTCTATATTTTATAAATTTTGACTATTTTCCTTAAAAAATAGTTGTATACTGTCATTTTTATAAAACCTATTTTTTTATAAAATTATACCTATACTTAAGAATTAAGTTTGATTGTAAAATTAAAAATTTAAAGTTATTAAATTTTGTGTATTTCTTTTTTCATTTTGAAATCGATCTAATTTATTGAAAAAATGAATTAATTTTATTGAGTTTAAATAAAAGTGTCAATTAACAATATTTACTAAATAATGATTTTGCTTAAGAAGATACCGGACCAATTATAGTAGACAAAATGCAAACACGATAATATTTGACTCCTGTATTAATTGATACAGAAACGATTGTCCATAAGCACGCTATTTGTAATAAAGAGTATGTAATAAAGAGTAAATTATTAAAATAAACTGCATAAATTTACTGCAATATTGAAATTAAGATGAAATAAAAAAAATTAGGACTGAATCAAAATTTTCATTGAGAAGAGGCATTGCAGTGCTATCACACCAATAAATGTTCAATTTTCATTGATTATTCTTATTATTTTTTTTTTTTTTTTGTTGCATATAGCCGCTTGATCATTTTCCATCATTTTTCAGGCATTTTTCTACATGAATAGGCACTATATCGAATCACATATTCTTGGGAGATCAAAAAAACAATAATAAATTTAATTTTATTTAGTTACAGTAGCTGAAAATAAGGTAAAGCTCGAAAAAATCAACAAATTATAGGTAACGAAAAAAATTTCTCAGTTTTAGACGCTATCTTGGATCCACCATATTGAATCATGATTTCTGACGTTCATATTTTATAAATACAACTATCGGGTGCACGATTTGATTACTTTTTAAATTGATTGAACACTGTTTTCAGTGTCAAAATATCGCATAAAAATAAATTTCCTCAAAATTTTTGTTTTTTTTTTTCATTATTCTTGAAAAGGAAACATGGACAAAATTTTTTGGGAATTTTTTAAGCAGCACCATTCGAAAGAGTGCATCCAAAAATAGCATAAATTTTTTTATTCACTATTTTGATCTAAAATCTCTCATTCGGAGGATTTTGGGATCGCTGATTACGAATCCCATGTCATAATTTTGTATTTTTTAAATCCAAGATAGCGAATCCAAACTGGTAGACGAAAAAATTTAAAAATAGTGTAAATTAAATTTAAATGTCAACTCGGGTGTTTTGGGTATTGCTGATTACGAATCAGAAGTTAGAATTTTGTTTCTTTTCAAATCAAAGATGGTGGATTTAAAATTAGCGAATTCGTGATCAGCGACTCATAAAACCACCTGGTAAATATTTTTAAGCTAAAATATACTATTTTTAAATTATTTCGTCTTCCATTTTAAATCCGCCTTGAATCTTGGATTCAAGAAAATCAAGATTCTGACATCGGATTCGTAATCAGCACAGTTAGCTCTAAGTTTCTACTTTAAAATCTGGCCAAAAATATTTCTGATGATATGTGATTTCGAAGTAATTCTAAAAAAACCACTATAATTAATTTAATTCAATTCCTCTTAAAAGAGAAATTTGCGGACTTCAAAAATCGTTTCTTTGAAATTTCATTATAGAGCTTATTCAACAAATTTATTTATCATATTATTGAAAAAATCAATTAACTTGTATAATTTTTTAAGATGTAATTGATCTTTTTAGACCTGCTGATCTAAATACATTCGCGTGAATAACCCAATTAATCCGTTGACCCAAATAACCCATTAACCCAATTAATCCGTTGACCCAAATAACCCATTAACCCAAATATAACTAAAAACCAAAATTTAACACAATAATTTAACTATAACGCAACTACTATTATATATTACAATGAATAAAAATAAATTTTCAACATTTAAGCGTTGAAGACTAGCCTCGCTCTGGACAGCCAAAAAAATTCGAAGACAAAAAGTTGAAGGCATTACTCGACGAAGATCCGATTCAAACGCAAGAGGAGCTTACAAAACCAAAATTCTACCCGACAACTCAACTATAACGTATCTACTATTATATTATCATAAAATTCATCAACCCAAGTATAAGTCATTAGCTCAAATAAGTGCAAATCATTGACACGGAAATTGAGGGATATAAAAATAATTCCAAATTTTTGGGTGATTTTCAACTGGCTATACCTCGGGAAAAATAGTCGCAGTGCAAAAAGAAACGAAGGTAGCTCCAAGTTTCTTCTTTTCAGAACTGGCCATTAACATTTTTGATTGTATACAATTCCGAAGGAAATTCTGAAAAAACCACTAGAAATAAATTTCCAAAATTTTCGCTTTTCTTAAAAAAATTTTCCGACTTCAAAAATCTTTTCTTCAATATTATTATAATTTTAACAAATTTAATAATCATATTATTAAAATTATTAATTGATTTAAATTATTTTTTATTATGTAGTTGATGTTTTATGCCCATGTTATTCTATATACATTCGTGTTAATATGTGACTTTTAGAAAGTTGGACGTAGATCACTTCACATTAATTAGTGAATATTCTGATAACGTCAAATCATTTCAACTTAGCATATTTGAATTACTTATTATTGCTCTTTATTTACTTTGCCAAACAACAGTTAGTTGTTCCAAAGAATTTTTATGTTTTAATTTGTCACAACTTCAGTCAATTAAAATTCTACTGTTTATTTATTAACGAAATACATTCTAATTCAGTATATATATATATATACATATATATCGATGTGTCATATTTCAATGTATTGATTAATTTTCGCTTGTTGAGTTTATTATCATTTTTTAATGAAAAATAATTTTTTTTTTTTGAAGAAAATAATCTATATCCGATAGATGTTATATCGTATGTTAAATATAAGTATACGTAAATTAATGTTATTTCATAATAACAATTATAAACAAAAAAATTAAAATTTTTTTAATATGCTAACTTTACATTATATAAATTATACAATTAAATTAATATAATGCGCAATCAATTTGCTTATTAATAATAAATAATGCATATAAGAGTCAAATTTCGCATAAATAATGTACGATCAAAATTTAATCATGTATCACATATGAAAAAATACATATTTAATACTCGCTGAAACGAAATTTCGCACGATTTAAAGTTTAACAAGTAGACGCTAGAGTGCGAATAACACGAGTACTAGCAATTCTAAGAAGCAAGTGCGATGGTGGTGTAATGGTCAGCATAGTTGCCTTCCAAGCAGTTGATCCGGGTTCGATTCCCGGCCATCGCACATTTTTTTTCAATTTTTATTTTAAATTTAAAAAATTTACCCGATGAAATGTTTTAAATTAATTCATTATTTTTTTTCAAACACTCATAACAAAGATAAAAAAAAAAGTGTACTCGTCAACAAAAGAGTTCCAAAAATATAAAATTGTATAGAGAATAAGATAAAAGAAAGTAGTTTTTTTTCTTCTAAATAATCAATTTTAACAAAAGTTCATGAATCTTTATTTTGAATAAATTGAATTGCACTCTATTACCGTATTTATGATAAAATAATTTTCAAGAACGATTAGATTAATTATTTATAAGATAAACATTTTAACTTTAATTTTTATATCAATAAATTCGAATCTCAAATAATCAAATTTTTTCATCAGCATCCGATATTTATATTAACAATAATATCGTGACATAAAATTAATTATCTTTGTAAAAGCGTAGTATTATTTAGCCCAGGTGAAAGTTCGATTGAGATACAGTTAAAAAATCCAGATTGATCTATTACAACAGTAGCGAAGATTTATGTCAAGGTTTAGCAATCGCATAATATGCGAGACAAAAAGTAAAAGAAATAGAAGAAAGAGAAGAGAAAAAAAAAAAATGAAAACCAGATCTGCGACAATGTTCTCGAATTTATTACATCTCAAAATAAGCCCGGGGCAATATTTACGAGCAACTCCGACAGCCTACGCGATATATTTCGTTTTTCAACGTCGCATTGCCCACGGGCAACTTTTGTACACGAACGACTCTCTCTCTCTCTCTCTCTCTCTCTCTCTCTCTCTCTCTCTCGGTAGGAGTCGCAAAGCGAAGTAGCGATTGGTAATTGCATGAGTTATGTTCGTGCTCCGAAATAAACTTAACCGAGTCGTTTGTTCTTTTGTCGCTTTGAGATTGCTTCGAGTGTGTCGATAGAACGTTTGAATTAAAACGCGCGGCCTTATTATCGGGGGGCTTGAATTTAAGCGCTGTGTATTTCAAAATAATTGAACGAAGGAGTCGAGTAAATGGAAAATTATTATTATATAATGTTTTTATTAACGAGGAGTCATATACTTATTGATTATTCTATTTATCGATGAATTTCCTTATAAAGTTATTAAAAATATTTTAAACGTGAAAATGGCGTTTCTATTAAAATGTTGTTATTAAACTAATGAATAGATGATTTCAATTTTCTCAAAGATGAAATAATAATTGAAAAATTTTTCATTCTTAATTAATAACGATGTCAATTATTAATAATAGAACTCCATTAAGTAGCAGATAATAAACGTTTTCATCTTTTTTAATCTTAAAAGACTATTAATCGATCGATTAGAAGTCTTTTTATTATTAAATTTATTTTAACATTTGAATTTATTTATTTTCATTAAAATAAATTTCGCAAAGGAGAAACTTACATTCATAACTGCAAATAAAAAGCAACGTTAGCGAAGGAATAGGAAAATATGTAATAATCTGAATATAGAACTTGACAGTTATTAGTTCTCAAAGGGCTTCCAAAGGGAGATAGAGTTTTATGAGCAAAACTGAGTCAAGGGTAGATCTCGACGTCGTAGTCGTCGAGTAACATTTGCATACCGTTCGCTACGCAGTTAATAACTATATACAAGAAATTTGTGAAACTATCTAACAATGTCTATTATTCGTAGAATTTACGCAACTAAATAACAAAGTATTCCATGCTATTTGTTAAAGAAAACTATATGCAATCGTTAAAATAATAATAATAATAATAATAAAAATAAATAAATAAATAAAAAACAATCGATTGGATAATAATCTGTGATTCTCTGTTTTTTTTTCTTTAAAGAAACTCAAGGTGCGAGTTAACGGTCGAGCAAGTGGAGCCGCGAAGGTAAAACAGTTACTAAAAGTTTCGTGTTTGTAAGCTAGCGCCACTATATGATGCACCTTTTGCACCTTTTGTGTGATTGTATCGTCTGTAGTGTTGAATAACACCCAATCGATAAAGTAAATTCCTTATTAGTTGGTTTTTTGCATCGAGCACAAGCAGCTTTTATTGTTTATATTGTTATTATTAATGGTATGTTGTTTGTAGAAAGTAATGTGATTTGTGCTTTTTTTTTTTTATTAATTTACTTTCTTTTTTTTTTTTTGCTAACGAGTAAACTTTTAAAAAAGCATGTCATATTTATTTATACACTTCTAAAAAGATGTATGTGTTAGACATCATTTGTTAAAAAAGTTATTAGATTTTTGAATAGAGTATTTTTTTTAGAATTGTTGTTCAAAGTAAAATAAATTAATATTGGAGTTTCACGTAAATTTGTGATTAGTTTTGTAATTGTTTTTTGTGATATTACGTTATAACTGGTTTGCGTTCTTTTTTGTTATTTTTAAGCATAATTCATGTAAAATAAGCTTAATTGAATATTTTTTTAATGCTTATTTTCAATAGTTTAATAAAGTTATGATAAACTTTATTCGTAGTTATCAAAGAAGAGATCTTTAAATAAATTTAGCTAATATATTGGTAAGAATTTAAAGACAATGCAGAGGTAGAATTATTATGATAATAACGACATGAATAATTGTGAAAGCAATTAAAATATAATTCTACTTCTGAAACAAGGAACTTTAGCGAGTCCAGTTCGGGTAACGGTCACTTTGCACACACATTGGTTTTTCCTTGATGCAGTCTAGCAATAGCTCGCTCATTATTTTTAGCGAAACGTCTTCTCAATGTTTCACAAAAAGATCCACCGAATCGAAAGTAACCCACATCTATGTTTATCCCTACAATAAAAAGAATAAAATATTCTAAATGATGAAAAAGTCGAGGTTTTTAAACGGCTGTGCAAAGTCACTCGGTAAATGTTTTAAACTGTAAAATATTACGTTGGCAATGACATAAACCTTAAATGCAATTGAAAAATTTCTGCTGAACTACATTAAAATATTTTTAGACGTGGAAAAAATCCTGTTTCTGTTTGATGGAATCTAATTTCCTTTTTTATCACAAAAACAAAAAAAAATACATAAATAAAAATAAAATGAATGTGTCGTAAATAAAAATACACTAATATCGACGAAGACGGATGAAAATTTAAAACTATTATATAATCGGAATGCGAAGCGAATGAGGAAATTTTTGCCAACTTGTATATTTTTACAACAGTCGTTAAAAATTCGATAATTTAATTGCATCCAATTACAAATTTTAACAAATAATTTACCGTACAATCAATAAAAATTATAAATATCACTTTCGACCTATTAATCAAGGAAATTAAAACAAATTCTACGATAAATATGCGAAAAACTTGCAAAATTCAACAAACGCAGAAGTTATATTAACAATCGAATGAAGCTATAATAACAAAAAAATAATATAGATAATAACAAAAAAAAGAGGCTATAATAATATCGATAAATCGCAACATCGAAACTTTTTCGCTTACAAGCACGAGTGGAAAAGTGCTCGAAAAGAATTGATCAGCGGGTAACGACGCGTGTATTGTAGGCGCGGAATCGCGCACGCATTATTTTCATGCAGAGACGGGAGGACGGAGGGGAAGCTTACCCGACGCGTGCGGCTCGTTTCGGCTCGCGGACGTAAAAGCGTTGCTGGTGCAGCGTCAGCCGCTGCCAGCATCGTTGCTGTCTTAACGCTCTCGAGGCGTACAGTCGCTCGTAGCTCTCAGGATCGCGCGATCATGTCGCTGTCGTCGTCCGTAAGCAGCGGCTTTCATTCGCTCGAGGACCTTTCCGATTGGTGAGTCAGGATTTGTCGTTTTTGTTTACTGCTTTTTTATTTATTGTTTTTTCTTTTTTTTGTCTTTGTTTGATTTTTAGGCGACGATTTTTACGAGGTTGCTATTAATAAAGAGCGCGGAATTTGTTTTTTGTAGACGACTTTTTTCGTATCGTTTCGAAATTTTATTTTGAGGTTTTTTTTATGATATACCTTGAATTAATAACGTAACTGTTATTAAATTCATTTCAAATTTTTTTAACGCTTACTTCGATTTATAAAAAGTGCGTTAGTGAAATTGATTTCAAGTGAGACACGTTTCTAAGAAACCATTAAAAAAAAATTTTTATTTCACATTGAATTTATATAATTTATTATTCAACCTTATCGTGTATTTCTGTTTTTTTAAACGAAAATTTAATATTTTAAATATGTTTCCATAATAACATTAAAACCTATATAAGATTCTGATGAAAACATGTGTATTCAATATATGTATATATCGAGACTCGCATGTGCATGTTGTTTATTACGTTCGTGGGCCGAAGTGCACTAGTCGGTATTCTTATAAAAATTTAATGTACATTTAAAAATAGCTCTCAAATTTTTAAAATATCTTTAAAATAATCTAATATTAGAAGAGTTTTACGTTTTCAAATAATTTTTTTATAATTTTAACTACGTTTATAAATACTAATTTTTAAAAAAGCTTCTTTGTGATCAAAATTATTATTGTTTTTTTTTTTTTTTTCATTCAGTATAGAAAAATGGACAAAATAAATAGATCATGTAAGATAAAATAACGTATAAAAATTTACATAATATTTATTTCTGCTCATATTCGACAGTCGAATAAAATTTCGATTATTTGTTTGTTGTTATAAAATTAATCAATTTACATAAATAACCATAATTACTAAATTTTCTTCGGCAAAAAATCATTCTCCATAATAGCTAGTATGCATCTTACGCAATTTCCTTATTTTATTTTCCCCTGTCAATGTCAGACGGCCACAACAAATCGTCACTTGTTGCGTCGACATTTGATTGTCATCATGCATAAGACATCGTTTCTTAATCCTTGAATCCAATCGAAACAATCGACGCGTTATATCAAATTAGGCCACGAGGTCAGGATCATCGACGACTCCTAAACTATGAGAATATTGCACGACGCTACTTCCTATCTGTCGTCCAAGTGTCTTAAAAGCAGTGGTAATTGTCGCGTTCGTTCAAATTCCTCATTCGAAATTTTCGCGGCACAGCGTCAAAATCTTATCGCTTCGAGATAAAAAAAAAAAAGTTACTGTAAACGTGAACGTTGTCACGAAGTTCGCCAGTATTAATTACCGTGTGTGCGCGTAAGTACAAGCCGTTTACGTCTTCTGCATAACTTTTTACGTTTTTGGATAACGTTTGTTGGTATTATGTACAGTAAACATCTTATGAAATAAGCAGTTAAGTAACTATTTTTACTAATTGTTTAAAAACTTCTTCGTTTCAATTGCGCGTTGATTAATGATGTTTAATTCTTTTTTAATAACTCGAATAATATATATTCTTAATTAATACATATTGAATTACAGCGAGATATTCTTTAAACCAAAATATTATAAAAAAAAAAAAAAAAAAAAAAAAAAAAAAAAAAAAAAAAAAAAAAAAAAAAAATTGGCCGTCGCTTATTTTGTAACCCGTAAGAAAAAAAGAGAGATAAAAATTAAACCGTAACGCGAGAACATTCCACAATTTTCACTTTCGCATTCGCTTTTGTACATTCGTCACTCGAACCTAAAAACATTGTCCCATCGAGACGAGTTAAAAACGTAAAGCTCCTCGAATCCGAAAGTTATAATCAAGACGGGAGTGGATCGCTACCGTTGTATACATACACTTTCACGTATCACCGAAATAAAAAAAAAAAAATTCGACTCCTCTTACGGTATAAAATCGCGCAAGAGTTACATAATCTTTTTTTAACTCATGAATTTTTCGTTCGGCCTTCTTTTTTTTTTTCTATCTTTTTTTACGAATAAAAAAAATAAGGAGATATATATTTTTAAGCGTGTTATCAAAATTTTACTTTACTCAGCCTTTCTTATTATTATTTATAACAGCGCTCGAAAAAAAATCATGAACAATTATAGTTATTCCATTTAAATAAAAAAAGGATATATCGAGTGCTTTAAAAAAAAAAAGAAATTCGTACACAATTGCCCGAATTTTTCGCGGTTACGCGTTAGCCATTAAATGACGAATCTCGTTGGGTAACAACTAGCGCGCGCTGAAATAAAATTGAGATAGCGATCTTAAATGCGAGCAAGACTCAATCAAATGTTTGGAACAACGTAATTTCTCGATACCGTATTCGGAGCGCTGATTGATACTCGTTTGTGAGAATCGGCTCGAGTGGGTGTGTCTATTCGAGTAGCTGACGCGTTGTTATTGCAGATGGTTTTTATGAACAAAATCAAAACTTTTTAACGATTGACAGAAAAATAAAAATTCTTTCTATAAAATAAACATTCGTTCATTAATTTAAAGATACTTTTAACGAACTAGATCAATTAATTTTTTTTTTAAGTTACTATTATAAATTATGCATCGATTATTTGCGTAATAATAATTTCATAAACTTTTTTGAATCGCAATTTTATCACAAGTTAATTTTACTAATCATTTAAATCTAAATTTATTTCAAATTATAAAAATATCAAATCGACTACTTTTCATTCTTAATATAAGTAGCAAAACTACCAATAATTAATATTTAACAGCGTAATTTAAAAAAATAAATAAATAAATATATTTTTCTGAAGAATAACTATACCTAAAAGTGAACGACTTCGTATTACGCGTTGACATTAGTGAAGTAATTCAAATCGACAATCAGATGTAATTGAAAAACAATTAAGGGGTCGTTAAATTAAAAATGTATGACTTTAATTTAGTTGTGTCAAGAGTACATACACAGTGTATATTATATAGTTTTATAAAGCGCTGATAATTTTAAAATATTTTAATAAATCAGTCAATAAAAATATTAAATTCTAAGCATAACTTGATATTGATAAAGTTACACTCATTAAAAAAGATTATACAATCAAGATTCATGATATACCGTTATCCGAAGTAATACTTTTTATCTACAGTCAACATTCGACTTATCGGTTATTCAAATTTAAATACATTTTTCCGTTTTTTGCCAACTAACGAACGCATAATTGGTATTTTTTCCTCGTTAATTAAAAAAAAAAAACATTTAATTTCCCGACGACGATAAAGTACATCAAGAAATTTTCTTATCGACAATCGTAAATTGACTAAGGTTAAATGACAAATACATTTTTTAATAAACGAATAATCAACAACGTGCCTTAGTTTCTTTTTACTTCGAAGAAATTTTCAAACGCAGTTCATTGCACGAGTTTTCCTCTTTCTACTTCGATTCGATCATTGGCATCTTTCTCCGTGGAAAAACATGAGGGTTATCTTACGCTCGCGCTCGCTTATCGGGTGCCTTCAAACACGGGACTCGCCGTTTCTCCGCAAACACATATACAGAGACAGAAAAAAGAGAGAAAGAGAGAAAACGAGAGCGTCGAGTTCTACCCAGAAGCTCGAAAGATAGACAAGTCATCGCGACAAAAGACAGTCCAGTGATGCTTTGCTCGAGAGTCGGCGCTCTCGTCGCGAGATCGGCGCTGCGCACGCGAAAGACATTAGCCGGCTGCGTTATCAGGTATCGTATACGTCACGTATACATGCATAGATGTATCTACATGTATGCACAAGTGTGCGCGCGGGCTATTCATGTGCATGGCTAATTTTAATGGAATCGCGATTGATAGGAGGAACCGTAGGAGCGAGATAGATTATAATTCGTTTGTTGTTCGCGCGTATAAATCGCGCGTGAATAATGGTGTGCTGCTCTTTCTCATTATGAATTACGTACTTATACGCACCGACGCAAGATAGCGACTTCGATACGTTAAAAATATTTGGTTTCTCGTTATCTCAAATGCTTCTGAGTTTTGTCACAAGATGCTAATAATTTTGGGATTCTCATGGCGTTGGATTTGGTGATGGAATTTTTCTTTTCTTTTTTTTATTATTATAAAAATATTTTTACTATAATACTTTTGAAAATTGTTTTGCTTATATAGGTTTAATTTTTTTAGAAAATTCGTTTGATAATTATTTGGTTTTATTTCGATTTCGCAACGTTATAGCAATTTTTACATGTCGTTATCTTGTTTAGCTGAGAGCTAATGTATCTTACGCATATATATATATATATATATATATATATATATATATATATATATAATACATAGATAGGAATCGTTATTTTGAATTTATATCTTCTTATATATAATTAATTCTTATATATTAAAAAAAGACAATGAAGTTCTATGTTATACAAAAATTATTATTTTATATTTATACTTATATATAATTTTATTAATTTTATTAAAATATTAAATCAAGAATTCAAAATTTAACAATTTTACCTAGTCTATACTACGTGCGTATTTGAGATTATAATGTCTAAGGTCAATATTTTGTATCTAAAATCGCATATATTAAAGGCGATTATCAAATATAAAAAAAAAAAAATAAATATAAAGTCAAGAAAATATCTAATTAAGTAAGTGCATAATTTAATTTTAGCATTATCTTAAGATGCCATTTATTTTAAATTATTTTTATAAGTAAAAAATAAGCGTCAAAAAATTATTATTTATTAAGTCTATAAATCATTATGCAATTCACTATTACATAAATATTTATAAATAATGCCCATAATATCAATGTTTTGATATTATTAATAATTCAAAAACTTGTTTCATAAAAATGATCACTGCAGTTTAGCAGATTCAAATATTTGAATATAAATCAATCGAAATCTTTATTGAATAATCATTAAAAAAATTTTCATAATTTTAATATTACAATGCCTCTCCCATCGAAGTGACTGCCGCAATAATTTTTTAAACATTCATTACACAAAACATCAAATGCAATACTCATTGGTTTTTCCATAAGCAAAATAAAATTATATAAAATGAAATCGTGTATACTTTACGCACGAAAAATTATCGGCTAAATTAATAATAAGCTGTCTCGTAAAGGAGTTCCGAAAAAAATATCAATCAAGCGCGTTAATTGCCAAATCGGCGAATCGTTCGGGCGCGTAAAAGCACGCGATACGCTCGCGCGCGGAATCCCGAGCGAATCAGGTGATCTGTTAAATTGACCATTACACCACACCGCAACGGTCGTCACACGTAACACTTAAATGGTTCGCAACTTTCTTTGATGCCAGTTTCTTTTCAGGTCACTAGAACAGAACCAAGAACGAAACACTTCATTCGCGCGCGATCGATTTTAAAGATCGTGCTCTCTCTCTCTCTCTCTCTCTCTTTCTCTCTTTCTCTTTCTCTCTCTCTCTCTCTTGGCGAGAATGAAAAATGTACAGAGATTACGTACTTGTTTTATCGCTGCTTCAGTCTGCCAATGTGCCTTTGATCACGTATCAAGTAAAGGACAATGACAAAAAGTGTGCATTGTGTCAGTTACGGAAATGCAGCTGGAGAATATTTAATAACGTTAGCCGCCGGTGCTGCGATTGTTTGTTGTCCCCGAGAGAATTCAAAGTATCAGTTAAAAGAGTTCATTCGCTGCAGGGCTTTCTTTTTATAAACTTGCTTACTGTTTTTTAACAGAAACATTGTTTAACTTTTTATGAGATGCCGAGTTGAAGGCCGGAAAATTTTAAGACTTTTTATTTCGTATAATACATTATTTTCTGTTTTCGATCTTTTTTATTAACTATCGAGGTCAATTTGATAAAATTTGACGTTAAAGTTGTGAATATTTAGTGCAAGATGATTCATTCAACCTAAATAGAATAAATCATTAAAACTTAAAATGAAAATCGTCTATTTGTCCTATATAAAATTTAAAATTTTCTCTCAAATTCATTGTTTATATTTCAGAAACTTGCTTATTATCCTTTGCTCTAATAACTTTCCCGTGTACAAATTATAAATTTTCCACGAAAATTATTGCCTCAACGGTAACAATAGCGAATAAATTACAGTCGTTTTAGTCGAACGACTATATAAAAAAGAATAAAAATAAAAAAAAAAAAAAAAAATGAAAAACGAAGGCAAACACGGTAGCAAAATATACATAACCTATATGTACAATGTACGCGCGTAAAACTAGCGGAATGTTCACCACTTACGCATGCGTGCGTGTTTGTAAGTACATATCTGTGAGTCGGGCGATTAAATTCGATTGCGGCAGTGCTTTCGAAGGAGCGACGCCTTCCCGGCGTTTTGCGTTCGACATTACGTCGACGGTCAGTTCGTCGTTTTATAGTAAGGACTCATGGAGATATGCATGTGTGTGTATTAGGAATTGCGCAAGTGACGCTTGTATACGAAACGCTATGCGTTTTTTCGCATTACAGATTTGCCTGACACGTGAGCGCGCGCACGCGTATCTTTCGAGACAGTTGAAAGAAAAAATTAAATCTGCAAACGACTAAATTTTTTATTTTTCTGTTTGTTCTCGTTGTAGTTGTTAGATTTGATATTTATTTTTCTTTATCAAATGGCTTGTTTATGTAAATTTTCAATGAAATTTTCAATCACGCTTAAAAAAGTGAAATCATTTCAATCATGCGTTTTGTTCTTAATTTCAAATACTGAAAATTCGCCTTTATCTTATGAAAAAGTTATAATAGTTATAAATAAAGGTATTAAAAGAAACATAAAATGTGAAATGAAAAATTACAAACTTTCTAACTGCTAGGTTATTTTAAAAACATAAAAAATACGAAGAATAATTACTTTTTAAAAACTTATTTTTCTCACGTATTATTATAAATCATTTTTTTTTTTTTTTTGTCATATCAGAAACCGATTAACGAACGAACGATAATTTCTTCCTCGATGCAATACTGCTCTCGCAATGAAAAATAACGGTTTAACTTCGAATCGAGGAGAACGCGCATTCATACACACATGTATATATATATTATATATAGACACAAGAACCGCTCGGCTCGCACATCACAATGCAGCCACGATTTTCGCATTGACAGTCGCGCGAGCAGTCAAAGCAAAAAACGCTGCGAGCTACGGCGTCGTTATTGCAAATGCGTCAAATTTCAGGTCGATCGTCGCTTTCACCGCTTCCTCGACAATTCCAATGAGTTTCGATCTACGTGAATATTTGTATATGTAAATATACTTATATGTGATATATATATATGTACACATTGTGAGTGCATCTTGTGCATCTATTGTTCGCTATCTTCCTAAATCGATCGAACGAAACAAGGTTTTATTTCGTCTTAGATTCGATATTGAAATATACGATCCATTGGATTGTGCATTTTTTTATCCATCGAAATTTTATTAAAACGAGAAAATTTAATGTTTTATTTTTTTCTCAAATTTATCAAAATCATCGTGCATTTGACAGTTTAATTGAGAAAATTAGAAATCTTGATTGCGCTATTTATATTGTAGACGTAATTATCCTGTAATTATCGTAAAATTACGCTAATAAATTGTCTCTTAATTAATTTTAGAATCTAAAAAAATTTTTTAAAACGTTGCGAGAAAAAAAAATTAAATTAATCACATAAATTATTCTCGTGTCTTAATCAACTTGAGCACCGACAACTTTCGCATCGATCAGACTTTACCCAACGCATCTCGCAAATATCTCACTCGATAATCTCAACTCTCGGCGTGAAAAAAAAAAAAAAAGAAAAAATAAACTGCTGCCGGTAACGGTTATCGGATTCAGATATAACGCGTCAAAATTAAAGCACCCCTCGACAAAAAAAAAAAAAAAAAAGAAAGCGTCAGCAAAAAACAACGCAACGAATTTCTCGCAACACGTGATAACGGTGCTGTATAAAGCGTTTCAAACGGAGCGAGATGAAATTATACAAAAAATACAAAAGAGGTTGAGTTATATGTGGGAACTTTGTTATACATACTTTGTTATAACGATTTCATTTTATTATTTTTTCAGTAGATTGAACTAGTGCCCGTTCGCGCTTTGTTATTGTGACAATTTCATTACCGAGGAAGATTGAAAAAATTGAATTTGTTTATTTAATAATAAGCGAACATTGTTTGATTTAAACAATACAACGATCGCAAGCTTTGTCTTTGTTGATAAAAATATATTCTCGATTGTTTTTCTAGGTTGTGCTAAAAAAAAAGTAACGCTGACAAATGCTATTATTTTATCTTTTAATTGCAATCTTCGATACGAATAAAAAGTAATGTATTTGCATTTAAAAAGAAATATTTTAATTATCGAAAGAGAAATTTATCTTTTATATTAAATACTTTTAATTTTTACATTTGTTTTGAAATTTAATATGAATGTTTTTATAAGGACGGATTATGTATTGCGTACATGCATATACGTGACAAGTCTTATAACATATCCGAGTTCTTTAAGAAATTACTTTTTTTTATGAAAGTATACAATATCGGACGAAAGGAGATAAAAACGAATAAGATGCAGCGAGCTTTCCATTTGCCTGCAGATTTTGTTCCTTTCGACCGTCAACATATTTACGTAATATTAATACCTTTTAAAAATAAAAAAAAAAAAAAAAAGTAAAATTAATTCACATGAAATTTCCACGAAGGATTATGTACGGTATGTACTAACATCAGCCAAAATACGGAATACTGACGGTAAATTAATTTAATTTTTTTAAACATGAAAAAAGACTGCACCATAAAAAATATAGACACAATAACTTTGAGCAAAATCCAACCACAAGCGATCGAAGTAAGTAGAAAAAAAAAAGGAAAAAAAGAATCTATAAAAAACTAATTGACCAACTCAAAAGTCCCCGCACCCTTTAACGTGCCGCTAGAAAAACCGCGAAAACCGTGTCAGCGTTGGCAATCCATTTACGCAATTTTCCCGCTAGACACGCTAGCGCTTAACTATAGCGCTTTCTTTTTTCTCTCTCTCTCTATCTTTCTCTCTCCCTCTTGCGTACAATACCCAATAGCTCATATCTCACTCGTGCGCACGCGTCGAGGTAAAAGAAGAAATAGCGGGCTTGCAAACAAAAGAGGGGATAATACAAAACGGGAGAGTGCAAGTTGTATGCAACGCGCGCGCCGTCGGTAAAATCGACTAGGCGCGCCGCGCGCGGCTCGGGCTCAGTAAACCAGCGACCGCCGCAACGATCGGTCCTCATTCCACGCCCTACCGTCTGTTTTTCCTTCTCGGTAGCCCGAGCGCATTATTTTACATTTTAACCGGAAAATATCGAGCAATTTTCGATTACAACTCGTTTATCTTTTTCCTTTCCCGCTAAGTTTTCAAATTTTCGGGACTGTTACGTTTATTGTATGTGCGTTCACGTTTTTCTCTCTTTGTGCGTTGGCTTTAAATTCGGCATTTTGGTGACACGTGTGTTAGAGCGGTGCGTGCACCGAATGACAATCTACGGTTGCGAGAAACTTTAGTTTCGAAATAAGAAAGAAAAAAAACTTGGACCCGGTCTACTTGTGTACCCACTCGTTGTACATAACAATTCTTTCCTTCATCGATCGTACTCTCTCTCTCGTTCTTTCTTACTCTCTCGGCTTCTATATAATGAGCTCCTTCAAACTTAGCTGCTCACATATATTACCATCGATCGCGCACGCACGCGCGCACACACATACGGACGTACCGACAATTTAACGCGATCGCGAATCATCGTAAAACCCGATCGCGCGGTTTTTCGGCGGCGAACAGCTGATGAGCGAGCGTTGTGCGCGCGCGGGGGGAAGAACTTGAGAGAAAGAGACAGAACGACAGCAAGAGAGAACGAGCAGTCGAAAACCGAGAAAGAAGAATCCGCGTGAGATTGATTCAAGGCTCGAGGGATCGAGTTGAAGAATAAGAAGTAAAGTTTGTACGTTTGAAAGTACGTGAGATTTGTTGATATTTACCCTTGATTCATTAAGTTGCGGTTGGCGAGCTTTTGCTTTTACTGCTTTCGTTGTGTTTATTTCAAAATTTGCTAATTTGAATACGCGAGTTTGAAGTTGGAAAGGAAAATTTGGTAGATAATGTATACATCAAATTTTAATTTATAATTTAAACATTAGTTTGACGATAAACTAAAAAATTAGTATTAAAAACTAAATTCATAAACGCAGTACGCAGTTTTTATCACAAAAATTACTAGAAAATTAGTGTGTGTGTGGCAAGCGATAACATACATGTATTATATAATTTAGCATGCAAATAATGTAAGCGATTGAAGTCAGCGTGGGTTTTGATTGTTCGAGAAGTTTAATATAAAAATTTGTATACTTATAGTGTGATAAATAAAAAAAAAAAAAAATGTAAATTCAACTGAAGTTATCGTTTGATCGTTTTCAATTACATATTTTACTTTGAACTACCAACGAGAATTTATACATTAGCGATTCTTCATCGGTCGTAAAACTACAATCAAAATCGCCAACTGCTAGCTTAAAATAAAAAAATAAAAAAATGAAAAATTGTTTCACAAAACCTATCAAAAGATGAAAAAATCAAAACTATGTAATATTTAAAGAATAGATTCGGAGCCAGACAAATCACCGATACATTCGACACCAAAAACAATTCCCATCCAACTGCAAGGATTGAAAATATAACCGATAAAAGAAAAAAGAATAAGAAAAAAAAAAAAAAAAAAAAAAAAAAAAAAAAAAAAAAAAAAAAAAAAAGCAAAAACAAGAAGGATGACGTGCTCAACGTCCATCATTTCGAGCATGGAGGCGCGCGGTTAAATGGAAATAATAATGAGGGAACGCGCGCGTCGTTGTAGCGTGAGCTGCGAACTTCTCGGCTCGTGGCGGGACATTCCTCAGCAGCAGCAACACCAGCAACACCAGCTGCTACTCGAGGATAAGGACCCGGAATTCCGCAGGAGGAAACGCTCCGGTACTTGGCCGTGAGTCTCATTCTCTCGATTCTCTTTTTTTTTTATAAAACTCGATGCCCGAAGCATACAACGCCGCAAACTCGACGCATTAATTTTTCTCTTTGTCGGCTTTATACAAAATTTTTAGAAAGTCAAGCGCGATGTATACGTTACTCTTCTTTATGTATCTCTTTTTTCTTTCTTTCTTTCTTACTTTTGAGTGAGCGCGCGAGAGAGTCTCCGCTTCGTGTCCTTAACTCCGCGACGCTCTGTCTCAAGGATAAAGCGTGCGTGAATGCGCGAGACGGTGGCAAGTTGATTGGACGCGCATAGTTGTCGACTACTTCTTTTTTTTTTCGCGATTGATCGTTGTTTCCTTGGTTTTTGTTTTTACTTTTTTTATTGTCTCTCATTTTATTTTATTTTTTAATATTTTTTCGACATTTATGAAATATTTCCAGATGTGCTTTATCTTTTTTAAAAAAAAATAAAATTAGGTAATGCGTGAGTTATTATTATCCGAGTTATTGTTTCCATCCGCTGCATTATCAGCAGACTGATAAAAATTAGTATTTAATGAATCAACAATTATTTTAAAACGTTATACTAATCGATAAATTATATCTTGTGTTTACAAAGAGGACAAAATACTTTAAAATATCGATTAAGAAAATAAGTTACTCTAAAAATAAAAGCAAACTAAAATTCCTATCATTTTAATTTTATTTCTTATTATACGATAACGGATATTTTTATACAAAAATACTACCAAAATAATTTTAAGTACCGTTCTCATGTGATCGATGTGATAAACATAAAACATTTGTCCATTTTTGTATGATCGTTTTATCTCAGATTTTAATATTTTAAAATCTTTATTTTGTATTCAATGTTATTTTCAATTATTCAATGTTAAAAATTATATTCAATGTTAATTACAGATTAAGAATCATTACAGACAAAGAATTGTATACTTTTCTATATTGAGCATATTACTGTTTTACGTAAGTCTCAATTCAAGCAAAATTAATAATCGGTTATTATTAGAATTAAAAAATAGTTTTGGTGTAAGGACATTAAAATTTGTAAATCATCTTCACATTATGCAACTTCTCTACATAATAAAGTTTGCCTATTACGTAAGGTACATTTTTGTTTTGAAAATTAATTGAATTATTAAATTGTCTAAAATAAAAATAAATATATCGTTAATTTAATCATTTTTTAAATGCACATACTGTAAATAAAAAAAGATGAGTGCGAATCGTACTGGGTCTTCTGATTTAATTCTCGCTACCGGAATTTCTTTCTTTTTTTTTTTTTTTCAATATTTTGTTTAATAACAATTAATTTTTTTACTTTTTCATTAAAAAAATTTAAATATTTTAAAATAATTATATATTTTTTTCATTAAAATTGATTAAAAATTATTTTTAATAGTATAAAAAATTTCAATTAACAATCTTTTATACATTTCATGCAACTTTATAAATTATATAATTAAAGTTGCTCTTGTAAATTTTTATATAAACTGTAGATTATTCAATTCCATGTATTTATTTATTCGATGATTCAGCGAGTTCATAAAACATTCACTGCGTGAAGATCACGTGCGAACCGTCATTTATCCCGGAATTTTTCAATATTAATTCGTGCGCGTAGAATGTATATTAATACTATAACGTATTTATAAGGATAAACGCTTTAAAATTTTCATCAACCGAGTCAGCGACCGAATAACCAGTACTTGTTATTCAAAGTGAATAGATTCGCTTTTGTCATTTTAATGCATTTCATCGTTCGCTTTGTGAATTCGCAAGAATCATTTTTTCGATTTGAATTTATTAATGAAATTGAAAATGATATTTATCTTTAAATATATTTATAATTATTTTTTTATGCCTAAATAAAAATTGTTGTACTTTAACGATAGCCCTTTAAATATGAAAAATTTTACGACAAAATAATTTAATCATCAACGAGAAATCGATGAATCTTATAATTTTTTATTAACTGTAATGATATTAATAATTCAAAAATAAGATTTTTAAATATTCTTTTGTAAAATAAAAATCATAACGAAGAGATGACAAACAAAAATAACATTAATATTAAACATATGTGTTAAAAGAATTAAATAACTTAAGAAGTTGAGCGATGGCCGGAATACCATGCTGTAATTTAATTAAATATTCTCCTTACCGTAAGAATCAAATTAACATGTTTATATGAGCACGTAACTAAGGTTTCCATAGGGTCAAGGAAGCAACCAACCAACGAACGAAGTTTAAACGGAAAAATATATAAATTTATCTTAAATGTAAACCGCATGCCTTATCGCTTCGTATAATCAAACGTGATGTCGCTTTACTCATAAAAAATGCAAATTCTTATTCATCAAAATTTATAAAATTGCTAATGTTAATGATTTTGTTTACGATAAAAAATTTTTCAATGATATTTAATTTAATACTAAATGTGAAGTTGAGAATGACAATTTTCATAAATCAAATTTGATGTGTAATACATTATAAATTGTTATTTGAAAAATGTTGTCAATTTCGTGGATATGTTTGTACGTTAATACTGTATTATGTGTATTATTTTTAATTTTTCGCCTCGTTAATTTTTATTAAATATTTTTCGTAAAATGAAGTGATTCTTTTCTATTGATTCTATTGATTCTATCTTATAAAGAGTACCTTACGTATTATAAATTAACGGCTTTATTTAAAATAAATTCAATGAAATTTTTATAAACTAAAAATATTTTTAACCAGCAAAATAGTTTTATCTTTTCGAAAAAAAAAAAAAAAATATTCGGCTTAGAATATATATAAAAAATTAAATATATTTAAATAATTTTTTTCAATTTAAACACAGAGTTGAAAAATTCGCAAAATAAATTCAAAACTTTTGAAAAATTTCGAACATTTTTCATAAAACTTATTTTGCAAACGTGTAAAAAATTTATATTTTCAAACTTTTCGTTTTAACACGTTTACCAACAATACTTAAAATCACAATTCATAAAAAATGCATTTAACGTTCCATTGTTAAGCATGACCTATATTACATACATATTTCCACATTTACTTTTTTTTTTTTTTTTATTTTAAAACATTCACTTTCTCTCTTGCTCTTATAATTCACAAATACGACAACTATCAGAATACAACTTTCAAAAGCGTCGAATCAATATATTACATTCTTGCGATAACAAAAACACTTCTTTTTCCATCCTTCTTTTACCTCTTTCAATTCTTTTTTTTTTCTTAAATAGAAAAAAATTCTAAGTAAAAAACTGCTCCATCTTTCTCGCGGACAAAGCCAGAGACATTTACGAGATGAGAAAGAGAGAGAGAGAAAGAGTGAAAGAGAGCCAGAGAGAAGCTTAAGAAAGTAGGCCAAAGAATTAATAATTTAACGGCGATGTCAATTAAATCTTCCTCGTAGGAGTTGCGTATACGCAAAGAGGGATAGAGAAATGAAGAGAAGCATGTTCGACACGTACAGAAATAAGAAGGGATGGTTGGTACCGTCGAGGAATCGAAAGAAAGAACGAAAGAGAAAGAGAGAGAGGGAGAGGGAGAGAGAGAGAGAGAGAGAGAGAGAGAGAACTCGAATTGATCTCGGGCGAGGCATGCGCGCGACGCCGGGCGTCGGGTCGTCGACCATCTTTCCCTCTTATGACCGTCCGCGCGGACACAGTGCCGCCGCGGCGCTTCGTCTGCACAAAGTCCGTCCCCCTCATTCTTGTTTTATTATTTCTTCCCCTATTATATTATATATTTATTTTTTCTTTATTTTATTCACGTATCGCGCGCGACGCACCATACCTCTCGTTCGCCTTTTCCATCGGCCGATTTCTATACACGTATATGAATATATCGATGGATGCGCGCTGTCATCGACGATGCCTCGAGAAGCATCTCCACATGGACGACAGCGAGATCGAGCTCAGGTATGGAAATCAACGGGGAGCTATGCTTTGGCGTTATATCTTTAAAAAAAAAAAAAAAAAAAACGGTTGAATTTACCAAGATGGACTTCGTTACGTTTACGCGTACATGCGAAAGGCGCGACCTTAACCTCCAAATATCGCGCGTGCGTGTACGCGTTGTTGCCCCGTTGCCTCTACCCGAATCTGTACTGGGTGGTGATTCTGGGTATATAAGCTTGCTCGCCCACACGCGCGCGCGCGCGTGTGCGTGTGGATATCCGTATGCGATGCGTTCGAGTCCAAGCGGCTTTATATGTTCGACTGAGGAAATTTTATTTTTAAATGAATTGTATTTTCTATCGTATTCTTACTTTCTACCTGTTGCCAAGATGTGCATAATCTTATAAGATGCCTAATGGCTTATAAAGTTTATTGTTTTTATTTTTTTTTCTTTTTGAATATTTTTAGATACACTTATATATATGTATATGTATGCATGTGTGTATGTATGTATGTATACATAAGTATGCTAATTCCCTCGTAAACGCACGTGGAAATTTTGTATTACTTTGCACTGATATTACGATCGTTAGCGACACTTGCATTTTTTGCACTATCTTTTTATTATTATTATTATTATTATTATTTTTTTTTTTTGTTACTGTCTCAAGCAAGTTCTGCAGTTGAAGAAAAAAAATTGATTAAAATATTTATTCGAGTTACGTGACTAATGTAACATTATAAATTCATGCGGAATTTACACATCGCATGAAACAGCATTAATGAAAAACGTATTTGTTTGACGTGAGCGTTAGTTATCTACCGGATTACTTTTCTTGTTGATTTCTTGAATTAACGTACAAGACGTAAGTGAAATTTAAGCTTATTTCATGCCTCTTTCACTCGAGCAGTTGAATTTAATCATTTAATTTATCATGACAATAATGCTTAAAGTAAATAAAAAGAATTTTGAAAAAAATATCATCATGAGAATTGTAAAACTTTCAAAATAAACAATAATGTTTTTTAACATTTTTTAAAATTATTGTTTTCAGTTTAAGCGAGAAATTTGCTCATTTTAAAACGTTAGAAATAAACAAGATGGATGCTAACGAACTGACAAACTTTCTCCTGAATGTGGAGAAATCTTGTAGTAAAGTCTGGAAGGTTACCTTTTATATTTCGGTTTCTTGTTCTGCTTATAAGAGTAACACGATAATTTTGTGCTGTTATTCAATTAGCAATTAGAGAAATAACGTTAAACAATTAATTTATTTAATACCGATTCATACACAAAGCATTTTAAAGTCGTAAAAAACTTCTAATTATTTAAAAAATTTTAACGTACCACAATAATTCTTCCTCATAGTGCTGTTAGCAATAAAATTGAAAAAAAATTGGAGATAATTTGTTAAACAACTAGGCAAAGCGAACACCGAGCGCGTGGAAAGTTTTTAAAATCAATAACCATCTAACAGTCATAAAATTTAATTTTTCTTTTTTTTTTTTTTTTTTTATTAAAATACTAGATGGGTTAAAAACTGAAATGTATTTTTTTTTTTGTAAAATTTTTTTTAAATAACTATCAAACTGCGAGTAATTACGGATGTTTATACTTCATCTATCAACGAGTAAATATTCAAGAAAATAAATATATTATTACGAAATCAATATTGAAACGAAACCGCGCGTTGAAATAAATTAATTATTAGCAAAGTAATTATAATTGAAGTCATTCAATGCGTTAAGTAAAAAAGACAAAAAATATTCTTCCAAGTAAAAACGTTACACATTGTAGAAAATGTCAACTTCATCAAAAGCGTTTCGAAAATGAAAAGATATTAAAAAAAAAAAAAAGAGCACATAAGTACAATAAATAGCACCGTCATTCACAAATACATGTATAAAAAAACAAAACACGCGATCCTTTGGTTATCCTCGGCGCGCGACAAATTATCGGAAAACACGAGATTGCATCATCGAGAATAATCAAAAACGAATTAAACTCCATATAGACTTCGCATCGAATATATATATATATATATACATATATGTATATATATAAATCGGCCGTGGCTATATCGTATGTAAGAAAGCGCCAAGAAAACGAAATCGGTAGCTCGCATATAGCGATGGTATGCGCGGACGTCGGCGAAAGGGAAACGCGTTCCTCGCCGTAAAAATTAACGAGATTCCATAGCGCTCTTTGTATGTGTAAGTGTGTATGTATGCGCGTTTAACGAGTAGACCGCGCGTGAGATTACTTTTGGAGGCTCGCTTGGAAATTCCCGGGTTTGTAAGATATACGCATGTAAGCAGATGCATTTGTGGCGAAAGATGCCGCGCACGTATTCTTTGTTTCAAGAATTAAACGAATGAATGTGTTTTGTTATGCGGTTGTTCTTTCTTTTTATTTTTTTAGATTCATGCGGCTTGTTTATTCTTTGAATGTGCTGACTTTTCTCCCTTTTTTTTCTACATAAAATACAATTTGTTAAAATATTTCATTGTACGAAAATAAGATATTTGAGTATTTGAATTATTTTTTCATTAATATTTTATTATTAATTTAATATTTTATTAAATTAACATTTAATTATTTTGACAACTCTTAATTAAAATTTAATCTTGAAATCTGTTTTATATGTTATTATTAATTGTTTTCTTTGTTTGATTTTATTCGCTTTTTATACAGCTTACGTTTATATTAATGTTATCTCATATTAATTTTGCAGAATTTACATACCGATGAAATTAATATTATTGAAATTTCGGTATAGTATTAATATGATATAAGAAAAATTATCTCCCAGTGAAAATGCGTTATAATTTAAAGCCGATTAAGTAATTGCATAATATTTAATAATTAAAGCAATGACGCTTTAACTTTATTATTAATTCAGAGAATGCGAATGAATTTTTTATCAATGAAATTAGCTTCAATTAAATTGCAAGCAATTATATTGATCTATTTTATTCAATTTATCGAAGATTAAATTAATTTGAATAAAATATGAATATTCAATTACATTCGATTTGGTACTTGCGTGTAACTTTTTACGTTCAAAGTATTACTTTTGGTAATCCAATATTGCAAATGTTAAATGAAAATATTAACAAAATTTATCAGTTTAAGATTTTTCCTTCAATATAAAAGGTAAAAAGAAAATGGCGGTACAATTATTCAAAAGAAAAAAGCGATTAAAGCTGAAATAAAAAACCAACATTCAAGATCATGTCGCATTGAGAGAGATAAAACAAACTTTGTCATAATAAACATAATCGTCCTCGTGGCCTTCGTCTTCGTCATCCGGTAAATTTTTCGCTATCCTTTCACCAAGACGCTATTTCAATCCTTGCCGCGCGCGTTTCTCTCTCCCTTCCTCGTTTCATTTCATCATTTAAGTTTCGCGTTCCATAGCCTCTCTTTCTCTCTTCACAGGTGCACAAAACCGGCACATCGACAGCGCGATGACAATATCTTACACGGCGCATCGTATCGGAAACTGCATTACCAACCGAAAAGCTAGCTAATCAACGTACCAACTATCTTTGTCGCACGAGCGATCTCTAAAGGAAGGAATTCCATGATCGCAGCGTGCACGTACGTGTGAGCAAGAGAAAAAGTGAAAGAGAGAGAGAAAGAGAGAGAAAGAGAGAGAGACAGAGAGAGACAGAGAGAGAGAGAAAGAAAAAACGAGTGCCGTTCGGGTCAAAAACGTTCGTCATCGCGTTCCAGTCGTGTTCCTTGGTCCCATCGTTTCGTCGCGCGTGTTTGGTATAGCTACAGTATCGAATCGGTTTTCGGGGCCCGCGTTTACGAGGCTAAGGCATTAGCTTTTTGTTTCCTTTATTTACGTTTAGCGTTCACTCAAAATCACGCGTACACTCGCCTCAAGACGGCTGGTGGTAGAAAACGTGAAGATAAGTCGGTTGTGCAAAGAGCCACTTTATGGTATAGTTTGTGTGCGCGTGGGTGACCTTACGTAAGTTCTAGAGTATCGCGGATTGTATGTTGCAAAGGTACGCGACGACGCATTCAACGTTGCTAATGGGCTCGACGCTTGATTGTGTATTTCGACGTTACGGAGGACATGTGGAATATTTCGCTTTGCACTCGCTGTCGCTCTCGTTACTTTTTCTTTCCTTTAGTATAGTTCTTTTTCTCTATCTATGAAAAAGTGCTTTCATATAAGTTTTTATTGTGTATGTAAAAGAAATATTTTTATCGGCTGACTTAAATGGTTCAGGTTGCATTATAAATATTTTTGAAATTAAAGTGTATCAACATAGTTAAAAAATCGAAAGATATAAACGATGAACATATTAGTTGGTAATAAATAAACGAGATTAATGGTCGAGACAAGTTTCCAAAAACCGTTTTTGAAAAATTTTTGCAAAAAACATTTTTTAATCTACAATGTGATCGATGAATTTTTAAACAATGAGGTGAAAATTTTTTCTTCACGCGTTTTTCTCCTTGCATAAAAATAATATCGATAAATAAAAAAAAAAATTTAATTTTACCGTAAAGCCTTTGGCACAAACACCAGGCATAGTAGAAAAAAATTTAATATCGTTGCGTCTTTCTACTCCATGCATTCCAATTCGCATCGAACAAAACAATTCGATAATAATATCCATAATGGCGTTCTAATGATCCGTAACATCGACCGTCTCGATAACAAGGCGTGCACATCGAGGTCTACCAGCGATAAGTGCAGCGTCACGTTGCACGTCTTTCGTTGTCTCACGTTGTCTCATTATTACGATCTCGCCTCACTCGCTTACTCGTTTACTCGTTGCCGATATATATATATATATATATATATATATATACACACACACACACACGCTGGTTCGCACACTCTGTCTCTCTCCCTCTTTTCATTTGTGATTTCTGTCGCATACACACAGCAGATAAAGTTTGGATTACATTTCCTTATACATATATGATCGAATCGTGAAGTTTGAACTGAATTTATGCATATGGGTTACATGGCCTTTTTGTGAAGATAAGATTTGCCAAGCAAACAAACAGTTTTAGTTAAAAGTTTCAATTTAAGTTGACTGTGTACGTGTATGTAAGTGATAAATTGAAGTAGAGGCAGCATTTTCAAATTACAATCGAGAGAAAAAATATTAATATGGAGTGAACAAGACATGATCGTTGATAGATCATTATATTCTGAATCGATATTTCTTTGAAGTCGATTGTAATTGAGTTATTAAAATTTATTTTTAATTATTCTGTGTGGATTCGATTTTTTTTACCGTAGACATTTATATAACATCCAATATGATTTTCTTTCGTGAAAACACCTGTTATTTTATAATAACTTTGCCAACACGGAAACTAATTCAGTTATAAAAAGTTCCTTTATCAACAATTAAAGTCAATATTTTATACAATGGATAATAATTTGCACGTGAATCAACATATATTTTGTATAATTTTTATTGATCTTATTCAAATGAATGGGCAATTTAAGCAACAAAAGTACTTTTTCGTTAAAATTATTCAACGCCCTTATTCCGTTGTACGTATCATACCGAACTTATGTACGCCTTTATTATTATATCTATTATAAGAATAATAAAATAAGCATTAGTAAATATTCATGTTCATGCTCTTGTGAATAGCACTTTATCGCGTACGCGAAGGTTATTTTGATCTCCAAACAATTTTCCATATTAATTCCTCCTACTTTAAAATCATTCCGATATGGGAATCCTTTTTTAACTGTTACACCTACGCAAAAACCCAAAATATCTAATAAATTTTTGTACATACCGTTAATTAAATTTTCTTTTTTTTTTGCATTTATTTAAATTCGGGAACTTATTCAACAAATTACTCAAGTATTAAATTACATTTAATCATTAAAGAATAATGCGTAATTCAATGTGACATTTAAGCTTAATTTTTCCAAATAATCGCGTTAAACGCGCGAACATTTCCACAAAGTAATTTAAATACCCTCAATGCCACACTTTCCCGAAAGGAATTAGTCGTAAATAAAGTCCTTAAAAAAGCGCACGCGCAACCTACACGCGCTCCACGCAACGAGGAAAATTCCTTCGAAAAAGAAAAAGGTATCTCACGTTTCTTTCGGAAACCATACGCGGTGTATACGTATATAACCAACGAAACTAGAATGAAAAAAAAAAAAAAAGATAAATAAAAAAATACGGCAAAACAGGAAATTGATAATTGGTTTCTAGAAGTTCCTCTCACTTTCGGTAAAAACGCGCACGCACCTTTCGCATGCTGTCCTCCGCGTATAAATTTTTATTTTTACTCTTTACCCGATTAATAATAATTTAACCATGCAGTGCGCGCTTTACTCTCACTTTCGCGTAAGTGTTTACGTTAGCATCATCGTTTGAGTATGTTTTCTTTTATCTTTATTTATTTATTTATTTATTTATTTTTTTATTTTTTTTTTTATTTTTTTGTTTCCGATACAATTCCGATGCGCGGTAAAATCGGTCGTTGGCTACGTTGGCTAGGTTGGATTCAAACAGCTGCGTTACATTTTTCGCGAATTGCCTTGCTCGTCAATGCTCGTATAAGCCGCGCGCGCGCCCGGCTTTGCTGTATTATCTATGCCGATGTGTAAAGAGAACTGATTTACCGTGTAGCGTTTGGGTCGATGGGGATTATTCAGCCTTTACTGGGCTTTGTTGAAATAAAGTATTTAATCGAAATTTTACGCGCTGATATAAGATAATTGCAACGGCATAAAAAATTCTTAAGTTTTTTTTTTTTTTTTTCACGAGTTGCTTTAGAATCTTTAATGCAACAAATTTAAAAAAATCAAAAATTGTAATATCGGCAATATTATCGATAAATTCATAATGGGTTACATCGGCGCGAATTAAAAACATGCTCGTGTCGTAACAACTATTAGAAAAAATGCTATTTTTGCTTGATAATGTTAAAAAGTTATGTTTCTACTAAAAGTAATTGAAACCTTGAAGTAGATAACCGGTTGTAAATTTATACACTGAATTTTAACTCACTACTCACTTCTTGTTTTTTGACTTAAACTGTTGACGTAAAAATACAGTTTTACGAATAATACTTCAAAAATTTTTTGCTTACTTATTTTCTATTGTACACGATACTGCTCGCTATTATCATCAACGACTACGACGAACCGACAGCCGCGACTTCGTTTTGCGTAATGAAAATTCAGTGGACAGACGTAATCGAGTCGCGCGCGACGTCGTGCGAATGTGTACGGATACGCTTTCGGTAGAATTTGAATTGAAAAGCGGTAGATTTAAGAGTATTGCGGATTTATTTGCTTTTCGACGATTTGCTAACCGAGATTGCGTAATTTTTAAACTATTAAATTAATTTGATTTTTATTGGTATTGTTTGAATATTAGTGTATGACTTAAATATTATATGTTTTAATATAAAAAATATTCATCAATCAAGTAAAATACATTCTTTTAATCATGTTATACAGTTTAATTAAGTTAATTAATACATATCTACGGACGGACGTTCCGCCATAATCATATTACCAAATCAAACCAACTCGCAAGATTAATCAATTTCCAACCGACGTGCGTATAGACTCCTCCATAGATTTTGACGGTTTTCTATTTCCTCTGAACTTTCGTCAACGATCGAGTGTGCATACGTATTTCCGTTCAATGCTTGAAAAGTGCATAAAAAATTTATTCGACGCAATCAAAAGTTTCCACGCCTATCATCAATCGCATTAAATTATTCGATTCGCTTTCGTTTAGCCGGCGGTGCATTTATGTTTGAAATCGGCCTGTAGACGTCGAATTATAATTGACCAGCGATGGTGTATTAATAATAATCAAGGATGCGAAGCTTAAATTTATTTACGCTTTTTTTATTTACCAACAATGGGTTCTTTTTTTTTGTTATTGTTGAGAATTGATGAGAAATGAATTTATAGGCAACTATGTAGACGTATAAATTCGATTATTCATCGCTATTGTGTGCCCTGAAGCTTTTACGAATAAATGGAATTTCGTAATTCTTTCGAAAAAGCGAAGATATTTAAAAATAAAAAAATTGTTGTTTCTCAGAATATACGAATAGTAGGATATCTTGAATAGCTTAATTAGTTTGTGAACTTTATAAAGAGAACAAGTTTCCTAATTACAAATCGATAATCACTACATGTCTTTTCCTCTCTTTTTCCATTATGGAGGCTCGAGTTTTTCAAGGATTTTTCTTTTGATACCGGTGTACTTAAATCTTAACTTTTATCTGACTTTTTCCTATCGTTCTCGATTTTTTTCATCATTAAAAACTTAAAAGATGCTCTTTAACTTTGCTTTTTAATCGTTAATTTTTATTATTTGTTGAAATGCGTTTACTTTAAGAAAAAATATTGTTATTACCATTTCAAAAAGCAAACGCATTATACAATTGAAACGTGGACAATTAAAAAACAAAAAAAAAAAAAAATGTTTCAGCTTGAATTACAAAAGACTTAAAATCTCATTTAAAATATATTAAATAAGCGCATTAAAACGAAATCCCGTATCGCGCGTGCCAAATAAAAGCCGGCAAAATTGCGAATTCGAGGTGCGAGGCGAACGATGAGTGCTTCGACTCGTCGAGCTGCGCGACCATGGATCAGATCTCGCCGCTGCGGGAAATACCGAAAAACGGCGATCCCGAAATCGGCTTCGATTTCGAGCAGCAGCTGTCGATTGCCGATAGACGACAAAATCGCGTTCTCAGGTACATAGATATAGATATATATTTGTGTATGTGCTAAAGTTTATGCACGTGCAGCTTCTTGTATACATACAAATAGTTGTATATACAAAGAAAAAAAAAAAAAAAAAAAAGATTGTGCCATCTCGAAACAATGAAATTGCCAACGCGAGACGATGGAAAGTCGACCAGTCGATTTTTGGCTCCGTTTGGGATTGGCACTTGATCGTTTGAAAAGTTTTATATTGTAGTTGTAAGTTCTTGGAGAGCTTGGGAGTCTGGAAATTATTTGGAAACTATGTTTGTGTTTGGTTGTGCTCTATTTTTTGTAAAGTAATGGTCGCTTCATACATATTGTATGTTTGTTAATTCCGTAGTAAATATGTGTTTACATTTATTTATCGTAAATTAGCTGTCACATAATGATTGCTTAAATTTTTTCAAAGATAAATTATAAATAACATCAACAAAGTTAGTTTTGGTAGAAATTAAGTTTACCTAGCACTCGTAAAACGACGAGGCAATAGTGTCAAATAAAAAATATAAGTTCCTTTTTTTTTTTAATATCGTTAATATTTTGTTATTTACAAATGAAAATCGCTTATGTTTTGCAAAATTTCTTCGAAATAATTTTAACTTGGAATGTCCTATATGCTTTGTATAATTTATACGTTGACTATCTAATTTTATCTGCGACATGCAATGTTCTAGATTAAACTGGATCAACTTTTTTCCACATTAATATCTTAAACTAAAAGTATGTTGCCGTTCGTGATGATAAGTCTTTAAAGAAACTGCTAGTGAAATTTGTCGCTGGTTACTCATAATTAATAAATTTTTTTATATTCTTATCATAAATAATTCTAAACTTATAGCTTTATATTTTTTTAATTTCGTTAAAAGTTAATTATCGTATGAGAGAAAAATGTTCTTATAATTTTATTATACTATAAAAAATGTTTTTTTACGTAAAAAAATTAATTTTTTCTCAGTTATTAAATAAAAAGTATCAAGTGCACCGATGGTTTTCTCATTGATGTCTCATGTAAAAAATTTCATTAAAAAATAATTTGTGAAAAATAAATATTTACAACCAGTATTTATAATTAAGAAATATTTTATTTTTCACTTTCATTCAATACAATATTGTTAAGCAATAATCTTAAAAATATATGTAAACTCTATTTATGTAATAATAATGTGGCAATAATTGCTGAGAGAACACGATAAGATATCATTGTAAAGTGTATAAAGGAATATGAGAATATTGAAATAAACATTATATTATCTTTACAGGAGGACAAGGAGCCTTAATGCGCCAAGTCCCATACAGCAATTCGGACCATGTGGACGGATTATGAAAAACTCCGCAATGGTTATGTGAGTACATCTTCGAGCAATACATTTAAAAAAACAAACTCGTACTATCGACACTTATTATGCTTCATTGCTACGAGGTAATCGATAAAAAATCGTCACTGTGCGTACAATATTATCAATTTAACAGTCATCAAAACAGAATAAATAATAATAAATCGTCAAAATTGACGCGTAACGCCGCTAACGTTTTATATTTACGAAATGTTTGTGCAATACTGCCCGTGCACGTGTAATTTTTTATAATCATCGCGAGTTATTATTGATGATTTATGCTTATTTTAAGCTTTCTAATCACTTCTATTTTCGTTTTTTATATTGTACAGATAGAAGACTATTATCAGCTCTTACAAAGGATATCGTTACGATATATCGAATCGTACGAATCAAATAAATTTTTTGACCCGTGAAATGGTCGATACCATTTTCGTCATCATTTCAAGTCGAGAATTCGCAATCGATGGGTTATTATCAAAAGTTAACGTTAAAATTTTTCATAAAGGAGTCGATTGTGTATGTTTTAAGGGCATGATTAAGGATTCGCGATGGAACGTATATTGAATCGAAAAAATTATAACCATAAATTGCCGCCGAAATTTCGGTTTAATTACCAACTTATCGATTCTTATCGGTAAAAGCCAAATTTTAGAGCTCATTCAATCTAAGAAATAATACAAAAAAGCCTATTTCACATGTGTGTAAATAAAATGAAAATTTATTTTTAATTTACTCGAGAAAAACGTTTTCGCGTAAAAATTTACTCGTATAATTCATTTAATCAATTTAGGAGTACAATACCGTAGAATAATTTGAATTTTCCCTTAAAAATTGACAGACTACGAATATCGTTGATTCTATTTACTTCTGTCCATTTCCTCGTCGTTTAAACAAAATTAATTTAATTAATTATAAAATTTAATTTAATTTATATATACACCTCATACATTTACGCACGAGTCTAATTTTACATTCAGTAGAGATTTTCTAACACCGATTTCAAATTTCAAATTAAATTCAGTTCGCCATTGAAGTTGTTTCAGTTAAATTTGAACCGTCAATGTTATTCTTTATTTTTTAGTTTAGCTCTTTAAATTCACGTATCAATTGAAAACAATACCGATGAGTCACAGACTTTAAAAATATTGGAAAAAGAAGGTTGGTCCAAGTCAACTATTTAAATGCAGCTATTTCATACTTATTTAACCATTGCTTCTGTAGCATAAAGTATATTATCTTCGAATCGAACACTGTATTTATAAATAATGAAAATTTTTCTTATTTTATTGATTCAATTTAATTACAAAGCTTTAAATAAATCCCTATTTTTTATTTCGGTAACTTATCGAAAACAATAGTCCGATTCAAATTCGAATTGCCAAGTCAAACGAGCAAAAAAAGCACGATTCTATTGTCAGTATTCAAATGTATATTAAAATATCCGTTGAGGATCGTTAGCGTTGGTAATGTAACGAAGAAAAAAAAACATCCCTCGACAATAAACAATAATAAAGTTGTAGTTTCCAATCTCGTACGCTTAGTTGTGCATCACGACCGGGTGCTCGTTTTTGCACGCGATTCGCAAGTGTTTGCAAAAAGCCACGAGAGCCGCTGTAAAAGTCCCTGACTCAAATAAACATATGAAAGTCGTTAATTATCGCGCGAGCTAATCAATCAATGATAATGTTTGTTTGCTACTCGACGCAAGTGCCAAACGAACAGCTGACGAGTTTTCAAAAATCGACCGTTATTTTGATTAATTTTACGTTTTCTGAAAATCTTTTATTCATATGAAAATCTTTTTATTCATTCGGAGCTGCAATCGTAATTTAAGGCAATAACAACAGAGGTATTTCGTCTAGAAAATAAAAATGAAAACTATCGAAAGGAAATTTTAAATGAAGCCATTAATTTATCTATACTTCGTGCACAAAATGTGTTAGGGCAGTGAATCGATCAACCGCCTAATAATCGCGAGCGCAACTCGGCTTACAAAAAACGATCTCTCGATCTCATCAGGTCGTTACTACTTAGTTGCGTCAGTTAATATCGTTAATACAACACCATCGTAAAGAAGACAAGGAAAAAATACGAATACAAAGTGAAATATTCTATCGGAAGCGAGTTTACACAGAATTGCACGCGCTTGTATGTATAATTCGACACGCATACGCGCGCATAACATTCGATAAGCATAATATACATATACTAATGTATCTACATATGATTCCGACGTACAAAGTTGCGGTCTCGCTTGTATTCGTAAAGATAGAGATAGAGAGAGAGACAGAGAGACGAAAAGCAGCGGCGCGTGTGGTAAGTATCGAGCTGGGCGCATGCGCGGGGCCGAGTACTCAAACGTACACAATTGTTTTCTCTCCGACGAGTTAAAAAGCCGCCGCGGAGCATTCAGTTGTGCGCGAGTGACGACTGCCGTGAAGACGACGACGACGAAGCGCGAGGGAGCGCCTCGAGGGCGAGTTATATAAATATATACATGTACGGTGTGCTATTCGGTATCGGCGCGAACGTAAGAACAAATCAAAGAAGGATAATTATACGCTCGGTCTCTCCTCATCATGGTTGGCACCGTCAGGCTGGTCGCACCGAAACGAGGAAGGGCCGACGTCGACAGACCCGTGCCTTATACGCTGTATGTTATACGAGTATCGCTTTACTGACTTAACTTCGCTACATTTCTAATTTTTTTTTTTTTTTATTTTTTTTTTATTTTTTCTTTTTTTAAAGCACTGCATACTGTCAAGTTTATTTCTGACTGTAATACTCTGTTATTTATCTTTCCGATAAAGATTTGTTTCAAGAGTTTTCTGTGATTACAGTTTCAACGGGTTTTTTTTATGGTTATACGTGGTTAAGTTTTTAATTTTATTTAGGTCGGCACGTTAAAGTTTCGATAATAAAAAATATTTGTCTAACCTCGACATATATTTAATATTTTCAACTGGGATCTCTGTATGTTAGGTTTTGAATATATTAAAGTTTTCTTAAAATATTCATGATGCAACATAAAGTTGTCATCGTTTTAATATGAATCAATGAACCTAAATGTATTTTTAATTATCGTCTTGCATTAAACTTGATATCTTGATTAATAAGATTATTTTCCGCAAGCTTGACATAATCTTAATCTTATTACATTTTAATTAGTAATACAAAAGTAAATTATTAGTAATATACTATAAATTACTGAGCCAATATCATAAAAATTGAATTTCAAATTTTAAATGCTTTGGAAAATTTCATTTAAGTATAAAATCCACACACGTGCATAAATAACTCAAAAATAATAAATGAAAATACACATAGTATATAAATAAAAGCAAAATAAATTAAAGTTTATTATAATAATGTTATAAATTACATATTATTTTTAGCGTTAAAATTTGAATGTTTTTACTATTTTGGTTAAAACGAATCTAAATAATAATATTATTTGAAATAAATGACGGGCTATGGAATTTTAAACTTCTTCGCATAAAATAAGATATATTTCGAACCGTTGAAAATTTCCAATCACAAGAAGACAATTATGTAATCAACCAGTTAAAAAGAAATTAAAGCTCAAACAATCATCAACCCAACAATAATTGCAACACGGTATGCAAATAAAAATTCTTACTTAGTAAATGTCACGTAGCGTGAGCTTGCAAATTCTGAAGATACATTTATGCGTGCACGTGAGAATTTCAATTTTGACACGATGACGTGATATTGTGTCTGGATATAAACGATCCAAATTTTTAAAATTTCGAGGACAAAATCATCATAATGCAACGATGGCTTTAACAATTTTTCGATACGTGTGAAAATTTTTGTCGATTTATTGCCGAAGAATTCCTACACAGTTTTTATAAAGAAAATATAGAGCTTTTTAAAGTTATGGTTAAAATAACCGTTCGATCGGTATGATACTTTATCTACTTATTCTGAGTTAAATATAGTAACTGATAAAAAATTATACAAAGTTGATATTCTACATAAATATTTGGAGGCTTACAAATTTTTTTGTTTTTTAATTATTATAGTATGGTGTAAAAAAGATGAAATTTTATTGTAAAATATGTTTGGTTCTTAAAGAGGAATTTGAAAATTATAATATATGCAGTAAAGAAGTGATAATTATACTTTCATGATTTTTAACGACGGTATAACAAAGATAGAAATTTCCTTTAAGACTCAAGATGATGACTTTTTTGTTATTTTACCAAGTTTCAACGCACGTAATTCTATAATTATTGCTATTAAAGCGATGCTTAAAGATTTTCTAAATTACAATTTGCAATTAGGTTTTTGAAAAATATTTTTAGATACCTATAATTACTTTATTGAGCTTCCAGCTTATATAATCCAGGGATTATAAACGAAGCACATTCTAATAACTTCAATTTTTAATTGTAATTTTAAATAAAAACTCGTATAAGCGCCAATTGTCTTCTTTAACTTATTGCATATTTAATACTATTTAATTATTCAATTCGTTAGAAGAACTCTTTAAAGACATTATAGCTTAACTAGCGATCATGTACTTATGTACCGTGATCTAAATTAAGAACGAAAAAAAAAAGAAAAATTAAAAAAAGAAATAAGAATTACTAAGAATAACTGTGACTAAATGAAATATTTAATCAAAGAATATTGTTATTTTATTTCATCAAACGATAATATTTTTTATCAAAAGTTTTTATTGATGTTGTCAATCGATTAGAAGTTTTTTTTCAATATCTGACACAGAATTTCTGTAATTAAATTCGATTTAATAGACAACTTCTATTTCCTCAAAACACATCATCATCATCATTAGATAACTTACATAATTACTCGAATAAAAAAAAAAAAAAAAAAAAAAAAAAAAAAAAAAAAAAAAAAAAAAAAAAAAAAAAAAATCTTGCATCAATCGATAAAAAGGTGTTTAATTTTTTTTCTGATCGATACTAATCTTGTCGAATCACTCAACAGCATTAACAACATCGGTGTAACCAATTCATAATTACAACCGTAAAATTTTTGCAGGACCATCCAAGATCCAGCCTCGCAGAGGTTGACTTGGTACAAACCACCTCTCACTGTTCTTGTCATCAAGAAGGTCCGTGACTCCTCGGTTTTACTACCGTTCGTGCAACTCGTCACGTGGCTGATAGAGGTAAGAGTGTACCACCTAACTTATCTTTGTTATTATCGTTTTTGTTAATGTTAAACCTTATAAGACGATCTAATGACCGATTCAAGGCAAAAAATTAATCATTTTTATTTATTGCTTAAAAATTATTTTATATTCTATTGTCGTGCATACAAAATCTCGGTAATTGAGCATTAATTTTTGATGATTATCAGCATCAGTTTCGAGAACAAAGGTACGCGTGTGTAATCCTTTTCTGCCGCTTTTATTTTTGGAATTTTTAGCTATCGAAATTAATAGTACATCGGCTTTTTACGCTTTTTCTCGCTTTTCATTTTTGAAAATCATTAAGTAATAACATTATCAAATTTCTAAATGTAACCTAATATTTTATTACTTAATATAATGTGAATATTACAGGTAAATAATGTCATTAAAAATTCATAATAATTTTAATTTATTGTCTTAACAATTAGAGTAAATTGATTATATTTGACCTTAAAAAGTCACAAGTACTTTCAAAGCTTTATTAGTCGTATGTTTTTTCAAACAGTCGATATACTTTTTATTGCACAGAGCGTATACTTCCTGAACTTTATGACTTTTTTTAACAATTGCGCGAATATTGATTCTAAACAAAACAAAAAGATTACTACATCAAAACATTGATATAAAAAATTTGATATTTATGCTCATAATGAATAGTTATTATTTCTCATTTAAAAACAAAATTAAAAATTTTCAACCGTTTTTCTTTAAAGTTAAATTAATTTTATTTAATAATTTTTAAAAAGGAAAATTAATTCTTTTATATGATACACGTGTCTGCCTTTACAAATTTGAATAAATTTAGAAACCGATCATTTTTTAACCAATAAGTTACCTATAAGTAACTCATATATAATCGACCAAAGCATATACAGTCAAATTTCGATTGATATCGCGTAAGTCGCAGGGGTTCGATAAACATAATACGTCAATTCTAAACAATATGGGATCCGCCTTAAAACGATTACGTCTGGGTTGCCTGACCTCGCGATAAGTCTTTGGGACACGCGTTCACTTTCCTATATCGAATTAATGAGAAAAGAGAGGCGCGTCTTGTAAAACGTTCAGCAGCTAAGACGAAGCTTGGAGGCTCGTTTATACATATTTATATGATTTTTTCTCATCCGCGAACTGGAGTTTACCGGGGGGTAACCGGATTGTGTAACCAAGAGATATACATGAAACGTACGTGAAAATCCGAGCGACGGAAAAATATTTATCTCCGATTACAATTTACAAATTTTTTGGATAACGCCGAATGGCGATGTGTAAATTTTCATCGAATAAACAAGCGATAAAGAACCTTTGACGTATCAAACTGTAACGATATATGATTATGTGTGATCTTGCAGGAGAAACGAATGGTTGTATTCGTCGAGGCTTCAGTTCTCGAAGATCCGGCCTTGGCGAGGGACCTTAGGTTTCAAGGGGTTCGCGAGAGATTACAGACTTTCAGAGATGGCACCGATGATCTACAAGTAATTACATGTTCCTAGATATACTCTCACAATGAGATTATCGTCGTGACTAATTCTTTTTTCTTTTTGTTTTGTTATTCACTGATACTTTTTCACGAAATTAGAAAATTGTAGTTATTGAATAAATAATCTTAAAGAATGATTTAACGTCGTATAATAATGTACTCAGATTTTTTCTTAGATAGTAAAATCTTTGAGAAAACAAAAATATTTATAAATAATTAATGCGAAATTGTAATCGCTTTGTATATGAAGTTCACTACGGTTATCCAAAAAGAGTAGATCACGCGCATAACAGTTCAAAACATTACATTTATTTTAGTGATTTATCGAATCGATAAAACATTTTTCACTTTTGAATGTGAATAAGGGAATCATATATTAAATATTAGTGTTAATCGTGCACTCTAGTTTGATAAATTTTAATTAACAACGACTTTACTAATAAATTTCATTTTTCAGGATCGCATAGACTTTATCGTCTGTTTGGGTGGAGATGGAACTCTTTTATACGCAAGCCTCCTGTTTCAACAATCCGTTCCACCCGTCATGGCATTTCACTTGGGCTCTTTGGGTTTCTTGACACCCTTTGAGTTCGATAATTTTCAAGAGCAAGTCACAAATGTTCTCGAAGGTGGGTATATGTAGATACAATGATTCGCATACCAAGTAATCTTTTTCAAATTTATTAATAAAATTATAATGCTTTTTTTATGAAACCTTGCTCTTTCCACTCTTATATTTTCTCAATCCAAATAATCGTCATCTCTCGAATGTCTCTTTTTGCAGGGCATGCAGCCCTCACACTCAGAAGTCGGCTTCGTTGCATAATAACGCGAAAGGGAGAGGACGGCCAACCCACAAAGCCACCGACGAATCTTCTGGTATTGAACGAAGTCGTGGTGGATCGTGGCTTGTCGCCTTATCTCTCCAATATCGACCTATTCATCGATGGCAAACACGTGACCAGCGTACAAGGCGACGGCCTCATTGTCAGCACACCTACCGGTTCGACGGCCTACGCCGTAGCCGCGGGTGCAAGTATGATACATCCCTCGGTACCGGCAATCATGATCACACCCATTTGTCCACATTCGTTATCTTTCAGACCCATCGTTGTACCTGCCGGAGTCGAGCTAAGGGTAATACCTTCTTTTTAAAAATAAATTATTGCTGTCAAGTGTAGTTAAGGGATCGGATTTCTGATAAAAGTTTAGATTGTCCGATCTTTTTTAACTTTGATCGTATTTAAATGACTTACATCGATTTGAAAGAACATTCTTGAATCATGCAGTAATCATTAAAATATTCTTTACATATTTCATTTTTGAGAAAATATATTGCATCGTCGACCAATTGATTAAAAACAAAACTTTATCATTAGATTTCAGTATCACCAGACAGTAGAAATACCTCATGGGTGTCGTTTGATGGTAGAAATCGTCAGGAACTCTTTCACGGCGACAGGTGAGAAATTAATTACAAATCTAACCGAAATTTTTCGTTTCTTTTTGCAGATAATGGCAAACAGTAAGGCACGCAGCACAGCCTACGTCTCCTTTGATGGTCGCAATCAGCAAGAACTACGTGTTGGGGACAGGTGTGTCCCAACAAAAATTTATTTGACTTTAAATTAATGTTATAGTTCTCTCTAGAGTGTCTTTTTTATGGTGTTCGATTCATAAAAATATTTGAATACTTTTTATAAATTTCAAACTGATTGAATTATACCTTGTAAAAATTTCAATTGCGAGAGCATTAGATGCATCCTTTTTATAAGTGTTCATCCATTGCAATCTCATCATTATATTATTTTCTTTGAGTGTATCTCTCAAATATTTGTAGACCGCTTATAAATCACTCTATATGGAAACTTATACTCATGTAATTATCGTTCAAATGTCTTTAACAGTTAATTCAAAGAATAGCTTTCTAAAATAATACGAAAAGAAAGCTATAACTTTTCAGCAAATAGAAAAAAAAAAATAAATAAAAAAAAAATTATTATTAACTTTAATAGCACAACAAATGAGACTTAGGCTGTGGGCTGTAGCTGTTCAGGTGATGGGATTTATACACCTTACAAACAGCTCAATTTCACCTCTTTTTTCAAGAGCTTTTTCTCTGCCTTCTTTTTGTTATCAAATTCTTTATTTGTTCTTAAAATTTAGTGCATGTAATAATCATTTGTATGTTTTTTTTGTTTTTGTTGGTGAAACTAATATCATAGGGTCATTAAAAAGAATATAATTAAATTTTGCACGATTTTCATGTTTATTATTTTACATATCAATAATAACTTCGATAATTATTTTTTTGTACTTTAAAGCATTATATATCTAATAATCATTAATATACACCAATTTCGCGTTAACAAGTTGTTTGTAAACTTTTTAACAATGATAATTTTGCGAGAAAATAAAAAATTAAATCACAACCTAATTGATTAGTACTCAGAAATAATATAATTATAAGGAAGCAAAGTTAATGAGCAACATTATATTTACAGTCTCAGGGTGACGACATCAATCTATCCAGTGCCGTCAATTTGTGCAGCAGACCAGATTACCGATTGGTTCGACTCACTGGCCGAGTGCCTGCACTGGAACGTGCGCAAGAAACAGAAGCACCTTGACGAACTAAGCGACCTAACGCATTCCTCCAGCAACGACACCCTCGATTCACTCGATCGTGATAGTTAGAATCAAAGGAATCTCTCGTTGATATCCAGTTTTATTGAAAAATCGCAATGGTAGAAGCAAAGGAGGGTCAAAGTACACATAAAGACTACTGAATAAATCCTCCCGAGTTTCAGATCTTGTATCTATAAGTGAACGCTTAAGAAATAACCATTTTTCTTTTAAACTTGGCCAACTTCTCCGGTTATTTTTAAGTTAAAATTTTGTGATTTGATTCACAATTTACAACTTTTTAATTTACTTAAATAAGATCTCGTAAGGCAGGCATCTTATTAAACGCAACAAACCTACTGCTACTGATAAATGACCAAAACATTTTTCCCAATTTATAATTTCAATGGAACAATTTATAAAAAAAATAAGTATGTTGAGATTTTTAAAAAACGATTAATTTTTGAGGGATATTCTTTTACTTTAAAAAAAGAATCACTTAAATATTGAAATTTCTTCTTCTGTCAACGCTAATTTTATAAAGCAAAACTCTTCTGAGGTTAAAGATCAAATTTAAAAACTTCAATTTGATTTAAGATTTAATTTTTTTGATTTTTTTGATTTAAGCAAAAATTTTACAAAGCTTCCAAATTTCTTAATGAATAGTCATTACTGTCAATTTAATTTTTTATAAAGTTAATAATTCTTTGTATTCAATGAGTATATACCATTCTTTCTACAAATAATGGTATATAAGCCTTTTTACAATATTTAAATATCTTAATACAAGAAATCTTCAGATGTAACTTATTCTAACATCCGAAGTTTTAATTATTATAGAGAATCTCATTGATTTCTATTAGATTTAAAGTTTATAAATTCAATCAAGATTTCTTAAGGGTAACTTCAATAAGAGCAAAACCTCAGATAATGAAAAAGATATTTAAGTGACTTATAATCAAATAACCGAAGGCATATAATAAAATATCTAAGCTTATGGATATTCCTCGATTATTCTAAATTCTTTGAACGATGTAAAATAGGTCAATGGGTAGGCAAAATTTGCAATTAATTGATGAACCAAATGTTCAATAATCTATTGTTTTATCTCGAACTTGAGATAGAGTTAGATTAAAGGCGCCAATGATAATGTACATTTTTCTTAAAAAAAAGAAAAAATAGAAGGAAAAGACATAAAAAGAGACGAAGAGTCAAGAGTTGAAGAAGTGACAAGGCTTAAACATTGTTATGATATTTGCTTCTTTATGCGAGTGCGCGGGTCTCTTTGTTAACGACGAGGCGTTATTGCAATTCAACGATGAAAAACGTAGAATAACGTGCGATTTATCGAACGTGGAGTAAGAGTAAGGTAAAGAGGAATTTTCAACCGATATATTTGAATAATAAAGAGTTATAGCGAATCTTCGTACAAGAAGAATAGAATCTAATGATGAATCGATGCCAACGATACAGCAGTGTCGTCCTTTCGTAGTGATAAATGATGTTATGCGCAGTTATTAGTTTTTTTTTTTTTTTTTTTTTTTTTTTGTTTTTATAGGGGAGACTGAAAAAGTATCCGAAAAAGAAGTGTGAGAGAAATGTGATGATGATAGTTTTAAATGCTAATGTGTAAATGTGGAGAATAACGGTGTAAATGGAAAATTTTTAATGAAAATGAAAAAAAAAATTACTATTATAATTATAATTAATCATTATTTTTATTATTATTATCATTATTATCAAGCCTTGATGAAATTTCGTATGTTTAGCGAGAGTAATCGACCCATAAGCTACAAGACAATATTATACATGCATCATGTTCCTGAGCAATCAAAAAGAATCGAGCAAAATGTCGATAAAAAAAATTTAGCGATCCATGTGAATAGAATTTCAAAAATCATCATTTCGATCATCATTTCTCTTGTATTACTGATAAGGAAAAAAAATAATCCTTCTAGACGAACTTGTAAATTTTAAATGACATTTCCTATATTCTTTTTAATAAAATAATTTTCTTACTTAAACGTATGCATTTGTTTTCTTTTTCACCAAACATAAATTGAAATAATAATACAATTTAAAATTTACTTATTCTAAATTTAATTATTCTTACTTATTCTAAAAATAAATCCAAAAGTTATTGAATAACTATAAAAAGCCAACGAAGAAAATTTTCATGAAAATTGAAAAAAATTAGAATCGAAAAACAATCCTGAATACTATTATTATAGAAATTTACTTTACCGAGTATAGGTTAAGAAGCAATGTTTAGTTTTACAAAAAGTAGCAAAGATCAACGGAAGATACAAGTTTTGAATATATACGCGAAGATAATATAAAAAAAAGTTTATTATAAATGTTTATATTCTTATTTATTTACAATAGCACTTTCTTGTCTAATGTAAACACAGATGAACTTATAAAAGATTAGATACACTAAGTAAATTTTATTTTAAACGTTATTTATTTCTTGTTGTTGAGTTATTTATTTTTATAAATAAATATATCAATAAAGGAACTGTTTTAAGTACAGAAGGTAGTTTTATTAGAATAATTTAAAAATAAAAATTGAATCGTTATATTCATTTTTAAAGAACTTTAACGTGCTTGTCAGTAACTATCATAGTAATATTCACCGAAGTAGTCATATTCAGTGGAAAAAAGAGCATTAATGAATTATGTATAATAATTCAAAAAATTTATCAACGTATCATCATATTACATCAACAATTATGTTCATCATTTTAATCACTTAAGAATGAAAACAAAAAAAGTAATAAATATAAAGTTCACCGTCAAGGGTAATCATACAAAAATGGAAAGAACCGAAGACTAAAAATCACGCAATAAAAACAGACAAGTCTTTCGCATGCTTTCCATAAAGCAGTAATCCATAATACAGGTATGCGTATATACGCGCTTACAACGCACAAACTGTAAACAGAGATTGAGAGAGAAAGAGAGAGAGAGAGAGGGAGAGATCTACCGCAGCGTCTGGCGGTGCGCAAGGTGAACGCTATCGATTTCACGGAGTCCGCGTATATATAACAAACCAACTCCGTAAGATCGGAAGATCGATCTGTCTCGCTCTTGCATACAGCCTGGCTTACTACCTGCATCCGCGTGTGTGCACGACTCGAGCGTGTACACTTCGTTAATATCAAGGCCAATCGCGCTCGCGATTATATTGCCCGAGATCTTTCGTTCTTTTTCTTGCTCGGCGACACGACGTTGTCGTGCTCGAGTTGATACGCGCATACGCGTGCAAACTGCGTTACCAGATTCGCGATATACTTTATATTATATGTTTCATTTACAGAATTCTTTTGCTGTTCTTTTTTGATCATTTTTGGAAAGCGTCAAGTATTTTTTTAGATGCAACGTTCGTTTTTATTTTGTTGAACTTTATAATCAGTTCATAGAATTAAAAATGAGACAGTTTTGAGATAAACAGAGCAAGCCATTTTCATTTATTTCTTAATAAATCATCGGCTTTGAAAAACTCGAAATATATACTCAATAAATATGCAAAGATAAATTGTACTTTATACATACACATGGACACACAGACGTACTTCATTGCTCGCCGTTAATTGTGAAAAATCAGAGCAGCGTTGAAAGAGAAAGAGCGCGCGAGCATGCAGTATAACTAACAATAGAAAAGTGTTACGCGAATATATAGGAATTTATATTCTTTCCTTTATACACCATTTAAAATCGTATAAAACTGCGCGAGAGTTTCGAGTTTCTCTTTCTATCGTCTTAACCGTTTATCTATAAACGAGGGCGACACTCATTTTTCATTTCGTCGAGACGTAGCTTATATAAATATACACCTGGCCGCCTTTATTTTTCCCCGCCTCTTTCTCGAGGATACAAATACAAATAGCGCGCGGAGTACTTGTTTTTCTGTCTTAGCGAAGGTTCCGGTAATGCGTAAGTATATGCATCCGCAATTTGCGAGAAATTCAAAGACAAACGCGCACTCGATTGTACTTGAATATATGCGTCCAATAGACTTGGCGACCCATATTGCAAATGTCTAATACGGATGTCGAGAGTTTGCGGCCGAGGAAAAAGTCAAGGAGAGACAACTGCAAGTCTGTGAGAAAACTAGTTGCGCGCGACTTTGCCGTTGAATATAATTAACGCCATTTTGGAATATCTTTTAATAATATTTTGTTATTCAAAAACTGGTAAAGTTACTGTTTCGTTATCTAATAATTGTCTTATTCTGATTAAACGTAAAAAAACCAATTTTTATAATTTAAAGAAACTGATTTTGAAAATAAAATGAAAATAATATAATTCAATACTTTTATTTATTTTATTTATAATTAAAAAAATTAAATTAAATTAAAAAAAAATACAAATTTTAAAAACAATATTTTAAAGAAACATCTAGTTAAAAAAAAAAAAAAAAAAAAAAAAAAAAAAAAAAAATTCTATAGAAAAATGGAATAGCAACGTAGCCGCTGCTTTAAAAACCTTATTAAATATGATTGCAAAGAAGGTGTCGACGCGACCTTCGTTGAGTTTGGGGTAAGAACCGAAGATGAAAAAAAAAAGAAAAAAAGAAACAAATTCTTACGCATTATATATATATATATATATATATATATATATATATATATATATATCCATCTACCTGAAATTTAATCTCGGTTCAATGGCTTCTCTCGCGCTCTCGCATGAGCTTCTTTCCAAAACTGGTTCTATGTGAACGCGCTTGAATAAGAAAAAAACGAAAGAAATAGTCGAGAAACTCTCTTTTACGGGTTTTGTATATAAGTTACATCCCATTTTTGGTATTTATATCTAAAGCTTAACCAGTTGATTTGTATACCTTATTTAATGCCATCAATATTTCAAATTCCAAATTCTCGAGTGGAGTTGCTAATTTCGACGGTTGGAAGAAATGGGAGAGCTCGATGTAAAAATAAAGAAAAGTGCCATTATCATAAATGGAATAAATTTGGCTCTATGATTTTGCACGACTAATTAGATATTATAATAATTTTTATGGTTAAATAGATAACAATTGTAAATTCAATATATTTATTAACTATTGTTGAAAATATTTATTTGTTTCATACTCGATTATAGAATCATATTGCCATTTTCTTATAAATATTTACGCACAAATATTTGTAAAAACGTTGAAAAATAAATGTTCTTCTACATATCCACTGCTTTAGAGCTACAAAGGTAAAATCATACCAATTATACCAGAGAAAACGCGTCAAGATTTATTCAAAATCTCGACAATGGTAACGAAGATAGCGCATCCAGCATTGAAGCGGTAGCATTCACGTATTCGTCTCCGCGCGCTCATGTAAATTTGTATGCGAACGTGGTTTCGAAAAAAGCCAAAAGAGTAGAGATCTGAGTTATTCGAATTCTGTCTATCGAAAAAGCCAAATGCAAACGCTCTCGATTCACTGTGGCGCGTAATACATACATACGTTTAAAAAAAAAAAAAAAAAAAAAAAAAAAAATGGCAACTTTCTATAAAGTGGCAGCAACAGCGAGTAATCGGCATTATTTTTAAACAGAGCCTACGCGCGTGCTTCCTCACACAGTATCAAGCGCGCGCGAGCGCTTGTGTATACGTAACGCATACAGAACGCGGCGAGAAAACGCTTTAAATAAAATCGATAAGCGAGGATCGGGTTCCTCGAAAAGTGCAATTAAGTCAATTAGAGCCCGCGGGAGGCGAGAGAACAAGTGAACGTCGGTATATACACACATAAACGTATAGCGTATACACATGAATCTATATGCATATAAAAGAGTGCGCGGCTTAGCTCCCCCTCTCCTTTCTCTATCTCTCTCATTCTCTTTCTCGGCGCAAAGACTTTCGAAAAGAAGTGGTTACACGCGCGTGCATACCTGACAAGCAGCCAACGAGTCGAGCGGAATAGGCACGGGCGTATTTACGTATTTACGTACATACACACATAAACACATTCGTCAGGAAGAGACCGGGAGGAAATTCACCGGGAGGTGAAATTTCGCTCGCTTGTATACTTTTATCCTCTCATTTCTTTTTTTGTTTCTTTTTTTTTTCAACTTAAACGAACGATCCCGTAGTTTTTCCCTAAATTCACGGTATACCGTTGTATAAATATTTGATAACAATTTGCGTTTCTCGCGATTTAGATTGAGCAGAAGTCTCCTGCTGCTATTATTTTTTGCCGCTCGGTCAAAAGCGATGTTTTTCGAATCGTTGCAACAAATGCGTACAATAAAACGATAAAGTTGTATATTTTGGTAATCAACAGAATTTTATTCTCTTCTTTGCAATGTTTCTAAAAAAAAATGCTTTCATTAAAAAATAACAAACGAGCTTTAAAATGTTCGTTTTTTTATCAAAAAGAAAGTCCAATCATTAAACGTAATTAATTAAATCCACAGAAAATCAAATAAATGAAAGAATAAAAAAGTATTAGAAAAAAACAGTAACTGTATAAAAAGAGAAACAAACGCTTCTTAATTGATGCTGGAATCTCACATAATTTCTACTGCGCAACACACATAAAAAAAAAAAAAAGAAAAAAGAAAGAAAGAGAAAAAGAGCCATCACGCGTTCAATTTCGCGAGTCCAGTGACGCGTGTACAAAAGAAACAAAAGAAATGGTGCAGTGGAGAGCCAGCTCGACATTGGAAGCTTGATTGCACGAGAGAAAAAAAGGGAAAGAGAAAACGGTAAACGCTGGAGTGTCCGACGCTCGTGAGTTATCGAAAAAATTGTCGGGAGATGATTTGCGATAACTACGGAGAAATTAGCGAGACTCGAATGGAAAATTGTAGACGGAAATGTGAGCATTAGATTCCAGTTTAATTGAAAAACGATAATTAATAAATATGTATTTTCTTATTTTATGCTGATAAAATGATGAAATAATATAATTTAATATGAACAATAAACTTGATTATTTACTTACCGTTGTATTCGATGAACAATTTTGCTTCATTTTTATAATTAAATCACTCGAAAGCTTTATCATAATTTATGAAATTCAGTATCAGCTCCAATCGTTAAATTTAATACTTTTAAAATCAATAATTTACATTTCATGTTTAAATCTCATTCGAATACTTTTCAAAATCTTATTATGCAATTACTTATATAAATTATTATAATAATTGTATATTAACAAACAAATATTCTGTGCAATAGAATTACAAAATAGAAACGTCAAAAATTCTCTTAAAATCAAATGAAATATTATTCATAACGCTAATAGAATTCTAATATAACATAGCACAACAACGGTAATGTACACTTTATTAAATAAGCGTAAACTCGACAAGTTATTATTGTAAAAGGTAGGCGGGAATACATCAACATAACGCGCACGCAAGGATAATAGAAGGGGAGAAAAGTCGGGTGGCGGTGCGAGAAAAATAAACTTTTTAAAACGAAAAGAAAAAAGAGGAACGAATGTACGTGAAGGAGAAATAAAGAGAGAGGGGGGAGAAAAAATTGTGGGTAATGAATAAACAAACGTGAATCGTAATTTTTCTTTATATTAACGGCTATTATTCGTCCCTTTTTCATTTAATATACAAGTATAACAAAACGTACAATACAAATTACAAATTCGCGGGGGCTGTGTCTATCCGATACATTAAACGACGACGTTCCACAACGGCTTTATCATTTCGCGCAACCAAGAAGAGAGAAATCGTCTTCTTTCTCGCTCTCCTGTTATGATTTAATAATACACGAGTACGCAGATAGATACCCCGCGCACGGGATATATATTCTCCGCGCACTCGCATGATTTATCGTAGCACAGAGCTTTTAATAATTCTACGCACATATAATACATATATGCTGACGCATATATATATATATATATATATATATATATATCTACACGAGCGAGAGGAAGACGATGATGCGTTAGCAACGAGCTCGTTATGTATGAGAGGGAAAGCAATGGCGACAGCTAAGACAACGACTAAGGCTGTGCGTATATGTGTGGGTTTGTATTTTTTATCGTCTGCTTCCTCTATTTTTTTTATCATTTTTTTTTTTTTGTTTTTTTTTTTTTTTTTGTTTTTATTTTTTCTTTATTTCTGCGTATTTAATATGTTTGTGTATCTCAGACTCGCGAGGGACTAGAGAACCTCTTTGGCGAACGGCCGATTATAAATACGCGCTTCGGCCGTCGACTTCTTAATGATACGCGGTGATACAACTATTTGTTTATTTATTTATTTATTTTTTTTTATTTTAAGTTTTTTTCTCGATAGATATACTTTATTTTCTTCGATTACATTCGCTATTTCATTTCGTATATAAATGCTGATACAGTGAAAGGAAAATTTAGACAATCGGCAAGACGATCATTTTTTTAACTTTTTGATATATTTTTTTTTTTTAATCGACGCCAATTGTTAAATAACCATGATTGAATAATGCATTTATTTTCACATCGTAATGTAACTTTACCTTATGAAGTTATGCGAAATTTTGAAATTTTAAAATAAATTAACCTGAATTTGGTAGAATTAATTAATTACAATTTATAAATATCAAGGTTATTTATTCATTAGAACTTTGAGGTAAAGAAAAAGTTACGTTTCAATTAAATAATTTACATCGCAAGACATAATGTTATTTTCCTCGAAAAAACAAAAAATTATCAATCGAATTACGCGATAATCCAACGTTCGATTGCCCGATTTTTCCTCTCACTATACATTAAGTCGTTTATTATCCAATCGTCTATTTCCGTATATGAAATTACGTGGGTAATATATGTACAATTCTTATAATATCTAAATTCGATTATAAATTTCGATTATCTGGAGACTCTTGTAACACATTTTTACTTATTTGAATAACGCAACAACTCTATAGTGACTGAGCGCGTTTTTCATAATAATGATATCATCGATGGATGTGCTTAAATAATGAGTGCGACTTAAATAAATGTGTATATCTTACAAGATGAACGATTATGATATAAATGAGAGAAAGGAAAAAAAAATGCGTTATACAATCTACTGAATCTCAGTACATTGACCAAACAATCACCGACGACAACATTTTCGATATATTTTCACTCTTCTTTCTCGACGTACTCATTGTATGCGATACATCTTAGGTAAATAGGTATTACAAAAATAATCATTAACATTTTCATCGCGAACGCTCATCAATTTTTCAATATTAATACATGAAAATTTGGAAACATCGCATATACAAAAAAAATTTTTTTTTTCTTTCCGTTTTTGTATTTTAATTAAACAATTTCTTCCAAAATACTCTCTCAAATATAAACACTCATCAAACAAATATATTAAATGTTAATGATCGGCATTAGCGAACAAAGGCATCACACGGTGACACACTGAATAATACACTTATACATGTAGATATATATATATGTGTGTGTGCGTGTGTGTGTGTGTGTGTGTGTGTGTGTGTATAAATAAATATGCAGGCGAGAATTTTGCATTGGACATAACAAGACATATATATATATATATATATATATATATATATATATATATATATATATATATATATATGTTTTATTATCGGCAATGGTAAACACAAGAGAGACACTTTCTATTTATAATACGCTTCATTAAATTATAATTCTAACTCGATATCCTCAGGTATTATCTTTAAAATTAATTATCGACCCAGAAAAGTATCGAATTATTCTTTTGTTAAAAAATTTGCCCACATTTAAAAATAAAAACTATTTATCACAATGTGTCAAGAAATCTCATATACTCGTGCAATTTTTTCTCGCTTTTCTTACATCACAGCTTAAATTAATTTGCCAAATTAAGAGAAAAAAAAATAAAAACAAATGACCGGCCGTAATAATTCATAAGATAATCGAGACCAAAAGACAAGACGAGCCAAACGGAGCAAAATTAAAAGATCGCGGATGCGACTTGAACCGAGTGACTGACTGACCCGATTATCGCGGCGCTTGTTCTTACACGGAGGGAGAATTAGCTCGAGGTACTGGCACGCTAGCGAGGAAACGAGCGCGGAAAGGAAGTCGTTCCCCTCTCGCTAGCGAGATTTTCCGGGTCGAGTAACTGCGTATTATCCTCCGTGTGCTTACAGCCGCTCAAGGTCGTCGCGGCTGAATTCGATCGATTTTAATCTTCCTCGCGTCTTAGGTAAGATGCGCGTGTACGTATACATATGAATGTGTGTACGTGTATATAACGAGATTCGAAGTTTGAGTTTGTAATCGATGCTTGTTGTCGAATGGTATGTGGAACGACCGAACCTATTTGACACACTTGTATACTCGAAAGAAAGAGAGAGATAGCGGGATTTTAATGCAGGTTTATCTGCGTTGAATGAAAACGCGCGTTGGGTGATTTTTTTCGATGCATTTAGAATGTACACGCGTTCCGCATTCTTTCGATGCTTTTAAGCTTCTTTTTAATTAAGCAGATACATATTACGTCGACCCAAAATTATTTTTGATAAATTTTGTAAACAATTAGTGATTTTATATCAAGTGGATTTGATCGTTTTAATTTCATTAATTATATATAAGGTGTAAATCTGAACTAAAATAAATAAACAATTTTTAACATGTGGAAAAGTATACCAAACGAATGTATTTATTGATAATTTTTTTACATTTCCTTAAACAATACTTTTTTTTCTGCAAGGAGGCAAATACTCTTAATGAATCGCAACAAGTTAATGCGAGAGTGAAAACTATTAGAGCAGGAGCCTAATATTCCGAACGGGCGCGTAACCTTTCCCAGGGAAAATCCAACTCCGTCGTCTCAAAATAACAAAGCATCACGAGCACCTGGCCCTCGCATATGTTCAAGGTCGACTTGGATAAACGAGACGGCGCTGTAGCTAAAAATTCCAGAAAGGCACGAGAGCTGCCTAATGATCCGTAAAAGCTGCCTCGAGAACTGCTTGCGCTTCGAGTTAATTAACTCTCTCTCTCTCTTTATTTTTTTCTCTTTGAATTCGATCGTGCCACTTACATTAAAATGAGTCTACGCGACTCTCAAACGACGCGACGGCTCGATTGTCTTTTCTTGTTCGACGACACTGCCATTTTCGCACTTTTTCCTATCGCTAACACAGTCATCCTTACTTTCTCGCGCCCTCCATTTCTTCACAGTGTTATGTCCGCCTTACGCCTAACTCACATTTACCTCTCTTGTATCTTTACCATTACCGATGATGGTGTTGGTAAGCTTCACAGTCAAAGTAATGGAGTTGTTTATCTACATTTTTCTTTTTATTTTATTATTGTTTTTTTATTTTTATTTTTCTTTATATACTCATATCTCATCGTTATCGTCCGCTTATTCAATTTTTTGCGGTAAACATTTCACTTTATTCGCGTGTTTACGTCTCGGAAAAACGCAAAATTGAATATGAACCCACTTTTTTTTTCTCTTACTTTTCCTAATCGCTCGTAACATTTCAACGCGCGTTTCTCGGCAACCGTTCATGTGAATCGATATCAATATCCTTTTATAATATATTTTTGTAACAAACAAGAAAGCAATAACGATATTACTCTGATAGACCAGGCTAATTTCTCAATTTTATAAATATTACTTTACGCACTTTCTACATTTATCAATTCGAATGAACATTTTAGATGGAAAGTAACTTAGGAAAACCATCGAGTAAAGAAGAAGAAAAAAAAAAAATTGGAAACAGGCTCATATTCAATTTCGCGTTTAACAAGTGAAATTACCACCGCGAAAAATTGCAAATAATACATTATTTCATCATTATTTTCTCATCAAAATCCTCATCTTTACTCTCTCGCACTTCTTCCCGGTGATCAGATTCCCGAACGACGTGTACGCAGGAACGACTTTCTCTCCGCATGCAACAAGAAATGCAGCGGTGAATTTGTATTTTTTTTCTTCTCCTCTTCCGAAAGAGCGACTACTCGTCATTCACTGGATCGTTCGTTCTTCCAAGCTCCGATTAATTACCCTCCGTCTGGTTGATTAATGACGCGTAAATGGCTGTACACACATATATAAATATATGTTTAACAACCAGCCTCCTAGAGAGGAAAGACGTTTTTTCGAGATCCTTTTTGTTTTTGTAAGTGTTTCGTCGAGTTCACGCGTTACAAATAAATATCGATAAATATTTCACGGAATTCGATCAACAAGAGGACAAATATTATTAAATTTGTTTTTTTTTTTTTTTTTTATTTTAATAAATAGGACTCACACATTTGAATCAGAAGATAATAAATAAACACGAATTAATATTAATTGCAACGTTTCAGAAATTTCTTTTCGTCTAATAAAATTAAATTGTATGAGAAAAATAAGTAATTAAATTACAAGTTATTTTTTATTATTAAATTTATCAAAATTTTACATTTTTAATCAAAGCTATACTTGTAATTTAATTACTATTTTTAAATTTTTGTGCCTCTCATTTATCATTACAATTAATTTTTTCAACATTTTTTAAGAGTCGCTCTTTTATTAACAAATTTTTTATTATCTTAGAATTAAACAACATACAAAACAAACTCATTCATTGTAACATATAAACAGACATACTAGCTACAGAATACTCACAATTTGAAAATTATTGTTTATTTACGTTGCATTTTATCAATCAAAAATTATTTTACAAAAATAATTCGTTTTAAAAACATTGAATAACTTGAATAGAGATTTGCTTAAAATAATGAAAATTTTATTAAAAAATAAGAAAAAAGTAAATCCAAACAGCGTTAGTAGGTCCAAACAAATTGGAATTAAATAATTTAATTATATTAAAACAAAAAATAATTTATATAAAATTATTATTTTTTTTATACAATTTATCTTAGGCAAAAATCTTTAATTTTATTTTAAAGTGTAAATATTTTCTTTCAATCAATCACTTTTGTAAATTAATTGCCAGTAAATAAAACACTGAGTAAATAAATGAATTATCTTTCGAATAAAGCACCTAATTTTACAAATAATATTACAATTAATTTGGCTAAAACAATACAGCAAAAAGATTTTAATATTGTTTCATAATGTAGTAAGTATGATTATTGTAAAAAACATCAAGCAAAAACTAAGTAATTCTTAAGTAGTCAAATAAGCATCGTCTATCAATTTATATAAACAATTACTGCTTTTGCTGTATCGTTTTAATTATTCTTTGATGTTAAACCATGATTATCAAAAGATTTTTTTAAATCAAACGTTGAATAAATTGATACAATTTTTCAAATTTATGGAGTCAAATAGATCATGTAACTCAACAGTCAATATAATACACATAGCTTATGATTTTAACCTCAAAGAAACTCTTAACAACAAAGATCCGAAGGGAAAATATAGTCTAAATGCAATTCATAATCGCATTCGGAAAGAATATAAGAAAAATCCAAAAGTTCGCTTTTATGTACAAAAACAATATTATTTGGCGTAATGTTTTCTTCTAGTCGATGTCCTAATGCACGGTGCATTTGGATTTTTTGGAGAATCTTTCCAATTAATTGAACTCCTGCTATTGTTCGTCAAACCAAAGTCACTGTACCTTGTCCTAGTCGCGTCTTTTTTAGCGGTCATTTCGGTTTCAGGCTTTCCGTTCTCGAAGAACCTACACATTTCCCGAACCGGTACAGATTTAGTTCCACCCCGATTGAGATCGTGCAAGGATCTGGCTCTCTGTTTTCCTCTGGGACTCGGATTAGAGCTGGACCTACCGAGATCCTCTGTACTTCTGGCCAAACGTCCACCCATTCTGGATAACGACTCAAAAAGGGTAAGCTTCTCGCGTACGGGAACATAATGGTCTACTCGTTGGCATCGTTCTAGCAATCTGGCAACATCTTCTTCGCAAGGTGGATCTCGGAGGATCGACAGGGATGTCACCAATACCGTTGCCTTGGGTGACTTATCGTCAGTGTCGATAACAATTTCGGAAAATTTCGTTGGGGTTGAGCCTACTTTCAAACGTTCTTTCCGCTCCTTCAGAGTCTCCACATTGATATTACCATTGGTGATTACGATCGGTAACGATAACAATGGAGCTCGCTCGCGCACACTCCTACGCTCGCGAGCCCTACTTCTACGCTCACTAGTATCGGTCCTCAATATACCAGGCTTCGAAGTACCATTAGTAAGACTACTGTTTAGCTGATTGTTCCTGATATTATTACTATTGTTATTTTTGTTATCATCGGGTTCATGTTTAGTATCATCAAATCTTACCGTGGAAGAATTATCGTTAAATGTTTTCACAGACATTAGTCTTTCAGTTGCCAAAGAAGATTCTTCGATTTTGAAAGATTTGTTGAGCCTGGACATCGGAGATTCCTTTATTGGAGAGCGAATAGGAGAAGCGTCGTAGTTATCGTTGGCAAACAATCTTCCTCGAATCTTCGGACTCCTGTGTAAGATATCGTTATTATTTTCTTCGGCAGCTTTGCTTGCCTTTCTTCTCCTCGCATCTTCCTCAAGCACCTGTCGCCTCCTGGCCTCATTTTCGCGTCTCCTAGCCTCCTTATACCTCTGCATTCTCTGTTCTCTAGTTGTGGGTTCGGATATGGAAATAGCCGAGTCCACTGAATCAACGCTAGACCTGCACAGACCGACGCCCCAAGGCAGACTGTCGTCGCTACCTTCGCTGCTCTCGCTGCAGCCCCAGGCTCTCGTCTGCATGAGCATGTTGTTTCGATCTTGGCCGTTGACGAGTACACCAACGCCGTTACCACCCATAAGATCTTCGTCGCTCGAGTTGCTGCTGGACCAGCCGCGCAATTCGCTACGCGCACGTCTACGGGACTCTTCGAGTATGGATGTGGTGTGGACATTGTTAATTTTTTCAATGTTCAGGTCGGTATTAGGCCAGCAACGTAGCTCGCTGCGCGAGCGACGTCTCTGATCGGTTGGACTGTCGGGTAAAGGAACGGGACCGCGGGGACAAGTGGTTAAGATCTCAAGAAAATTTAAACAGCGCTGGGCACGAAAGGGCGTCTGGCGCACGATCTCGGCAGCAATGGCACGAACCCACGACCACCAGATCGGTTCGGTATCCGCCTGAAACAAAAGTGAGTATTTTTCTTGTCAGTTCAGAGCTCGTTAAACATAATAATAAAGCGTAGTTACATATTTTGAAGAACTGTTTCTTCGTGTTATTAGCATACAGGAAGAAGCATCAAAGGATCTACATATATAACAAGCAATCACACCAACATTTGACAAGCAAAATAAAATCTTCAAAATAAAACAAACAAATAATATAGTGTATTAATTCAGCAGTCGTTTGTTTTTGTGTATTTCAGTCCAGTTTGTGGTGAGCAGGCGTAGAATTTGTTAAGAGGAGTTTTCGTTCAGTGCAGTCTGCTATTCGGCTAATGAAAGAAACTTTTACCAAGTTGGTTTGGTTAGTTTGATGCATACAAAATAAAGTTAGTTTCGTGGCGTGCTTCCAATTTGTGATTAAAGCATGAAATTTGTATTCATTAAGGCGTTAACTTTAATTAAAAGCATCGAAATATTCTTGCCAAAAAATGCTCATTTTCAGTCGATTGCAGTATACGAGAGTGTATAATTACATGTAATTAATAATTGTTTTCAAACAGAAGTTCTTCAAATGCAGAGATTAAACATGCAAAAGTTTTAATTTGTTTTTTATCTTGCAGCATTGCATAAACATCATATTTATTATTGTATCATTTATTAAAATCATCGATTACATAGAAAAATCTAGTCGTATTTATTTTTATGACAGTTCATTAATAATATGGGAGTGTCGAATAATATTGAAAAAATAATTTAAAGTTTTAGAGAAAGTTTAAGTATTCATAATTACAAGTTTTATGAGTTTTAGAAAAGTGAAATTTGATTTGCTGCAGCAATATCAATTTTTTGTTAACATAAAACAACTAAATGCACAGTAATAAATTCAGTTACAATTTTTATAGCATTATAAATGCATATATTCGTATGATACTAAAAATAATGCGCAGAGTTAATTAAAGCCATTAGCCATAAACTTCGAGCATTAATCATTTTTCATTGCCCTGCATATACTCAGATCAAAAACTCTCGACAACAGTTAGACCTGCAGATTAAAAATTGAGTAAAGGTTAAACTCTGTGAAGAAAAATTCGTCCGTAAGGTTGCGTTATCTCCTCTCTTAATATCAAAGTGTCGAAGTCATTAGGGCGCGGAGGCACGAATCTGGTGTACGTGTGGGAAAAAAGCTATTATTTTTTACCTCTTACGCCCTAATAAGCAGATGGCGCAACTAAGCTTCCTTTAGGGATAAGCGAAAGATATAATAAGGCTTGGATCGACAGTGGAATCGGTAATAATTAACATTAATTATCTTAATAGCCTCGAACGGCAATTAATCTTGTCTCTGCGGTTTACCGTATACCCGAGAGCCTGTGTAAGATTGACCGTGGCGCGTAATTTTGCGCTTGCTATATAATATGAAAGTCGAGCCGACAAATCGATACCTACACTCGCGCTCTTTTTCTTCGCCACGCGGTATGGAAAAATCTTTAACGTTACGAGAGCACGCGCGTAAAATCGAGAGACACAACTGCATCAACATATAGTTTTTCTACACTTTGCGCTTTTATTTGTTTGAATTTTTCAGCGGAAGTAAAACTTTCACTGCGGTTCGACACCGCGTGACAAAGCGGTTCTGTCGTTATGGTTTTCGTATGTAATGTGAGTACTTGAGTTTTTATTCGTTTTACTGTTGGTGTTTCTTGAAATATAAAAGAATCAATAGTTATAATTCAAAAGAAATATTCAAAGACATTGAGTGTGAAGCAATTATATGAATAAGAAAATTTATGTACGTAAATAATTAAGTACATTATAATTATATATCGAATATGTATTAAAGACTGCGTAAAATATGATAGAAAGTTTCCGTAATTAAAATATATTTATGCATCGTTGAGTACTAATACCACACATATGTATTTGAATTGACTAGTATGCATTTAACAAGCAATCAAGGAACATTAATAATTGAAGAGAAATATTCATAGTTAAAAAAATTTGATACAATATATAAACGCAATTATTTTCACCCAATCGATAAGCTTGAAATCGTAACAAAGAACATTAAAATACTTCTCAAAAATTATAAAACAAATGATGCAATACCTCAAAGCATAAAAAAGGAAAATACACGTAGATCAATATAAGTAAAAGAAATAAATAACAAATCGTTACAAGTAACTCGAACGTCTGTAAAATCGTGTATACACCTTCTCCCTAAGTTAAAAGCGCGCGTGCAGCTGCTATGAAAGGATATTGACTTCGGCCGCCGCGGCGTTCTAATTATGCAGATCGATTGTTCCGCGGGATCGCGCGCCTGTGTATCCGCCAGCGCAGGGCTTTTATCGGCCAATACACCTACATGCCGAGGTACACGTGTGTTACACGAGTTCAATCCGATGCCTAACCCGATTCCGTGCTTCGTTAAATTTCTCGAGATCGTACACGGACTTACACGTACTTGGGCGCTCTCAAAGCTGCTTCTTTTTTTTTTTTTTTTTTTTTTCATGCAGCACCGCGCACTCGATGATTAGACGAGATAACGTTTGTTCTTCTTTTTTATTTCACCTTTACTTCGTCTCGATTCTCTTTTCTACGCGCGTATACGCATATGTATGCGCGCACACGAGGTATAGACGTTTTACGAGCTGTTGCTCGCTTTTACCGCCGACATTTTTATTATCCGTCGTTGTGTTTGTAAACGGTGAGAATCAATCATGAGAATTTGCTTGAATGCACATAAGTCGTTGGTGAATTGTGAAATTCTTGAAGAGATTGAAAAGATTTTGTTCGAATAAAATTTTTTTAACAGAACAGATTAACAAAATGGGAAAATTTATACAACAAGGAATTTATTCCTGATTGAGATATTTATCGATATTGCAAAAATTAAAAACAAAGTACTGCAATATTATTAAAAATATACGTTGTAAAAACAATAATAATAATCATAGCAAGTTTATTTTAATATGTAAGAAAAAAAAAAAAAAAAATTAAATCTCACGACTTTCATTCAATTATAATTTAATTGACACTTTTTAAAAGCAATTGAAAATCATTTAAAAATCTTCGTGAAAACAAATCCTTCGTTTGATCACCGGCGTGTAACGATACGTTAAATTACAAAGCCAGGCATAAAAGCTTTATTTCCATCCACGCCCACGATAAAAGAATAAAGGGGGAAGAGAGAATATGCCGCGCAGTCAAATGAAAAGTCGTAATATCTATTATGGCTCACCTTTATTTCAAACGAATCATTGTTTAAACTTTGCCGTTCTCGAGTAATCGCAATTATTACCCGTTGAAAAATGTCATCGGCCGATGGGCCGATATATCTCGCGAAGACGTCATATTTGTTTCTTTTTATATTCGCGAGAAACACAGTATCAACAAAGTAACTTTAACGATTCGCTTGAGAAATTTTCGTAATTACACATGGGCTCAATCGAGTCCCACGATAAATTTTCGTACAGTCGTCGGCGCGTCATCGCGTAGCTTTAAAAGACGAGCAACCCGAGCTCACTTCCGGCGGTAAGATCCCATCGATAAACGAGGCACAATACGCACATACTCGTCTACGTCCGTGCGTCCTTGACGCGTCTAATCCTCGAGGCTAAAGAACTCTTGGAATATAACAGGAAGGTAGAAGAAAGAAAGAGAAAAAGAAACGACGACGTGTTTTATGTCCGAGTGGCGACGCGACCCGACGACTGCTATCGCATGCGTTTTATTTATTCTCGATTTTATGCTAGAAAAGGAGGAAATGCGCCCAAGCTAAGGTACATGCCAAGTCGTTGCACGAGAGAGGTGAAGGAGCGTAAAAAAGAAACGGCTACGGTGTATAGGTAAGGAAGCACGCGAGCTTTTGAATATTAAATGACAGCTGGGAGATCCGATGCGCATCTCAAATACGTAGAGCGTTTTAAAGGAGATTTTCCATCGATAGTTTTTTTCTTTTTTTTTCTTTTTCATCGACATTGTTTAGATTAAAGATTAGGTTAGAAAGTGAAAATATACAAAAAAAAAATGTTAAAAATCATATTTTTAACAATTACCGATATCGTTAATTAAAAGGATATTAATCGATAAGAAATCGGTAAATTAAGCGTAACGATAATTTAAGCAACCAAAGCGGACTTAAGATAAAGCGATCTCCTTTGTGCCTCCGAGCAGCACTTTTTAATCTCATTATGCAACCACGTTTCCTCGTTCCTGAATTAAAAATACGCGCGCTCGAGCGAAAAGAACGCATCTTCAAGGCGTCTTCTTCCTTTCCTTTTCTCGATTCGCTCCGCTCTCTCATCAGAATAATAATCCCGCGCGAAAATCTCTAAAGAATCGCGAGGTATACGAAGAAGCTCTCGCTCTTTTAATTAAAGTCATCTGACGAGTAGACAGAGTAATGGAGAACTACGGCGTTTTTAAGAGAGTCGCGAGAGAAAGAGAGTGAAAGTGTATATTTGCGCGTGTGCAAACACGTTAAAGAAAAAAGAACGCGAAATCGCGGGATGTATAAAGACGTGCATTTGCATGCGATTACGTTGCACGAAAGGTGCACGCGTGGTATATTATCTTCTCTATTTTTCAGGATTGGACTCTGGCGTATTGCGCGTGTTTACTGTTGCCACGGCATATCCCTTGAGCTTTTCTTATTCTTCTTTGTTCTTTAACTTAGCGAGGATTGCAGTTTTGGGTGTCGGTTTGCATTGCCGTGAATTTTCATGGGAGGTGATTGTTAAGGAGAACGTGTGAGCAAGTTCGGTGGGATTTCGAGTGGCTGTGATTTTGTGCGGTAAACCGATGATTAATCGTTTTTGTTTGAGCGCCTTTTGTAAATTTCGGCTTCTTGTGAGTGGATTTTTGTGTAAACACTCTGTTGATTAATGGTTTCTCAAGATTATTTGTATTACGAAGGTCATTTTTTGGCTTGAAAGTAAATTTAATCGCCCAATAAATTAAAATAGCTTTCTGCTTACTCAAACAAACACACTGTGCATTTAATTACAGTTCTCTACTGCAGTAATATCGAAACTTTCCTGAGATTTTTAGGCAATTGCAGCACGGTTTGTAATATATATCCCATACACAGATTAAATTGACTATTTCGTTTCGTCTTTCTCTCTTTCTCTACAACGACCTTACGAAAACACGAGAAATACTTTCGCGCTCGGGATTTTCATTTTTTTCTTCCTTCTCGTGGTGCGCACCGGCAATTAGTTCGCGCTCCATTGTTTTTCTCATTCCCAGTCACGCTCAATCCGCATTACGCGCTTCGTCTCGGGAAAACATTAACAACATCAACAACGCCGTCGCTTGGAGCAACGCCAACATGGAAAGACGCGCTCTTCAAGAATGTAGAAGAGAACGCAGGGACGAGAACTTCTCGGAAAAAAGTCTGTAAAAATTGCAAATGTGGTGCGTGGCAGTGTTCGTGTATAAAGTTTGTTTATCTCGGCTACGCTTGCCGGTACGAAATCGTGCCGCGGTAGTACCGGAAGTGTTAACGCTGACGAGGAAAAAAAATTAGCGCTCGACGTTTTGGAAAATGAAAGAGTTTTGCTTGCTCTATTGCAAGAATTAAATTGTTTTACGCAATTTATTTGCATTTTTTAGCGTTTTTGTATTTAATCGTCAGATTTATTATCTGTTGATTTTCAAATTTTTCTTTTTTCTAATAAATTTCGACATAAAAAAACATTTTACCATGAGAGACCTTTTTTAAATAACGTAATTAAAAAACTTTAGGATTTAGTTTATAAATATAAAACAAATATTTACTCGAACCATACAATGAATAAATTAAATTAAAGCTAAACGTATGCTATTAAAACTTCACAAGTAAAATTTATTTTGTACTACATATATTAAAAATAAAAAAAATAATATATAAATATGTATAATAATATAAACAATTATGAAAAGGTTAATAAATTATTCAAGGTTATTATTAACAATATGTAAAAAGAAAATATTGACATGAAAAAAAATGTAAATAAATAAACATATAAAAATAAAAAAACATAAGACAAAAATCTTCGATAAAATCTAAAAATTACAAAAACAATCATAATCTATCGATAAACTCATCTTCAGTCCACCCAAGCACACAAATTATGATCGATCACCAGTTAACGACTTTTAAAAATGTAACTATTACTTGACACCGCAATATAAGAAATATGGAGACTATTAACATGCGGGAGGGTAAAACGGTTAAAAAAAAAAAACACCATACAAAAAAAAAAATGTCAAACATATTCTTGCTTACATTTAACCTAGTATTAATGAAAAAAAAAAGTCCCACAATATCATAATGAATAGTAAATAAGACCAGAAAATACAGAGAAAGCAAAAGTAACTTACCCAAAAGGTAGCGAGGGTGTCGCCCTGAGGGTTGCTAAGGGTGAAGCCGAGCGCCAGCGCGTGCGGCTGACAGATGCTGGGCGCGGCTTGTCGTAGGTTTAACGCTCGTAACGCCAGACGCATCGGTGTACCCTCGACCCACAGCCAACCCATCCTGATCGAGACGAAGCGTCTCTCCGCCAGATCCTCGACGTACAGTTCACCTAGAAATTTAAAACCGTTTTTTTTTTTTTTTTTTTTTTTGCTTTCGTTCGACTTTATTGATTATAGTAACTTGTATTTGTTTAGTTTATTATAATAATCTTACTCTATACAAATTTTAATTAATTATTGTTTACTTTCGAAACGATATTTGTTATTTTTTGTTCACGAAATGTATAATAGAAATAATAAGTTTTGAATTAATTTTGGAAATCAATTAAAAACCTTACGTGGTAAACATTGAAAATCTAAAATAAAAAAAGTTGAAGTATAGAGAAGCAATTATCAATACGAAAATAGCTCAGAGTTCTATTATTACTTTAGCCTCTTTGATTCTATACCGAAACCTAAACAATTCATTTTCTCGAGCAGCTAATAACACTTTCGCTTGAATTCCCACTCTCAAGAGCCGCCGCCGGCGTCAACGAAGTCTACAACGACAACGGTAAACCCACGCACGTACTTCATCACCCCGAAAGGATGAAAAGAGACGATGAAAAAAAGACGTCGCTATAACGACGTTGCTTGAACCAACGCGTACACATACGTATATACAAAAGTTCGATCGTTCGAAATGGAGAAAGCAATTGCCGCCGTTGCGTGGGAGTCTGTCGAGTAGTCTCAGCAGCGACAGGTTGCGTGGGCGCTTAGTTAGTTTCTCTCTCTCTCTCTCTCTCTCTCTCTCTCTTACTCTCCCTCTCCACTTCTTTCGCAGTAAAAGACTGCACGAGACACAAGTAATCGAGCTTCCTCTCGCTCCTGCCGATAGCGCGCGGATTCTATTTTGAACGCGTCGGTGCTACCGAAATAGCTAAAATGCGAGATATCGATAGATTCAGGGAGGGAGAGAGGGTCGGAGGAAATAAAAGAGAACGCCGACACGAGGTGAAAGCGCTTCCACGCGTGTGCATTCGCTTCGCTTGTACGTGTATTTATGTGCATGTATAGTTGCCGCAAACGTGTCGACGAACGAACGCTGCGCTTTACCATGGAGACGAGCAATTGTTCTCGGACGGATGTAATACCAACGATGCTGCGAAAGAGCCGATATTGCTTACCGTTGCGTTCGAAAGTCTATTTGCGGTGAAGTTAATGGGATCTTTTGAAATTTCAGTCGATAGGCGCAGACTGAGCATTCGTTCGAATACGTCCGTTAAAGTACAAAGATCGTTGGAAAACTATGGTTGAATTTTGAAATTCGCGTTGTGACTGTTGATTCTTGTAACATAAAACAAATGTCGATATAAATGTTAAAAAAAAAAAATTTTAATTATAGCTAACCAGCCAACGTCAAATCGATACAAGATTCGAAATTAAACAAAAAGTACGATAGAGCGAAAGCACCCACGTTAACCATCCAGGAACAAATCTACGAGCGACAGGAGTCAATTACGTAATTACGTAATTACAGCAGCGCTCGGGATGTATGCGAGCGCCTTACGTGTTTACCCCGACGGCGACGGAGTAAAAAAATCAAACAAAAAAGTATACACGGAGACACACCGAGTCCTCGCGAAAGAACAATGCCGTCGGGTCACTTCGCCTACTTCGCGCCTCGTTTATCATTAACCTAACTGCGCATCTGGAAATTCTCGCGCGGGATAAACTAAAGAGGAAAAACGAATCCAAACGAAATAAACGAAATAAAAAAAAAAAAAAAAAAAAAGAAGAATAAACGTAGAGAATCGCGCGCGTTTTCTATACACTTCAATGCTTTATTTTTCGCGCCGAAGAAAATCTATAACTCTAGCCGTGATTGCGCTTCTGAACGAGAGTAACGGAGATTTTGTACCGCGCGTAACAGTCCATCCGTTATATCGCGCATTTATACATGTACATTGACAACGGGTGTATTAAAATTTTACTCGGGAGAAACGTCGTTTTTCATCATCAACCGTGCAACGAGGATATACGTAAACGTCGTCTAGCGGTAGCGTACGTCGATCGATCGAGAAAAAATGTTTTTTTAATTTACCGTAGAGGGAATCTATCTTTTTTCTCGTATAGATGCCGTTTTGACGGTGTATTTTATGAACTCGGTAGATTCCACCTTCTATATGGCTCCGCAATTCGGGACCGTTTGGTTTTATGTTTCCGCGAAGAGAAATATTCGATATGGTGAATTTTCTTTTTCAGATGGCACAGCTGCTCGTAAATTCAACGCGAAGTTGTATGAATTTTTAAACAATGAACTTTAAGCGTTTGCTCAAAATAAAAGCAATAAATAATGGTATTGTTACGTTGAAATGCTTATAATTTAGACATAAAGGTCAGAAATCTCATAATTTTTATGTAATGTAACGAGATTGATCTTTTCTCTCAAAATAATCGCTGTTAAATGAACAATCACATCCAACTAAATGAAAACTATAAAATGAAATAATTATTTATTAAATTCACTTGCAAAGCAAGTTATAGGTACGAAAGCGGAAAATTTTACGAATAATTCATACAATTAATCGCCGTTATTTCTTTTCATTTCTCGAATCAAGCAGACCATTGTAATAAAGGCTACTACTTGGTTCAATGAAATCAAGAGTACCGTCGTTCTTCAATTTAATTTCGCACGCGTTATTTTTTTTTAACGATGCGACTTGATAAGAAGCGGGCGACAATTTTCTAGCGCTTGATTGTAAACGAACAAGTAACCTATAACTTATGCGTTATCTAAAATAAACGTATAGCAATAAATGTCACGTTAAAACAAACATGTTTTATAAAATGACATTACTCTCAAATGAATTAAAAACAATATTTATCGTTTCTATAACACGATAAGAGAATGAATCATCATTTGTCCGTATATTCATTTAAATTAGTTAATGATCAATGTCATTCATTCATAGTGAGATCGAAAAAGCTAATAACACTTGAAAATTTTTATAAGAAATAAATTCATTTTTAATAATTTTATAGGACGGTTAATGTTCAAATAACATTCAAACATTAATAACCGTTAACATTCAAATTTTAATAAGGTAAGATTAAATTAACCGATAAAAATTGTCGTCGCTTTAATTACAAAACAATGCAAGCATAAATATTAAAATTTAACGATTCTTTTTTTTTATCTTTAAATAACAAACTTATCTCGCATAAACGTAAAGCAATAATGGCAAGTGATTTTACAAAAAAATTATTCAAATTAATTAACTACGGTCAACGGAGCCAATTAAATTTCTCACGCGAAAGCATTAACGAAATGACGATACACGAGTACGTATTTAATATCGGAGAAAAAATAAATATGCTACGGATGGGAAAAAAAAAACGACTCGCGATAAGGCTATATCGAAACCGCGATTCGCGCATAGACGTCGTTGTGAAACATTCGAGGCGCCAGTCACTTTTTATAAAGTGCGGAAATTCTCGAGCACAAAGAGCAAAATCGTACGACAATTATGTATAAAGCTGACATTAGATTGCGCGCTGTACGCAGCGCGAGTACGCGTATATCGTTGTGATAGCGCGATTTGTGTATTAGTTTTTATTGATATTAAATGAAACGCTTGGAAATCTAATCGATACAAGCTTATAAACGTTTCTATAACTTATTTAATTTATATTCAATACTTATAAAGTTATTATTTTTATGTTCTTTTCTTAAAATATAAAAAAAATATTATCGAAAAAAAAAAAAAAATTTATAGACATATACATAATGAAAACAACCGAGGGTAAAAATTCTCCGTACCTGAAGTAAACAATTTTGAAACTTACGTAATTCTCGGTGATCGTCGAGAGATACATCTCACTGAAAACGAGTTTTTTCGAACTTACACCGCCCTTCCGTTCCTTTAACATCGGTACACATATCTACATATATGCATAAAGACGCGTACGCGATCTGTATAATATTCATTCATCCTGTCGCGGTTGACGGCGCGATAACAGCCGAACTTCCCTATCGTCCTTATCGTTACTCCGTCTTTCTCTCTGACTCCTATATATGCATCGCATACATGTATACGATGTACGTTTGAAAAGTGGCAAAAGTCCCGCGCAAAATCGCGTGGGTGGTATTTGGTTGCGCCCGCCTCCGCGCTTGAAATTCCGCGTGTTATCTTTTAGCTCGGGCATTCTCTCGTTTTGTAACGATTCATATGTGTGTGTGTGTGTATGTTTGTGCGTGCGCGTATTCGTGTGTACTCACAAGTACGTGTACGCGGTACGTATAGGCATGTTTTGGGGAAAGTGGCTATTGTTACGAGCTCGTGGAGAATGTTGGCTAATGGATTTTAAAGTTAATTAAATGCTTGCTCAAGATTCTCTGTTAGGGAAGTTTTACATCAAGTTTAAATTGATCCAATTTTCCTTCCAAAGTTATCCATTTATTTAATTTATTTTATATATCTTTATATTTATATATTTATATATTTAATGTATCATTCAGCTAATCGATCTTTCGCATCAAAATTCTAACGAAAAATATATAAAACAACCACGATTCGACAGCATTCTGAGGCACGGTGAAAGTCAAACTCTTCCTCTCTCCCCCAGCGACGGCGTTAACAACGTCAACAAACCATTCGCCTCGATTCAATCCGCAACTAGTCCGCGGTTTAACTTTTTTTCGTAAAGGAAAAGCCAAGCGGCGGCGTGGGCATATAAAACTTAGGAGGAAAAGAGAGAAAGATCGAGCAATTTACTTTCGTTAACAACGTAACCGTCGCCCGCACACAGTTTGCACATAGCTTCCGGCTGTATGCGTTTCCGCGTGCGCCGAGAGCGGCCACACGAGCATGACGCGCCCGCTTTCTCTCTCTCTCTCTCTCTCTCTCTCTCTCTCTCTCTCTCTCTCTCTCTCTCTCTCTCTCTCTCTCTCTCGCTCATACTACATATCTATCGTTGTGCCGAGGCGCGCGCTTTCCAGTACAACGATCTATCGTACGTGTATGTACAGTGGAACGTCGACGACGACGAACGCCATGCGGAATGCACCGATGGAGCAAGTCCCGCAGGGGAAAGGGGCCGTCGGTATGGACAGTTATAGAGAGAGATATAGATATTTAGAGTGCGAGAAAATGCCTTTTTTTTTACAAATAGGATTTTCCTTTATTTTTATCTTCTTACATTTTTTTTATTTATAGATTCAGCGTATTAAACGTACTTTTTTTTTCTTTTCGAGCTTTCTCGTGATCATTTTGAATGCTTTAGAAATAAAAATGAATAGGCAAGCGTTAGTTATGCCAAGAATGACGATGTATATTTAATGTACAAGCCTACATTACAAGAATAATTTGCATTCGCTGTATCGACTATTTACAGAATATCCATTTCGATAGAGTACATCGATAATGTTGCAACAACCACTTTCAATGTAAATATTTGTATTTTATGCTTTATGTAATCCATCCAGCGATACGATGTATACAAACCATTAGCATGCAATAATAATCGTCGTAATATATCACTGACATTCAATTTCAATATTGGACATGTTAAAAGTCAAACGTTCCAAGCATTTTTATTCATTATTCGGTTTCGTGCATTTAGCTTAAGTAGTTGCGAAATTATGATATATTACAATAATAGTTGACGCGATTCGTTCCCGTAATGATAAAGGATACATAGAAAAAGGCAGGGAAAGAAATTAAAATTTCGTAAAATTTTCAACGTCCGAGTCATCAAACACGGCCGACGGATCTAAATTTGCAGATGTACGATTGACAGCGGTACTCTAAACACATCAATTTGAATTCCCACAATGTTTCCTAACACACATATGCAAACATTCGCATACAAGCATGGAGCACGGAAGTCAGCAGCAAGTCCACGGGCTCGCCAAACAACCGGTCGACAAAACTTACTCTCTCTAAAGAGAGAGAGAGAGAAAGAGAGACAGACAGAGAGAAAAAGAGACTAACGTATCCTTCGAACCGTGACAGGGACAAACAAACGATTGCAAACACACACGTGGGACTCGGGGGGGAGGAGTGGGGAGTTGCCAGCCGCGGCTAAAGCAATGCCCGTGGGTCGCATTAACGCATCAATGTCGAGCTGCACTTTAGCGTGACAATGCCGCCGTGGCGCGGTAAGTGTGCAACGGAAGAAAGAAAAAAAAGAGGAACAGAAAAACAAGTCAAAAGACGAAGAAGCAGTCGCCTTTTATCTAATTACAAGCGGCTCTCTGCTAAACTATCACACGTGTGATTATGAAAGCCTAATAATAACGAGAATCGTGGAACTGCGATGCGCGCAATGGATGGCTTCGTGCATAGCGGTTTTTCTTTTGCAAGGAAGCTGATACTCCTTTATTTACAATGTCGAGTTGGCGTTTTCTTTAATTTCAGCCGCGTTGAATTAAGTACCGCTTGCCTGTGTACTTTGCCAGGAGATGTATTTTATTGGTTTGAACTCTACCCGCTAATAATTAATTTAAAGCAAACTTTGCAACTTATTATGAATAAAAACTCCTTTAAAATATCATTTTATGAAACGTGTTCTTTAATCCATTAAAATTTAAAAAATTATTTCGATGATAATTCTTCTGTACTTTAATTTATAAGTAACAAATTAAAATAATTTAAAACGATATTGCACAATAAATGCATGATAAATTATAACGTATTTAAAATATTTTAAGTATCACGCATCTTTTAGTAAATCAAAGATATAACCATGCCGTATTAAAAATCAACGTACAAAATAAAACGCGAAGCAAACAAAAGCAACCGTTCCGAAATAGCGTGTCGGGTTAAAAAAAAAAAAAAAAGAAACCGTTTTTTTTTCTCGCTTTTTCAGCAACAGATCCGCGCCAGCGATAAGAATATACAGGATGAACAAAACACTCGGTCGAAGAGCGTGCAAGGAACGCGAATCTTTGCTTCGCTTCACAGCAGAGTTTATAAATCGACGGTTGTACTAATACTTTAACAGCTGTTTTTTTTTTTAAAGGCGACCGATTTACGGTTTTTAATCGAAAGATTGAATCTTCTTCGTACCGCAATTTTTTTCGTACCTTTTTAGGGTATTTGAATTCTACCGATACGTGCGTATGCATAGTTTTATTTTCAATTTTAAAAACGACGAATATAGATTTTGCAGTGCGATAAGATGCGTAATTACGGGCTTTCTAATATGCCTCGTTTGTGTTCGATTCACCGAAAAATTTGTACTATGGTTTGTAGATATTTGTTTTGAGGGGTTTCATCAAGTAAAATATATATTGGATACATTTTATGTATTATGGCTTCATCGTGTATATGTTATCTACACGAAATATTCGTATGAAATTTTGTACCAATTAATAAGGTTGACAGTTTCATAAATTCTCATAATCTGAATGTAAATTTGATTGAAATATTTACGTTGAAAATTTTTTTTTTTTATAGTTATTTAGAGAAAAAAAAAAAAAAAAAAAAAAAAAAAAAAAAATAACAGTAAACAACATTTAATTTTGTTTAAATTAATGATTTGAATTACATGTTTGAATTAGACACCTACAGTGAATCATGAATTTAATATTAAAAACAGAATACAAATAAAGCATGTACATTAACTGACTTCATTATCAACAGTAAACAGATAACGATAAGACTTGTTTTCATATTTAACTTTTTTTTTCTCAAATAATTATAACTACATTATCTATATTATGAAGGACTTTTATTACTCATAAAAAATCCTTACTTTTGTACGTAATAAACAAAATAAGTTTTTTTTAAAAGAAAAGTAACATAATTGAAATAAATTAACAAGTACATTTAATTTGATTTTAAATTTGCAAAAGAATTGTACGTTATAAAAATTTTTATATAATATAAAATATCAACGATCCCTCGTTCAAATTTAAATAAGTTTGAGTACTTTCGCAACAACGAAATTCAAAATTCTCGGTGTAAGCCCAATCCTTTGCGAGCTCTCAATTTTATCTACGAAAATTCACCGACACTCGGTCACGTTATTTTTTCGTCCTCTTAACTGTACGTATATGCAGCGATTGGATCGAAGCTATCCAGACGGTGGACAATGCGCCATCGTCGTTCGAGTACCAGCGCGTACTTTACGATTGAATTTCCATGGGAGAGACGGGCATCGTCGTCGTCGTCAGTGTCGAATGAAAGCGAGAACCCGGAAGATAAAGAGAGTCCTCGAAGCGAAGAGGCCTGGTGCTTTCTTTCTCTCTTTCTCTTAACTTCCTTTGTGAAAAATCCTCCGATTATCGATGAAGAATGCGCGCAGACGGATCTCTCTCTCTCTCTCTTTCTCTCTCTCTTTTTTTTTCTCTTGTCTTTTCGGGTCGATTCTGCTCTTTGGGAGACGATTCACACGAGCGTCGTTGCATTGTTTGAGATTGAAAAGTGCACGCTGAGTTTAAACGGATATGTATGTGTGCGTAAAAGAAAAAAGTATTTAGTTAGCTGCATATTGCGAGAATAAAAAAAAGAGAGGAAGAAAAGGCGGATGACGATAACCTGTGAGTGAGCAATGGATAAAAGGATTTATTATTATTTTTTTTTTTTTCTTCTTGCGATGGGAAGAGATTTCGTAACTTATGCGGATGAAAAAATTTTTAAGAAACAATTCCAACTTATTGTTTATAAAAGTTTAACAAGAAACGATAGATGTAAAAATTTGCAAGTTTTAACCAGCCAATTGGGTACGTTTTGAATTTCGTTGTCGCCATAAAATATGAATTTTAATCAGCTCAACGTACGCGCGAGAAATATCACAGTTACCCCAGCTCCTATCCGCAGAAAATTAATCCCTTTAAAAATAAAAAAAAAAATTACTCTCCCGTATAGAAAATCCGGTCCAAGCGCGTAATACCGAGAGCGCGTAATCGCGACACACATTTTTCATCGCGACGTGTATTCCGTTGATGTCTCTCCGTCTCTCGGTTTTGTATGTCTGCGTATGTACGTGTGACTTGTCACTCAACCGACCGACACTTAGCATAATATCGCGCGACCCAAAACATACACGTGCGTGTACCGTACCGGAGCTGGCACAGAATGAGAAAAAAAAAAAGGCAGCCTGGAGTTTACGCGTGTGTACGTGAATGTATACACCATATACTCTGGTATAAGCGTCGCTCCTTTTATTTTCACTCTCGGTGCGTTTATGAATTATTTATTTCGTAAGCTGGAGAAGCGCGAGATGAGTCGACACTCCCTCAACGACTACTGCAAAGACGAGGATTCGCGACGCCACAAATTTTCACCCTTGCGACGATGATACCGTATGACCTTTTTCCCGCCAGAAGTTAAGGCGCGACGAATTGCTTTTTTTTCAGACGCGACGTCTTCTTGCGCTTCACGCTATTTATACCTACTCTATTCTGGATTACGTCTTCGTTGGTGATAACTTTAATTTACATTTTTTTTTTTCAAGATTCATTGTCAAAAGTAATTATACGAGCTTAGAAGCAAGATTGACGTTTAATGTAATGTGTAACACAATTTAACACATAACGTAATGTTGTAATGATATAATGTAATTAAATATGCGTTAATAAAATTGAAAAAGATTGTAGATTATTATTAATTGTAAATTTATTCCGAACATAAATTATCATACAAACGAAACGATATTGCAGTTTAAAGAATACAATGTTATGAGGTCGCGAGGTTGCAATAAACGCTCCACATAACTTTAATTGTTTTAATAATTCTCGTTATAACATTATAAAAGCGAAAAAAATATATAAATATTAATACCGCTTCATAAAGCAACGCTAAATTAAAACTTGCATGCGATTTGTTTTATAGCGCATGTAAAGCATTGTAATAATTTATCATTTACTAACTCTATTCTCAATTATTATTAAATCTTATTCGATCAAAACATTTATAAATCGAATCACCTTTTATTAAAAATAATAACTTCCGTCGATCGACAGTAGAATTTTCAGAATTTTAATAATTGAAAAAGTAAAAAAAATCCATGCAAATGGACTGTGAAGAAAAATGTGTAAGCGCATTAATGAGGTTCGCAAATGTGTAACTCCTCGCAGTGTAACCATACAATACACGAACACGTACGATGAGGAAGAAGCAATGTTGAAAATTAATTTCTCTCTCATGCCAATCCTTATGATTATCAAAAGCAAATCGTTTTTGACGGCCGAAAAATCGCGCTGATTAATCGTGGGCTCCCAGAAGGCTTGAACTTACACACATATATATATATATATATATATATATATATATATATATATATATATATATATATATATATGTATACGTAAGCGGCGACCGTGGGTATACTATAATGACGGTGCGGTTTTTTGTCACCGCTTACGCACGAGTGTACGCATATATGTTTTCAGCCTACTAACCCGTACGGCGACTCTTACCTACGGAGCATCGTCAGCGTGTAAATGGTTTCCATACGCGCAAGCGCCTTCTCGATCGTATTAACATTTTTCTATACGTCCTTCTAGGCTGTATAGACATTCTATACGTCCTTTTAGGCTGTATACGTGCCAGGAGAAAAAAAAGTTAACAGCGCCACTGCTATGTATTTGTCGCTTCATATAGCCTAGCATGTGAGTCTTCATCGAAACTTATATTTTCGAAACGCGTAATAAGACTTATGTATGTTGAGCGAAGGAGAGAGAACGAGATAGCGATAAGAGCGCGCGCACCATTGCTCCCACGTGACCACCCTATCTCTGTCTCGCTCTCTCCTTCGCTCAGTATGTACATTCAAGCGACCACGGGGCTCTGCTTTTCTTTGGTTTTCTTTCAGTATAGTGTATCGTTGGTCGGTAATATTCGTTCTTAATATGTGAGAAGAAGAATAAAAATGGACAATTTATTAAATAATGAAAATAAGACGAGTGATAGTGACAGTGATGAAGAATGCAAACGTGAATTAAATAAACTAATAGAAAAAGCAAAATCTAATATAATCCCGCAAAATTAAAAAATTTAATAATAAGTGATTTTAAAGTGATAATTTTTTAGTTTATAATTTTGTTTGTGATTTAGATAAATGATTTAAAAGTTTTTTGTGTGAAGAAATTAAATTTAAAATATTTAAAAAAGTTACTGTTTTTTCATGTTAAATAAGAGACTAAAATTCATTGATTATACAAAAAATGTGTTAAACAAATATAGTATTGTTATGATAAAAATAACATAAGAAAGTATTTATATTAATTATAATAGTATTAATATTATTAATAAGCCTTCAAATCTTATAAAAAAAACTTTTGTTAAAAATATTATTCTGTATAAATATTTAATAAATATACTCAAGAAATTTATATTTTTTAATAAATAATAATTGTTCAAGAATTAATTTTATTTTTAAATATTAATCCATTTACTATTTTTTTTAATTTCATAATTTATATTTATATTTACATTATGTTGTCTGTCACTTTTTGACACTACTACATGTACATGTACGCGTGTGTGTACAAAATGCGCATGCGTTAGCAGACGATATCTGTAGTTTACGAACTGTCAGTACGGGTTCGAAATTGCATTTAATTGATATGCAACAAAATAAAATTAATTATTCTGTTAACTAAGTAAGAGTCTTCGTACGGGTTACAAGGCTGAAAAATTTTTTAAGCACCATGAGTGAACCTCGCGTCATTAAAGCTTTCGGCTCATATTTTGTGGATGGATAGAGGCGCCTTAGTCGCTCGCTGCGCTCGCGACTGCGGCCCTACTATCCATCCACAACATATTTTGCCTCAAGCTGTAATGACGCGAGGCTCGCACAAGGTACATAAATAACTAATACAGACGAGGGTATAAAAGTCGCGCGGTGATCAAAGCGAGAGGTGAGGATGTCAGTGGGGAACGAAGCGCGTTTTTCTGGTCTGCTTGACTTGCAAACGGTATTAGGATCGTTTACTTCATCGAGATTAATTTGTTACGACGAAGAAGCGCGGATAGTTTAACGTTTCTAGCTTTTATTATGTCGTAAAAAATTAGTTTGATTGATTAGATTTAAAAGAAAGATGACAAGAATATTGATAAAATACATTATTCGTTTCTTTTTCTTTTTCGTATGCAAATTTAATTAAGCGAAAGGTTGCAAAACCGTAAACAAAACTACTTTTCTTCGTTCCGACATGTATAACCGTCGGTGTAAATATATGACGAAAAAGAAATCCAAATCCTAATTCTCATCATCATCACCGTCACGATCAACATGGCCTACAAGCGTCGCGCAATATATGGTACACATCGCGGTAATCACGTGCATGCGGTGCACGCGAGCGAGCAACGAGCTGTGTGTGTATATACGCGCGCTTGTTGTGACGTTCAACGAAAGCAAACGAAAAGAAAAATAAAATAAAAAGCAAACACATACTCACGCGCGAGAAAAAGAGAGAGAGAGAGAGAGAGACGTGCACATGCAGAGCGCGTTGATGATGCACTCAATTAAGGCTACTGCCGGCGCGCGAACGGTATATCGAACGACTTCGTCCACCTCGCGATAATTGACTAACGGAATTGTGAGCTGTCCGATTCTTCTCTTTGCTTATGGTGTGTGTGTATGTGTGTTTACGTCCGTAAGCGCGCTGCTCGTTATTTATTTACTTTTTTTTTCGTCCGTTCACAATTGTGAATTCGCGCGCGCGCGTTGAGAGGTAAAAAGAAAGGAATATGTTCATGGGCGTGTAATCTGAGCTGCGCGGACGGAATATCCGCGTGGAATTAGAGTACACGGCGATTTTTTAATGCGTACGATGTTGTACCTGTATTACCGATTAGATGTACAGGCTGTAGATTTTATTTTAACTAAAGAATAAAGATTTAACTTGAATATAAATATGTATTTATTCAAAATTCGTGTATATTATTGAATAAAATAAAATAAATCATTTTGAAGCATCTTACAAATTTCATACGAAAAGAATGTAATGCGCGCAATTCATCAGACGACTAATCCTCTCAACGTAAGAAAAAAGAAAAAGGATTCTCAAGATGGAAAGCGCTGCGTGGGTGTGACGTCAGCCGAAAGATATGACGCACCGATTAGTTGTCAAATGCGCTCTTCCCGATATATATACGTAAGCGACGAATTCCTTTTCAAAAGGCAAGCGCGTTAGATGACTTCCTCGAGCGATTACGACAAAGTGCGCGCGCTCGCGAGAGCCTGACATAATCGTCAGGTACATAAGTAGCTCGTTAAAATAGTTCTGATAGTCTTGGAAATCGGATTATGTATGTATACCGTTTTAGCGAATAGTTTGTATTCTTGAGTTCACCGGAACCGTTACGCGTTCCGTAAGTATTCTTATTTCACGATTTTTTTTTTCTTTTCGAGAATTAATTTTTGTCCTTTTTTTCTATTCCGTGTCTGACTTTAAATGACTTATTTCGTTGATCTCTACATGTTTGTTTAGTTTAATTAGTTTATTGAGAATTAGGTTGTATAATTGTATGGTAAGTTGTTTTATAAGAAAAATAATAATAATTATAATAAATCAACAAAATAATCACGTTCGTAAAACGCTGTTTAAAACTTTATCTTTATTAAATTGTCCTTGATATTGCAATAAAATTTTTGTAAATAGATCCATGAAATGAAAATAAAAACAAAGTTATAAAAACATTCTTCCAAAATATCTTGGGATCACATAAAAGGTGTATACTAAATGCGAATTAGCCAAGGCTACGACGAAAATATTATCTAAAGCACTATTGTTCCGAAACAAAATTAACCTTGACCTCCCTCGTTGCAAAAAAAGAAAAAAAAAAAAAACATTTCTTTCAATACCCTATTGCGCCTTTCTCGCCAAAACAACATTTTACCCCAAGACTAACTCGGAGAAAATTCACACACCGACGGCTGCTCGTCTCTCAAAACGACCGGAAGAAATCAGCCGATTGTTCACTTTTCGCCAAAGTGAAAACGTTTTTTCACTCGTAAGTTGCGCGCGCGGCGAGTCTAAAAACTTTTATATACTGCATTTTTCTCGCGCGCACGAACAGCTGATTGATGCGCACAAGCTGCGCTTCAAATCCTGCAGTCTGTGTATCTCTTTCTTTTCTTTATTTCTTTGCGAGGTAGGAGAGACACGATCTGAAAATATATGTACGCGGTGTGACTTACCCTTCGTGACTATGACAACGAAGGGGAATCTTTTTCATCGTAGTCGAGTGAATCGAGGCTTCTTTCTTTTTTCTTTTTTTCGTTTCTGTTATACTTTCCCTATCGTTTATATGAGAACGTAAACTTGTCATTTTAGCCTAATAAAATCCGAAGATTATTTGTTTTCGGAACCATAGACTATTGCTCTTTTTTTCGCGCGCAATCGATTCATTTATATATTTGCTTTTTTTATTTTCACGAAAAGGGGTGTGCGTTCGATGAAATTTTTTCCCGTCGTATGCGTGCGAAGGTATCGACTATGTGAAAGATATAAAAAATCAAGGTTGAGAGCTATTGTTAGATAAAAAAGAAAAACCAATTACGAGACTGGCTACAAAAAATTTATTGTCAAAAGAAATAAATTAATCTATCGACGTTGGACGTGCGCAATTTTTCATGGTAGATACAATTTTCGAATGTGACAAAAAATAAAAAATTCCACGTTAAATATAAATTATTTTGAAAAATAAAATTTTATTGCTTACGATATGACGAAATGTATTAAATTGTAAAAAAATAACGAATAAATTATGAGCCAGAATATACACAATTGCTTTACGCAATATGCGTCGCGTGTAATTTATGCACGCAAAAAGAAAAAAAAAAGTTATCGTCATTTCAAAAGTTCACCGTACGCCTTTTTCAATGCAAAATCCCGCGGAAGCGGGCGCGTCTCTTCTTTTATCGTCTGGTCGCACTGTACGGAGGCAAGATACGTTGCTCTTCCATTGTTTACCGTCCTCATAGTCTACGTCGCCGTCGTCTCGACGTTGTCTTTCCACGCAGCGTCTTTTATACTTTGTCATAAGCAAATGCGCGCGCGCGGAAACCTTAATGCATTCTTCTCTCTTTCTCTTTCTTTCTCTTCTCGCTGGAGGTGGATTGAAGCGACTTCTTTTTTTTCTCCTCTCTCGCTCTTTTTCACATCCTTGAATTTCTAAGGACGCACGTTAGTGTGAAGAAATTTTTGTTGAGAAAATGAATTCGTATAAAAGGCAAGTTGAATCGATGAAAATTGCAAAGCTCGCTTTTGATTATGCGAAACGGTAATACAAATAATAATATCGAAATTCTTTGATGTGTTAAAAATCGTAATTTTAAAAGTAAAATTTAGTGAAGGCATTTATAATTATTTTGATATTTATGTAAAAAAATTTCACATCGTAATACTTTTATGTATTCCAAGGCTATATATTTTATCCCACACGTCGATAGATCCAACACCCAAGATCAAAAGTAAAAACCAATTTCGATTCATCGTTTCGGTAAATTTATACCTCAACTCCGAACGTAACTACAAAGATAGAAAAAAAAAAGGAAAAAAAAGAAGCTAAGCGCTTTAAATTCAAGCCGCACAACTAAAACGCAAACAGATTTAAAACGTTGGACGACTCGTGACAAACCAGTAGAAAATATATAAAACTATACGCGCTAGCAAACTACATCAAAACTTATTCATTCACGTACACACGACACAGGGCTTACACGCACATGTACACGACACGCGGTGATTATGCTTCCGGGCAATCGATCAATCGGCCAATCGGACGATAACATAACGCGTTCGCGTGGGAAAATGCAAAGAGTAAACGCGGACTCTGGAGGGCAATTTCGTAGGTTAATGTGTTCCGGATCATCTTGACGCCAAGTGCAGAGAGGGGAAACAACTGGCTTAGAGTACATCGAGAGAGTCGATATGTATAAATCGATGAGAGGACTGCTTGTTGTTTGGAAGCAATAAATGGCCGGGGATTAATCTCCAGCTTGACCTTTTTCCGGATATTGGACCGAGATTTATTCACAGATGCATCGAGACGAAGGGAAAATAGGTGTGGGTATATATGCATACGTCTACACACGTATATACGTATACAAGGCAACTTGTTCGCGACGACTTTAGACAAATCGGAGTGGTTGCCGATTGACGGATGGCCGTACGTCGACTCTTTCTCGTTGTGAAAATAATTAATTGCAACGATAAATATGCGGGTATTGAAAGAATTTTCAATGAGAAAAGTCTGTAGTTGCAGTGGGCTTAGATTTTGGTTTTACGATGTTTCTTTTTTTTTTCTTTTCAATTAATAAAGAGTTCTTTCATAACAAATTTTTATAAAACTTCTTTTACGTAAGATCTTTAAAGTAAAGATTTGTAAAGTATTGTTAGATAAAATTTATATTCATGAGAAAATAATCTCTTAAATAAAGTTTTTTCCGTTACACAATCGTTTTATAATAGGAAATCTAAGATAAGGGCAACCAACGCATTCTTCAAAATCTAGAAAAGAAAAATTTTTATCCATCGCCGAGTCTCCCAAAACCAATGATTTAATCTAACATCTTGTTCGGCTTCACAACACGGCATAAATTAAAACAGCTGTAAGCTAGTAAGAATGAGCCGACCAACCCACAGCCAAAAACTTCAGAAAAGCAACAGCAGTCGCTTTTAAAAACGTCTCACAGCGGTAGCAGTACCTTTACAGACTAAAGAAAATCGATTCGGCGGTAAAACCACTCCGCTTTTCTCTCTTCTCGGCGTCGTTTTGCAGAAAGAAGCCAAGAATGAAAAATGTGCGCGCCTTCGGTGCGAAGGAAAATATACGGACTCAGTGTCACAGTTACGCGCCTTGTTTCTTATACACTCTCCTCGGTTTCCTTGCACGCGTCAGTGTTTATCCCGAGGTGACGAGCACGTGGCTCGTCCTTTCAATTCTGTCACCTTCCATGGGCAGGACGAGCGCTGGACATTAGTTCGTCGTTAGTCGAACAGACGTCCCAGGACGCAATTGTGTGGGCGAGCGGAAAATTAGGTATTAATGGAAAGAATTGGGGATTGATCGGTGCCTTGTGGGTTTTGCCTTTGCCCGATCGTTTAAAGATCGTTGTTGTGAAAGAGAAAGAGAGCGAGAGAGAAGATAAACAAGCTGCGCAATTTAAAAATAACTTTCGTTTGTGAAGAATATTTTTAAAATATTGTATTATATTTTTAAATAATAAGTTAACGATCGATGTTTGTGCGTTAAAAATAAATCTTGAATAATTCCAACATCATCGATCAATATTTCAAGATTGATTAAACGGTGCAGTATGTTGCATCGAGAAAAAGTTAAATTTTCAGACAGGATCGCGTAAGATTTTGATACAGGTTAAATCCGGAAGAATATTGTACACTCGATGCGGATTATACAAAAGTGAAATTCCGAACACGAAATCCGCCAACGGAAAAAAGAACAAGCTTACAACGATTATTTGCTTTGGATTTTTTGTGATTGATTGATCTCGATTAATTGTGTTGTGTACATCGAACATAAGATCGCTGATGCAAGCGTATCGAAGCAGGTATAAAAATCTTAATCTCTATTTCGGTGGGTAAACGTTTCGATGTGAATCGACTCTGATCGATCTTCTACTTTGTGAAAAAAACCAACTCAGGGAACAATGAGCAATTTCAACTTAGAATAATGAATTTTTTAAGGTACTATATAAGAGCTCCGTAATTTTTTGAAAGTCAAAGTTTGTACGAAAAAAGTTGAAAATACAATAAATTTCTAATCGGAGAATTTGTCTTGCGAGCGATTTCGCAAAGATTAATAGCAATAGTTTTAAAGAAAAAAAACATTAATGATAATTTCTGTAAAAAAGAAAAAAAAAAATTGAAACTGTTCAAACTTGGAATGATCATTAAAACAAAAACACGCACAATCCATTAAAGTTTTTGATTTTAGAAAGTTAAAATTCTTTTATTACAACTTTACGAGCCCATTAAATTTCATTACATTTTCTTAAAACCGCACACGTTGTGAAAAAAAGCAACTTTAAAACTTGAATATCACTCAAAAGTCTGCGGAAATTTAAAATGTTCTATAAGTCAAATTTCGACGGTTAAAATGAAACTGCAACAGTCTTCGATTATTTTTTTTTTTTAAACCTCTTTTTCAAAAACTATGAAAAACGCTCTCACACTTGTAATGTAGATCAAAAAGCCGTAAACGAATTTAAAAAAGCGTCGCACTATCGCTGGCGGACAAATCGTGTCGGTCGTTCGTTCTCAAGCGAGCTTTTAATTATTTCCGCGACGGCGGCAACGCTGTATGTATACCGGGCAACGGTTTTCCATTCAGCGCCACTTCTTTTTTTTCCACGCATACATAAAATGCGACCTGCGGGCGCCCCCGGCGTGAAACAAAGCTTGACACTCGAACGTCGATTGTCACTATTCAAGTACACGTGCGTGTGTGCGTGTTGCGTCCGACAGTCACCGAGACTCCATTGCACTTTTTCCGCAGGCTCCTGCTTTATTTTTGCTTTCTCTCTTTCTTTCTCTTCTTTTGTACTTTATATTCGAAGTACATTTTAGTAAAGTACAATAACTTTTGATAATTTTATAGATTTACAACAAATGTGCGATTGAAATTATTTTTGCATCTAAATTTTATAAAGATAATCTTAAACAAGTTATGTTAATAAAAGAATTTAAATAAGCTATTCGCTTATGCATCTTTTGGCGATTAAAAAATTAAATGTATTGATACAGCAGTCATTATAAAACATCTTAAGAAAACAATTGTTCTTAAATACGAGTATCTACAAAATGTCAAAAGATATTTAATTTGGCTTAAAAATTTAAAAATATTCGTGATAAAACGCAGCCTAATCTTTTCTACATCGTCAAAATAATTTTTTTCAACTTCAATAACTCTCGACATAGTAAATCTTTTCTACAACTACATTTTAAATCTTCAAGTCCGTTTCTTTCGCTATTTGTTTCTCCGACTTCTTTTCTCAATGTCGTATATTTCTCTCTCTCTCTCTCTCTCTCTCTCTCTCCCCCCTCCCCTCCCGGCTGCGTTTCTTTCCCTGCCGTCAAGTCTTTCTGCTCGAGGCACACCGTCGTCGCCGTTGCCGCCGGGTCTTTGAATTAATGGTCCAATTCATCGCTCACTCAAGATTGCCGCCGATTGATTCACAAGCCTCGGTATACATATATTTCTTAGCGATTGTGCGCGCGCTTGCGGTTATTATTCGAGTTTAGTGCGAGGACATCTCGAGTACCTCCTTCACTCACTCTCTCTCTCTCTCTCTCTCACTCTCTTCTTTCATTTTTTTTCTTTCTTTCGTTTTTTCTTCGTCTCTTTTGAAAAGACGTTTCGCGGCGTCGTCGTTGCGACAATTGCGATTCCGAGGAGAAAAATGTGCGCGCAACCGGTAACTTTGCCGTTGAGCCAAAGAACGACAAATCGAAATATTTCATGTAACGGCTATTTATTGAAATAAATTTTATTTAATACGCTACTTTGAAAAAATTCACAATAGCGAAATATCGACGTAACGAATCATTGCTTCCTTCGAAAAATTTTGAAATTAGTCGCACATAAATGACAAATAATAAAGTTCGAAGGCACGATCAGCTTAGCACAACAAAACGCCAACAAAAGCAAAGCCAAATATGTCCTCGGCTACTCAAAGCATTAATTAACCGTTGCGCTTACATTCAAAATGATTGGCATGGCACGTATGTATGTGTGTGAATCCCGAGCCATCGGTTATAACCATCCGAGTTACGTCAAGTATATATACACCTTTCGTCTATTTAGCCAGCTGCTCTTTCTCCTTCTTCAGCTCATGCATATATATGTGCTCGTATGTACACGCGTATATAAAACTGCTGCCGTTTTCCCGCAAGATTAATGACGCTACGAGAAAGGTAAGCGAAGCAGAAAAAAAAAGCGGCTCCCGTGTTTTGCTCTCTCTCTCTCTCTATCTCTTCCTCTTCCTTTTTCTTCCTATAGGCTTCCGTGCGAAGAATGAAAAATCGACGCGTGAGTCAAGGCCCACCTTGGGGATACAATGATGCGTTTTTCGGATGGATTTTTCGCTCATCGATCAGAGACAACGAGATAATATTCAGCCATGTAAACGAATAGCTGCAAAATCTGCGGTAGTATATGAATTTCGCAGCTTCAGATTCTAAAAATAGCGGTAACAGTTCTTTTACTTCAAATAAATGTATGCGTACTTTTATTTTGTGCAAAATAAAAGTACTAATTTTTTTCAAATTATGTATATAATTCATTTTTAATTGTAAAAATATAAAAAATATAATGTTATATGTAATATTATATAAATGAATATAAAATTATAAAAAATGTATATAATTCATTTTAATTTGTAAAAATATAAAAAATGTTCGCTTTTATTTCAATATTATCATTTCGTATTTAAAAACGAATATCATTGTACACGAATGATCGAAAGGTTAATATTTTGAAAACTAGTTCACACAGATATACGTTATCTGCGTAGGTCTCGATGATGCCGTAGCTAAATATTTTATGTTTGAGTTTTGGATATATATATCGTTACATAAATTTAGCGTAAGCTTTTGCTTCTTCTCTTCAAATATTATGTTTTTTAAAGTTAGATTATGTATCATTTCAATCCCGTTTCAAATAATGCTAATCTTTCACAGAATAATATAAACAAATTTTAATCTTATATAATTTATAAGTTTTCATTAAAATAAATTAAGTATTTTAAGTTTAATATTTGGTTATATTTAATGTATGATAGTAAGTTTTTAAAATATAAGTATATAAATATCGCATAATATTTATAGAAAAAATATTTAAATCGTGATTGTATAAAACATTTATAAAATTTAGGAAATAATTCAAATATAAGATACTAATTATTTTTATTACAATATTTATAAAATATTCTGAAAAAACGTTTCGTAAATCAATTACTTGGAAATGTTTCATTTTTCTGCAGGCTAATAAGAAATGCTTGTAAACTTGAAGTTTTGAAAATGTTTGTAAACAAAACTTGCCGCGGCACATCGGCAAATTCTTAATGTATGTGCGCAAACTTTTTAACTGTTTGCAATTCCACGAAAAAATATAAACAAAAAGAAACATGTGTCACTCAAAATTTCACTTGAATCTATTCCAATTCCCATCAAGCCAAATATGAAGTATCAATCGAAAAACTCAATATCTCTATCGCGTGTTCTTTTAAAACGATCCGAAGATTTCGGCAATACGGTAAATTGAAATCTTTAGAAATATAAGATAGGATATCATCGGGTTTTACGTGTTCGAGTATAGGCACAAGGTCGTACGCGCGGATGAAATCACGATTGTCGAAAAATGCTATCTTAAATATAAATCATCGACGTTCCTTTTATCTTTTGCTTTCTCGTTCTATTCCAAGTTTTTGTGTATTAAAAACAAAAATAGAAACTTGCGTGTAAAATAAACTAAAAAAGAAAAAGAAGATTCAGATTTGAAATTTATTTCCTATTCACGTGTAAGCTTATACTTATCAATAAAAATTACAAAAAAAAATTATTTTTTCGTTCAAGAATACAAATTATAATAACAAATAAAATAACGATCGTTATTATCGAAATAATGTAGAAATAGGGAAGATGATTATATTTACCATTATTAATTTCAATTACTCATTTCCATAAAAGTAAACTTTGAATAAAATTCAATTCTATCAAGTTGCATAAAAACTACGAGTTCTAAAGACAATGGGATTGCATTTTATTGGGATCGAAGTATCGACGGAATAAAATCAAAGCCCATAAAAGTAAATAAATTCATCCGAGCTCTATAAAAGTAAACGCAAAAATTAATCTAACATTTTTAAATAACGAGGCGATATTTTTTTTTTTTTTTTTTTTGTTTTATCGCTATCGTAAAAACATTTGCGAGCTACTGTCGTGCTATTGCTACGTACATTCAACCGTGCAACGAGCATTTTCTTCCCCAATCATCCGCGCTCCGCGTATAAAAAGCGCGCGATAATCGACGTCGCTTTCACGGTCATAAGATTTCACCGTATCCGACGCCGCGCATACGCGTATGCATGAAGATAAGGACGAAAAAGCTCGCGGAAACCCGAATTACAACTGCGCAAATAAAATTCGCATAGGTTTTCTACATTATCGCAATCATCCTCGACGTCATCGTCGCAACGTGATGATTACGATGGCGGAAAACTGTTATCTCGCATACGCGCGCATATATAATTGCGACTGACGAAATTCGATTGAAAAATAAGCGAGACGTAATAAAAAAAAAAAAAAAAAAAAAAAAAAGAAAAAAAGGAAAATAAAAGAACGGAGAAAAGAAACCTGTTCGCGCTCGTCAATCGTTGATTAGTGAAATCACATTTAAATGTGATCGGTGCTTATCGATGAGCGATCGCTATTAACTTTTACGCGCGAATCCTATATTTTTCTGTTACCTAGCCAGTAACTGACTAAAAAGTTATCGATCGTCAAAATATTCCTTACGACGTACTCTCAACGTTTAAATATTGTCGTTGCTGTCGCTGCTAACGAGTTTTCTGCTCCTCGTTACGAATTTTATTTTTGTAATTACACGTCATTACGGTTTATTGCCAGGAACAATTTTATCGACGCGATATGCTCGGGCATTCTTGACGATTTATACGAGACCGAAAAGAGAAAGTTGCTCGTTTGCGTCGCTTTAATTTTCCTGCAAAATTACGGAGAAAATTCGTTCGTCAATCGTTTGCATTTGATGATTTTTAAAACGAAATAAAGGATAAATTTTTAGTGCTTTATCCGTTTTATAAAAATTCACGTCTTGGAAACAATTACTTAAAAGGAATTACTCATTTAAAGATAGAAAAATGCGTAAGAAAATGCGTTAAAAATAGTCAAAAGTAAAGGAAGAAGAAAGTAGAACGCTTAAATATACCTTGACCTAAAATTTAGTCTAGTTTTCTTGTATTGCTTCAATTTATTTTGTTAAAAAGCGGATAAGGTTTCCATTAGGGTCATGATTATCGCAATTAAATCGCGGCAGTTGTCATAATCTTGCGAATCTAATCGATAAGTACAAGGAAAGTTACTTTCTTGACAACTTCACACAACAATGCGGTCTTCTTCTAAGGTTTCATAATTAAGAACGCAACCTCAATTTTTTATTATACATATTCTATGTAAACGGAAATTAATTTTTATGCGCAAATAATTTATAAGTATTACGCATTACAACACGGCCATTTTTATATTCTAATTTCTATAATAACTAAAACTCAATGATGCAATCATGATAAGTATACATTTCCTCTCTAAGTTAACATTGAATAGCGGGCAAAGAAAAGAAATCCATTTGGTTTGGGCCTTGAAAACTCAATTTTTTTAAAGCTATCCCAATATTCGAGAAACAACTTCCTGTCTGAAAGATCGATCCAATCGCCATCATCGTGATGAAACAACAGATTAATCGATTACAAAAAAGCCCTCATACATCTAGGAACCAAGCTAATCTTCATACGAATAAACTAGAAAGAAAAAAGCATTACGTCGCCCATCCGATACCAGCCTCTTCTTCTAACTTTGTACAAAATAATATATACACAACAAGCACACAAGACTAATTTCAATCTTCAACTTAGACCCTAAGCAATCCATGTAAGTATAGCGAAAAAAAAAAAAAGAAAACGTAACGAACGGAGAAAAAAAGTGACACACGAGGTCGCTCCTCCAGCGCGGCAAATTGCGCGAACTCACATGCATTCGTTTATACACGTATACACGTGCGCGTGTAATGAACGGCCTAATATCATCACCGCGTGAAGATGGGCAGAAAGAGTAAGAGAGAAAGAGAGGGGAATAAGAAGAGCAGAGATTCGAGAAGGCTTCTACTGCTGCGCGAGTTTGCCGAGCGTTTCGACACGCTCATTTTCCGACCGGTAAAATTTCCATATGGGCGCTAGCGCGTACACACCGTATGCGTTCGTATCTCCGAGTAAAATGACGAGAGGGAGAAGGAAAGAAAGAGGAATAGAAAGAGAGAGAGTTTACACGCGTACACGGGTTGGTTGTTCGACCGGATGAGAAGGTTAAATCGATGGGGGTTTTTACGCGACTCTACTCTCCTCTCGCTTAAAGCTCTGTCTTTTTTTTATCCTCTCTTTTTCTCTCTTTCTCACTTTTACTTTACGTTTATCACGCGTTTGCGAACGCTCTCGTATAATTTTTTTTTAATTTATTTATTAAAAGTTATTTTCTACGTGTGATAGTAAAATGCTTCCTTCCATCAATTTATCAAGTCCGTCTGACTTTTTATTTGAAAATCTTTTAATTTTATCTTTTTAGTGTTTATTATTTTTAAATTTGTGTGAGTCGGAGTATAATTATAAATGAATAATTTTTCACTTTTTACTTTATCAGAAGAATCGGAAGTACATCAAAAATCTAATGCAAAAAACAAGATGAATATTTTTACAAGTAAGACGCGACCTTTCACGACCGATTAAATTGATCGCTGCGCAGCATCATTTTCTTCCTCATAACAAGCTTGTACTATTCTATGCGGCACTATTTACTCGTTCTTTCATTCTTCGGTTCGTTCGTTAAGTCGACATCAAGAGCGACTTTGTATAGCGCGTAAGAAGGACGAATAACTCTCCGGCTCTCTTTTTCTCACTGTGTCTTACTCACGTATACGTATAGGTATACCTGAACCGCTGTTCAGTGGTGCGCGCTTTAGCTGTCACTTCAGATAAGGCTGCATGCCTGGACGACGAGAGTGAGAAACTTCTGTCCCCTGCGTTGCCACAACTTCCGATTTTTCCGTGTTTACGATGCTTTAACATGACTATCGCATGTTTGCGCGCTATCTTTCTTACAGAATGTCAAGATTTTGTCTATATCGGTACATGCCCTTGTCGATACTCTACTTACTTGAGGTATAAGACTTTTTTTTCTTTTTTTTTTTTTTTTTTTGAAGAGTAATAAAATAAACTTAAGAGCAGTCAGTGACAAGTCAGTGAAATTTAAGATTACCAAAGTTTCTAGAATTTAAAAATTTTAAAAATAGTTAATGGTGCACGTACAGACGATGTTAAACTACCGCTTTGTAATTTCGCCTTGACACAGTCTATTGCTCGTTTTGCTTCATTTTAAAATGAATGGATCAATTTTGTTGAGTCAGTTCGTAATAAATTATGCTCAATATGACTTTACAGCGTATTAAAATCGGTTAAGCTTGAATACTTAGACATTATCGTATGCGTACATTATAATTCTTTACAAGTTAATTCGATATAATAATTACCAACTTCAATACTCGCCGATGTGGATAATTTTTGTACTAACCTGTAACAGAAAAAAACACATGTGTTGAAAATTTGTTGTTAAACATAAAACTTAATGTTAAAATGACATTAAAAAATATTTTAAAACATTTTAGTTAATATGTGTAATACATTTACAAAGAATTTGTAGAGGAATGGCAAATCTTGATTTTATTAAGAGACAAATGCAAATCAATTCAACAAAAATAGGAGCGCACAATGTCAGGGTTATTGAGTTATTGGACGAATCAAGCTATTTCATAGCTTATTCATTTCATTTCATTTTCATTTCGAGAAAAGAAAGCGGACGCGCGCTTCGTTTTTGTGAAAAGTTTTCGAAATTTTCACTGCCGGTATTGTTTATTCATTGAGTTTTTTTTTCACTTGTTTCTATAGTTAATTTTGAATTTTAATTAAAATTAATAATATCATGAGAAATTAATATAATCATGTGGTATTTAAAAATTTAACGTTTTAATTTTTTAAATTTGCATTTGACGCTCTAATCGCATTAAAGTCGTCGACGACGCTTTCGATAAAACTGCCATCGTCGCTTAGAAATACGACAATAATGTCGTCAAGCATCTTCAGGAGCGTAAAAAAGGGAATGCCAGGAAAAAAAAGCAAACAAGTCATCACCTAATAATCCTATCTCTCCTAAAGAACGGCGGGGATAAAGTGCGCGTCCAGGCGTGCGGCGCTCGCGAAAAATAGGCGCAAAAAAACAACACTTGTTTATCCTGCCCTAAACGATGGACGCGCACATGCATGCACGCATGGACCGGTAAAACAACGCGGCCAATATCCCCGTATCATCGGCCCTTCTCCTTCCTCATTGAGAATGCGTACAAGGTGTTCGAGTAATAATCGCCCTGGTACGTGGTTGTATACATAATCCAGTGTTGCTATACAGAGGAGAAAGAGACTTGAGAATTACGCGAAGAAGCGCGAACACATACGAGAGCTATATTCCAACAAAAATCTCTCTGTCTCTCTTTATTTCTCTTCTTTTCTTGCTTGAAGCTACAAGAGAGTATGTAAGACCTCCCGCGGCGCGCGTGTTTTTCGCGCCGGGCCATTGTGTCTCCGGCTGGCCACCATAAATTTTCACCGCGCTGGCAAAGCGCAGCTTCGTTAAAGAAAAAAGAGAGAAAAAGAAAAAGAGAGTAAGAGAGTAAGAGAGTAAGAGAGTAAGAGAAAGAGAGAGACGAAAAAAGGGCTTCGTCGATTCGCGTCGTGGTGACCACCGTCACCGGCGCTGGCTGCTGTTGCAACTCTATACGTAAGCTCCCCTCCCTCTATCCCTCCTCGATTTTTTTTCACCTATAAAGAGTATGCCAGGGGTGTGTTACGTTACCCCCAACGAGCCGTGTAGTTACGCGTGCTGTACTCCGGATGACCGATAGCCACGAGACGTCGGAATGATTTTTCTTTTATTTCGTTCGAGAGCGGCGCAGGGAGATTCAAGATATCGCTCCGAAGTACGCGCGATGCAGTTGAGAGAATTTCGGTAACGTGCGAGAATTCGGGGTGGAATTTTTGGGGAACGAATGTTTGAATCGCCAAGTGGTTTGTCAACCGAGAGGATGAGTCGAGTGTTGGCTTCTTGTTGGAATGCCTAAGCTTGTTCCTCTTTTTTTTTTTTTTTTTTTTGTTATGGATGTTTTGAGTTATTTTTATGGTTCGGATTCCGGTTGGTAATTACCCGGCGATTCGGAGAATGAATAGATAAGATTGCACTCAGGGATCCTTGAAATAACTATTTAATTCAAGTTTGAATTTTAATATTATGTAAATAAAATCAACTTTATAGCTAAATTCAAAAATTCTTTTTGATACATTAATAATTGATGTACATATAGCCTAAGTTTAAAATATTTAGAAAAATAGAAAATAGCTCTTCAAACGATATTTCAATTATAAAAGATTTGGTAAGAGAGGAAATATCAAATTAACTATTCTTAATACTTTGAATTAATAGTTTTTAATTAAATTTTTAATTGGACGAAAGAAATGGTACACGAACTACGAAAACGCTCTCCCTGTAAATCCAATGGTATAATATATTCATACATCAAAAAGATAATCAAATTCTTACTAATTTTTACGTGATTATCTTTATTTCGTAATACTAGGGAATTCCTCACAAAATTATCGCAACTGGAAATGAATGTATACAGGTCAGTGAAATTCATACACAGAAAAAGAGAGAAAATATTTTCTACAGTTTTTAAAATCAATGCGACTTTATTTTTTTTTATAAAATTATCTTTTTACTTTTATATGTATCCAATACCCTTTTAAAATTTTTAAAGTGAATCTTTGTTTCAAAAACCCAATAAAAAGAATTTATTAGAAACGAAAAATATTCCACTCAAATCGGATTATCAGCTAAATTAATTGACGAATATTCGCTAACAAACGGATAATTATTATGATTCCTAAAATCGAGACATATACAAATCGTGAAAAACACAGTACGTTTTTGTAAAATGATAGCGAGATTAGTCCACGTGTAATGAAGCACATTAACACGATTTCACACTTAAGATAACTTTTAGCAAACCGATGAAGTGTACAAAAAAGGAACGGCGTAACGTTACGAGAAGAAAAAAAAAAATGTATAACTAAAAAAAGAAATAATAGCAGAGACAGAGAGATTCGCACCTCTCGAGCACCCTTTCTTTTCTTTTTTTTTCTTTTCTTTTCTTTTCTTTTCTTTTCTTTTCTTTACTTTTCTTTTTCTTTTTCTTTTTCTTTTTCTTTTTCTTTTTCTTTTTCTTTTCTTTTTCTTTTTCTCGTTCGAGGAAGGAGACCGAGACATAAACACTCGAGAAGAACAACCACAGTTGTCATCTGCTCTTCTCTCTAGACGCACGCGCGCCTTTCACGGGGAAATCTAAAAGAAAAAAAATAAAGGTGAAAGGAGAAAAGAAGAAACGTCCTCCAGATTGTCAAATGCTTCGTTTACTCTCTCTCTCTCTCTCTCTCTCTCTCTCTCTCTCTCTCTCTCTCTCTCTCTCTCTCTCTCTCTCTCTCTCTCTCTCTCTCTCTCTCTCTCTCTCTCTCTCTCTCTCTCTCTCTCTCTCTCTCTCTCTCTCTCTCTCTCTCTCTCTCTCTTTCTCTAGACTTTTTCAAGACGACTGTACTGGTCTCAGGCTGTTTCACCCCCCCCCCCCCCCGCTCTTGACGAAATCCTTGTGAGTAAGAGAGTAAGAGAGCAAGAGAGCAAGAGAGAGAGAGAGAGAGAGAGAGAGAGAGAGAGAGAGAGAGAGAGAGAGAGAGGCTACTTGAACTCAGCGCGTAGTGTCGTAGTCGCGCGCGGCGTGAGAAAAGGGTGTTTTTAAGCTGCCCGGTGGCTCCTTGTCTTCGAAGTGGATACGCACTGCTTTTGTACGTCGATACTTATTCTCTCTGTCTCTCTCTCTCTCCTTCATTCTTTGGAGGAGCTGCCGCGATATTGTTTTTCTATGCTTTTTAAAAGGGGGAATTTCGCACCTCTCTATTTTTGCATCATATTTGTCTTTCTAGGTCGAGTAATTCATTTAAATTGCTTAGCTCTTTTTCCTCCTTTTCATCTTCGGTTCGCATGTTTGTTGTCGTTGGATTTTATAGGGCTCGACACGGATGATGCAAAGTGAGTGTTCGTTAACTAGAAGATCACCCGGTAATTGGATATTTAGCTCGTAATGGAATACAATTTTATATGCAATTTATAATTGCTTGTTCGAATTGCTGAAAAGTTAAGCTTAAGCTAAACCAGTCAACAGAGGCTGCAATATTCTTCAAAAAAATGAATGAAAATTTATTTACGTTGTGAATAACAATTTTTCATTGTGAAAAATAATTATCTTCATTGAAAATTTGTTTTACTTTCTATTCTAATTTGGTTGAATGTATTCAAGAGATTTATTTTACTTTTAAATCTATCAATTATACAAATTTCTTTGTCAGAAGTTTATTATTTATTTTTTTTTATATCAGAAACAAAAATGTACCTTTAAATAGGTCATTCAGGAAGGTCAAGAAATTGTGGCTTTTAATTCAACAAATACAGTATAGCTAATTTAACCTCAATCCTTTCTTCCCCTCCCTTCTTTTCCTTCTAAAACTCTCACCGTCTCGTGCACGCATCTATTATATTCTTCTCGCTTACCTCGATCTATCTCCCATCCTCTTTTACTCTTCCTTTGCTTAGGTCCACGCCCGAGTGCCAGTTTTAAAAACCAGATTAGCCCGAGTGCGAGGAGAGAGAGAGAGAGAGAGAGAGAGAGAGACTTGGAGAAGCACCAAAGCTGACGTGTTTAGAGGCTTATATTCCGGCTGTCTTTCTGCTTATTCTTCCGAGAGAAAGATAAAAAGAGTAAAAGATACACGTACGCACGAGCAGACGAGAAGAAAAAAAAAAGCAAAACCAAAAGTAAACATTTTTTTTGCTAAATGGAAATCAAATTGCTTAAAAGGTGTAAAAATGTTCGTGCGAACCGGTTGCTCCGTAAATTTTTCGCGATTCGCTTTGAAAGAGAATGAGATAGAGACAGAGATGGAAGGCTGATCATTTGGATTCTTTTACAATTGTGATCGACCGAGTTAAGACCCTATAAATTGCCGCATATTATGCGCATTAAAGCTTAGAGGAAAGGAGGTATAGACGCTCAGGAATTTCGTTTCGTACGCGCTAATCCCTTATCGGAAAAGCACGCGATGCATTTGCATTCCTTTCGTTGATTCTTATTTGCCGGTCGAATTTTGGCAATTTGCATTAATTCTTAAACTTATAGTGTTTATATAGTGCATATTTTTCCTTTCTTTTCTATTTTTTTAAATGCTGTATATCATAAAAATATCGTATATACATTTTGCTTAAATGAAAATATTTTGAGTGTTTTAGAAGAAAATTATGGTTGCGCAAGTAAAAAAAAATAAATAAAAAATAAAAAAAAAATGAATCGAACCAACGATAAAATAATTATACTTAATAAACTGTATACGCAATTGTTTCGTTTATATAATCATCATTTTCATGAAAAATGCTTTTTAATCAACGAACCGTTTAAAACGCATTTTATAACTTAACGAATAATAATCGCCGTCTGAAACAATTTCTATAACAACTATACTCCGCAACATAACAAAGGCGAACAAGCGTCTATTACTTACGTACACTATATTTACTCGCGCACATAAGTTAACGAAAGGTCAAAAGCATCAGAGAGTGATCTAAAGAAGAGAAGGGAGGAGGGGAAAGAAAAAGACGCCGCGAGAAATCCAGAATCATCGCCGTTCACAATCGGTCGAAGTCTCCTGAGGCGCAAAGACAGTTAACACACGGAGTACTTATACGGCAACCACAGTTGCGTTCACAACTTTATTTTCCACTCGACTCCTGAGAAAGAGAGAGAAAGAGAGAGAGAGAGAGAGAGATGCGTATCAGCTTCTATACACACTTATGTAAGTACCCCGAAGTTGAATGCACGTTGAATGGAATAAACGATTGCAGATAAACTCTCGCGTAGTTTTTTCTTTTTTACCTTTTCTCTCTCTTTCTCTTTCTAACTCATTCTCTAGAAAGGGGCAGGCAGCAAAGAGAGCCGCCCTTTTTTCAGGGTGCTACCGCTTAATGGCTTCTCAACCGCCAAACTAGCAAACGACCTCGACGACTCAATCTCGTGTCTCCAAGAGAAAGAGAAAGAGAGAGAGAGAGAGAGAGAGAGAGAGAGAGAGAGAGCCAACCTTGCTTCGTTTTTGTTGCGCTTATTTCCTGATGCTATAGATCGAGATAACATTCGCACACGCGTGTAAGCAGTTCGATTTGAGAAGTAGGAAAACGCACACGGACCGCTACACCTGGATTTTGTTTGATAGAGGAGTAATCCGTACCTAACATATTACTACTGTATGAAAAGCACGGCTGGTGAATTTTTCGCCGACCCTGCGTAATGCATAGATCCTACGAGGGAGATGAAGTACGTTTGAACCTCCCATTTTTTTTCATTTGAAAGCGTATTCGCAGTCTTTCACTGGGGTTTAAATTTTTGCACCCTGTAGAGAACTTTAAGTAATCTATAAAGAAGAATTGCATACAAAATAATTCAACTAATAGAATATAAAAAAAAGAAGTAATAAAATATTAAATTGTTTTTAATGAATTTTAAAACTTCAAAAAGAAAAAAAGTAAATGATTCTTCTAAATTGAATTTCAATTTTTAAACATAATTTTCATAAAAAATTATTAAAATATTTTTAAGTATATAATAATATCAAACTAATATATTTATTTTTCAATAAATTATGTCCTATATATTCTCAGATTAAAATCCTTATAATTCCAGTCAAATCTAGCTTTGCAACAATAAAACTAATGCCAAGGTGACAAAACTTCTTTTTTTCTCTTCGCCTTGCTCATAATCCCTTTCTTCCTTCTTTCGCATACACATATTTCTATTCACCGCTCCTCATACTTCTCTCTAATCTCTGTCCTTCCTTCTCTACTTTATTCAAGCGTATACGAACCCTGCGCGCGACGCGCTTATATACTACATACGCGCATACCTCACGTACGTTAATGCACACGCGCGAGTTCGAGAACTGCCTCTTTGTCGATTAATTACACCGGACATAAAGAAGGGGTAAAGTGCTGCTTTGGCTTCGGCTAATCTTATCCCGAGATCTTGAGAGAAGCTGCGCCGCGACTTTTGATACACCAAGATTTTTATCGCGCGAAATCCAACATTCACGCGCATTACGCTACACACATTTATGTCTTACTTTTGCGTGCGTATTGTTATTGTTGGTAACGCGTACAGAAAGCCATCATTCTCGTGTATTCTAATATGACCTCGAAGATTATTGTGTAGTTAGTAAGAATATTACGATCCATGTATTACCTCGTTTCTTTAATTCTGTGCAAAAGCGTATACGTGTTTATGTGTACAGCACATGCGGCGTGACAAAGCAACAAAACGTGCGAGGAAAATAAAAAAAAAGAAGAGAAAAAAATTAGGTCGACCGCTTTTTTCTTTTCATTCTCTCGTGCGACTATACATCGTATTCTCTCCCCTTGTGGACCTATAATATTTTCGTTTCAAGTGTCGCGCAAGCACGCACACATACGTACAAGAGACAAAAAGGGGTAAAAAGCGGCGCGATGCGCGCGAGTTTGGAAGACTCGAGGCGTATAAAAGCCACCTAATTGACCTCATAAAACGAGCGCGTCGTCGGCGAGAAAAAATTAAACGCTTTATATATACGACTGTTGAGAGATAGAGAGATACAGAAAAAGCTATTTTCAAAGGAAAAGTTTTATTGGAAACGGAACTCGTTATTCTCTATGTATGGCGCTCGTTCCTTTGAATTTTGAGTGTGTATACAACGTGGGAAGACAAAATTTTAATTTTAGTCAATTTTTTTATTTTCGTTTTCAAACAACGATGAAATTTTTTTTAATGTAGGAGTTTCAACAAGTTTGGGTTGGAGATATACTTTTATAATACGTATACTGCTTAAACGCGCATATGTCTACGTAACCTATTTTCTTTTGATAAAGAAAAACTCTTCTCTCACCGCGAGCGTAACGTCTTTTTCATAGAAGCGCTCATAAGAGTTACGATAAAGCAATGGCAAAGCAACTTCTAAATTATTGCAGCGTATCTCATAACTCGCACGCGAATCACGTACATTTAACACCGCGAACGTGTGTGAATTGGCACACGGTCATTTACATAAAATCGTTCATACTCGCGTGCTCACGCCGATGGTCGAACGCGCGAGCGAATCCAACGACGTGTGCACAACGAGGGACGCGTTAAACAATTCGCGTGCGCTTCGTGAACCTCAAATAACGATATTCGCAATGGAAGCATCTTACGCCGTTGCGCGCAAGCGCTTGTAACACACTTAATACAGGCACGGGATAGCCAAAGGTTATTCCGCGGTGAAACTTTTCACCGTAAAGGCGTGCATAAGTTAACGTTGTAGCCCCGAGCGTTTCTCTCGCTTCTTGTCCAAAAACTAACCGAAAATTCTGGGTGTATAATAATTACACCTTGAAAGAGAGAGAAAGTGGGGATAATCGAGCGATCACCCGAATGCGACAACTCGAAACTCGTCTATATTATCCTCGGCACTGTGTCGCAAAATATATTCGTTTGTCGCGTTGCCGCCCAATTCCAGCTGCAGTTCTTTATTCGCAGAAAAAATCCTTTAAAAATTTCATGCGCGCTGCAATTAAATGTACAACGGTAGTTGCACATGAGTAGTTGTGTAGTTCAAAGTTAGAAAAACACGGCAAGGGGTCTCTTCCTTACGCATATCGAGTGTTTTTCTTATCCTAGATAAAAGCACTCTTCTACGTTCATAAAGATGCGGAGTAGTGGAAGGCATAGTTCGCACGTTTACGGCCAAATTAATGTTCAAGGTTTCGCACGTACGTTTGCGTTCGCGAGGGGAAATTCTTTCTAGGAGGGCGTTAAAATTTTAGAAATAGAAATTCGACTCCGGTGTATTAAAGGGGTTTCTAAGCAGTGACGAAAAGGTTTGTCGGCGGCGCTCGCGATGAGCATGAAGTGTTTAAAATAGTTTTATTGTCTGCTGTTGATGATATTTTTTTATTGACATTTCAAATGACACGTTAATATTATCTTTACATTATTTATTAAAATAAGAAAAAAAGGAAGTTACGTTCGCGCAATTATCAGTTGATCGACCTCAAAACAACATTTTTCTCTATAAATAAATTCAACCGTTCGAGAAAAATTATCATACGTAAAACGCGTCGTGTCGATAGTAAATTGCGCGATTCGCGCGTCCTTTCCAAACTTACAGAGGGAGAGACAAAGAGAGAGAGAGAGAGAGAGAGAGAGAGAGAGAGAGAGAGAAATAGCATTGTTCGTTACCCGCCCATAAAAATTCATTCGACCACCGCTGAGCACATTTTCCCTTCAATCCAAGTAACGTCTTCCTTCTCTTTCTTTTACTCTTTCCATTACCTTTTCCCTTTCACTCTTTCTCTCTCTTTCTCTCTCTCTTTCTTTCTACTCGCACGCATTTTTCTTTTCTTACCCTCGTCTTTCTATTCGCTGCAACCGCTGCAACTCTAGCGCTCATTACTCTTCGTTTGTACATACGTACGTTCCTCCTTTCCTTCCTTCCTCACTTACTTATTTACTTACTTATTCGCTCGTTCGCCTTACCTCCTCCTATCCAGTTCCGAAATAAGCCCCGCGCTAGTCTGTAAAAAAGGCACTTCTTTTCGAAAACCAGATCGGCCGTCGCGCCGCCTCGTTGTCTGCCTTGCGCTTCGTCGCAGCAAAAACCAGAACTAGTCGACCGCTCGAGAGATGTCGTCGTTCGCGCGAGAGCTCGGAAAAAGTGCATCCGCAGGGTGCATTCGCTTATGCGTACACATGTATGCGCGTACGCATATTTACACCGGGGTTGCATTTTCATCTTCTCGTCTCTGCACGCGGAAAGGGAGAGAGAAAGAACCGATGCGCGAACGAATATCCGGCTGCTGTTTTTACACCGCGATTATTACATACGCTGAGCTCGGCAAAAAAAAAAAAAGTTTATGCGATCGAATGCATTGCTGCGTTTGTGGGACGGTATCTTTTTGGGTCGGATTTGCTGAATGATTTTTATTTATGGATGAGTTTTTTAGTACGTAATGGATTGACGAGAAAAGGAGACGGAAATTGAAAAAAAAAAAACGCGTATATACACGAAAGCACCTATGTGTCTTTCTGTATAATACAAAGAATTGCCGATGGTTTTGTTGGGCAGATATATTTTTAAAATGACATAGAAATTTTTATTTATAAATATACGTCGCATAAATTACTATGAGTGATTTTGATACAGTATCGATTCCACTTACGCATAAAATATCTGTGCATTAAACTCGAACTACATTATCGTGGATTTTTATGAAATAAATTATTTTAAATTGCGACAAAATTTGCATAATTATATCAAATTATATATTGTATTTAACAACCATGCAGAAAGACTAGGTTATTCAAATAAATATTAATTACAATTATTAGTAGTGTACATTATCATTATTGTTAATGTCAAGTATATGTTGATGTTTCTTTTAAAATGCACAAGTAAACTACATTAATTTGAAATCCGTACAAATTCTATTTAAATTAATTACAAAAAGTTGAAATTAAACAGAAGTCTGAAGTTAAAACACTATAAATTCTTTTTCAACAAACGGTCAACTCTCGAGTATGTAAACATTATAATCGAAAAAAAATGAAACATAAAAGTCAATAATATCTCATCAAAGTTAAAATGAAAAAAAAAAAAAAAAAAAAAAAGAAAAAAAAAATGAAATTTCAATAATCTCGCTCTCATCAACGATACGATAATGTATATTGTAGGCAACACGAGAGGTACGTGTATTTCCCTCGCGTTTTCACGCGCGACTTTGATAAAATTAACGCGGTGCTATATCGCCCTCTTTCTCTTTCTCCCAAGTATACATATGTATACATTACCTGCAAATACCAACACGCACACATACACATGAATATATATATATATATATATATATATACGCCAGTACAGAAGCATACGCATAAGCGTACTCTGCATAGATGCGCGCGCGCTCTCTCACCTACGTGAAACCGCCGGCGGTGCATTGAACTCGTTATAGATCAGTGCACAGTTATTGCGGCGCTGCTCCTGCTGCTGGCCATAGTGCGCTTACGGTTGCGTGCGCATGTATGTGCCTAATGGTGATAAAGCGTATCAGTTGCATTGTGCACCCATACATTCGTGGGCTTGTGTAAAAGTGAACGAGCAAGACCCGCAAGATGCACCAATAAAAATATATGACTCTCTCTCTCTCTCTCTTTCTCTTTACATTTGTTCTCTTTTACTTTTTATTTTACCAGAAATTGATGATTATCGGGATTATTACTATTATTTTCGCTTTCACGGTGCAAGCCGCGGCTATCTTGATTTTCGCTAATAATATAACACGCGGCATCCGAATTGCGCAAATATTAGCCCGAGTGTAAGAATACACGCACGCAGGTATGTAAGATAAGTATAAAATATGATGTTTACGAATGAAATTCATATATTATAGGTATACATATACACATAAATTCACACGCGTCAGTTTATTAGTATTCGTATCCGCGTGTGCACTGAGTTTGCAAAAATAATTTTTTTTTCCTTTACATTTACGTTTGATCGAACGCGGACAGCCATACGGTTTTTTCGAAACGGATATAAGCGTACGCGCACGCGCGCGCGTGATCGCCAAAGTGACTAAGCCCGAGTTATACTTAAATGCTTCGTAAGAATATTTATTTTTTTTTTTTTTTTTTTTTACGGCTATAAATTCAGCGAAACAATTTAAATTATGACTTGCGATAGTTATAATATTATTATATTATCATTTACTCAATATTGATTTATCATTACGTAAATGTATATTGGTATGGATAGGTATCTTATTTACGTTCAAGATAAATAAAATATTTTTCTTCATAAAACTCTCTCGCGATATTAAATAATTTAAATTCCTTAATGATTGATACTAAATTATTTAAATTAGAAATAACTTCATCTTAATTTTTACGCTCTCGCTTTTAAAACAAATTTTACTTTGGTTTTCAGTAAGAATTTCGATAGTAAAATATATAATGTATCTATTGTATCGATATCTACACGTAATTATGAGGCATGAAAAATTGCATAAAGCAACACGAATATGCGCTACATATATTTTCAGCCACGTGGTTATAATAATAACATAAATGAGAGAGACTAAATTACAGCGCATAAAATGAAACAAATTTGAAGGCATCTTATCCTTTCAACACGGCAATAAAGATAACCACAGATCGTCGATCTTCGTTCGCCGTAACAGATTTCACTAAATGATAACGAGCTATCTTTGAAAAGGTGAAAAAAAAAAAACGTTCTTTTCTCAAAAACGAAGATGAGAAAAAATAAAAAAGAGGTTAAAACAAAATCCAAACGGCAAAGGCATTACGCAACAACATCATTATCATCTTGGTTTTCATCGTCGTCGTTGACATTTTTTAATATTTCTGGGTCAACTATTCACGAGCGCAAATCTCAAGTATACAAAGACGTAACATTCCGCTACCTCCGGACGAAACGGCGCGTCTCCATTGCGTGGAAGTAGCTCTCGCTCTCGGCGAATGCGTATATACTTATGGTGCGTGTGTATGTGTGTGTATACTGAGCGCTACCGGCGGTTACATACCACCGAAACACTTCACACGCTTCCGTTAAGAAAACAAAAAGCACAGTTGCGCATGCGCCAAGTTAAACTTTACGCGAAGGGAGAAAGAGTCAACGCGACTGTGCCAAATGGCTCACGGGTCTCCCCTTATTTTTTTAGGTAGGTTTCTAGGTTGACGACGAAAAAAAAACACGGAAAAACGGTCATTTCTCACCAGATTTCTTTTTTGTTTCCTTTTTTTTTTTTTTTTTTTTTTTTCTTAACGGGCGCGAACTTGCGTTTTTTTTTTTCCTTTAGAAAGTTAGAAAAAAATTTATTTGCATGATTCTTCGATCGGCTTTTGGAAGAATGTTCCGATGAATGTGCAATAGGATGATGAATGTAATTCTCTTTTGGATTAAAGAACTTTTTTTTTTAGATTAAATTTGATTTTATAGAAGGCTGTGACTTAATCGTGACAAGCGCTTAATACGGCTATGCTGTCCAGATGTTTACTTTGACAAGCAAATAAAAAGAAAAAAAAAAAAAAAAAAAAATGGATTCCATTTTGAACACACGACGATTATTTATTTTCCAATCAAAAATCTTGAAATCATATCGGCTTTTCACCATATCAATCCACTATTTTATTTCTAAAATAATAAAATTGAAAAAACCAATAGTATTTCACAGAAACGAAAGCAAAATAAAATGCAAAGTTACATAGAAATCGAATCTAACCGCGTCTGCAGCGCGGGCTCACGAACTTTTTCCAGCAAGTCGGACACGCTCGAAGGGGTTCGCGCACTTATACCAGCCGATTGTATTGAAGTTTACGAGAGAGTGAGAGAGAAGGAGAGCGCGCACATGCACGCATATACAACCACACGTGCAAGTCATAGATGTGTATTATGCCATACCGCGCGGTAGCTGATTGCCGTTTCTTCCATTACTTTTCGCTATTTAAACTTCTTGATCCCGTATCCAGTCTCCTTTTCTCCATGTGTTATCTCTCTCTCTTATTGCTCACTCTCACTCTCACTCTCACTCTCACTCTCACTCTCTCACTCTCTCTCTCTCTCTCTCTCTCTCTCTCTCTCTCTCTCTCTCTCTCTCTCTCTCTCTCTCTTTCTCTCTTGCCACTTTTTCTAAAGAGGAGAAACCAAGAAATGGTTATTCATCTGGCAAAGTGCGCTTAAAAACTTTCGTTCGATAATTCGCAGCGTGTAGGCTTTAATTAATCGCAGCCGATAGATTTGTACGGATACGAGAGAATGATACCTCTAATCACACGTGATATACAAGCGTATATGTATACACTATGCACCTATGGTGTATTGAAAGGGATAAAAATTGAATTAATTAAAAGGCATTGAATTTCTTTTCGAATGATGAAGTGTTTATTACGATCGCAACTCAGTTTACTTATATATTTGCATTGAGCAATTAAAGATTTTTTGATGAGTGGAATAAATTTTACACGCGCAAATCCACGAGGGTTACGTTTTCAATTTTGAAATAAGCTAAACTCTCACTTGTGCACTTGTAGAAATAATGAAGTATATGACATTTTGATGTTAATCGAAAATCTGTTTATTTTAAGTTTAGTAGGTATCGATATGATGAAGATATATGTTTGAAAAGAAAGGCACACAGTTTTGAAAATTCAATATAATCAATTATTAATAACAATCACTTTGATTTAATAAAAAAATGTTTTTTTAAATTAAATTAACGTAATTTATTTTTCTTTCTTCATAAAATATTATTCCTTTTGATAAAACACTTAAATTGCTTTTATAAACATTCCGTAAAGTAATATTCAACAAATAATAAAAGAAGAATGGAAAACTCCCTTATTGTTATGAGTATTTTATAACTACAAATTTTTTCTAGAATTTACAGTTTCCACGAGCATATAGAAAGCAAAAACTTAATATTCGACAATAATGCGTCTTAGAGAAAAAAAAAACGAAAAAATGAGTAGGTGGGTAGAGAAACGCTGGAAAAATGAAGCCCTAATAAATAAAAATGAAAGAAAAATAATATAGAGAGTAAAAAGAGCTGTGTTAGCATCATATCGGCAAAGAAAGAAATTCTCTCTATGAAGATCCGGTTCCCCGTCTCTCCTGTACGTCCGACCTCGTTTGCTCTCTCATTTCTCTCTATTTCTCTCTCTCCTCTTCTTCATTCATTTTATAAAGAAATTCTTTAAAGGCCACAAGCCTAGCTCTCGCTCGCTCGTTTGCTATAGCGGAGGTAAGTGAGCGCAGGAGGTTTTTAAAGGCGCACGGGGAATGTCACTTTAGCCATTGAGGTAAAGGTGAATTATTGCACGGTGCTGGGTATATATATATATATATGTAAACGAGAACGAAATGAAAAGTCAGCGGCTACCACCACTGGCTGCTGGCCCCCTTCTCCTCTCTCTCTTTCTCTTGCCTTTCAGCGCCTTTTTAATGCACAATAAGAGGTAATGACGAGGAGGGTACTTATTACGTTTCATTCACATTGTGTCGTCTCAAGAGAGGAAAAAAGAAAGAGAGTGCATGTAAAAGCCAACTCTCTTTCTCTCTCTCTCTCTCTCTCTCTCTCTCTCTCTCTCTCTCTCTCTCTCTCTCTCTCTCTCTCTCTCTCTCTCTCTCTCTCTCGCTCCCTCTCTCTTACTATATACATTCATGTACGCATCTATTGTAGCGAATTATACGTTTGGACGCTCACTCTGTTCAACTTGACTGGTCATTTTTATTGGAGAAAGAGTGAGAGATTTCTACGTGTATACACCTTGATTCTAGTTTGGCTATTCGATGACGTTGCCCGAGATATATTGAAATCGGTACTAATTATACACTTTTGTAGAAAAGCTACGTTTAAGTATAACGTTGAAAATAAATTATTATACGCCGTTGTAAGTTCAAAAACAGACGAATTAAAGTAAAATGAAATGTTTACATTTTAAATGTATGTAATTCGTATCTTGTATCTGTCGTAGTGTAAATTTTTTATAAATTTGAAAAGAATACAACAGATATACATGCAGCACTGATTTATGTGATTGATTTATTGTCATTTAACGTGCGTCTATGCTAATTTACTTTACTGTATTGGGTAAATTTTGCTAAATTATCATAACACACGGTTATAAATTATTAGAAAATCAACTCAAGCCTTGTACAAATTTCCTTTGTTTAATCAAATAATAACGCAGAAAATTTACAACTTTCCAATTAATTTTTACAAAACATTTTTAAAAATCTAAACGCATACTTTTACATAAATCATCGTCAACGGAAATTTATAATTACTATAAACCGTCGATTTACAACCTTTTTCCTATTGCAAACGCCGTTATATACTCACTGCACAACGAAAGACCACAACGTTCGCGCGCACCTAAGCTATAAAATTTCCCAGAAATTCTTGAAAACAAACGCGGCGTAAAGAAAAAGGCAAAGAAAGTCAAACAACGCCAGTCGGCCACTCGATATCGCCACGAAACAAGATAGCCCCAAGTTTTCCAATTAAGCTTGAAGAGCGACAAGAGATAGCGATCGGTTGTATTGGAAAAATAAGAAGGGAGACCTCTTACGAAGAGATAATAAACGGCGCATATATAATACGCGTTCAATGAAAAATGGCCTTGGGGCTCTTGGAGAAAGAGAAAGAGAAATCAGTCGACCGAGTATTGATCAAACTTGAGGATTATTATGCGCGCATCTCGCAACTGATGCCGCTGCTTGTCGATCGTCTACTTGTTTTTTTTTTTTTTTCTCTTCTTTTAAGGAGCATTTGTATATCGATGCAAAATGCAAGAAGGAAACTAAATTTATTTAAAAGTTTATAATGACATCTTTATCGAAGAAAATTTTCACATAATGAGATCGTTAAGTGTTTTAACGGAGGTTTGATTAATTCTTTTATCATCATTTTTTAAGGACGAATATAGCGTAACACTATTGCTTCATTAAAATTTGCAACACCGTTATCTCAACATAGTTATAAATTTATGTACATTATTTTATACTTTTTAAGAAAAACATCACGAAAATAAATATCACAGTAATAAAAGCGTTAAATCGGTACTTTCAAAAAGTATACACAACGGAGTTAATTATTTTCGAACGAGCATTGAGTTTAATTAACTAAGAAGTACGTAAAATTCTTGTAAAATTAATTTTATAACGACTCACCTACTGTTCCATATAACTTTATGGATTTTCACAGGAAACCTAAGTAATAACCGTGACTCATCGAAAACAAAAAAGAACGGATATTTTAATTCACACGGTCTTGCAATAATTAATAATAAAAAATATATGCGAATAATGATATTAAGATAATTTAATTTTCAACATTTTAATCTAATAATATTTAATAAATTAAATTAAGCTTTTTTTAATGCATGTCTTATAAAATAATCATATAATAGCGAACAGTTAAACATACATCAAACACTCAAAAAAGAATAATGCTTGATTCTTTACGTTAACGCGCTACGTTTTACCAAGTAAAACAAAACGAGATACGCAGAGCTGCGGAAAGAAAAAAAAAATAAAGAAAGAGAGTTAGTTGGTTATACGTGCACGCGTTCACGATCACGTTCAATTCCAAATCCCTCAATCCCATTTGTTTGCGCGCGTGCAAAAATACTCTCTAGGAACACACTCACGCGAGAAAGAGAAACAGAAGCCATTCATCAAGTCGCTTATATGTACGTATAAACGTACACCCATAAGCGCGCGAGCGTTACTAACGTTTAGTTAATTTAAACATATATACCTCTGCATTGCGCTTAATATAGGCAGATTTGCGAGAGAGCGAAAGAGAGAGCGCAAGATATAGTCGCTTTCGATCGCGCGCGCGTTTTATCTCGACAACGAAAAAAAAAAAAAAAAAATGGGGGAGGGGTCGGAGAGTAGCAAGAAAAATAAGGCGCGGAGTTTGAAATAAAAAAAAAAAAAAAAAAAAAAGAAGATAGCAAAGACTGTATACTATATATTCCCTCTATATCTTCTCTCTCACTTTAACTCCGAAGTACATCGTTAGCGGAGGAGCAGCAGTTCGTCATAAAGCGAGCGCGTGCGAGGGAGATGGAAAAAGAAAGAGAGATAACCCGATGAAGCGAGCTGTGTGCATCTCTTCTCTCCGTACAGAAGCGCGAGAGTAAGTCCTTGAGAGGTTCTACCAGCCGCTGTGTATATGTAATATATATGTATATATATTAAACGCACATTCTCGAGGCGGCGCTCGAAATGAAGAGCGAAAAGCGCACGAGATAGTGACGCGTTTTATATACACACTCGCTCATACTCACACTTTTACGCGTACGCTGTTATTGCTGCTCTCTTGGTTTTTTCTTCCTCCGAGAGTCTTTCGACTGTCCCTCTCTGTCTCTCTTTTCTGTGCTCCTTTATTGCGCTCGTTATGCTAACCACTGTATGTGTCTATTGTACAAGTGCGTTCTTCGAGTTGAGAAAAAAGAATAAGTTTTGTATACCCGTTTGTTTAGTTAGTTGTATTCAACATTGTTATTAGCGTTTTAATTACCGCTCCCATAAGAAACGTGCGTTATACTTTATAAAGCATAAATTATGGAAACGAATTTGAAATTTTAACGAACTACGTGGGCAAATTGACGCAATAATGTTGTCTTCAAAATTGTATTAACACTCTCGTTAAATGTATATAATATAATAGTATTTCTGCGTGACGCAGTTGAGCGGATACAAAGAATAATAAATACGATAAATTCGATAAAGGTCTTTTTAGCGATTCAGAGCATTTAGCGTAAATAATTCTAATGCGGTAGACTATATAAACGGTTCTATCCGCATTGACTGAACAATTGATGGCATTGTTAAATTGAAGTAGTCTACCTATATAAACTGATTACTCTGTACAATTACCGTACAAACTATTCAAATAACGCAATGGAAATGTTGATTTATTTACATCGCAATAAAAATAAATACGAAATATTACATTTTATTTGCGTTAAATACTTCGTATCATCATGTAGTGCCATTATACTCTTTCAAAATTTAAGTTCGCTTGCAAAATTTCGCCGCGGTCGTTTATCAACGCAAAGGGAGAAGACGAAAAAGAATTCGTATAAAGTCCCCTCGGGGCAAAAAAAAAAAAAAAAAACTAAGGCGAGCACGAAATTTTTGAGGTTACCCATCTGGCGGCAGCGTGTGGTGAGCCTCCCATATCCAAAATCGTCGCCTAATTTTTCGCTTTCTTTCTCTTTATCTTTCTCTCTCCTCCGTGGGCTTTTGCCTCTACGCGGTCCTCTTTCTGACTCTCCGTTCTCGTTTGCTCATCCTCCTTTTTCAACGCCATATTCGCGTAGTATATAATACGCCGTGCGCGAAAAAAAGCCGCGGGTCTAAAGATAAAGAGAGTAGAGCGAGAGAGGAGTCTCGCGCGCACTCGCGTAGGGGACATACTAGGTCAGAGAGTCGAGCCGTAAGTATAATACGAGTGCATATAGATGCGCCCCGCGCAACTTGTGCGGTGCAACGCCCTAACCTTTCTTTTTAGCTTTTCGTCTTTCTTTCTTTTGCGACTGTGCCGTCCCCTCCGTTAGGCTCTGTCTCTCTCTCTCTCTCTCTCTCTCTCTCTCTCTCTCTCTCTCTCTCTCTCTCTCTCACACTCTTTATCTCACTATTTTTATCACTGAGCGCACAGCCTCACTTTCTCCTTGAGATGGTTAAGTATCGCCCGGGGACCTAGCGAGAACTAACCCGAGAAATCGACCGATTATACACGGAATGAATATCTCTTTTTCTTTCTCTGTTTACTACCGACAGACCTAATCGCCGATGATTTATTAATTGTGGCTTATTAATGTTTAGCTATATTGCTAATTTAACGGCGAGTGCTGTGAATGTACGCACCTACGTAAAGAGGCATCGAAGTCGAGTTGCGTTAATAAGACAAGACGATTCTGTTGATGTGTATATATCTATACTTCAGCTTTATTTTTACCTATATTCGTACCGCGCAATTTTCTTGCGCTCGAAAAGTTTAACCGCCTTTTTTTCTCTCTCTCTCTCTCTCTTTTAGTAAAGTTATTCGTATTAAAAACTTAATTTATCGATATTGCGAATTTTATCGTTGAAAGTTTACGCTGCTCGAGTTCGAAGATTTGCAAAGGTTTATCGGGCTTTTTGTTTGAGTCTGTAAAAAACTCGAATATAAAATTAATATAAAATGTTTATCGTATAGAAGTAAACTTTTATTTATTGACTATGCGTGATTCAAAGTCTCGAAGATAAACTGTAATTCGAGAATTGATATTTTTATTGTATGGTTATAAATAAATATGGATAAAATGAAGAAAAAATTTTTGTAAATAAATGTACATAAATTTTTAAAATACAATTTATGAGTAAAAATGCGATTGTTAAAGTATACATTGACGTTTTTACATGTATAAATATAATTTATATTTTCTATCGTAAAAGCCGTTATGTCGTTTCTGTCGTTCAATTCCTTGAACATTTCACTAATCATAAACCGCTGCGAATTGTTTATAAACACCTTGCACTCGTAGTTAAAACTCAAAATATTTACCTCTTCTTCAGCGAAACGATTCTTGAGTCTTTTCTCGCTTGTCCTTCTCATAACAAGAAAATTATTCTTTCAATTTACATTGCATGAATGAATAAATTGGATTGATAAGCAATAATTTATCGGCAAGGCCCTTAATAATTAAAAATTTTTAATTATTTTAAACGCATGGCCGAAGGAATAAAATGGCTTTGTAAATTATCAATATTTTTGTGCGTTATCGTTAGCTTATCTTGAATTAATTATAAAATAATAAAGTATATTTTGTATAATCGTAAAGTACACTTTTCTAAAAATATTTTCTATAACAATGCTCGAGTAATCAATAGAAAAATATCTGAGAGTACATTATAAAAAAACTCTACAACAATTAATATTATTAATAGTCGTTGCACAAGAAATTTTATAACGCTCGTTACTCGTGTAAACGAACTTTACTCCCTTTCATTTACATATTTCTCTCTTTGTCTCTCTTTCTCTCTCCCGGCGATAACGTTAATGAAATCACATTGTTGTCGAGAATAAATAACAAAACTCGGTGTATAAATATCGAAAATGAAATTATTTTCTACGCGACGATAAAATAGAGCGATAAAAATAATCCGCGCAGAAAATACGTTAAATCGCATCCCTCCTGAACAAACAGTTCATGCGATGAAATACGAAGACAATCGCATTAGCGTCGTTTGTCCGTCGCGACGTTTTATCGTTCGACTGCGCCGCAATATAAAATTATTACATACACTGCTATGCTAACTCTCGATCGAGGGAAGAAATATGTAACATGTACACAATATACATATATATCTTTATGTATTCGATTAGCATAAGGTAAAAAGAAGAAAAAGTGGTTTATACGTCGTGTGTTTTCTTGGATCGGAGGATACCCGGTTGCCTTTCCGCGTTTGTTGTCTTCTGCAGAACGAGCGAGTCTCTGATGGGGAGGGGGAGGGGGGAATCAACCGCACATGAGAAATCACATTATGTTTCCGCGACGACGGTGTCTTCGATTTTATGTATTGTATATACGTATCGAAGTTGTTATTGCCCGCAATGGACAAATCGCTCCGAGATAAGTGTGGGTAAAAGCGATGAACAGCGAGGGGGAAGCGATTTATTTTTATTTTGTGGCACATTTATTGCGAGCGCTAGCGTGTGGACGATTCGCGATTACACGAAATGATCAAAGAAACTTCTTGTGTAATTATACATTATAGTTCCTTGTATTATTTTGTATATTGTCTTAGAGAATAGCGGTGTATTAATTTTTAAATTTAATAAAATAATTTCGATAAGGAAAAAAATTTTGTCGATAAATCTTGTTTACAGTTAAAAAAAAAAAAAAAAACATTCAATTAAAAAATTTTAAATATAATAAAAGAAATTCAAAAAGTTACATATTCATTCAAGTATCTCGTTCCATTATAATGCATAGTAACAACGTCAACACCAGTCACTCGAATGTAAAACTGCAATTAAAAGCAATTTAAAGAATAAGAAAGAATAAATGCAAAATCAGAGTCTCGTTCAGCATTTTCTTCAAGCGGTAAGAAACACGCTATCGCTTGCCACTCAGAAGCCACTTAACATAAGCAACGAACACACACACACGCGCACACACACACACACTCACAGGTGGCAAACGCAAGAAAATTGTAAACAAAAAAAGTGCATTGCAATTGAGCTAACGTATATGTCTCTTTTTTCCGAGCGATTCGCTCGTACATTTATGCCTGTATGAAACGTTTATAGACGTAAAAAATGGGAAAAATATAATAATTTTCTGTTTGCTTACTTTATCAGTTTTTATTCAAACTTAGCTTTGAGTACTATCGCACACAAACAAGAATCAAAAACAATTTTTGGGGAAAGAATTATTGGAAAAGAAAGTAAACGGCATTTTTTTTACTAATTCGTATACTGAATGTAAAGCGTTCAACAACTAATTAATTTTCACGCGGTTTAGCCACGTCAGTTCAAGCGTTCGCAAAAACTAAGAAATTAAAAAGGAAAAAAAAAAAAGAAAGAAAATCAGACTACTTAGAAAGTTTTTATCTCTAACGAGGTTAATCGCTCGCGACACAACACCTATTTCCTGTCCGTCGTACCAAACACATCCTCCGAACGTGGAAAATTCACGCGTGTCTCCTCCTTTTTCTCTTCCCCTCTACCTATATATCAACAATTTCTCGACGACTTTTCTAAACGAGAATCGCGACACATACCGATATTCTATGAGCACATCCGGTTTAAGACTCGTCGCTACCATATAAATCGACCCCCGAAGATTCGAATCGCGTGCTTCGAACAAGCCGAGTTCGCGATGCCTCGTCTTCTTTTTTTTTTCATCTATCTTTCTCTTTTTTTTTCTTCTCGACATTAATGGCGCATGAATTCTCGCGACGTTCTTTTTTTTCTCTTTTCCCGTTCCGTTTTCCCTTGCCGAACGATAAACTGGAAATCGTACAAAGTTGGTTGGCGAGCTTTCACTGCTTCTGCTAACGCGACAGCGTCGGAGTAATTAAATCTTCGCTACAGTTCTATCGAACGAGTTCTGTTTATTGAAAATTTAAACGATAATACGATGATTAACAAAAATAAAAAAATTTATTCCCGGTAAAACAAATAAAAAAAAGAATGTATACGTTCGTGTATACCTCATAGCTATGTGAAATTTAATATCGGTGCGATACCTTTTTTGCGCTTTGCGTACAATATTTCGATAAAATTTTAATATAATTTAATAAAAACTTGACCAGTTAGCTGCGGGGTTTTAAAATACTGAACGTATTATAAAAAATGTGATGAAAACTCGAATATTACGTTATAATATTACAAAAAAAAAAAAGACACGGCTATTTATCGGAAAAATGAACTATGTCTAGAGTTATGCAGTACATATTGACAAATGAAAAATATTTGTGAAAATACAATAAGACTTTATTTTAAACTAAAATATATAAAAGTTTACAAATACTTTTACATTTACGCACTCAAAAAAAAGAAAATACAAAAACTGATTTCAAAAATTTCACTGACTTCAGTTCTAAAGAAAATATTGTTTGATATGATTCTGTTGGTGATAACGAAAAAATCGTTTCTTCTTTCATTCTTTCATGAAAAAAAAAAAAAAAAAAAAGATATCAATAGACGAAGCGATATCTATTTCAATGCGGCAGCATATAGGAAGGAGGCTTGTTTATGGAGATAAACCTCGCGTCACGCGCACTGTAAGATAAATACGAGCGCTCGAGTATTTATTAATAATGGATTGTTCGATTGTCGCTACTTCATTGAGTCTATTTTGCGCTTGGAGCGTACAATTAACGAGCCAATACAAGAGCGCGATTCGACGAATCGCTGGGGAACGTTTGATTAAAAAAAAAAATAAATAAATAAATAAATAAAAAAAAAACAAAATTTAATACCGGGTTTTAAACGTCAAAAACTTTTTGTCGCCTGTGAATTTATAATGCATTGAAATAAACGTAATATCTTAATTAAAGTATTGATTTTTCAACTTAAGGTTTTGTTAATCCTGCTTAAAAATATTCAATGATAAATGCATTGGCTGATTTGCAACCGAGTAAATTTAATAGCTTCCATTAATTACAAGTTCTATTGCGAAAAAGAAAAAAAAGCCACGTCGGTGTTTTTTTTTTTTTTTTTTCAACAAAACGGCTGATCATTATTCAACAAGTACAAGTATAAAATTTTAAATAGAACTAGTTTTTATTATCTGACGTTGAGCATCTCGTTGAACGCGACAACTCGCAGGCGAAGAAACTATTTTGGTCATCGATCATATTATACCAACGAAAAATAGAAACGAAAAAAAAAAAGAGAGTTTAACTTCGTTAACGAATTTAAAAATCTCTGAGTACACGCAGTTAAGACAAAACTTTGATAAAGCAAATATCAATGTAGATTATATGAGTCATCGTAAAATTGATCGTTGATTGCGCGAAAGGGAAACGCCGCGAGTTCGCAATAACCGGCAACATACAAGTACCGGTGATAAGTAACGCAGAAAACGGCAAATTTTTCTTCACACCTGTAAGCTCCATCTTATCAATTACATAAAGTTATTTTCTAAGATTATTCATAACGCCTGTCTCTTTTTTTTTTTTTTTTTTTTTTTTTTTTTTTTTTTTTTTTTTTTTTTTTTTTGTAATATTAAGCGAGCGCGTTATAGAATCAGCAGGAAGTAAGGTGTAAGGTAACATTCGGCATAATTCTGACGAGGAGTTGCACACTAGCGGTGAAATTCCCTCTCGGACTAATGTGCAATAATAAACTAGCGCGTGTGGCACACACGTTGTGAAAAAAAAAAAAAAAAAAAAATCTATTACATTGCTCCTTATCGGTTCGAAATTTCGTTGCGATATAAATATATTTTTTTTTGTCTGCAAAATATTTTGAGTAAATCGCGTAATAAATCGTTCAATGAAGTATTTATATCGTAACTTTAAACGTAATTAAAAAACACTATGCAACGTTACGTAGACAACTTTTGCAAATTGAGTCAAAAAGAGCGACACTTATTCAGAAGAAATATCTGCTATCGGTGAAATCTCTGGAAAAATTCAAAACATTGCACGCAAGTTAACTGCGCAACATTTATTGCGTACGTATATCTATGTATACATCTCCGATGCGGTCAAACAAAATTTATTTATACGAATGCGTGCGTGCACATAAGTTTCAAAATTACGACTGTAGCTTTTGATATTTTAGGCGAAGCAAAAATTTTATTTATTTTTTTTTCGTTTCTTTACTTTGTACTTATAACGCGCTATCGATCTCGCGTATCACTCAGCTTGGCGAAGCTTTGTAAGAGTTTATAATTTTAATAAATTATAAGCGAATAATTATTCAATTGCGTACAACGTTCGAATTAAATTTATTGGGAAAGAATAACAAATCAAAAGATCGATGTTAATCGCCATTTAAATAAAGTGTACGCTGATCGTAAAATAATATAGAGTGATAAAATATACGATTTCTCACAGTAAATCCGCTATAAAGTTTATACAATGATTTATTTTGTTGGAAAAGTTTAAAAATTTCGAAATAACGCGATAAATAAGTTTATGAATGCCTAATTCGTTGAATAAGAATCATTAAACGCAAAATGAAAAATAGATTTTATTCCACCGATTCGATACGTAATATTAAAGCCGTTAAAAAAAAAAGTCCGTATGAAATTTTAATTCCCAGCAGGTAAAAAATTAAATCGAAAGTCGAAAGGAGGAAAACACATAAAACGAAGTCGAAAGGAGATTAAAGGATCGAGATTCGCCGTCGTCGTCGATCTATTCCGGCATCATCTCTAGCCCGACGTTAGCGCGAGCGCGCGCGAGCCATTATACACACGACCTCGTAGATTAGATAGCGACGCGAAGGAGACCGAGTCTTTATTGCGGAGCGTCGCACCGCAAGCAATATCGCCGAGTTCAATATAAGCAAAGACGACGTTGACGGGGAATGGAAAGCGACGAGGAGACGACTCGGCGACGGAGAAGTTTTATCAAGCGGATGAGAAGAAGGAAAAAGGTGAACTGACTGTTGATAACAGAGTCGCGTCTGATGCTGTAAAAAAGAGTGAGAAAGTAAAATGTCATTTAGAATACACGTACGTATGAAAGAGTGTGTGAGAGAGAGAGAGAGAGAGAGAACGAGAAGAGCAAAGCAAAGCAGACGAAGTGATTCAGAAAGTACCTCTAAGACTTACGATGCTTGTACTTACTTTGAAATAACGAGATACTTAATTTTTTTTTTTTTTTTTTCTTTTTTAAGTAACGATGTAAACTTTATAAACTCAAGGATTATTAAAACGCATGTACGATTGAGAGTTTAAGCGAGGTTAATTAAAATATAAACTTTATTAATTATGACACGTTTTAAATAGGCTTATTTAATGTTTTTTATTTTTATATGAAACACGTTTACACGTTTCTTTTGCAGAAATCAAACGATCGGATGAATTTATTCTAACAAAATTTTAATTACTTGCTTCTAACGATATTTATAATTAAAAATTACATTTTATATATTTAATACATTTTTTTTATTATAATGTCTAAATATTCAAATAGACAATTCTTTAATTAATTGACATTTTAGTCTATTATTATAACAATTCATCAGCCTGAAATCTTATACCTAGTGATTCATGAATTTAATAATATAGACGTTAAATATTTTCTACTGCATTACTCACTTTTCTACTGCTCGAAACAAAGAACAGTTGATTGGACCATTAATAATACGTATGTCTTAACTTTAGACAAAACATTCAAAAGGACTAAATATTAATTTGTAATCTGCAGAGGCGCCAAATGCATAGTTACCAATAACCATTTGTGTTACACCAAAATACAAAAAAAAAAAAAAAAAAAAAAAAAGTATAAATGAAGCGGAGATCTATCGAAACGGTACGCTCGCGTATTGTTTGAATTTTGTTTTTTATCCACGCAGTGCACTCGGACAAATTCAATTTTTGTGTACGCAAAAGCATACATACAAAAAAAAAACAAAAACCATCGCGCTCACACGCACACAGACATATATATATACACATATATATTCTCTCCCAGCTGCTAAACAATGCGTCGCATGTACCTCGCACGCGTTTCTTTTCATTATTCTCATCCCGAGAAAGAAAGCGTGCGCCAAAACCCGGCGGCCATGTGCACACGTGCCGCGTTTGTTTCCTCTTCACCATCCTCCCTCCCTGCTTTCATTCTTTCTCCGTTGTACCCTTTTCCAAAAATAAAAACCGATTAGGATTTCGCGCGCTCTCAACTCTCAGAACAGTCGCTGCTGCTGTACACAATAACAGGATGGGTTTGCAAATCCGTGCGAGCAAAGCGCTATCGTTGCACGCGCGCGCGCGCGCGCACACACACACACACACACACACACACACACACACATATATATAATCGGGGGCTGAAACCGGAAGACCCGATCGAAGCCAGTATATGGGAAAGCGGGAGAAGAGAGAGAGAGAAAAAGGAAGATAAAGAGAGGGTAATCGAATACGTAGGGGCTATTATTTCGATGCTCTAGTTACACGTCAATTATGGACTCGTTAGGGTGAAAATAAACTAGGAGAATGGAAGATTCTTACTAGTTAGTAAGTAAACAAATTATTATTGCTACGTTTAATTTAACAATTATAACTTGTTTAGATTGTTAATTAATTCAATTTTTTTCGATCAATTTCATTTATTATTATTATTATTATTATTATTTTGTTAATAATATATTGAGTAATATTACGAAAAGACTGTATGAAATACAAACAAAAAATATGAAATCATATTTTAAATTAACTGAAAATCGGTTATTTAATACAAACATTGTGCAAACGCATCATTTTTGTCCGATAGACTGATAACGGGTGCGTTTCACTCACCGTATACGTTATAGAATAAAAGAATGTAACTGTGATTGCGTTACTTAATAATATTTTATTGCAAGTAATTATGGCACAATATATTACAGCGGCAATAACATTTTACGTATTAATATAAAAATTCGTAAATATTTACGTGGCATAATGGAAACGTCTCTTATCAGAATCAACTGCGAATGCACAACGCACATGCACGCAAACACTTTCGCGTCTCAGTTTGCAATTTATAACAATAATAACAGTAATTCGCTCGAGCGACCGATTCACACGAATATACACACAGATACGTATACAGTTTGAATGGCTCTTTTTCCACTCAATCGCTATCGTAAATATCGTCACACCTTGCGAGAGAAAAATAAATGAAATGCGACGAGCGAGTTGCACAGCGGCGCGCAAACACATACACACACAACTCGCGATAGATAGTTTAACGATTTTTCGCCGGTCTCTCTCTCTCTCTCTCTCTCTCGGCATAAATTTAACGGAGCTCGCGCCATTGAAACGTCAATATTTCAACACACTCCGACGATTACGATGACGTTAAACTCCTCGTAAATATGAACGCGGATCTTTTTTTCATATAGAATAGTCTTTAGATTTTCGTTGCTTTTGCAAAGTTGCGTAAAATTTTGATTAAGTGATTTATAATATTTTTAATTCAATTCATAAAGCCAGTATATAAATAAAACGTAAACATTGTCTTGAAATACGATACTCCTACGTGCGAAGACGCGATTGTGCATTTATTTTAAAAATGAGATCCCATTCACGTCGCATAGTAAACTATTCACAATCATGGTTTCGAACAAAAATTCACGCGCATCGTTGAAAAGAGCTTCTCTAGCTGCGATACCCTGCGCACATGGAAATATCTGTATCTACCGCCCGTGTAACACAACCGCATCGACAACGACGCTAAGCATGCATCGTTATCATCCTCGCATTGCGAACAACGAAGACGATCATCGGCTCTCAATACGTCTTTACCTTCGATTTGCGTACGTATGCACTTGCAAGAAAGAGAGAGAGAGAGATATTTGAATGGGTGAAACGACGATGAGAGAACGACGGAATGAGCATCGGGTCGATCGATCGTTTCGAAAGAGAGACGAGCGCGCATGTACATATAAGCAAGCATGTTGTTACGTACGAGGAACGCTCGCAATCTTTCATCGCAACGCCGAGCCATTGCCATAATTATTGGAACTCTGTATTTCGCGCGTACGCGAAATTTCTCACTGCTATTTCGTGAGTTTCGTGCATGCGTGCATGTGTGTGAGTATATATATATGCATGTAAGTTTGTGCGCAAAAATTTCGTAAGGTAACGCGAGCGTGTTCGGTTTCGTGAAAATAATTTTGTGCTATTGCTTCGGCATCGGTTCGGGTTTGCTCGGGTATACGTAATATATGGAGTCGTAGACAAATTGTGTGTTTACGTTGAATAAATAGAGCGAACATTTTTTACGTGCTTGGGAAAACATTTATTTCTGCATTTTCTTTCGATATTCATTCTTTTTATTCTTGCACTTGTTATAGACATCATATATCTTATTATATACTTATTGATACTTCATTATTTATTGTCGATAGATCGTAGTAAATCTCTGTGCAATTTTGCAAAGATTTGCGTGAATAATATAAATAATCGACAATGAATCATGCCGACTCGGCATGTATATAAAAAAAATATATGTAAATATATATAATAATGCGCCAATATATGCGCAAAAATACATGAATATTCACTTCGTGCATCGACTCGTCATCGGAATGTTTTATTATTATAAAAATTCTATTTATGGTTTTGCATTATTGGTGATGCAATACATATCAATCGTGCCGTATTCCATAAAATTAACAAAATTCGATTGATAGAAGATGATATTACTCTATGTAAAATTATTACGTATGTTGTTCGAAGCTAAAAAAGTTTAAAACTAGAATATAACTAGCAGTTAATTTCTCTTTTTAATAAGCGTGTATGTGGAAATATCAAATTCATTGAAAATAATAATTTTGTAAGACCTAATTAAAAATAATATTTCTGAAATTTAAACTTATTGATAAAATGTAAAAAAAAACCATAGTTTTTCAAAAATCAATGTTCAACGATAAAAGTACGTTTCTACAAACAGCGACTGAACAGTGAGAAAAAAGTAAAAAATACCAATAATAAAAATCTGTAAACAAAAAATATCCTGAACACAAAACTGGCTGGACACGCAAAGGAGTTCAAAAAGGTGCAACACGGCAGCGACACGAAAATACACACAAGAAAGTCGTGAGTCTACACCTACACACGTGTATGTGTACATAAAACTCGCGGAAAGGAGCACAAGCACGTGCGTCCCGACGCAAAGAGGATTGACGCGTCGTGTACGTACGTATACGCGACAGTGCGTGTGTATACTTACACGCATCAAAGCGCGCGCGTGCGTCTACTTACCTACTACCGGAGAACGAGAGACGAGATACGCTTAGGTATATAACGCTATTCTTAAAGGCTTAACACATCGGGCGAGGAGAAGTCGCGCGAGCGATAAATCTCGGTCAGAGAAGCGCTCAAGTCTACCTTTCACTAAGAGCGACCGAGTGCTCGTCTCGTGAGAGTGTTGCTGTGTCTTCTGCACTCTTGTGTGCGTCTGTATGTAGGATGCGATATTATACACGTGATGGAGTGTAAGTGCAGCGTCTCGGTGTTTTATTGCGTGCCAATTAATCGCTCGAGTGTTAAGGAGTAAATATATAATTTGTTGGCGTCTTTTTTCATTTTTTTTTTCTTTTTCGTTTTTGTTTTAATAATATTTTGCTTGGTTATGTGTAAAATTACAAGGAAATATATACGTTTAATAATTTTTTTTGTTATATAATATAAGAATATATAGTTTTCTTTGTTTGTTTCCAATACCTGGATTAAAATTGTTTCCAATACCCGGATTCTAATAGTGATATTGACTTAAAATACCCAACGAATAACAACATTAAATTCATACAATTTTTTACGGAAATCATCCGTAATCAACAAAAATTAAATGCTATATATAAACTTACGTGTAAAAGCCAGCCATTATCAGTTTGTAACTTACCTGAAAAATAAAAAAAAAAAAGAATGGATTACTATCAAACGTATCACTATTGATTTATAAAAATAGATATCGAGTTGTATCATTTTTTTCATCATTTAATAAAACAAACTTTCCAATTTAAATATTGATTGAAACTTTTAAAAAGGACAAAATGAAATTTTCGATAGTTCAATGACTTTTCTATCGCTATTTTAGTAGAAAAATGAAATGAAATTTTTTTTCTATATTTTTACCATAACAATGTTTACATACTAATGTTTTTATTTTTATTGAAACGTACAGTAACCAATTAGATTATACAAAAACATTGTATAAACAAATGGCAGTCAAATTTTTAAAAATTTAAACTTTTTCCATAGAAAAAACATTTAAACTAATAAATATTCGATAAGTGCTCCACCCTTACCCCACCGCATATCGCTCGTTCGTTTCAATAAACAAATACTGCACTCTCGAACTGGAGCACCAAGAACACGCGGATTTAACTGTACTACATTTTGTTCATCAAAAATAAAGAAAAAAAAATAATAATAAACAAGCGATGAAAGAAAGAAATATCGATTTCGCTATCTCATTGGATAAGAAGCTATACATTATACGCGGATGGAAGAGTAAAGGAGCATTGTGTTCGTTCTCGGGGATTCATTCGTTGGTGCTGGCGTACGAGTATGCAAATATACATCTCGAGAATCGCGGCCTTGAGAAGAGAGGCTCGACACAGCCAGCGCTGAACTCACGCACTTATGTGTAACGTTATTTACACCAAGTCAAACCGAGTCAAGAGAGGTTGCCGTTCTACTATACTACCCGAATAAACGAATCGATTCATTTGTTTTGACGCTTACGCGACGACGACAACGCGGATTATTTATCGACCAAATATGCGAGGAAGATGATCGGTGGGGAGAAGAAGAGACCTATTATTAATTGAGAGCATAGAAACTAATTGAAATTCGAGGATTTTTTACTTTGTATTCTCGATAACATTATTTGATGGCAACGAACGCATATTCTTTTTTTTTAAATATGTGAATATGAATATAATTCTTGTCAAATAACTTGTTACAGATATTTTGATAAAACTCGTAACATTTTAATACTACCGATATATTTTACACAAAAGATATTTATTATTCATTTTTTTCGGGCGAAACATTGTATCTTCAATTGAATAAGCAAAAAAAATTAAGTTTACTAGTTTATCTTTTGTACAATTCTCGAGAAACGTTGAATATTCTAAATTTATTTTTATTTTATAAAATAAGCAGAAAATATAAATGTAAAATTCTCTTAAACTTAGAATTTATTAATCTACATTATATTTTAGTGTTTCAGACAAAAGTTTCACTTTCTTCTAAAAAAGGTTTATATGCCTATACAAAGAATGATTTATCCTTTATCAAGATAATAATGTAACGGATTTTGTTTTCTCTCGTGAATTTTGTTAACTTTCTCTTCCCCCCTATCGTTTTTCAAATATACGCTAATAATTTTGATATGCAAAGATTATCATATTTTCAATCAATTATTAATAGACGAAAAAAAATAATTTCATACCGTAAAATCGATCATCGATACATACGAAAGAAATTTTTAACGATCTTTAAAATCACCCTTTTGTTGAGATAACATTAAAACCGCGACTCACTCACTCACTCTCTCTCTCTCTCTCTCTCTGTCTTCCTCCTACCCGTCATAATAAAGAGACGAAAGAGCGAAGAGGCCATTGACCTACGCAAAAGAGAGAATATACAGCCGCACACGCGGCGTAATAAATGCGGGCACCGAGAGAACGGCTGGCGCACGCGTTAGCTCCATCGAAATCTCGTGATCTCGATCTCTCCCATCCTCTTCGTCGTCTACTAAACTACGACGTCAGCGACGACGACAATAATTGCGTCTTTTCCTTCGCGCGTGAGAGAAAGAGAGAAAGGAAGAATAATCGCCTTTATTTACCATTAGAAACAGAAAGAGAGAGGCAAAAGTGGCGATCGCGAGCGTGGCAAAGTCTGTAATAATTATAAGAAACGATATATCCAATTTCGCTAGCGCGCATTCATTGACTAGCCATTATTTTTTGATCTACAATAAGACCGAGAGAGTGCCTTTAATAGGCCAATTTTGAACGCCTGGATTTAATCGAAGAAGAGGGGAGGATGAAAAATAATAAAGTAAATCAGCGAAAGTCGACGATGGGCGTGGGAATAAAAAAGGTACATGGCGTGTACGAGTGTGTATATATACATAAGTACGTTCCTTATGAAAAAAAAAAAAAAAAAAAAAAAAAAAAGATTGTAGAAGAGTGGGAGCGAAAAGAATCGGGGTCAGTAAATTTTGTGCTGGCTATGTATATATGTATATGTATACATACGATTCTTGATCTCGAGTACTTGCACACATACACGTGCATAGACACACGCATGGGTGCGAAGTCGCGTGGAGAGGAATCAAGTCGATCGGAAGCGACGTAAGTAGCTCGGGGCTGCGACATTGCCTCTCGCAGAAATCTATTCATCGCTTTTCATGCATCGAGGAATCCCTTTTCTCTCGTTCGCTTTTTCGAGCGAGTTTAATCATTCTTTCTTTCCTTTTCTCTCTCTTTCACTCTCTGTTGCTTCTTATGCGTCTCTCATATCGCATGCGCCATATCGTACCTTTCGATTTTGCATTTTCTGCATTCGCTCCTTTTCTTTATATATATATTACGCTTCGAGCAGCACACATGTGTTCGGTGACCCCGATTTAGCCATTTATTATTTTGCTCTTTTTCGTGCACGAACTGATATACAATATTTTCAGAGAAAATGAAATGTCACCCGTGTATGAAATATTAAAGATTTATACTTTTATAAATAGCTCGGGCTTCGATATAGCTGCATTTATGGTTGAATATGATAAATATAAAACGTGTCACTTTAAAGTTATCGATACTTGTAAAAATAAATAATTTTATTCGTTAATCAATCAACTCATACTATTATTAATTATTTGAACAACCTCGAATCATGTTAGTTTTAATTAATTTAATTATTATTTAGTTTTTCATCAACAACTATATTATATCTTCAACATCGAAAATTTAATCTACGAGTATTTTATACTCACATCTCTCTATCCATCTATTTTCATTACTTTATTAAACTTTCACTTCGGTTGCAATTAGAATCAGTAAGATTGTGAACATTGAAAATTTCATATTTCATAATTTAATTTATATTTATCATATACGTCATTTATAGAATTTAATAAAAGTTAAAAAATTAACAAAAGAGCAAATAAAAACAAAGTATGATTTTTAAAAGATTTTTTTTTATCATAAATTATGTTTATTCTAAACAATTTCGTTACCAGTAAATTTAATCGAATCTCGCCTCTAGGCACATTCGCCTCCAGAGAAACCATTGTTCCTCTATTCTAATGCTTCTTTAATAATAGAATACTCTTGTTATTCGAGAGAAAGAGGAAAGGGTCCCTAGACAATTTATACCAATTTCAAATTCATCGCCAACGTAGAAGTAACTCGATTTTTTATTTCTACCTTTAGGTGACACAATTTTTCGAAGCTCAAGTTTCTCCTTTTTCTCTTTTATAATTTTAAAAATGAATCAATCGTCAACTGTCATTCTGTTTCAACAACTTGAATTAAATTTATACATTCTAAATCTAATATTTTTTGTTAATTTACATCGTACTTTTATAATACAATAAAATATATATTTCGAACATAAAAAAAAAAAAAAAAAAAAAAAAAAAAAACCATAGAGCGACTATCAAAAACCCACCTCGGGTGTTCTCTCTCTCTCTCTCTCTTATAGCGCACAAACGGTGGTCCTTATCCCAAAAGCGACAATGGTTAATACGTTCCTCTTTCCCGTCGGCCTTGCAAGTGGGCAAAAGAAAAAAAAACGTAAGTTTCGCATAAGCGCACCCCGTCGTGGACTTTTGACGTCGTTCGCGGACATTACAAGTTTTCAACATTGTATATACGTCTCTCCAACGGTGAATGAAAAAAGAAGTTGTTCAAGAGAGAAAGAGAGAGAACTGAAACTGCGTAACTCCGCGGGTTAAGTGGACCGCATAAGGAGAGAGGAGCTTTTGTGTCGTTCTTGGTGGAACTCGCGAAATGCTTCTTGATTGCGGCTTAAAAAAAAAAAGAAGGAGATCGAGACTAGGTGGGCTGTAAGGTAAAGAGACGTTCATTGTTTCTCAAGATCGACGTGGCGGGATAAAAAAATCATCTCGTGAGAGCATTTTTTTTTCTTCTTTTTATTTATTTTTTTATTTTTTTATTTCGAGTCGAAAGTAGAAATTTATCGTTTCGTTGATCTAAAAAGGAAAGTAAAGGTGCGTAATCGTTAAGTTATAAGGCTATGAATTCAAATGTTCACGTGTCATTTGAAATATGACTCAATTAATAGTTTCAATCGAGCGTAATTTTTCCCCATTACACGTGTAATATCGGCTTTCTCTTTATGGATAATATATAAACCAAATTTGCCTTTTTAAAATTATTTCTTTTAAAAATAATGTTTTGTCGGTTAATCATAAATACGAACCGTAAATTATCCCCCTCTCTACCAGAAAATTTGTGTATTTTCTCCCCACTTTAAAACGTAAAAAAAAAAATATATAATAAAATACCGTAGGTAAACTCCATATCCTTCTTCTTGCAGTCTGCACTCGGTATCCTACTACTATAGTATACAGTAACAAGAGACCGTCGCGTCGGGGTGAAAAGAAAAAAGAGAAAAAAAAAAAAGATGGAGAAAAATATAGCGACGTAAGAGAGCAAGCAACGCGGGGATTTAACGGAGGCGGAAATGCGAGAAGCTATCCACGTGGGAGAAAGGAGAGTTTCGCGCGCATACATATATGTATATAGGACTCATCGACGGCGAAAGCCCTTTTAAGAGGTTCGCACTCCTCAGTACCGTCTGGAAATTTCTTTCCACTTTGAAATATTTGCTGGAATTCAGATGTAAGTTGACGAGGTAGTTATTAGTGAAAGAATTTTGCCTTAAATTTCACGGTGTGAATTTTTTCGTTTTTAATGGTAAAGAAGTTTGGTAAAATACTTTACAAAAGTATTTAATAAAATAAAATTTTTGTGGAACATTTAAACAACATTTAAATTTAAACATTGTCAAAAGTTTTGTAAGATGACGGTATGAAATGCTACATTAATACGCTTTCTAAATGCAAAGAATAAAAATCTTTCCATGCTACATCCTAGATCTAGCGTCCTTTAAGAAAGGGACCAAACGAAAGGGAGGAGCAACGTTTTTTTCTTCAATACTAGAGAAAAAACTTCGTAAAATTACAGCATAAAAGAAAAATTTTCTAGGCGTCATATATTGGGCGCGGGAAGAAAAAAAAATAAAAAAAGATAGAAAATGAGATAAACTAGAACAGAGTTGAGAAATAAAAAAAAAAGAAGTCAAGCAATAGAAAGGCATAGAAATGTGAAAGAATTGAGGTGGATAATGTTATGCGTCGCGCTGCGAACTCATATGTCTGTAACGTAATATTGCGAGAGACGATGAGGGAAACGACGCATTCAAGGTATTTTCATTATATGGGACTTTTACGACTTTGTGAGGGTTAAGTCCTTCCTAGATTTTGCCAAAATGAGCATCGAACGAACGGAGCGGAGATGTGTTTCGTCTTTGCTTGTTTGCAACGAGACTATGAATTTCAGATTAAGCGGTCCTTTAATTAAACTTCGTCGCCATCGTCGTTGAATTATTCATTTCATTGAGATAATTGTTTATTTTAATCTAAAAATAGCTTAAAATTTCGGCTTTGTAATTATTATATTTTTGGCGTTAATTAAATAAAAGAAAAATTATACTTTCATAGATTTGTTTCAATTAATAACATTTATCAAGGATAATTTAAATAAATTTTAACTTACATTTTTTTTATGACTTAGTTTTATGATTCACTTTTGCTATAATGTTAAATAAAATGTATGAAACAATTTTGATAAGTCAGTTGACGGCAATTTATTTAAGCACAGAGTAAATAGTACTCAACGTTTCGTCAACTTTTTTATTGTGCTTGTTGGTAATTCTGATGAGTCATAAATTCTATTATAGATTACATACATAGATTTACATAATTGTAAGGTTACATAAATCAACAAGTTTCGTTCTTTATCTAGAAAACTTTTCATTTAAATCATAATTAACAATCTACAATTTAAAAAGCGATAAATTTAGAAAATTGCGGTGAGTGGAAATAAAATGTTGAGAAGAGATAAGAAAAATTATTTATTTCTACACTCGTTAAAAACAATGAAAGATAGAAAGCTCTTTTACTTCATCAACAGATAAAATAAAGCATTCGATCGACATAATAAAATAATAAAATAAAAAAAGAAATATATATATATATATATATATATATAAAGTTCCAGCACCTCGCGTAAATCGTGCGTCCATACACGCGTCGACACACTTTTTCATCTCGGTATAACGTTTATTCGCATTCTCTTTACGAGTATATCTTCCCTATGTACATATAAAGCCAGAATTATGCACACAAGCATGACAAACAACGTACTCGCGGCTTCGAAGTAAACGAATCCGGCGCCTCTCTAATCACGCGCCACAAATACATGTATATGGAGAGAGGGAGAGAGAGAAAGAGAATCGTACACAATAGTTTTACGAGAGAGAAGATGACATCGATGTTGCCAATCGAGCTTTGGCTCAATTTACGAAATGTAGTTTTATGTATCTCGTAAAATACGGACTCTGAAATCAAGCATTTGAAGGGGACACGCTTACCGATGAGAAAACGTTCTCTGCTCTTCTTCGTAAACTTTGTTCTCGTTTTGCGGTCTTAGTTTATGATATTGTTGACCTGGTGATACCAATGAGTCATCTAAATTTTTGTTAAAGATTTATCGCGATTATTTTAGATATCTAACGCATTGCTAAATTTTTATGTTGTATACTGAATCAGTCTTATCTACGGAAGAAAGTTTCGCTGTATTGAACGAAATTGAATTTAATTTATGTAAGATTATTATGTTACTCTCGTTGATTAAATTTACTAGTTGCTTATCGAATATTAGTTATTTAAAAGATTTGTTCATTTAAATAACAACAAAATTCACAACCTATAATTTATCATAAAACCACTGATGAAATATTACGAATACAAAAATTTATTTTGCTAAAATAATCATAACAACAAAATTTTTTTTCGATCTTTTTTTACACTCTCATGTGTATACATTAAAGTTAATACTGTGAACGAAACATATATTAACATTATCTTCACTTCGGTGAATTTTTTCACTTTAACTCGTACACCCTATTAAACCTCAATGAATAAACGCTGGCAAACCGAAAACAGCGCTTTTTCAACCTCAAACAACTTTCATAGACGAAGAAAAAAAGTCAGCTTTGTACAAGTACAACTAGACAAACGTGCGACAGTAACTCGCACGCGGAATATCCGAATATTCCTTTACGTTTATATCATCGTACATATTAATATGCGCGTAAGAAACATAACCTACGACCATAAATAAACATAGGTCTAGAGCAAACGCGCGGTGAAACGAATAAATATAGAGAAAAAAAAAGATATGAAGAGGATCGCGAATTGCGGTATATATAGATCCCTTGGTAAAGGGAAAAGAAAGATATACATAAACGCGCGGGTTACGCATCGCTTTAATAGCCGAGAAGTTCCTTCTAATATAAAGAAAAGGAAGATACCGAGCCTCGAATGGAAGAAAAAGGGTCGCGGTAATAATTATATTTGTACACAGTGAGAGGCGCACACACGCGAAAGGTACAACGACGACGAGCGGGAAAAGCTAAGGGATGGACTAGACCTAGAGAAATTTAGAAGACAGAGACAGACAGACAGACGGATAGATAGAGATAGAGATAGAGACAGAAAGAGGTTGGGAGGGGGAAAGAAAGATTTATATGCGTACGTGATGGGCGACAGGCAGTCTCTAAAGTCAGTCCAGGTATTGGGGACCTGTTATTCGCCTTTCTCCTCTCCTTCATCTTCCGACTTCATTTCTTTTATTTTTTTCTCTCTCCTTGATTTTGAGACGCCTCGGTTTCGAAAAGCTCGAGGAGAGAGAGAAAGATACACATACACACACGCACACACACACACACAACGCGCGCGCGCGCTTGTACGAAGGGCGCCATGGGGGTATGGCTACGAACGCGTGTAAATGCGTTAGATTAGTCATTGCTATTGCTGCAAGCCGTGGGATAGTATCCACAGGGTTGTTTTTTGATTTTCAACTTATAAGATTTGCTTTTGTATTCAATATGTTTCTAGAATCGAGGATAATATTGTACGAATTCTAGAAATTTTGCGAAATATTTCAATCTTAATTTTATCTAACTTTTCCGTAAAGTTTTTTTGAATTTTTTATGTAACGAACTTAATAATTATTGATAAATAAATTATTTTAAATGGATAAAACGAAAGAACATTTTCTTATTAAGAATTTTTCTATCCAAAAACTAAAAGTCGCATAATATTACCAACGTATTCATCATTTCCATACGCACAAAATGTAACATTAGAAAAATTCACTCAAAGCCATTCAAAACACGCATAACTGTAATTTTAAACTATAATCAATTTCGAACTACGTATAAGCGAAATCAAATAATCTTCCATCGTAAATACACCAGAAGTAATTTCGTATGCCGGAAGAGCACCGGTAGAAGCACCAGCAACAGTACTAGCAACAGCATCTAAAAACGCGCGACGTCTCGGCGTGACTTCCGCCACGTTAAATCCTTTTTTTCTCCCTGTCTTTATTCCGAATGACCGTCGCGTTTCTATACCTTATGAATTACGATGCATGTATAATGGAAAATTCGTAAGTAAAAGAGGCATTTCTTATCGGCGCTTGCGCGCTCTTACATATACATGATATAAATGGACTTCGTCGTTTTTATGACTTTCGATGCCAAGTTTATACATATATATATATGTGTATATACATATTTCTCTCTCCTCTGTTGAAAGAATTTTTCGTAACGCACCGTTACCACTTTTTTGTGCGCTATCTCTCCAATTATTTTACCGTGTTTATTTTCATTTTATATAGTTACACCGTTCCGTATTTGCTTTTTCAATGACGTTATTTTATCTGGCGATTAAAAATAAGAGTCTATAATTTATTTGCCTCGTATATGACTATAAGATGTAACTTTCTTTTATAGCGTGTTTTTTAATGTAGAATGATACCTAAATGCGTTATTAAGCATTGATGATTTTTAAATCTTTTTTATGGTTAAATGAAAAAATTTTTTATTAGTTTTAAATAATCGTAAATAACAAATCTCCCAATATCTATCAATCATATATACCTTAATTACACTTACCTCAAAATGTTTCATATTTAAAGATCACAAAAATCATTCCTTAATAAGATGAAAACTTAATTAAAAATTTATTACGTAAACGCAAAACTATTTTGTTAACGAAACTATTTCATCTAGCAACGCAAAAACGAACAATATGTAATACAATGGCCTTCGAGCGCGCCGTTTTAATAAACTCTCGACAAAATTTCTCTGACACTCAACGATCGATCATTCGGCGATCAATGATCGCACGAAACGTGTCATAATCGCGGCGGTAACCGAGACACCCGCAGCGTTTCGATATACACTCAATAAGTCACGCGGAATCTTGCTCGTGCAGTGAAGAGAAAGAGAGAAGATATTGGTTGAAAGAGATTACTACGGTAAATGGGTGGCAAAACCGCACCAGATGAAAAATACGGGTCATGGCTTTTCACGGACACTTGCGTGTTTGTGTTTTTATTCTACGCGTATCAACGTAAGATATTGATGAATTTCATTTGTAGATTTAATCGTGTTTAAGACGTCAAGATGAGACGCAAATTGATTGGATTTATTTTGATCGTAATACCATGAGTAAAAAAAAAAAAAAAAAAAAAAAAAAAAAAAAATAACAAGTGTTATTATATAAAGTGAATTCTTCATTATAAAAATTTCAAGTTGAAATATTAACTATTTACATGCTTAACGGCAAGCGCTACCCTCGGTAAAGTTTATTAGCGTAAATTACTGATAAAACGATAAACATATAAAAAAAAAAGTTGAAAATTTTACGTAAATATAGCGTCTTTCAAAATTTCGGTTAAAACGGGCCCACCAACCTTCTTATTCGTTCGTATTTTCACTCGAATGTCAAGCACACAGAGTCGACGTGTTGTGTGTCCCGTTACGGTGTGCGCCACTCGCCCAGATACCGGATTACGGCGCTCAAATTGTCAATGGAACGCGCGTGCGTAGGTACGTGACTACCGAATGCCTTCACCTTATGCTCTGCCCGTTAAAATCAGTCGAAAGAAGCTTTTATTTATATATATATATATACATAGTATGCGCGCGCGCGTATATTCAAGTATACAAACTTCGGGAACACGCGCTAATGCACTCGCTTTGACTGCATAGCAAAAGAGAGAGCAAACAAATTGGGGCATACGTTGAGTGAAATTTTTTACGCCGATCGTGCGTATTTGAAGCCTTCAATATTTTTACAAAGTTTTATAAATTGTGAGAAAAAAAAAACCTTGGATGCAAATTTTGAATCTCATTAAAACCTTTTGATTGAGAATTGAATATTGGATAAAATATTCTTTAATTTTCCTGAGACACATTACTCACTTAATTAAAATAGGTTAAATTTAATCATTATTTCGCTAATATTGCGTTTTATAATTACGATTACAATAGGGAAAATATTATTTCATTAATGTGCATCTTACACTGTGTAAATTCTTATTAAATGAACATTGAAGATATAAAAAATAAATGCTTTGTATTTGTTTAATAAATAATAAACATGAGTAAGAAAATATTTAATCATTATAATGTGAATTTAGTCATATAGAAAATAACCTCGTATTCTTTTATGATTACTTTGAAACATTTTTCTTACACAAATCTTTATATAAAAGAATTTTAATTACTTTACTTTTCGTAATTTTACACCTGTAACAATTAAAAATTTATGGTAACGTTAAACCATTCAGCTATTCTAGTATAGAAGTAAAAAAATTATTCGAAATAAATGTTTAATTTCTACTATTTTTTCAAAATAAATTTAATATTTAATTATCATTTATTAAAAGTGTAAGGCAAAGAGGACAAAGAAATATATTTTTAATATATTCATATTAAAATTAAAAATGAAAAATTTAATATTCGTCCAATTAACGAACAAATTGTTTCAAAATGCAAGCGTGCCAACTCGACGGAATTCCGAAATTCGATAGAACAATCTATATGCATATACTCTGCACGTACTTCACAACACATATAAATGCTTGTCAAGGGCTCTTGTACACTTCAATATATATACACATATTGACCCTTTCGGGGGATATTTGCCAAAACGGATTTGCCGATGCTTTATTGCACCTTTTCACCGGATTCGCCATATATCCCTCTCGTGGAGTAACAGGGAAAGACGCATATAGGAAATAACAAGTGAGTGAGTGAGAGAGAGGGAGAGGCGTTTTGGCCAGCTGCATCGATCGCCCATCGCAGGGCAACTGACGTGCAATGAGGCTTGCCCCCCCCCACCTCCTTCCTTCTACGAACAGTTCTCTCTCTCTCTCTCTCTCTCTCGGTATTTCCTGAGTTTTACCCCGTCTCTTTGTCTTAGGGAACGAGCGGGGGAAGTTTAAATTCTGGCCGAGCCCAAGGCGAATGCGAATTTTTCGCTTCTTAGGAAGTAAATATAAGTACATCATTTATTAAAAATTTGAAAATTCAAACGGTGAGTGAACAGCTAAATTGTGATGACGTTCAATACGATGATTAAAAATATTGACGATATTAAGTTTATATGCATTACAATGATGTTTACAAATTCGAAAAAAAATATTCTTTTGTTTCATAAAATCGACAGCATCTTGTCGTTAAATATGTTGCTTTTAAGTCGACAAATTTTTACATTGTTTCCATTTACTTTTGATCCGCCGACATCTATTGTTCTTTTCTAGTTTGCATATTATAGGAGTTGTTTTTGAATAGTTAATTTTCTTATCGTTAATATAAATAAAAACTTTTTATCCGATACACACATTTTTATTTCCTAACGTCTCATAAATTGCACAATTAATTAAAAACAATGCTGCATATTGCAATTCTTTTTTTTTTAAACTTCATTTTTCTAACACTATAAATTGTAATCTAAGTTAAATTTATAGAAAATTAATGCAAAAATTCCCATTAAAACGTCTATTGTAAAAAAAGCGCACTAAGTAAGTAACAATTGTGGTAGTTTTGTCATAAATCTGCCTCTTACAACACCAATTTTAATTGTTTTGGTACAACAGTTACATAAATATAGAATAAAATCGTTAAACAAGGTGTAAAATTAATGTAAACTTTTACTTTTATAAATGCTTTCAAAATCATGCAATAAATTACGTTTGTTATGAAAACTCTTCAACCAATAACAAAAAAAAGTCTATAATTCGACGAACGCAGCCGTACTAACAAAAAGAACCCGATGATTTAAGCAAGCCGTCCAAAAATTCAAACAATATGTTCCTTTGTCCCAAAGATTTCGTTATGTTTTCTCATAATAAAAAGACATCGTGTTTTTTGAGCAGCGAAAACGTTCGTCTTTCGTTACCAAGTGGAGTATATGCTGATTTATCGGTGACTTCTTTCGAGCACTTGCTCGCTGCGTTGCTCCGTTACTAGTACTTTTGCCTTCTCCATTTCTCGGATACGACGTATTTTTAGAATATTTCCTCTCGGACGTGTATTCGAGCGTGCGAGGCCGCTCGTCTTGATTCACGCCTCCTCTTCTCATCTTCTTCATGCTCCCTTTCCCCCTCTTTATTTTTCCCATTTTACGAGAGACTCGTGTTTGGCGATTTTAATGTCTTTATGCGCGCGATCTTACACTTTTCACCCGGCCGTTATTTTTTCTCGAGGCGCATAAAAGCGAAGGAGCTCTCGGTGCTTTTCTTTCGTAAAAATACAACGGGAGAGATCCGTTCGAAAAATACACGCGGCAATGTGTAAACACTTGCTCTTCTTTATTCGTTCTTGAAGCTTGCGATGGGTTTGAGAAATTACTACGACTCTCTGATTAATCGACTGTTTTCCTTGAAACATTTTTTTACGGTGCATACTTAATTTTTTGATTTCCCGTGTATAAAAATGAAAAATATTTTTCGACCCAACTTTTATTTTTAAAATCGTAATTTTGAGTAATTAAGTTTATTATTTTTATGCATCTTCTCGACTTTTTGTTTTTAAAAGAATAAATTTGAACTTCACGAAGTGTTTTTTAACAAATAAATTTTAAATTTACAAATAGATACAACGTATAGTAATATTTTTTTAAATTTTATTACAATTTAAATTAAATTAAGATTAAACAATTGATACACGAGTGGAACAATTAATGTTTTTACTATTTTATATTATTTCACAACACTCAAAACTGACAATAATCTATATTTCCGTATTTCCAAAACTAAACATATAATAATTATTGAAGATTTCATTAAAACATGGCGCAATTATAATTTCTTGCGAAGGTTGAAATGGTTGATCCTCAGAAATTGAATATAAAGTTCTCACAAGACGAGCTACACGAGCACATCCGTGCGAAAGCCGCGATGTCGATTGTTGCGTGGAAAAAAAAACATCGTCGACAACAATGAGAGAAGAGCAACCCGCGCTCGGAGACGGGTTCTCTCTCTCTCTCTCTCTCTCTCGACCTTCTTCGACTGTATGGAGATGTTCGAAAAAACGAATTATATCTTTTTATTTAGAATGAACGTTCACTCGCTCGCTTGCTATAACACGGATGTAATTACACACTGGAGTTCAGAGTCGAAGCGATCGTAGGTGTATTCAATCTTATTCCGTGATAAAGTCGCTTTCAAGCAATCTACCATTGCGTCATAGTTAATTTATTGTCAATGATGGTACTGAGTATTAGCTATTAAACTGGATGGAAATGCGCGTACGCGCACGTATAGAATTGAATGATAAAATTATTAATATAATATCAATTAAGTACATTTGTGAATTCATAAACGCATTTTGAAAATCAAATGTATACGTGTTTATACATTTTCCGCGTAATTATTATCTCGATCTTGGGCTGTTTTATATATGGATTAAGAAAAAATGTAAATTGTACGGTAATTTACGAAACAACGGAAGTGCAAAATACAAAATAGATAAAAAAATTTTCGCGACAAAGAGAAAAAAATTAATAAATACAAGGCGTAGCGAATTGATAAACTAAGTAAAGGGTAATATAAACAGTGGAAAATGAAGCAGTTAAAGCATAATTAGAAATTTTAAAGTGAAAGTTGGATAAAATTATATTTTCAGTTATGTAATAATTTATAAGATTATTAAAATGATGATAAACTAGATTTTTCATTATGATAAAACTGTAAATCACACCCTTTACTTCAACTCTTAAGTTAAAATTGAAGTGCTTTATGTAATTTCATAAAATAATTAAAATTTTATAATTAAAATATTAAAATTTTTTTTTTCATTTAAAAATAGAATTTTTTTAAATTATATGCATATATACATAACTAACTATAAGATAATCTTACATATTATTTTCTTAAATAATCGAACTAAAAACAAATAACAATATTATAATAATTTTACATTTTTTATCTTATTATTTTTTTTTTTATATTTTTTTTTATATTTTAATTTTATGTTTTATATTATGCATAAAAAATAATATAAGTAATTTTAAAGATGATTAAATTCAAAAAATCATCAAAATAAGCTTAAAAAAAAGTCAAAATAATAAAATTTTAATATTACATAAATTTATAATAAAATGAAAACTTTTCGAATGTTTCTTAAAAGTGAAGGAAAATAAATCGATCTCAACATACATAAGGTCGCAATTGCCTTATATAGAAATAAGAATTTCAATACGAAGAAATGGAATGAATTCAAAATCAAGAGGGTTAGATTATTTAGTTCTAGAAAGTTTCGCTGGACGTTAAAATTTTAAGAATTGAGAGAAGCTCGCGCATTCTCCGAAAATTCTGCACTGTTGATGTTTCAAAGTTTTTCTTGGAAAAAAACGCGTGCAATGGTCATCTAATTTTGAGAAATATTTTTTCGTTTATTTTAACTAAAATGTTTTTGACTTAATATATTTTCTACATACAAATTTCGATTAAAAATCTTTTAGTCGAATGATAATATATTTATTCATGCTATGTTATCTTGTGTAATAAATATTTCATTTAATTCTATGTTTTTATACGTAATACGTTATAAAATTTTTACTATATTTAATATCTTCTAAACCTTAGCTAAAGTATGTAAAAAATATTTTGACGTACCTTATAAATAAATTTAAAACATTTTAATAATTATAAAATTACAGTTAATATTTTGTAAAATAATCTTACAAAATTAATAATTACATATTGTAATTGTTATTCAAACTTCAGAAATATCATCGAGATTGTTTTCATTGTTTATTACTCGATAATTTTCCCGATGTACGCACCTATATCAAATCAGCAGGTTTGTTTATCCATGCAATTTCTTCGACTATTCAACGAGTAGTACCGATGATTTATACAAATGTGATGTAATTTACGTGTGTTGCTACCTACTGCCACTCACTTCGTATGGTTTAAATATTACTTATTATTAGTTAAGCAAACTCTTCTCGTTCTTTTTACATGTTTTGAATGTTTATTTTTTACTTTTGAATATAATTGTGTTCGACTTTAGCGTATTTTCAATCGTTTTTAAAGTATAATCAGTGAATTTAAGAGGCATACAGAAAACAAAGATATTGGGAAATACGAAGAATTCTTGGAAATTTTTTTTTGGTATCTTACGTAGAATGTTAAGTAATAATGATTATTTTAATGTGTCTTTGGATATTGTGAAATTATACGTTTATAACGTTGTTTGTTTTATTGTAAAAATAATTAAATTTCAATTAAAAGAATCTTTCTCATCAATTTTTTTAACCAATAATGCATTCGATTTAAATATATTTAAAACGTAATTAAAATTAACCTCAATGAATTTAATTATGTTGATTATAATGCTAAAAACAAACTTTATTATCGAAAGAAAATAAATTCAATGTTAGAATACGGAAAATAAGCTCAACGAAAAGTCATCTCACTCACTTAAGGGTGATTCAGAGAAAAAAAATAAGCCGCGAGGAATCGGAGAAAGAGATCACGAGGTCGGAAGCTCCTTAGCTTACCTCTTATTTTAGTTTCCTGCGGATCTAGCGGCGGTATTCTGGGGTGATGGACGACGGGTGTCTGTTGCTGTCCGGGCTTCTTGAGGAGAACACCCACAACTTGCGGCGCCATCATCATCTTTTGAACGCTCGGCTGTCGTTCGTAGCCGTTTCTCCTCCACTCCTCCACCACTCCCTTCGTATCGTTCCCCTCGAAATCTTCGCGCTTCCTCATTTATCGAATTAACCCGCGACTACTTCACTACTTGTCAGTTCACTCGCGGGCCTCCTCATTATCGATTATTCGATCGAAGAATTCTCTTTCTTTCGATTCGTTTTTATTTTTATTTCGCAATATATGCGTTAGAAATTTAAAAAATTTCGAATTCTAAGAATTCGTACGGTTCGAATCGAAAATGTCGCGCAACCGGCGCGCGTTTGTTCTCTTTTCCTTGTTTCTTATTCGTTCGTTTCGATTAATTAAGAGGAGCGCTGCTGCCGGCGAGTGTCCCTCTCCACTTAATTTCACTATTTTCACTTTATTATTCGAATAATTATTTATCGTCTCACTTTGCGTTTATTGCTTTTCTTAGTAAATGATTTTCGTTGTAATCGTTTTTGTCGGAAGAAACTCGGAAAAAAGAGGAATACACGGAAACATACACGGAAAAACGAGATCGCGGACAGTCCCTCTATCTGAATACGAGCGCGTTCACCGAGCGACTAACGAACATAATACGGCTGCACTCCAGCGATGGTGGCGGCGGCGGCAGCGGCGAACGGCCGCCACGAGATTCTTTCCCTTTCCCCTCTCTCTTTCTGTCGTAGCGCTGCTATCCCCTCCCCTCCGCTGCCGCTCCTCTCAGCTCAGCGTTTGCAACCCTCCCCGTATATACATGTATACATTATACGTCGTCGTCGACGGACAAACGTGCCTGTAATGTAAGTATATCTGCACACAAGTATTGTTTTTACGGGTCCTCTGTCTCTCTCTCTCTCTCTCTCTCTCTCTCTCTCTCTAATTCTGGTTTTTAATTGTACGAATAAGGTCAGTGTTCTTTTTCATTCTGTTATAAAAGTAAAAATAAAGATTGGCAATTTACCAATAATTTATGATGTAAGAGCACCACCTAAGATATAAAAATGTTAAGATTTTTTTTATTACAAATGTTGATCAATATACAGTTAAAATTATACGAATTCTATTGATTTCTTAGGTGGAAGTAATAATGATATGGAATAATTGCCGACGAATCCTTATTTTAAGGATAAATTATAATTTGCTATAGTAGAAAAATGTGTTTTTCGTTAATAATATTCTTGTAATTTTTGTTAAGTAGTGTATACATATTGTAATTTAAATCCGTTAAATCAATACGCATAATTTTCACGTGTAAAATGATAAATATTTATCGAAACTTTTAACCGTACGTGATAATGAGTAATACGAGTTTTTCTCGTAACATAATTTTAATAATCTATATGAAAAAAAATCTTTAACGTTATTATAATTAACATAAAGAATGTATTTTCAAATTAACAAACGCATTTCCCAATAACCAATTTGCTCATTCCCGAAACAACTAATGTCCATAGGAACTCGCAAAGTAACCGCACGCATAATCAATGCATCTCATTCAATCATTGTTCAAACTATTCACCATGGGTTTCAAAAACTATTTCTTCCATCATCTATACATCCTTTCTCTCTCTCTTTTCTTTTCTATCGGTCTCCCTTTTTCTCGGTTATACACATACACACATACGCGTACGGAAATTAGTTCCGTCTTTGTCGGCAAAACTCTCGCAGACTCGGGTGAGACCTCCTCTCTCTCTCTTTCATTTATTTTTATATTTTCGTCGCGCTCCATCTCTCGCTCTCTTTGTGACAGTTCGGCTCTCGACTTACACTCGTCGACCGCACGACCGCATATATGTCGGGTTTGCAATCTGCATACCCCTCAAAAATAGCTGAAATAACCCTTTCGTGGCATATATTCGGCTCATCTAACGTTGCGCACATGCATGAATGCGATACGTTTATGCGCCCGTGTCTATATATGTATATGTATAGATTTATGTATAGTACAGGCGATGAACCGAAAATAAGTGTGTACGTATGTATGCTTATTTATGTCGGGTTTTTTATGTTATTTCAGCGTATATGTATGTTACGCGTGGCTATACATTGCGGATGCATTTTTAGAACTATGAAAGAATCATTTTTGCGGTGTGCGCTGAAACAAGAGCCATTGTTTAAGTGTGAAATTTTTCGATATCATAACGTTATGCGGAATGTTTTATCGATTAGCCATGGTATAAATTGTAGTGTTAATGTTTAATAAGCCGTCAAACAATCGTTATCGTTATTATGAATTAATGTATTATTTTTTGTTACAATTTCAAAAATTGCTTTCGATAACTCATGATTTCACACTTTTGGTAGGGACAGGGTATCGACTTCTCGTATAATTTACTGCAAGTGTATATAGACTAGTATCGACTTTAATTTATAAATAAATGAACATAAATTTAAAAAATTTTCACAATATAGAAAAGTTGTTCTCTGTCGTAAGACCGTTGCAAAAACTATTTATTACTCATGAGCGATTAATAATTTTATTTTTGAAGTAGATTTCTTTATAAATATCACTAGTTAAAGTGGTTGAAACATTTTGTTTTTCACTTTTTCGATATAAAATCGATATTTCTTGTCGAATAGAAGCCCAAAATTTACGAGCATCCGAAAAATTGACAAAACAATCACGTTCTTGCTACAACTCATCGTCTTCCATCGAATTCAAACATTTCGTCGTAAAATTAAAGATGAAAAAAAGAACTGAGCAGCTATTCGCAAAAAGTGTCTTCAAACGCTCGTGGTTAAAAAAAAAAAGAAAAAAAAAAGAAAAAAAAAGAAAAAAAAAGAAAGAAAAAGAAAAAGAAATGATCGGTACATATATATATACGATCGATGAGAGGAAATCAGCCGTCGCCAACGATGATACACAAGCTCAAGCGCACACATCTTCGACGAATAATCCACGCTCGTTTACACACTCATACACTCATACGCGTTCGCGCATCTGGCTAATATAATCGCGCAAGCCCACAATGGGCGACAGCCCGCGAGCGTTTAAAAAGCCCAGGCAAGGCTTTCACGATTTACGATCTCTGAACCAACACAACACGCGAAGAAAGCCAGACAGGGGCGGCGCTCTGGACTTTCTTCCTTCTCCTTATTTTTCTGCTTTTTGCGACGATCTCTCTACATATGTACGCGAGGAAACTGAAAGAGAGAGAGAGAGAGAGAGAGAGAGAGAGAGAGAGAGAGAGAGAGAGAGAGAGAGACAGAGAGAGAAAAAGAGAGATACCTTTAAGCCTGTACTTTTCTTCAGAGAAGAGAGGTATGCAAGAACTACTCCCTCCCGTTGAGCGCCAAGGAAAACGAAAAAGTCGTTTTCGCTTGAAAGAAACGTAAACCGCAATTTATAGATGTGTATATGTATATCGTGAATGAGCGACGGGAAATATTTTACCGATTTTTCGTAAGAGGTGGTAATGTTTTGTACTACCGCGGTTTAGTGCTGCGTTTAAGTCTGGATGAATTCTAGTTTCTAGATTTTTTTTCTTTTTTCTTTAGTACTCGGTTGTAGACGAGTTTTTTTGGTCTTATTTCTTTTTAAAATTTTTTAAAGTAAGATTTTAAAAAACGTTTACTACGAGTAAACGAGGTTCGAAGCTATATTTAGACATTTTATTAACAAGAAAAAAAAAATTTTAAAACATAGTCGGTTTATAACTCATTTTGATACTTATCGCAATTTCATTTACCGATATATTATATTAACGATTGACGAAGTGTATTTTTTAAGAAAAGTTATGTTTCCTAAAATAAAAATAAAAAGATATGTATAAATTCAAAGAAAAATGTTTACTTCGAATTATTTAGAAATTACTTTTTTTTTTTCTTTATTTTTAATTAAAAAACTAGTTTACTTGTAGTTGAAATAATTTCGAGTGAAATTAAAATCAAGTTTTTATTCGAATAAAAAGTCTTCGCGCGTATATACGAGATGATTTCAATTTCACACCATTGCACAGTTACAGTTTCTTATTGAAAGTAAAAATTTTCTTGAATATAAAAAAGTGATTTATACTTTATTAGAGAAATCCTTTTTATTTTTATTTTCGTAATTATTTTTCTTTCAATTTCTATTGTAAATATTAGTTGTGTTTTTAAGGTAAACGTTATTAGATCGATAGTTGATTAAACTTTAGTTAATAGAAGAAAAATTTATTCCGAAAGAAACATTTTATTTTAGATTATTTTTATCATAACCGGATGAGCAAAAGCATAATTTAATTGGTAATATATTAATGTTTAAATCTTCGTGCATGCAAAGAATTTTCAATTTCATCGGGTAAAAAAAAATTATTAAAAATGATAATATTATAAGTTAGCCGAAGTAACTCGTTCTTGTATTATTTAATTTTCATAAATGGATAGTTAAAACTCAAGTAAATTTTGAGATATTTATATCGAGATTTGCTAAATTATGAATATTCGAAATGCAATTATTAACCGTAAAAGACGATCAATAGATAAAGAAGACGAAGAATAGATCAATAATTTACGTTTAAATTTACTTTTTCCGGTTGACGGGTAGCTCGCTTCATTATGTATTGAATCATTTATTGTCGAGAAGTATTATGAAAAGATATACTTTTTAATAAACTATTTTAAATAAACATATTTATCGTCTTATGCAAAATGTACTTTATTTATTTCATATTTTTTAATGAAATGGTCAACTTTAACTTTAATTATATAATAAAATAATAACAATTAACTTTGAAAAAATAAACGACAATAATTTTTTTTTTTTTCTATGCAAATATAAAATTCTGCCTCATTGTTTGTAATCATTCAAAAATTCTAAAATTTTTTTTTTGTCCCTTGCTAACAATATTTTTCAAAAATAACTTCATTAAAATTGAAAAAAAAAATATATAAATCGTGATTTAAAATATAAAAAAATAAATTGACAAATAAATTTGAATAAACGATAAAATTACTAGCTCCAAAGTATACAGTTACGCAATTCTCAAAAATTCCTTGCACATGAAACCCTAAATTCCAATCTCGTATCGAATCGCCGACTCGCAAACGAGTATCGTTCTGAAATTTCTCTCTCTGTCTCTCGACGCGACACCTCTACACGCACCTATTTTATTATCTATCCATTCCAATCGTGATATTCGCGATCGATTTAATAATCGGCATCAAATGCGTCAACCCGCGTCTTCGCGTTACACAAGCTCGAACTCGAAGAAGAAGACGACTCGGGCAGGTATTTCGTTGGCTCGTCTTACCAGTCGTTTCCGATGCGAGAAAATATTAGAGACGACTGATGATACACATATAATCCGATGACGCGGTGATAAGAGAACGATAGGCTGATGTTGCTTTCTCGGGAAAATGACGCAAATATTCTCAAATTGTTGCTAATCGGTGAAGTGTATGAGAGGGCTGATAACGAAACGGATGTATCGTTAAAATTTTTTGTTATGAAATTTGAGGTCTGAATGAACTTTAGTAATATTAAAAATAACTTTGAAAAGAATTTATTTTAGCGTAATTTTTTTAGAATTTATTCCCTTCATTGATTAAAAGTTTTCAAACCTTTTGACAAAATAATTCGTTAAATTAAATACGTGTTTATTTTACCAAATAAATTAATATCATCTTATCATTTGCTAACTTAAATGTTTTTATATGTGATTATAAACAATAAATAATGTATTTAATTAATTTAGCATTAACTAAAAAATTTCGAACTCTTTAAAAAATTATTATAATATATTATTTAACAAAGATTTTTAGCTATTAATAAAATTAGTCCAACTACAGATTTTCTTTTTCATTTTAGGTCAGGAAAGTTCATTCAAAAATATTTGAGGTGAAAGCCAAAAAGATAAATAACGATCGTACGTTTTCATAATGTATATTTATGTACGCTTGACGACAAGAATAGTTTTTACTTATAGCTCTTATATTTCCTGCTATATCAAATTACTTTTCAATTGATATTATTTAATTATTATTAAAATATAATATATTGCCAAATGTATTACATACGTTGAAAGAAATTTTTCATGCATCTTACATAAATCTGCTTCAAAAAATAAGCTAATGTAATCGTGCTACTGACGTTGTAAAATAATTTAATTTAATTATCATTTAATATTAATAAATAATTTAAAAAAAAAAAAAAAGATTGAGGATATAAATAAACAGAAGGTAGAAAAGTAAAAAAATAAAGTAAAAATCGATAGCGTCAAAAATCGCTCAAGCCTGCTATCCATAACATTTGTCATTCCGGTTCGAGAGAGCGTTTAAACGTGTACACACAATGAAAAAACACAGTCAAGTGCATGTGCATTCGCATGATCAAGCCCAGCTCGCGATGTATACTCCAACTCTTTCTCTTTTCTTCTCTCGTTCTCTTTCCGTCTTCCTCTTTCATCGCGCTCGACCGAGTGCAAAAACAAAGGTAGATTATCATACGAGACAGGACGGGAGACTCTTGGGGCGACGCGAAGCAACCGCTTGCACGTTTCTCATCCGTGCCGACGACGTCTTCGCGATGGTTGGGAAACGAAACGTGTGTCGCTCCGAGATACGCGCGCGCATTATGTGTAAAAATCGCGCGAAAATGGCGCTAAAGATAAAAGCTCGGCTTTGATTAAAATTCGGGTAGGGTGACAGCGTCACGGCCTTTGTGCTTTATGTTGAAAGAGGATTTTTAAATGTGTATTTTTTTTAGGTTATACTGTCTACGATTGATTAAAATAAAATTGTTCATTGGATTTCTTAGATTTACAATAATAAATGTAAACGAATATTATTATTTAAAGGCTGACTTAATAATTATTACGTTCAAAAATCGACTATTTAAAAAATAATCCTTTAAAATTTTGTTCAAAGAAAATACAGGCTGCACCAAAATAAAAACAAACGTCGGTTTCCGCAAAATCATCCGTGACTCATCTGCCAAGGCGCGAGCACCGGATAAACCCGCGTGGAAAAAAATAAAGTTCCTTCTCTTTCGCTTCGAAGGGAAGGGTAAAGCGACCATAGCGAAAATAAAGAAGAAGCTTGCCACAAAAATATATACGTACATATACACATATGTACGCGTACATAAATATGCCGCAACGAACGAACGAACGAAAAAAATAAAACGGAGACACGCGAGCGTATTTTCCAGTACGGAAATATAGGCCGAAAGAAGGGTCGATGCACCGAAGCGAATCCTTTTCAATCCTTTGCGACGACACGGGAAGCGCCCCGCTTTTTTTTTCGATTTTCCGCGCTCATTCTGTGATGCATTTCCCCGGGCGATGGAATGTGTTTTTCTCTTATTCTTTCATTCGACTATTTTTTTTTTTTTTTTTTTTAATTTAGAAGGAGGATTTTTTTTAACTTCGCTTTGGTTCCGGTACATACTGTTTGGTTTTCAGATCGGTGAGGTTTTAATTTAAGAAATGATTTGCAAGGGATATTTTCACCCTGAGAATTAATGTGCATAGAACGGGAAATTTTATATCTGCGTTGACGTATTTTTTTTTTTTTTTCGTATTTTATATGCTTTCGGAAATTATTAATGAGTTATGATTGAGACTGGAACTAAATAAAAAATGTGTGTTCGTTATTATCCATTTACTTTCTAATAATATTATTGATTTAACAAGGATTGTATTGTGTTTCTATTATTTTTAATTCTTTAGTTTTGCAATCCAGATAAATTTTGTAATAAATTCTTTTAATCAAATTTTACACAAGTGGACTAAATTAATCTACGATTAAATTTCCATCGCCTTAATTAGTTTCAATTTGTTTCGCTTCGCAAACAGCTTGCAACGATTATTTTTGAGATTATACAGCGTGAAACTTGATATAAATATGTCTCCTTAACTACAGAAAATCCGTAAATATAAATTAGTAAACTTCCCAAGCATTTCAATCACTGTACCGAAAAGAAATTAAAATTTACGATGTAAAATTATTTCATGGAATATCTGCAACATATGTATGTTGTGCAATAATATACACGTGCTTAAGTTAATTTATTATTACAATTTATTATAAATTGTACGTTTTTATCATTCGACCAATTGCCGATTATAAATATTAGATTTGATAGCTACTCTTTCGGTATGTACTCAAACGTATATAATTATCTTTAGTATTTAATACATTTTCAAATTCGTCTATTTCCTTCCTTCAACATTAATTAAACACATTCAATGAAAAAACCAAACATAGGTTTGCAAAAAAAAAAAAGAAAAAAAAGAAAACACGCTGTATCCTGTTAACATGAAACCAAAAAAAAAAGCACATAACTTTTTCACAATTCTCTCTTTCACACGGCATCGAAAGCGCCGCTCTAATGCGCGATTTTTCAATGCGACCTCGCTCTTTTCCTCTATTTTTTATTCACTCTTCACCTCCCCTCTTATCCTTTCTCTCTTTCTCTCTCTCTCTCTCTCTCTCTGTCTCTGTCTCTGTCTCTTTCTCTAATTCGATATAAAATAAATGAATCTGCAAGTTTTCTCTCTCCTGCGCTTGCTCATTTTTTATGCAGAGTTTCGCATTAGTCATCGAGCGAGCGCAAGACCGCAATTAAAGTGTCGCTGAACTCGCCGCGTACTTAGTTACGTGTATATTCACATACCCCTACACACACAATATATGTATGTGCTAGTACGGGATCGAAGGAGCACGGAAAAAAAGGAGATTGTTATCGAGCTGCATAATACACCCGATAAAAGTTCGTCGATATTCACGAGAGCTCGAGCGCAGGTATTATTATGCATACGGAACTTTTAGCGAACGTCGCGATTCCTTCTTTCATTCTCTTATCTTTTAACCGCGATGTTGGATTTTCATTCGTACATTTTATAATAATGTTACTCGTATTAAGTATTCTCTTTAATATTTATAACTTTTTACTACACACAATCGATACATAAATATAATGCGATCGCGTCGAAAAAATTTGCGCGTCGCAAATTACGTTATCCGAAACATTTGATAAAATCATTCTTACTTCATTCGTTATATGTATATATTACTATACCTTCATACTAAAATGAAATAAAACGAAATAAAACGCGAAATACTCTACGTATGTACAAACAACGGTAGACCGAAAGGCTCCGCTTATATATATATATATATATATATATATATATATATATATATATATATATATATATATATATATATATATATATATATGCATATATATATACACATAAAACATAGTTACACGCGCACACATAGAGAAGGCGGCACACGAGGATCGCGAGGCAAAAGCGTTCGCGCGTGTACTTTTACTTTCACCGTTAAGGAAACGCACAGCGCGAGTGCGCAAGTTGCAGTGTGCCGGCAAATCGGTCACAGTAGGATAGATTTGTGGATCAATTACAAAGCGGTTATTAATAAATTTCGAAACGATCGCGAGTATCGCCGCTGTGATTTTATATGCGTATTTTTCGTTCTTGATCATTTTTATCAACGATGACGTTGTGCGGATTATCGTGAATTAAATATGCGAGTCAGAAGGCTTTATTACAGGCGTTGTTCGTTGCCGTCGATCCGTTTCGCTGGTATATATCGGAGCATCTGGCGAACGGTGAGTTTGGTTTGATGCAGCGGCGAAGGTGAAAAACCTTGATGCGAGCCGCTCGCTCTTTTGAACGCTTGTTGCTGTTATTGCGCGCACGTGTCTACAGTCGGCAGAGATTTTTTTTTTTTTTTTGTTTAATTTATTATTTTTTTCTTTCCCTTTCTCTCTCTCTCTCTCTTTCATCGTTCGAGTTTGCTTTATTGTTGCGCGCGTGTAATTGTTGCAAAAAATGGAAATTGTGCGAATTAGAGGTAAAATATTCGTAGAGAAATTTTTGGGATTTAATGCTGCCATGCTGAGGTTGGTGACCGATGGATTGTTAATTAGATAAGTCGTTTCAAAATTACAATTAAGAATTCATGTGTTTTCAAGTGGAGGTATAATTTATTCTATTGCTTATCTTTTTTCATAATAGATTTAAAGTACTCAGCAATGAAGCTTGATAAAATTTAAAAATTTGTTTCTTTTATTTTGAATTATTGCAATTTAAAGCATCCTGACATCCAATTGTTTCTATTTATGTTATTATTATCGTAGTAGTTTTTCGTAAACATTTTCTTACACGTTTACTTTTAGTTATACCTTTTCCAAAAAATACAAATTGGACTCTAATAAATATTCTTGATATACCTTCGACCATTTCATAGCTCGGATAATATAAACTTGCCCTCGCCAAAAATTTATTCGTTACAATAAAGAAAATACAGAAACAACTGTCAAAATAAGCTAATCAACTAATCTCTTCTCCCTTTATTACCTGCACGCATTAAAATCGTCATTATACCTGATCTCCAAAGGTGCGGGAATTCTTGGGAAAACCCATCGCTCCGACGAATCTTAGCCGGATATTTTCAATTCGACGGTTTTCACTCTCTTACCGGGAAAACCATAACGTACTTACTCCCGAAACTCTAAGACCTTTACGAACGTCGTGCTCACACGACGCCTTTTCAGGTATAAACACCTTCATGCCGCAATAAAATCGTCGTGCTAAGTTGTTCTCGACGACGATGTCGGCGACGAAAGGGACGGCGTCTATTACAGTGTCGCGAGCGTTAAGTGCACATTTAACCTGAGATTTGACCGCTCGAATTATTACTAACGAAAATTCTCTCTCATTCTCTCGTAAAATTCTGTATATAATGTAAGAGGGAGTGAGAGAGAGAGAGAGAGGGAGAGTGAGAGAGAGAAAGAGAGAGAGAGAGAGAGAGGACAAAAGAGACGAAAGGAGGCAAGCACATTCAGCGCCAAATTTAGAATACACTTAATATTTCGATGCAGAAGTAATATGCAGAGCCGTGCTGCTGCGTTTTAGCAAGTTCGATATGTAGCGACGGTAATAAACCCTTGGATTTTGTGAGATTATCGTGTACATGTTTATGTATGCATATTTTTTTTCAATTTTATAAGTTGGGCTAAAAAAAATGCGGAATCTTATCAAAATTTATATTAAAGTTCGATTACAAAATTCAGTACAAGGTACACGTCGTTAATATGAGAATTTTTTTTTTTTTTTTTTTAATTAATTAAACCATTGTAAGAATGTTTTAAGTATAAAACGTATTAAATTCTCAATATTAATAAGATAAAAATAATTTTATACCATTTTTGTGCTGAAAAAAAGGAGATATCGACAAACAAAGGAGTAAATTCCATGCTATAATTGAACGTCAAAAACAAAAAAAAAATTATGAACAAAGAAATTCATTTTACGTAGTAAAAATAAAAGAAAATTAACCAATCAAGTTTTTAGATAAACATCAATAACGAGATCGTGTACGCGCTTGCGTTTTAATATAATAGAGCTCGTAAATTTCTCGAAAATGACGTCAAGTTTTTAAAAGCTTCTTTTTTGCTCTCTTTACAAGAGAAATTTTTAAGATTTTTTGTCTCGCGTACTTACATATATATAATAACCGTTGGCGTGAATCACTTTCGAGAGCTTTCATAAAGTATCTTATGTATTATAGATGTCATCCCTTTGTTGTCTAGCGAGCTAGTCATACCGTAAAGTAATTTGCAGACTAAAATATGCTTATTATTATTACGCTGAACTAAAACATATTTATACGAAGATGAATTCTAATTGTTTTGAATAATAATTATGATTTATAATATATATGTAATATATTGAGAATAATTAAATTATTCATTAACAATATGGTTTTTTAATAAAAAATTATTTTTATCAGTATTAAATTATTTGCATCCGTAAAGAGATAATATTTTAAATTTTGATTTTGAAATAATTTTTAATTGTACAATTTTAGCTCTATCGTAAATAAAGCTTCGACGCGTTTGAAACATTCAAAAGTGAATAATAGAAATTTATCTTTAACGTTCAATGAAAAAAAAAAAAAAAAAAAAAAAAAAAAAAAGTTAATAAAATTAGAAAATCAAAATCGATACGTCGTTTATGCATAACTAGACGTAACGATTCATCAAACAAACCCACTCTAAAATTAGTCCTCGAAAGACAAAGCACATGTACGTGTGTGTGTGTTCAGGTAAACGTCTGTTCAAAAATGGGGAGAAAAAAAGAAAATTTACAAAGCCTGCATCTCCGCGGAGAAAGTCGGAAATTTTTTGCGACTATCGGCGCGCGTAGACTGCGTGATTTTTCTACCGATGCGCGCATTGTCCGCGTACATTTGTGTACGTATGTGTGTATATATATACGCGTAGGATGCGCACTTTTAAATAATCTATGTACACTCGCCGGTGCCTATGTACACTCAGACATACACACTTGCATGGATTACGAGAGAGAGAGAGAGAGAGAAAGATTATGTGTGTATTCTGCTTTCACTATGTATGTTAGATATACAGGATGAGACTCGCGGTGTACTTATTATCCACCTTTACGACTGCAAAATATAAGCGAGCTAATATTACGTGGTAAGCTGAGGGGAAAAACTCGAATTTTTCATGCTTATCGATTGATGCAATCGAGTCGTGCGTGAAAATTTCTCTTTTTCGCATCGTGTAACAGACTTTATGATCGCTTAACTCTATATTAGGAATCGATTACGTATATTATTAGACGACGTGCCTTTTCCTTTTTTATTTGTTACAGGATAAGGAAGTCAACTGTGGTATTTTGGACGTGATATCAATATACTTTGTAAAAATATTTATATCAATTTTAAGCGATGATATTTATTATAATTTACCATTTATTTTATTTACACGTAATTATACTATACTTAATAAATTATAAAACATTTTTTTCACATACCATTTATTTAAACGTAATATTTTTATTATAGATTACGAGTACTGTTGTTAACATACATATTAATTTAATTTATTAGTAATAAATTTGCATGAAAAAATACATCATGAGTTATTTGGATGACAAAAATAATGAATGCAAAATTATTTAAAAAAGTTAAATAATTACTATCAAACTAACGAATGCAGCTTGCCTAATTTTAAAATTCTTCGACTTCGTTTTCAATGTTACATTTATTTACTATGTTAGTTTCCTTTTTAATTGTCTTGACAATTTAACAATACAAAGTTATAAAAAATATCTTAATAATTTGTAATACAATCAAATAACTCTATGATCATTGTATACTGTACGATTGGTTCTGTATTTTAAATTTCATTACGTAATGAATTATTGAAGTTTTTCATTGATGAGATCCGTCAAAGTAATTTTAGATTGTAATTATGATAACAAGTCATTTTTGTGAAAGTTATTGGAAAACAGAGTTATAATGGTGCCCATGATGTTAATAATATCAAAAAACTTTAATATTTAATCTACAGTTTTGTAAGTAATTGCATTTGTAGGAGAAAAATTTAAGTGATTTAAATATTGCAAGATAAATAAATTACTATCGTGAATTCCTTTGGCAATAATACACTGAAAATTATCATTTTGAGATAATAATTCTACCAACTAACTGAAAGATGTTTACCATATTGTATCATTTTATACGTATACGAGGATAGATGCTTTGATGTTGTTATCGATCGAGTCAGTGACTAAATCTGATATTTATAAATATGTTTTACTTTAACATACTAAAGTAATTTGATATGTTTTAAAAAATATTTCAGTTATTCATTAAAGATAATATATATTTTCAATACAATTCTATTTTATCAACGAAAGATTTCACACTTTTATTTCAATCGAAGCAACGATGGCAGCACTTGCTTTACTTACCACTGCCAATAAGTAAGATTCCCGCAGACTTTCTTTGCCTATAAGTCCACCAGATGTCGAAACGGAAAATCGGTCGAGCTTGAGAACGCACACGAGTATATGAGCGACGAGATTTATCTCGCAATTTCCCGTGGACGGCCCGAGCGATATTTCAGGCCGCTGTCTATCGAAAAACCATTTCGAGTGTCGCTCGAGTAACTTTTGCCTGCCACCAATGCCCCACAGTTACTCCAAAATAAACCGACTATCCGCGCAATGTCGTAGCTCAATACTGCTGCGGTGCTTTTCTATCTTTATTTAAACTGAGGGCTCGGGATTTAATTTGTTTTACGTTTGCACGGATAATTACTTTTTGATGCTGATATTTATTTTTGGAAGGGAAAAGTTTCGGCGATTTAATGAAAATAAAAGGAGCGACTTACCTATTATTTATTGCAGAAATGAATTATTTCATTGTGTTCTTCTTGTACTTTTCAATTTTTTAAATCCACTAAATTATTTCTTTTGTGTAATCAAAATAATTGAATGTAAATATTATTATTTTTTAATTTGATTCTTGCCTTATGTATTGGCCCGGTTAGGTATATAATTAAAGTTTAAGCTAACAAAATATTAAAAAAAATATTAATAACCAACTAAAAGTTATTTTTCATCGCCTCCAAGAATAGAAATTCGCAAAAAATCCCACCTGATCATAATAGAACCTTCCAAGCGATATACTTACTAATATAGATTAACGACTCATTCTCTTACTCTTTTTTTCGCTGTACTGCTCATTAGCCAGGTACTTTTCATTCCGAATGGAATTTCTCGAAAAGGGAGTGTGCCTCTTTACCACTCGAAAATCACCCACGAACTTGTGAGAAGTTACGCGGATCGCCAAATAGTGGAAATACCATTTTCGCTTTAATGGTATTAATTTTATCCTTATTTCGGAGGAAGTTTCTCGTATTGTTATCGCAAAATCACGTGTTCTCAATATTTCATCGTGACTTCTTTCTTATCTGTAACCTATTTCTTAGTAAATATTGCATCATCGATGATTATTATAATTATTGCTAATTGAGCTCAATCAACTGTTTTTAAGAAAAAATTAAAATTAAAATATTATTTTATACTCTTTTTCGATGTAGGACACAAAAAATAATTAACTTAGAAAATAATACTAAATATTATAATCAGCTCCGTTCTGACGTCGCGCAATGCGCATGAACGTTCTTTTGTCATGCTGAATGTTCTTTTGTTGAGGATCAAATCTGTTAGCGAAAAGATTCCACTTTGATACACAATAGCGCTTTTCCAGCTATCAACTTTAATTAAATTAACTTTGTTCATGCAAAACTGACGGTTTAAACATTTATTTCTTAACTTTTAGTTGCCAATTTATACGATCATTTTAAAACAGTGTTTATAATACTAAAATTAATTAGATTAAACTTTTTAAATTACAGAATTCCGTTTATCCTGTTTCACAAAATAATTTCTTTTAATCCATAAAAAGATATCAAAATTATTAAGTGCAGATAATCATCGATGTAAACATAAGTATGAGTAGATATTTTTTTCGTTTTTTCAAAAATTTTTTATTCGAGAAATGCAAGGAAAACTTAATTGTATAAAATCACCGCACCCTTGAGAATTTTCAAAGCGTAAAAAAATAAAAGTAATCATCTGAACGAGCGAAAATTTTTCAGCCGCTCGTCATTTTTTGAGGCAAAGCAAGAAGTAGCAGCTTTTCCGCTGTTAGGGACAACTGAGAAAAAAAAACTCACGGCAAAAAAAACTCGCTTTTGATATTTTTTACTTATACGAAGCGAAAAATCAACGAGTGCGAGCGCATATGCTGTGAAAATCGTGATTTATATGCGAGGAAAAAATATATTGCATTTTTATCGATATTCTCGTGCTTGCAATACGGTTTTTTGTTCTATTACTAGAATCATTATGAACAATTTTCATTTCCAAAGCTCAGAGCAGTCGCAAACAAAATTCGCGTTAATGTAATTTCCACTTTCTTGTACTTAGTAATTCACTTGTTTTACAAGCAAGAAACGAAGAGGCTTTTAATTTTTTTCATTCGCAGTTGCACGTTAGTACCTATACGTATACATATATACATATATATATATATATATATATATATATATATATATATATATATATATATATATATATATATAAAATATATTTTAGTATAGAATTTTTTTTGTAGAAAAGTGTTGAAATACATAAAGATAGGGTTTTTTTCAAGGCTTTAACAATTTGTAACAGTCACTAAAAAAAGGACAAACTGCTTTGTATAATCCAAATTATAATTCAAATTTGACCTGTCAACATTCGCAGGTAACTACGATGCGTGGCTAGGATTTTATGACGCATTCAAAACCGTCATTCATCACAGAACTGATCTATCAGACATACAAAAATTGCAATATTTAAGATCTTATTTAAGGAATAAAATAATTCTTGTTTCGAAGAATATTTTTTATAATAAAAATAATAACAAAAAATGTTTTATAAACACTAGATTTAAATAGTTAAATGCTTCTAAAATTGCATATCTTTTTAAAAATTAAAGAAAAGAATACTATTATTAAATTTGAAATCTATATAATAATAAACTCCTTTATTAAATAATAAAGTAATCTATAAAATAATAAAGTTTGTTTCGATAAGGTAATTATTAAATTATTACGTATTATTGACAGATCAAGAATAAATCAGTATCTCAGCAGATTAATTATTTCAGTATTTTTAAGTTATAAAATGCGCTATTTTTCAACATAATTGAATTAAAATATCAAGCTATTTCATAAATTTTAATAAATATTTTAACAATTTGTGAATATTGCCTGTAACTTCAAGATGAAAAAAAAGCTAATATTTTATGTTTTGTAACAGTATTTTTCTGTAATTATAATACGCTTAGGTTGCTCGGCCGAAATCTGCTCCTACATGAAGAAGATCTCGTGGTTCTTCAATTAAGGAAAAAAATATAAAGACACACTGAATTATCAATCGAAAAATATAAGTTTGATTAAATAATGAACACGTTTAAAGAAAGTTTCTTTGCTAGGAAAAAATCGAATAGTAAGAGTATACTGTTTCGAGATAAAAGTGGCGATGGTGACAAAACGTGAAAAATATATTACAATTTAAGAAGTTTCGAGAAAATATTAAATCTTATGCCAGCATTATTAGTCAGTCGGAATGAATCTGAATATTTGAACGTTGTCGTAAAGGAACATCGTCGTGAAAATTGAATAATTCATAATACTGAAATATTAAGGAATAATTAAAAAAATTTTAGTCTTATCTATTAACACAATAATTACACGATTAAAAATAGACAACGGGGGTATAAAAAGAAAACGTTTGGAAAAATGTTTTTAAAACATAAAACGAACTTTTTTTTCTTTATGAATACATTTTTATTGTATCGAATAACATTCAGCAATCTTGGTAAGTTTTTAGAATAAATTTAACCTTTGTACATAAAAATAAAGTTATATTAAAATTTAAAAAATTCGTCTTTTAATTTAAATAAACTTTTTCTATATTTTATAAATTTTGACTATTTTCCTTAAAAAATAGTTGCATACTGTCATTTTTATAAAACCCATTTTTTTTATAAAATTATACCTATACTTAAGAATTAAGTTTGATTGTAAAATTAAAAATTTAAAGTTATTAAATTTTGTGTGTATTTTTTTTTTCATTTTGAAATCGATCTAATTTATTAAAAAAATAAATTAATTTTATTGAGTTTAAATAAAATTGTCAATTAACAATATTTACTAAATAATGATTTTGCTTAAGAAGATACCGGACCAATTATAGTAGACAAAATGCATACACGATTATATTTGACTCCTGTATTAATTGATACAGAAACGATTGTCTATAAGCACGCTATTTGTAATAAAGAGTATGTAATAAAGAGTAAATTATTAAAATAAACTGCATAAATTTACTGCAATATTGAAATTAAGATGAAATAAAAAAAATTAGGACTGAATCAAAATTTTCATTGAGAAGAGGCATTGCAGTGCTATCACACCAATAAATGTTCAATTTTCATTGATTATTCTTATTATTATTTTTTTTTTTGTTGCATATAGCCGCTTGATCATTTTCCATCATTTTTCAGGCATTTTTCTACATAAATAGGCACTATATCGAATCACATATTCTAGGAAGATCAATGTAAAATTAAAATAATAAAAAAAACCAATAATAAATTTAATTTTATTAAGTTACAGTAGCTGCAAATAAGGTAAAGCTCAAAAAATCAACAAATTATGATTAACGAAAAAAATTTCTCAGTTTTAGACGCTATCTTGGATCCACCATATTGGATCATGATTTCTGACGTTCATATTTTATAAATACAACTATCGGGTGAACGATTTGATCACATTTAAAATTGATTGAACACTGTTTTCAGTGTCGAAATGTGGCATAAAAATAAATTTCCTCAAAATTTTTGTTTTTTTTTTCATTATTTTTGAAAAGGAAACATGGACAATATTTTTTGGGAATTTTTTAAGCCGCATCATTCATAAGAGCGCATCCAAAAATAGCATACATTTTTTTATTCACAATTTTGATCTGAAATCTCTCATTCGAAGGATTTTGGGATCGCTGATTACGAATCCAATGTCATAATTTTGAGTTTTTTGAATCCAAGATAGCAAATCCAAACTGGCAGACGAAAAAATTAAAGAATAGTGTAAATTAAATTGAAAATGTTTACTCGGGTGTTTTCGGTAATTTTGTTTTTTTTTCAAATCAAAGATGGTGGATTTAAAATTAGCGGATTCGTAATCAGTAACTTAGAAAACCACCTGGTAAATATTTTCAACCTAAAATAAACTATTTTTAAATTCTTTCGTCTTCCATTTTAAATCCGACTTGAATCTTGGATTCAAGAAAATCAAGATTCTGACATCGGATTCGTAATCAGCACAGTTAGCTCGAAGTTTCTACTTTAAAATCTGGCCAAAAATATTTCTAATGATATGTAATTTCGGAGTAATTCTTAAAAAACCACTGAAAATTAATTTTTTTAATTATCCCTCCTCTTAAAAAAGAAATTTGCGGACTTCAAAAATCGTTTCTTTGACATTTCATTATAGAGCTTATTTACCAAATTTATTTATCATATCATTGAAAAAATCAATTAATTTGTATAATTTTTTTAAATGTAATTGATCTTTTTAGGCCTGCTAATCTAAATACATTCGCGTAAATAGTTGATTTTTTGTAATTCACATAAACCAATAATCTAAGTATACCCCAATTAGAATAACCCAAATAACCCATTAACCCAAATATAACTAAAAACCAAAATTTAACACAATAATTCAACTATAACGCAACTACTATTATATATTACAATGAATAAAAATAAATTTTCAACATTTAAGTGTTGAAGACAAGCCTCGCTCTGGACAGCCAAAAAAATTCGAAGACAAAACGTTGGAGACATTACTCGACGAAGATCCGATTCAAACGCAAGAGGAGCTTGCAAAACCAAAATTCTACCCGACAACTCAACTATAACGTATCTACTATTATATTATCATAAAATTCATCAACCCAATTATAAGTCATTAACTCAAATAAGTGCAAATCATTGACACGGAAATTGAGGGATATAAAAATAATTCCAAATTTTTGGGTGATTTTCAACTGGCTATACCTCGGGAAAAATAGTCGCAGTGCAAAAAGAAACGAAGGTAGCTCCAAGTTTCTTCTTTTCAGAACTAGCCATTAACAATTTTGATTATATACAATTCCGGAGTAATTCTGAGAAAACCACTAGAAATAAATTTCCCAAATTTTCGCTTTTCTTAAAAAAATTTTCCGTCTTCAAAAATCTTTTCTTCAATATTATTATAATTTTAACAAATTTGATTATCATATTATTGAAATAATCAATTGATTTAAATTATTTTTTATTATGTAGTTGATGTTTTATGCCAATGTTATTCTATAATAGGTTGTTCAAAAAGTTTTGAAAGCGGAAATGAAGATACTTTTTTTTGTTAGTGAAATCACTTTTATTGCTCAGTATAATCTCCCATAAGTTCAATACACTTGGTCCAACGGTCTTCCAACTTGTTTATCCCATCATGGAAGTGACTTTCTGCAAGGCCTGCAAAATACTCCTCTAGGACTGCTATAACCTCTTCGTTTGATGAAAAATGCTTCCCACGAAGGAATTTCTTGAGGTGTGGAAACAGCCAGAAGTCAGAGGGAGCTAAATCAGGCGAATAAGGTGGATGCTGCAACAATTCGTACTTTAATTCGGTTATTTTAGTGATGGTTTTTTGAGCTGTGTGAGCGGGTGCATTGTCTTGATGAAAAATGATTTTTTTCTTGTGCAAACCGGGTCTTTTTTCACTAATTTTTTCATCCAATTGGTCCAATAGGGCCTCTGCTAAATCTCTCTCGGTCAATCGACGATTTTCCAAAACCATATCCTGTACTTTTGCTATGAATGCTGGTGTTGATGCACTTTTTGGACGTCCTGAGCGTGGATCGTCTTCAACGCTTTTTCGACCACGTCTAAACTCTAAAACCCATCGATGCACAGTTGGAAATAAAGGAGCAGATTCCTTTAACACTTTCACCATTTTTGTATGAATTTCCGTTGCTGATAAACCTTCCAAAACAAAGAATTTTATCACTGCACGATATTCGCTTTTTTCCATTGTAAAAAAAATACACTGACACGTCAACTTCAAATGGCTTGTAAACAAACAATGAATTGACAGAGTGGAATGAAACTTTGGTTATGTTTATATGAAAGATAAAATATTAAAATGGCGTAAAAATTTTGGTTCTTCTACTGCTCTATAGATGTCGCTTTCAAAACTTTTATACATTCGGGTTAATATGTGACTTTTAGAAAGTTGGACGTAGATCACTTCACATTAATTAGTCAATAGTCTGATAACGACAAATCGCTTCAGCTTATGATGTTTGAATTACTTATTATTGCTCTTTATTTACTTTGCCAAACAACAATTAGTTGTTCCAAAGATATTTTATGTTTTAACTTGTCACAACTTGAGTCAATTAAAATTCTACTCTTTATTTATTTACGAAATACATTCTAATTCAGTATATATATATTGTATATGCCAATTTACAACACTAAATTACTTTTTGTGTATGGCTATGACGACTCGTGTTTCTTTGGCGTTCAAACTTCATCTTAATTATAATAAAACCCTTTAGTTCGCATGACGCATCTCGACAAAGTGGGTAACTTTCCAAGAAACGAAACGAAGCAAAACTTATCGCATGATTATACAAGGCAAACGCGAAAAATTCCTCGCTCCTCTCGCGTTTCTTTCTCGCGCGTCTCGCGGTCACGTCTTGGAAAATATCGCGCCGAGTTTTTAAAGGTGGCACTTTCAAGGGGCTCCACGACTACGACTATCCACTCGACTCTCTTTTCAGCTACAGCAGCAGCGTCGGCGGCTCTGCGCACTCGAGAAACGAGGCTGCGAGTACGTGCTTACCGGCGCGCGAAAAGTCTTGAAAATTTTAAAGCTGTGCGCAATATTCCACATGTAGATTAGACACCGACGCACAACTACAGGTGAAATTTTGTATGTTAACAGCGACGTTGTCGTAATTTTCGCGCCTGTTCTGATTTTTAATCGGAAAATTTTTACCCATTAACTGCGGGTCATTTGCCTAAAGTTTTGAGCTTATTTTCAGCAATAATTATTCTTGAAATTAAATATTTTTCGGTTCGATTTAAAAAAGTAAACATTAATTAATGAAGTTTGAAATAATTCGATTATCGATACAATAAAACGTAGTACAAATTTTGTTGTTGACGTTTTTCTTTTAAAATAAATAGTCTGCAGTATTAATATTTTATAATATTTTAATGTACCGTCTTGAGAAACATATAATTCAAACTCGAGTCACATTTTGTCAAAGTTGTCTTAAGTAATGTTACTTGAAAAGCTCGACTTTGAAAAGCCAGCTAAAATTAACACAGTAGCGGAAAACTTGCCTCTTTGCAATTCTTGAAATTAAAAAAGTCAACCAAAAATAACATGCTAATTATGAGGAAAATTTTTAGATTCTCTATTTTACGTTACTTTTAATACATTCAATGACTCAATTGACTTAATTAATTTACTTGCTTAATTAATAAAATAATCTGTAAAAGTATACTTGTAAAAGAAATTTTTTCTTTAATTAAAAAGATTCCTTTATTTTTATAATTTATCACTCGTCGTAATAATAATAAATTTTAATATATTTAGGGTTATCAAAGAAAATTCATCCGCTGCCTGAGAATACCGGAATCCCTCAGTTTTCGATCCGTGTAATAGAATTCACAGATTACATTTGTAAAACTCCCCAGGGCTTATGAAAGCGCGGAATCGCGGAATGTCTACCAGCTTGGCTTCTCCTCTTCCCTCTCTCTATCTTTTCCTCATCAACTATCGATAACAGTTTGCGGCAAAACTTTTTTGAATTTTTTTTTTCTGCAACTGCTTACATTTATTGATATATTTACTAGTGGAAAAATTATAACGAGACAAAAATTTTTTTTCACGCGATAATTTATAGATTTTCATTGAATTATTCTCGATTAAAAATGCTTTTCAAGTATATGCTCAACCGGTTTTGAACTATAAAAGTTAAGCGTAACTAACGGGGTCAAGTATATTTTTCACTTAATCCAACTTAGTAAGTCATGTTTTTGCGTTGCCTTATATTTTTCATCCTACAGCAATTCAATATTGCAAATCCTTGCACAAGTTCATCTTTATACTAGCTCGTATGAACACGGATAAAAACTTTTATATCGATCTAAGAAGATTATATTGCATAATCAATAAAATTTCTGTAATCGTCTTGATACTTATTTATTGTCCAAAATATTATTTGCGCAAGCGTACGTCTTATAAATAAATTGGTTAAATAATTGATCGATACTTTATTATTCATACATCGGTACAAAGTGCAAAGTGTCACGATACGAAAGAGTACTTCATAGAAGGTTAACAATCAAAATTACCGATTAAAATCGTTCAGAGCACACTCGCTCGTTTGATAATTATAGCCAAGCACCTTTATTAAAAATTAGGTCCGAAAGTCGTATACATCGGCTCCCACTAGAGCACAAAAGGGTTAAACCCACACCTCTCCCATCTATCTAAAATACCTCCTCCTCGACTCCTCCGATTCGAGCTTTTGTCTCCGAAGAGCTCACTCTAGCGGCTCACATAAGCCGGCAGCTTCGCTTCCCGATCTACCACCCACTCTCGCCCTTCCTCCCCATACCGTTCTCTTCGCATATAGATGCGCACACACACTTCTGTACGAACTATCTTTCTTTTCTCTCTCTCTCTCTCTCTCTCTGCCTTAGCAGCTCGAGCGAGGGCGAGCGGGACCGGTGGAAGGTGCGCGGTCTGTCTATCGAGCGGCCGGCTCGTGACGTCACACCGCTAGCGGCGAATGACGTCACGCGCAGCAGTGATTCTCAAAGGGTGTGCGCGCCCGAGTCGCATACGGACGAGAGTGAGAGAGAGAGAGAGATAGAAAGAGAGAGGGAGAGGAGGGTGCACACGAGAAGCGTACGAGAGACTACACGACAAACGGGGTATAAAGCACGCGTCGCGTCGGCGCAGCGACTGCATCGATCTCGATGCGACGAGATTCGCTTCGATGTATGCATGTGGATACATCTATATGTATGTCTTTCCCTCTCTTCGTTCCTCTCTCTTTCTTTTTACCTTTCTTTCTCTTCTTGTTCACTCGTCCATCTCTTTTATTCTTTCTTTCTTATCTTGCGCAGCTCGACTCGTGTTTTTTTTCTTCTTTTCTTATTCTTTCCGTTTCCCCCGGCGATGTATCTCTTCATTCTCATCCTCTGGGTCTTTGCTTTGTCTCTTTGTCTCTTCCTACTATGTCCGAGTCTCCTTTTCAATCTTTGCAACCCACTGCCTCCATTTTTCTTCGTTGGCTTTTGTCTGCTTCGTTTCACAGTGTATATAGCTCGCTTAACAATCGGCCCGTGTGAAAATTATCCATGTTTGCGATAACTCATACCACCAAAAATCTCGAGTTTCATTTGTTTTATTTCTTTCTAGCGTTTCTTCTCACATTCGTTCGCGTTGACATTGAAAATTCAAATAGTTCGATTGGCATGCGTGTATCAGCAATTTTTTTAACGGTTCCATAGATACATACACTTGCCGTCTGGTGCGGCGTTCATCAAAGGGATTTTATTTTTAAGCCACGCGGTTTGAAAAAAACTGCAGAGCAGTCGGAGGGTTGCACTGCAGTCTGTTATTTATGTAGCCTTCCGAGGAGAATGGCTCGTTTTATTGCGAAGTAATAAATAGTTACCGCCAATTAATTGGCATCGCTAGTTTCCTTTAAATAACTAATAACTTTAAAACTATATAATTGATTAATTCTCGGTACTTTAAATTACATCGTCGGCATGGGTACAATCGTATCAATTAACGAAAATAACGCTGTTTAACTTCGTACAATTTTAATCCAATGAGAGTTTCAGCTCGAAATATATTCCTATAGAAAGTGATCTCAATTAATCATTACGGCATTGTATAGAGAAATTGAATGAAAATGTTGTAAGCAATATGTGGAATGCATTGGATGCAACGTCACCCAATCCCACGCTTGGATTGACAATTTCAAATGCCGTGTAAGCACAAAGACACGTAGATGTGAGCCAACATATTGTCTCGGTTCCTTCGCAGTGGTTAGATAATCTCTAAGGAATATATACAGTCTTGTCTTGGACGTTTGACGTTTGACGTTTGACATAACCGCAACCAGAGATTCGAGAGACCTACGCCTCTGTACCTATGATCTACACCTATACTAAACTATTTTTGAAATAATGATTATGGAAAATGCCTTTTGCGTCATAAGCGGATATTGCATACGAATATCTTAATTATAGCCATCGCCAAAATTTTGCTTCCTTCACACGTGTGCACACAAATAGTTTACATTAAATAACACACCGCTGCATACGAGGAAACATTATTGCAATCTTGCCTACATATTATTTTCTCCAATTGGGATCTTTCCATCTCTCATCGAGAAGCCTCATTCCTGAAATACACAACATACGTGCTATACAAAGAGAAGCTGCACCGCAGCAGCAGCAGCAGCAGCAGCAGCAGTGGGTACAGTGATTATGGCGGAGCAATGCACCAGAGCGCGGCACACCAAGAGAGAGAGAGAGAGAGAGAGAGAGAGAGAGAAAATATATAGCGAGTGGCATCGATTCGCCGTGGCGCGTGGTGACGTCAGCGTGGACCAGTACAAAATCCTGCCTCCCCCGTTGTGTGCCACCCGCGCGCGTTTCTACACACATACACAGTCTCGCTGAGAAAAGCAGGTCGAACGTCGCGAAAAATGGCGCGTGTTCTCTCCAGCTCTCTCCGTTATTCCCTCCTTCTCTGGCCGCGATTCAAATGCTTTGGAATGAACCGGCTGTGTGTGACGTAGGCTCTCTCTCTCTCTCTCTCTCGCTTTCTCTCTTTCTCTATTGGTGTGCATACGTTGTTTACCGTCTTCCTTTTCTTTCTCCGCGAGGTCTTACTTTATGTAGCGTATACAGCGGGAGCTTGAATGAGGAAGAAGAGGACGCGAAAGATGCGCGCGCTTTCTGTGTCGCTTTTCGGGTTTTTGGTCTTGAGCTGAGAAAGAGAGGGGGACGAGCTTTGGAGATTAGATTCGGGGATTGAAAGATTTGCGCGGAGGTTTAAAAATTCTGTCTTCTTGTAGGATGTCGACGTTTTTTAGAACATGCCGTTTTTTTTAAATTTTTTTCTTTTTATTTTAACTTTGCGATTTTCTTATGTGCGCAAAACTTTATGTCTATTTAGATTTATTCTGTCGCATCTAATTATAGATTTTTTCACATACGACGCCTGTATTATGCTTGTTTGGATATTTGAATATTTAATCATAAAAAAAGTTATTGTACGAACAATTCAAAGAGCCAGAAGTGCACGAAAACAGGTAGTTTCATCTTTCTACATTAAACCTCGCCGTACGTAATATATCCAACCGAGGCCGGCTTCATTTCGTGTGTATAACGTTGAAAAAGGCGAACGTTGGGGCAAAAACGCGTGGAAAGCAGCAGCGAGGAAGCAAGAGCCGAGGCCTGAAGAGGTCCTTGCGCCGGTAAATTGCTTGTTTTGTCGGGGGTGTTGTTATCGTCGTCGACGACTTACACCCCGACACCTTCGGCACTCCCTTGAATTTTCTCCATCGTTGTTGTACCACTCGAGCGGTTTATTTCTTTTTTATTTCTCTCTCCCTATCTTGCGTGCAGACAGTGAACCCGTGAACTTTTATATATGTACGTGAACGCGTCGTAAAATCTAGCGTTGACGTATACTCATTCGCGCGCGAGGTACGCTGCAAGGATAATTGAGTTTTTCTTATCTTCTTATTTACCGTTGCTTTTGCGATTATGGTTTTGGCACAAGAACCGATATTGGGATATTATTTTATGAAAACAAAGATAATAATCTTTTTTTATTGACTTGCCTAGCTACTGATAAGAATTTAAAAAAAAAAAAAAAAATGTATGGCACGCGAAATCTGTATATGACAAAATTAAACGTTTGTTTTTAATGAAAACGAAAGTATAGATTAAAAATTGGATCAAGTAACTTAACGTGCCAAAATAAAGAAAGAAAAATAACGTTTTCGCGCCGAGAAAATTCGCCGATACAAATCTCTTGGTCTTTCTTTCGATCATCAGTTTTTTACTTTAGAAATACGAGTGATCGCAAATCCTCTCGGTATATTGTCTTCGTCTAGTCGATGAGAGATGGATAGTACGATATGTGGGAAGTTACTCGGCGCCATTTTCCGTTTGCTTTGAAAATTGGATTTTACAGGTGTTGGCTTATCGTGGAAACGCGTATAGATGACAGCATTCGTTTTGAATAAACGATAATTTTTTCCAATAGCTGCGTACGTGAACGTATTGAAAAGTATTTTTAAACTTTTACTTACTTTGATATTGTTGTTAAAAGGATAATCTTAAAATAGGATACATACATTTTATTTTCTAAAATTAAATTTAAATATTTTGGAATGCGATTTCCAGGCAAAGCAGTAAATATAAATAATTATTAAAATTTAATTAAAGTTTTAGAAAATTATTATACGTTTTTGATAATTGGTTCGTTATTTTTTATAAAATCAATAAACAATCGGATTATTTCTCAGTATCAACGTGATATTGAGGCTCGTGTCGTGTATAAAAACGTGACGCGTAACGTACAACACGGGCTTATCGTTGTTGTAAAATTCTTGGAATAGCGAGACTTACGACGACACATTGGTTAACTCTCTTTTTCTTAACGAAAAAGGAAACAGACGAATTGCTTTCATTTTTTCCTCTCTCTGTCTCTCTTTCTCTTTGCGTGTCGCTTGCTCGGATATCACGAACGTTGTTATTATTCAAATTTATACGGGGGTCGGCAGGCTTAGGTGAAAGATGATTTACTTTTTTTACTCGTCGGTCGTTTCGTAAATTTTTCGTATAATTGATGGCTCGTTGAAATCAAAGGCAATTAAATAGGATTTGTGATCGAGATATAAAATTTTTTATGTTTTACATTATTTAAGATGAAAAAAATCAGCTTAGTATGTAACTGAGCATTTTAAAAAAACGTTCAGCGTTTCTTTTTACATAATAAAATTAAAAGAAAAAAAAAAAACATCAAAAATAATTCTTTTACGCTTTCAATTTATTTTGTTAAATTGAACAATATTCGCTAAAAATATCGATGACACGAGAACGAAATAATATTTTTAGTAAATCACATGAAGAAATCAGATTTCAATGCCAAGGCGCCCAAAATATTCGGCAAATTCGTGAACGAAATGGGAACTCCATAAATAATAAAGTACGATTTGCCACGTTCGTGTACTCTCGAATCTCTAATACCTGTTACGTCTCAAGGACAAGGACGAATGATTTCGATGCAAATACTTGGTAACGAAAAGTTGAAAAATTTTTGGACGAAAGGGGTAAAAAAAAAGAATGAAAAAGAAAGGATAAGAGAGAGAAAGAGAGAGAGAGAGAGAGAGAGAGAGAGAGAGAGAGAAAAAGAACGATCGAATGCAAAACCCTTCATTACTACATTTCGCGAGTCGAGCTGAGCAGCTGTTATATTCTTCTTTCCTTTTCTGTCTCTCTCTTTACTAGTTTCTTTTGACTTGTCAGGGTCGGGCGTTATTAGAGGGCTGGAAAAGTGCGCCGCGATCCCTAGTAATTGCTTTGAATAATGGAAGTTGCGAGTTTCGTTGTCACGAACTATTTTTGAGTAGCGCGAGATGGGTTTTGTTACTGATTAATTCATAATTACTTTTCTACGCTCGGTTATAGTATCCATACCCCGACGAAAATTTTCAACTTTTTGACGCAAAATGTATAACGTTATGAAACTTCTTCATTTTCTACCGTTTACATTATTCAATTATAATTTTTTTTTTTTTCTTTAGAATAGAAACAATGTTATGAAACCCATAGTTATCAATGTAACATTTGATGTAAATATGAATGAAAGTGATCAAATTTATAAATTTAATAAGAGCTCTAACTTTTTTTTTTAACTGAACGATCGGATAATAAATTTAGCTATCGAACGAACGTTATTTAATTTTGAGTAAATAAACTTTCCTTTACATCAAATCTTACAATACACAGCTTTTTACCCGATCCACCTTGGAGATTAAATTCCAGAGTCAGGCGATATAGAAGATACACACAGCGCATAGACCGCAACAGCCATCAGCCAGAGGATATATGCGCGAGTCAAGCGCTTAAATGAGTTAAAGCCAGTCCACGGTGTCAGGTGTCTATTTCAAGCTTTCTCCTCTCCCTCCTCTCCTTTCTCTCTCTCTCTCTCTCTCTCTCTCTCTCTCTCTCTCTCTCTCTCTTTCACTCTCTGTCTCTTTCTACGTCTACGACCATTGCAAGCGCAGGTAGGAAACGAGTCTCGCGGGTCTCTTTAGACGCGGCTATATTCCTATGGCTATGATCTTCCGAGTTTTCCAGTGGGATGGATAGATATTTCAGGTCGATGAGTTCGGGCCGACTCACTCGTTTTCTCTTGGGCGAATGTTTCGTTAAAAGGATATTTACGGCATTGCACTCGCGACACGCAAGATCGGTTAAAGTTCATTGTATGCATTGTTTATCTTCTTTTAAAATTGATTCGTTAAAAGGAATTAGTTACTTAGAGTCTTATGCAACGTGTTAATTAACAAATACATCGTTGTAAACAAATAAATTTTTTTATTTTCAATCACAAATATATTATGTATTATTGGTTTTATCTGATAATGTACAATTAATTTAATATCATACTCTCGAATATTTAAAAAATTTCTTTCGCATTTAAGAATAGCCATTTCTTCGATAAATATTTGTGTCATTAATTTTTTTTTTTTAACGAAAGTCAACTTTATAGAAAGCAATGCTTTGCAGCCGACGTTATCTCGACGTTTATAGTAAACAAAATAAAAAAATCAAAATATTCCCTTTCTCTTCTAATAAAAGTAATCTGACTTGATGGATTTATAAAGACGGATTGAAAAAAATTTGCCATTGTAATAAGTCGACTTCTCGCTTACGTTTGTACATGTATAGACATACAGATGCATAAACACTTATACCTCAGACAGCATACGGCAAGCGGAGGCCAATATTTTAACATAGCCAATGCGTATTCGAGTTCTCTCCCCGTGGCTCTTGCTTATTTCATGAAGTTTAGATAGTTCACGACTTAAACGCCGATACTTTTTTCATGCCCCGTGGAGATTTACGCCCCTACGAAGCTCGCACGAAATTTATGATTTTACGTTTCTGATGCTTTTAATGGGTTTCGTTTTTTTTTTCTTTTTTTTTTTTTCATTATTTTCTATTCATTTTTACTTATATGCCGTAAATAATAAGGATTTTAAATTTTAGATAAATTTTCGAATTAACATATGGTTAATATTCAAATTAATTGTTTGTTTTAGAATAAAAATTTTATTTTATTCTTTACATATTATGAATAATTTTTTATCCTGTTATTCTAGTCATTTTTAATTATATAGTTTCATTTAGCCATATCATTTTTTTTTTATTGTTTATACATAAAGTATTATTATTTTACTAAATAAATTAATATATTATTTTGAAATTTATTTTTACGTTATGTTTCATTATAAATGAAGTAATGCCTTATAAATGCCTTTTATTTTTTAATGAATTATATGATTTACAAGTGTGCTGCCACTGTGTACGTTACATGAATATTAATTGTATAATTATTTTATAATAGTAGTAGTTTGTATAATAAAAAAGTTGTACAACTCGATGTTCAGATGAGTCGTAGATGTTTGTCGCTTTTATCACATATACTGTACATGCAAATGCAAGCAAAAGAATCGTTATCAATAAAATTGTTTTATCAACAAAAGTACAAGAAATTAATAGAAAAAGCAGGTAATGCAAACGTAATCACACCGAGACATTCGCACCTAAATCATTAAATGCATTTTAAATTATGAAGTTGTGCAATTGACGTTATTTTCAATAAAGATTTTATTTCAGATAAAAACACGAGAACAAAATCTTTATCAATAAATTAATTTTTTGATAATAGTAATTATTGGAAATCATGTAAATAATTTCATACCATATTTTTATAATAATGAATTATAAAAATAAATTTTACACGTAATACTTATTAACATAATAGAATTTTTTTTCAAGTACAAATATACGAAAAGAAAAAAGAAAATCGCGCCGAAAAAAGCTTCCCTCTATCACCTCACCGACGGCACGCGTCCTCTCTTTCTCTCTATCTCTCCTCACTGCACACTCTCGCACCCTCGCACACGAATCGCGAACCCCCACTCCTCGTTCGCCACCCTCCTCGCTTATCGATCCTTCCTCGCGGCTGCCGACAGAGGCCGCAACAACCACCATCCCTCTCTCTCTCTCTCTTTTCCTTTCTCCCTCTCTCCTTCACTCTTTCTCTCGTTTTCTTTATCGTCGTTACACTCTCGGTGGTGGTGCTCGAAGAGAGGGCTCGCTGTGCACCGGCTGTCTCCGCGGCGCTCAGTGGCTGCCCGGCCACCACGCCGGCACAACCGCCTCGCGAGTCGAGCACACGCACTCCGGGAAACGCGCGTCGTGTCTCTCTCTCTCTCCCTGCGCACGAGAACGCTTTCCTCCGTGAGCGTGGTGTGTGTTGCGCGCGCCTTTTCCCACCACGAGCAGCAATACATTCTCTCTCTCTCTCTCTATCCCTGGCACAAAAGGAATCTCGTTCTCTCCTTCTCCGGCTGATCCTATCCTTTAACGAAGAACGCACAAAACGTACGCGAACGAGTTGAACGCCGAGAGAAAAGGAGAGAGAGAGAGAGAGCCGCAGCAGCCGCAGTCGACTCTATAAAAACGAGCGCCGCCGTCGCCACCCTTCCACTACTCAGCGAATATACTACTCGCGTGCAGCAGCACCAACAGCAGCACCAGCAGCCGATGCATCGTCGCCGCGCAGCCTGAGCAATTCTCCTCTCCTTTCTCTTTCTCTCTCTCTCTCTCTCTTACTTTCCCTCGTTCCGCGAGAGTCAGTTCGGAACTAGCCTCCCCCTCCCTCGATATCCTTTCTCACCCTCGCTTCCTCTCTCCCACTTTCTCTCTCTCTCTCTCTCTCTCTTTCTCTCTCCCGCTCTATTCTTCGGTATCCTGCACGGAACCTAACGTGTGCATACGTTGTATACGTTGCTGGAGCATCTACCTCTCTCTTTCTCTCTCTCTCTATCTCCCATTCTCTTCTATTTTCTCTCTCGCACGCTGCACGAGATTGTAATTCTCGCGTGCTTGCGCGCGAAGTGTGTATCGAATGTGCTTTATTTTTCTTCGCTTCATCGTGACCGATACATTCTAAACGTATTGGGACACCGCTCTGTGAAGATAAAGATATCAAGCCGAGGGGTATTGTGAAAAGAGTGGATTGCGCTTCCCGACGACCGACGTACGATCCGTAAGTATTCGATGATGAATACATATACGTTGTATACATATACTTTGTTTTACGTATTACGATCGTCGCTTGTATTTCGGGACTTAATGCTTTTTGTTGAGATAGTTACATATCGTATTTGATCAATGATGAAAAATCAGTTTCGAACGTTAATTGTTGAGATAAAATATATATATATGATCGCTATTAGAACTGATATATTTTATTGATCAATTAATTGGTGATTTTCCAAATGATTAAATACATAATAACAGTTTATATCGGCAATTTTCTAATCGAAAGGTGCCTTACTCATTTTTCACATAAACAGCGAAACCCAATTTTTGGTAATATACAAATATTTCATTGATCCAATTTGCTTGATAATTTTTTTTTTAATATTTTAATTATTAATTGGCATATTTTTTTTTGTAGTTCGATTTAAAATAAAATAAAATTTGATTGAACAATTGTCTGTATCTTAGTATCAATCTATTTATAAACATTTATAAAAAGCTTAAATGTATTTGTAGGTCTCATCAATCTATGACTCACGATGAATATAGTACACATATAAAAATAATCGTAATCATATGAATTGCTCGGAAAATGAATGAAGAATTCATCGCTTCAATCAAATTGTGTTTCGTTTTATAAATTATTGTTCGGGCAAATACTATCCACGTAACTTTGTTATATATTTTTGACAGACTGTTACGTTTCATTAAACATCACTTTAAAATCTGTAAATGATGATTGTACTCGTATGATTGTAAATCACGTAACGGTATTAATTTTACTAATGGAGTTGTTAAATTTCTAAATTTTTTGGGCTAATTTCAAAAACGAGATAATGCTTTAATCCGTTTTAATTAAAGCTTATTTAAAATTTATAACATATGCACCAATTAAAAATTAAAAGCTATTTTACTTAAGATCGAAATATATTTTCTTTTTTTATTTAATTGAAAAAAAAAAAAAAAAAACAAAATATATATTTGCTAACTGCATAAAATCAACGTAATTTCACGAACAAAGAAAATATGTTCTTTTGTGTACATATATAAAAGTTACATACACGTGCATGATCGTGTACTTTTTCTTGGTTAAACTCTCGAAAGTCGTAAGCTCCACGGGCGTTATATTCTTTTACAGAGTATAGGATATGTACGTATACATGTATATGAGTAGGTATGTGTATGTATATACGTCAAAAGTTGAACGGCATTTTGTAGTATAATTTTCTTGCCGTTTCGATTTGTTTTTAAAAAGAAGATGAAAAGGAAATTAAACTTGTAAAAATTGTTGCATGAACTGGAAATTTAAACAGGTTTTCGCTTGAAAAGAAAACTGTAGCTTTGAGAATAATGTAATTTAAAAACATATTTTATAAAGAATAATAGTTATTAATTATAAAAAAATTTTTATCCCTCTGTATTTTCAATAACTCTTGTCTTCTACTACTTGCATAATAATTAATTGAACTCATTGAACTATTGATAGCGGTAACATTAATGGAAAAATCTGGATTTATGAAATTCATTACGGTTGAAGTAATACGGCGGAAAAAATTATAAAAACCAGCAAAATCTACATGAAAATTCGTGCTCGTACGTTTTTGGGTCATCGATTAGACGTTAATGTCAAAAATATAAATTTTTATTGAAGCGCAGTGTGCGCGACGAACGAGATTGAAAAAAAAAAAAAAAAAAAGAAAATTACTCGATTGCTGTCGTCAATTTCGTTCAATACGTATAAAGTCTTTTAATTTTCAAATACGAATTTTCGAATTTTATCGAATTTTATTTATTTATTTTTATTAGGCTGCGATAGCGACGTAAAATGAAAATAAAATGTGATGCTTGTTTTCACAATAATCAATTTATTATTTAAATAAAATAAAAAGGCAGAAATAAAAATTTTAAGGAATAGGTAAATCAAACATTGGCACACTTACGATGACACTAAAAATATTAAAATTTCAAGAGCACTTTTTCGAAATCGATAAAAAAAAAAAAAAAAAGAAAGAAAATCGCCTACCGAGCGAATTTCGCATCGATGACACATTTGAAAGTGGCGTTTTTCCGTTTCCACGGACGCGTTGGCTTATTTTTTTCACGATATCTCAGCTTGAAACACACTCGGCTCAAGTTACGGAGGTATGCGAATATGTATAATATACACATAACCGCGAACGATTAAAGATGGCACATAAATCATAGGCGTGCGAACGTTCGATAATGTTAATGCAATCGGAAATGTGACTGGGGTAATCACAGAAGCTCATTATCAGCGTAGAATGCTATTGCAAAGGTTATCTCTCTTTGACGAGTCCAGCTGCTTTTAAATACAGTTATATTTTTTTCTGTTTTTTTTTTTTTTTTTTTTATATTTTCTGGCTTAGAGAAACGAAAGAAGCGCGACGATTATTCATAATCGTAGAAATTCTATATTTAATGAAATGAAATATTTATTATTTTTATCGCGTCTATTTGATGTAAAGGGAAAAGCACACTTCTGAGACTATCAGAAAAATTGAGTTTACATTCGGGGAAAAAATATCCGTTATTTGCTCGATTTATCGCTTGCCGATAGATCGACTGCTCTCCATTTATCAAAACAGAATATCGTATTTCATAGTCTTGTTTTCAAATTATCGGAAGTACGTACTTGTTTGATTTCGTTGCAACGTTGTATTCTTATAAAATATTACGAATGTCTTAATCTTAAAGTTACTTGAATAAACTTTTGTTTATAAATATTCAATTGTCATTTAATTTATGCAAATCTATTTAATTATATCTTTTGCGGTTTATTTGTAGAAAACAAAATCAAAACGATTTGATATTAATTGTCAGATGCTTCATGCGCTTTATTTATTCATTGTTATATTCAATACGTATATATTTCTCTTTATGATCTATTTACGACTTTTAAAAATCTCGAATCGGTCGATCAATCAACTGATACAACGATTCGACAAAGCGAACCGATAGTCAAGTTTCTTTTTTTGTACCTTATAACACTAGTTTGTTTTCATTCTTTATCTTTTTATTTGGGGAGACGAGAGTTACCGAGATCGCTTTAGCGCCCGAAATTAAAAAAATCGCTTTAATGCGCGCGAGATATTCGTGACGAGCACAACTGCTGAGTGTTTTTTGTCGTTCGCCGCCTACCTATGAAATTTTAATTAAGCATAGGTACCTTCGTTTGTTCTTTTTTTTTTTTTTTTTTGAAGGGAGAGAGAGGAGGAGATTTCAATTATATTTTTTCTTTTTTTCTGATGTAGTTTCATAACGTTGATGCAATTTTAAAAGCGGTTTTTAATAAATTTTTCGATTTATTTGTAACGTAAAAATTTTGTGAAATTGATTTAAAATTTTTTCGATGTTAAATTATTAAAATTAAAAATTATTTTATCTATATTTAAAGGAAAAATTCACTGACTTAAAGTTGTTAATGTGATTGATAGCTAAAAAATTATAAGAAAAAATACCTCAAACGCGTAACAATTTTTAAATATATTAAAATAAAAATGAAAAAAATAATAATAATAATTATATTTTTAAACATATAGAAATAATTTCGTTTAAATCTGGTGCACGCAAGTATAGAGAAGCCACGCAAAAAATAAAGCGATCGATCGGAATAAGTAAAATAATGAAAAGTACAAACCCTCCATTCACACGTAAGACTTTGGTGGTGTTACCTGTTATTTTGAAATTGTTTCTATAATGCACTGTATATTTAGATTTTCTACCAGATAACTCGTTACAAAAATTTCTTTCTCATTGCTCGATGCTATTTTCGTAACGTATGATTACGAAACCATAACTTAGTGAGCAAAAAAATCGTCTTCACCTATTATCCATTTCACAATTTTGTTTAAAATCACGCGTGAAAATTCTACAAGCTCGCGGAAGCATAGGGCCGGAATCATCATCGGAATAAGCTATACTATTCACAGCTTCGGTATCTCACGCATGCGTTGTGTCACCGTCTATATACACCTCTATAACACAATGTATTTTTCTCTAGATCGATTCATCGTACGTCGGCTAGTCGTTGTAAGAAGAAAAAAAAAAAAAAAATGTAAAAAAAAGGAAAAAGAAAAAGAAAAAGAAAGCAGCCGCTCGAGCGTTTGCTGTGTGTACTCTAGCTCGAATAGTACATAGCGGGGCGAGCGATTTATCGGCGCCGATATTATCACCCTCTCGGTAGTGGTGGTAGCAGCAGCAGCAGCAGCGACGGCGGCGATTGTCGTACACGCGGCTCGTCCTTGCCAGCGGCCGACTGGCTCTGATCGTCGTCGGTCGCGGTGTGTCAAGGCGACGTAATCTGATTGCTTGTCGGCTGCCCTCCACATGCTCGTGTATGTATGTATGTATGTATGTGTATGCGTAGATACGCGTCTGTGACGTCGGCCAGCGGTTATCGCTTTACCTCTTTTTTTCTTTCTTCTGCTTTCGCGCGATCACGCATTTACGTATACGTAGGTACGTGCATGTCCGAATGACGAAGAGATAGGTGAAAAAAGAAGGCCGGATCTTTGGATGTACGTTTGTAGACAAAGGGCTGGGATCGGGAAAGGAATTGATTCGGATAATTAACGATGTGCACGAGTCTTGCTGCGTGTATGATTATGTGATCAGTTCTTTGCACTCTTGATGAATGGCGAAATGGCTTTTTTTTTGTCTTTTGGACGACGGCTTGGGCGGTTTCGTTTAGTCTTTTTGCGACATTTCGTCCGACGGATACAAATGACGTTCGTGTTTACGTCTTTTCATAGCACGGTAATTACGCGTCACCAATGTATTGCGATATCTCGAGATCGAAGCTTGAATTTTGTCAAAGACGACAAACTTTTAAGCATTTTTCCTGTTTCCTTATATTTTAAAAAATATTTCATCATATTATAATAAGTATTTCGTAACAATGTTACATTTAAATTCAAGTTAATTTGAAAAATTAAAAAGCAAGATCACAGATAGTTATTACGGTTTCTCAAGGATTATGGTTATTTTCTTGTCAATAACGGTAACTAGATCCTATTATTGTATGTATTCTTTTTATCAAGTACCCTATCGTCGTAGATTAGGGGCCATAATAATAATGTAGTGTTTCGTATATCGCGAGATAATTCAAAACGTTAACGGTTAAATCTTGCGTCCATGTTTCCTTTATAATTTTTACTCTGTATTTTTATCGTAGCAGTAAACATACGCGATGTTTATCATTCGCTTGTATTTTAAATATTGCGGATTTATGATAAGATGAAGAGTAATAAGCCTTAAAATTACACCTCATTTGGGTCATTTCTTTCATGATTTATAACAAAAATAATAGATTTTTTTTTTTTAATTTAGTGGATTAAAACTGCTATTACATCAATCATTTAAGATAGACAATTTAATGATAAAAATGCTGATTTTATAAAACAAAGTCTTTAAAATTTAACGTGTTATAGAATTTACAAAATGAATCGTGAAAGAGGAGATAAAAAAACATACTTTACTTAAAAATTTAAATGAAAATACGTCAACTTTTTCCTCCTACCTATGTGAAATGACATTAGCTTTGATACAAAAAGACGTACGGTTGTATAATTTAAAAAATATTCGTGACAGGTAAAGTCCTGCCGCGTATATACTCGAATATCGTAAATTTAGAGTACGCCATGATTCACGTACATTATCACCGTGTACTTTTTCTCATTATACATACATCATTTTTCAAATCATCCCGTGAAATGGGTTTGAAATTTTATTTGTCATTTCGAGACGTTCTTTTTGTCATTTTCTTTTATTTTTCTTTCGGTTTAGCCGAGTTTTATTTGAATGTCACTTAGTTTGCCATCGAGGTTACTGTTGCTCGTTTCTTTGAGTATCGTCTCAATTTTTTTTTTTCATTGCTGAAATTGGCTGCTTCTATATGTTTCATTTCGCTTTTATCGGTTGAGTATGCATACGAGTGTTTTTTTTTTTTTTGTTTTTAATTACTTTAATTTTGATTTATCCGAATTAAATTTTGAAATAATAACTGCTTACGTTTTTGTAAAATACGTATTTATACTTACGCAATTTAAGATTAAAAAAAGAAAATCGTAAATTTATTTGACCATTATTCATTATTTCAGAGTGGAATTGTTTTCACTATTGTTAGCAATAAGCATTTGACAGAATTTAAAGAAAAGTATTTGCTTCCTTTATCCTTTATGCATATTTACTTCTTTCTTTTTATTGAAATTTTTTTTACTTTTTCATTTTCTCTGCAATACCATAGGGATGCACTTACCGAACGCAAATACTCTTCACAATGTCGTTTATCGAAAGTACTCCGAGACTAGTTTACGACGTCGAACATTTCATTGTTTCTACGCGAAAGTGCATGACGTAAGTTTATTTTTATTTGAGATTCGCGCATAAAGAGACTTCGCAATAATTCAATATCTCGTTCGATTCTCGTTTTTATGAATGTATAATTTGAATTTTCTAATGTAACGATGAAAATTGAAAAAATTCAATTTCGATAAAATTCAACAACTCTTTTAAAATTTATAAGAAATAACTTTCTTTATAAAACTATCCATTAAAATATGTCATCTCAAAAATAAAGCTCAAATCTCACGTAAAAAAGAGAAACTGTCGTTCGTCGACTATTTCTGCGAAGAAAAGAGATAAATACCAAATGCATTAACTCACAAAACCTTGAAATTCGTCGACATAAATCCTTTCTATAATCAAAGGACGTATTAAAAATTTCGCGCTTTGCAATATAACAAAATTTGCGTTATCGCAAAATTGAAAGGGAAAAAAGGGAGAGGACAGACACCGAGACGCGGACAGTTGCATATACGATAACGTGCGACGATGTGCGAAGGAGGCGAAGGAGAAAGAGAAGGAGGAGGATGAGGAGGAGGAGGATGAGGTGGACGACCGCGCGCGCGTGCGAGCTTCCGTATTTCTAGAGCGTCCCGGGGTTAAGAATAGGCTCTAGCCGGTAGCTAGACGCGCGCACCGTTCTAAATATAGAACGAGCGAGCGATACGCCGGCTTTGTTACTCCGCCTTCTCCTCTTTCTCTCTCTTTCTCTCGGTGAACGAACTACCAACGCGTCCGTTCTTGCGCATGCATACGTGCGCGCGCGCGCGCATCCTTCGCGTGTGCGTGCGGAGGATTAATTCGTGCATCAAGCTAGCCTCGTTTTCACCCTTTTTTTCAACCGAGTGTTGCCGTGCGTTTGATAAAGAATACCAGGGCTTCTGTGGATGTGGGTCGAAATTTGAAAGTGCACGGATGGATTGGAATGGAGGTGATGGAAATTGATCCACGACGGTAAAATATCCTTTGGAAGATTTGAATTTACTTTATGGCCGAAGAGTTTCGATCGAACTTTTCTAGATTAAGCGATGACTGAATAAACAAATCAATATGAATTTAATGGCTAATTATGTAAATGATTAAATAGTTTTTTGTTCATATGTTTCTAGTATATAAATTTGCATACAATACAATAAGATGCGACGGAATCGTCGAGAATAAAGAACAATGGTTTTACACGCTCTGCGCATTTCTTTTGTAGGTTAATGGAGATTTTTACGGGTTTTTTACAGTTGTTAGATAAAGCGAATACTTTTTTCTTCTTTCTTTTATTATTTGTGATTAGTTAGCGATGTTTTAGTCACTCGGAACTTAAACTTATGTAAAACAATCGGTTTTTTTCTTATTTGTGGTGTACGTGAGTGTAAATAAATAACACGATAATTATATTGTGTAGTTTATGTTTGAAAGTTTGTAATTATAAGCGAATATTTTCAACGTTTATTTATCAAACATCAACCGTCAAAAACTCAAACTTTTATTAATCTCGAGTAAAGAACTTCCAAAAAATAAGATACAAAAAAAAATCAGCAAAAATTCTATACACTTACACACACAAACTAATAGTTCGAGCGATAACTTTGGCAATTATCTCACGTTGCAGAAGAATAGAGAGCCCGTTTCATATTTAATTACCGATTGCAGCCCAGCTGTTACACTTCTAACTTTCGTGTATACGTCTGTGTGTGTGTGTGTGAATGTATGTATATATATACACATATAACCAAGCCAGCTTCATTAATTTCAAGCCGCGCGTGTTAATTATTCGAGCGTCTTTTGTAGGATGTATCCGTTGCTCGCCACTTCAAAGCGCTTGCTTAGGGAAACCGAGATGAAGATACTCGCCTATTCGAATTAAGCGTTAGCTTTGACACCATTATTATTGCCACGAGATTATGTTTGTTGTGAACGTTTGGATTGTTTGTTAAATTTTTCATTTCTCGAATGAATAAGAACATTGTTTATGAATTTTCGTTTATTTTCTTTTATCTCTGCGCTGGGATATTGGCTTCACAACATAATGCTATTGTAGAATAATTAAGAGGAATATTAACTTTTACGAGTTTTGAATTGCGTCCAAGTAGAACTAGTAAGTTCGAAAACTTATTATAAATTAAATCATACAATTAACACTTTTTACAAAATTGGATCTTCTTTTCCTTAATTTGTTTTTGTTATGTAGTCGAAACAAATTAATTTCATTTATTCGTCAAATTAATTACTGCTTTTAATTGATAACATTTTTATTGTCAATGCTAAATTAAATCATCTATGTGCTCCAGTTATCTCGACTAATTTTTTCAAAACCACCGTTTTCGCAATGATTATTATTCCATGTTTCAAATCTAAATCACTTTGGATTTCTTAAGAATATAAAATCTTGCTTAATTAATAATTTTTTGAAGTTTAGAGAATATTAACACTTATTACTATGAAAGTTCACAGCTTATTCCAAGTGAGTTATTAATAAATGAAAAATGGAAGCATAGGATGGAATACAATCAAATCATGTAAAGTTAATTGAAATTACGTGTATTCGTCTTCATCGATCGAATTTAGTTTGATGTACTTATTCATGAATTCTTTTATATTTTAATCTAAAACTATATTTATTTTGCAAAGTTTTAAAAGTTGCATATAAAGTTTAAAATTCATTTTTAATAACTTTATTCATCAGTTTGTAAAAAAAAAAATTTGTATCCGTATATTTTAAAAAATGCAAAAATTCATCTCGTCCCAATAATATACACGAGTCACAAATATTCTTTCGCAAAGATTTTATACATTCTTAGTCGCATACCACGTAAACATTCAGAAATATCTGCATCTGAGACGCGAAACGAGGTGAACGAGACATATACATATAAAGAAAGATATTGCCGAAGGGAATAATAAACGAAGCGCGAAGGAAAGGAAAAAGCAAGAGACATCGCGTAATAAAAGACAGGCGTAGGTTCAGTGGAGAGAATCGAAAGAGATGAGAAAGATAGAGTCGATGTAATCGATTCTCGATAGTACGAGGCGCCGCAGTAGAACGAGTCGATGTTCGGTCGGACGGGAGCACCGATTTCGGTACATCATTATGCGCTCGCGATACACCGCTGGCCTTCAGACGAGTCGGCTGTCGCCTTTATCTTCTCTTTCATTGTCTCCAGGGATTCTTTACTCTTCTGGCTCTCTCTCTCTCTCTCTCTCATGTACATCGTTTTCCTGCTTGCAGTGCATTGTCGGACTAAGATAAGGAAAAAATGTATTCCGTCGTAGCCGTTATGGAAATGAAAAAAAAAAAAAAAGAAAAAAAATGAAAAAGAAATGAATGCGAGCTTTCATCTACCGAGTTTGTTCTTTTATTATTATTATTTTTTTTTCTTTTGTGATTATATTCACTATCGTTGTGAATCTAAATTGTTGTAATATTTAATTTCGAATAAGGTAGAAGATTTTTAATGATATATAATAATTAGGTCGCATCAAAAGGATTTTTAATAAATCTTAATTACTTTCCAATAAATTATAAATAAAACAATTGCATATTTATAATAAGATGCATCGAAATTTAAAATTACATTGCCATTTGCAAAACTATGCTCTAAACTCATATATCAAAATCATTAGTAAAAATCGTTTCATTCGCGAAATATTCGCATAATCCTTAATCTGAAATAAAAAATAAAATATAAAAAATTAACAAACAATTTTTTTTATATTTTCAGCAAATAAGGTGAAAAATGCCGGCCGCGGCGGCGACGCCGGCAGCCGAGCCGGCGGTTGCCGAGGCCGCGGGAGCCCAGCAGCTTCAAGAGGAATTGGACGAACCTCCGGAACCTCGAGGCCGCGGCTCGCGGGCCGGTCTTATGAAACCGTTGGTCGTATTGGCACTACCCGGAATGTATCTGTTTTACAAGTACAGTCAATACAGACGCGAGCAGAGGGAATTATCAAGACGGCGGGTTACCGAACGCGAGCTGCAGCATCTGCATCATAAAATTGTGAGTTTATGTTTATTCTTTTCTTTTTTTTGTCATTTATTTCTTTGATTTTGGCTTTTAAAATTTCGAAAAAGGAAATTTAAAAGTATGTATAGTAGGTTCCATCAGTTTTGTAATAAAATAATTGTAATCCCCACATGCTATTTTAACGACTCATAATTACAGTTAACTGAGTACGTAAATTTCCTTAGTAAACTATAGTATATAAAAGCTTCTGTAAAGTTTTATTTCTAGTTTTCGAATATTCAAGATTCGTAAAACAAAAAAAAAATACACATGTGTGTAGAATTTCTTTTATCTCACGGACATGTATTAAATATTCAAAGAAACGGGAAAAAATTGTCAAAAAGGTTTCATGCTCGATCGCGCGTATTTCGCATGCATAATGTACACCAACGTCAAAACACAATTTAATCAAAACTCGTCAGAGCGATGCTTGCGAGATTGTCGAATTATTAAACGTGCTTGACGCACGAAACGTTATATGCAACATAATGATAGGGTGAAGAGGTAGAGAGAGAGTGAGAGAGAGACAGAGAGAGACAGAGGAAAAGAAAGTAAGTATAGAGGTTACAGTACCCGAGATAATTAGAGTGGCTTTTCATGCAACGCGTCAAAGGCATCGAGCGAAATTTATCAGATCTTCATCCAAGCGTTCTTCGTCCCTTTCCTTCGTATCGCGGCATTGTTTGCTTCCTCTCTCTCCCCCTCTCCTTTTCTCTCTCTTTCTTTTACACCAAGAAGCTCGATGCAAACAAAGGGGGATTTTTAAGAGCATATAAAGGAGTTACTTGCACGTGTGCGTGAGCTTGCAGATACATATACGTGTGCGACACGATTGAAACGAAATTAAAAGATAAGAAAAAGGCTCGACAGTCGCGTGTAACATTAGAGCTGTAAGAGTTAATTACCTCATCGTTCGCTATTTTATCGCTTTTTTTTTGCTAAGTACACGGTTATAGAATATCATTTTCAAAGCTATAAGATTTAAAGATAAAATTTAATTTATTAAAAAAATAAAATGGAGAATGAAACAATTTTTTGTTTTTGTTTTTTTTTTTTTTTTTTTTTTGTTTTAAAAGTATGGAGCGATATCGGAAAAAGTTTTTTATAACCGGCCTCGATAATAAAAAAATAAAATATGGTCCAGCCAAATGATTGGAATAATAAATACGCGAGTATCATACACAAAACAAAAAGATTGAAACAAGAAGGAGGATACTTCTTTTTTCCGGTCTTCTGGTTGCAAAGCAGAGAAAATGTCGGTGTACGGTAAGGAAAGATAAAAGAATAAGAGAGAGAGAGAGAGAGAGAGAGAAGGGAAAAAATCCAAAAAAAAGAAAGCGACAAGGTTCAATTGCGTAAGGGTAACGCAGTCATTTCCCGTTGCTACCATGAGAGAGGGATTGAGAGAAAGATGCTTTCTCGACGTATTAATCGCAACGTATCGTCTTTTTAAAGGCCGTCTTAGATATCGCAATTTCGATTGTGTCTCGCGTATCTTTTTCCTTGTCGGTTTTCTATTTTCGAGCTACTGGCTGTCTGGATCTATTATTTTCATTCGAAGCCCGCGTTTAAAAAGATACGTTAAAGACCGCGTATACGTCGCAGACGTTGGCTTTGAAATAATGAAAAGGTTGCGTAATTTTGATTGCCGATAGCTAGATGTTAAACGCTCGTAAATAATCCAATTTTTATTATCGCTGTCGTAAATATTATTATTATTATTATTTGATAGGCGATGATAATTAAATAAATCATTGGCTTTTAAGATACAAAAATGGTTCGTTAAAAACATTTTCAGTAACTACTGTATCTCTAAATTATTATGATAATAAGGAAGTGAAGCGTGTGACAGTAATGGCTTGCAAAAAATAACTCGATATGCTTTACATTTCCATTCGCATTAATCGAGCATCGATCATCTTCGAAGTAGTACTTAATCCCGTGAAAGCCAACAAAATGCCCGATCTTTCCACATTATGTATACAACCTTTAACGTCTATCCTTGGCATAAAGTCTCGCGACAAAGTTTACATAGCTATCGGCTACTTTGCATTTCACGTTCAAAAACTCGGATTAACTAAAGCGAACACGGTACAGGCAGGATTTTTTATTCTAGACATTTTTGCACGTTGAACGTTGAATAACGTCTCGTTGACGTCATCGATATTCCGGTAATTGGCTATACGAAATATTCTCTCGCCTCGAGATATCTTGTTCTCTCGTAAAAAGCATCGTTCCTTTTTTTTTTCCTTTAGCGCCTCTCTTTTTTCTATTATTGTGCTCGTAGCTTCTACTTTTCGTGCTGTTATTACGGTGAATGGCTTTATATGCGAAATCTATATTTGGCACTATGAAAGGGTCGATCTATTTTTACTAGGGTATTCTACGAGTTTTCTTTCTTTATATAAAAAAAAAAAAAAAAAAAAGATGTTTATCGACTATTTGTTTTTTCATTATTTGAGTTTCGATGTTCATTAAAATAGTCGTTTATAATGATAATGGATCTGTTGTATGGTTTTGAAATGCATGAAAGCTTTTAATACTTTTCAGCAATTAATAAGTAGAATATTTTTTTTACGATAAAATAAAAATTGGTTTTTTAAAAAAAGTTTGTTTTTTTAAATTAAGATTTCTCTCTCAAAAAGAACTTTAAAAATTGATTAAAAGAAGCAAAACTTTCTTGCTATTCTACAAAAACAAACGACTCTCTTTTTCTCTCTTTTTTTCCCCATCTATTCAGAAAACAGGGCCGTATACATATAAGTATACAAAGGAAAAGTAATCGGACAAGCGTATGCAAAGTTCGAAAGGCGCGTAGCCTGGCGAAAGCATCATTTGCATAATTACGAGCCGGCCATGACAAGCGCACATATAGATAGACGGACGCAATAAAAGACAACGGACGGACAAAACCCGGCCCGTTTGAAAGATCTCGAGCCGAGATATTTTTCGAATACTTTGCGTCTCACGGAAGTGAGCTGGAAAAGAAGAGAGAGAGAGGGAGGCAAAGGTGACATTGGTCAAGTTTGGCAGAGTGTAAGAGAAAAAAGAAGAAAAAGAAGAGGCTGGAGTAAAAGTATGTGACCTGGGTAGCATGCCAAGAATGAACGTTCTTAAGTAGGGGGTGAGAGAGAGAGAGAATACTGCGGAGGGAATTTCTCGCATTGCGTTTGTTGTATATTTCGCGCTACGATAAGCTTTGTGAGTGCATACGAACTTAGAGACGAGCCACGCGACTCTTTTCCTTTCTTTATGTTTACTGATTTTGGATGCAGATACGAGTGTTGTGTGTGGATTCTCGAGCGTACATATATATGTATAAACACACATCCATATGTGTTTTGTGAATGTATATATACAGAAGTGCCATCGGATATCATATAAGCTGCCTTTTGTACACAAGTGGCTTGATACCTTACTCGGAGAAAGCTTTTCTACAGCTTATTTATTTTGGAACGGAATACTCTTTCTTTTTTTTACTTTTTTCTTTCGAGAGAAAATAATTGTTTCATGCTAATGAATTGTGATTATCCTTTTTTTTTTTATCCTTTTGGAATGTATAAAGTTTGTTTTTTATGTATTTGAAAAGAAGGTTACCCTTTATAATGTTACTAAATTAATATGTAAACGATGTTCAAAGAGTTGCTTTAAAAGTGAGAAATTATAATTAAAATTTTAATAAATTAATTAATCGGTGAAGTCAGTAATGTGAAAAGTATATTATCAAATATATTGATTCAAAAACAAAACTATTGCTCTTCCATCGATATAAAATTTATAAAAATATTTCTTTCGGCAATATTTTTTTAAGTTATGTATGATTCCTAAATTATCCTATCACAACTTTCGATCGATCGATAAATCCATCATGTTTTCCTAACCGACAGCTTTCGAATTTTTCCATTTGGTTAAGGTACCCTTGTCACACTGCTTTCGCTCGCGCAAACACGCGCGCGCGTCGATTCGTTCTACTCTAGTGCGCTTACAAAAGTTACGTTAACATCTAAACTGCGTAAAAATTTATCACTGAGAGTGATTGGCGCGAGGTCAACGATCCCGGCTTCGAGGGTGCGGCACTTCGCTTACCCAAAACATCGATCTTGAAAACCGAGTGGAAAAATATAGGGAGGGGGAAAGAAGAATAAGTTGAAGGAGGATAAATCCACGACACGCCAAGTCCGCGTTAAGATTCGAATCGAAGGTAATAAATAGAGAGAGGAAAGAAATTGCTTGCGCGATCTCGGGATAGGATAGAGCCGTGCCAGGGTTCGTGGAGCGAATTTTCTGCCTTGTATTTTCTTAACGGCAAACCTACCTTCTTTCATTCTTCGCGAGGGAAGAAAAAAAAAAGCGAAGTTTAAGGGACGGCGAAGTTTTCGATCGCTATCTTTTTGAGTTATTTAATGCTGAGTTTTTATTGTTTTTTTGGAAATTGGACATGTTTTTGTTTTGTTATTTCGAACGCCTAGAGTTTTCTATGTAGTTTAAAATATTTGAGTGATTTACAATGTAAGCTCAAATTAAATAATTTAAAAATAAATCTTATCAAATTTCATTCAATTTTTTCTATGTAAAATGTTCTTTTCGTAATCATTTTAAAGCGTAATACTATCAATTTCTTTTACGATAAATTAATAAAGATACATTTTTACATTTATATTTAAGTATACTCTATTATAAATGCAAAATTTCATACGATTTTAACATATTCTCACCTTAGTTTAAAAATTTATTACATGCCCAAAAATCTTACCATCTTCCAATCCCAACGGCATTGGAAAATCACCGACGGCAAGGCAAGAACTCATTAATTATTAAAAAATCAGATCGTCACCGGGTCGACTTTTAAACCTAGTAATCCGAAAAAGTATCTCGTTGCCGTTTGTCTTTCGTAAAGCGTGAGGCGCTAATATCTTTTTCCTTAGACCGATATGGTAAAAGAAAAAAATAAAAGGAAGGGCGGGAAAGAAGACACGCGTCAGAAGCAATGTCGCCTCGGTAAATGTAATTGAGTGCGCAAAAGCGAAGACGACGACGACGACGGCGTCGACGACGGGAAGATAAATAGCCCGAGCGAAGCTCGTTTACTCGAGGGCTCTTGATACGCGATACAAAAATAATCGCTTGCGAAGAAGGAGACACGACAAAGAGAGAGAGAGAGAGAGAGAAAGATAGAGTAAGATAGAGGAAGTTATATACGGAGTAGGAGAGGAAAGGTGAAAAAAAAAAGATGGAGCGAGATGGGTAAAGAGGATTTAATGTAATCTCGTCCGCAAGGCTTCGTTATTTTTTTAAGTGCCGAAGTGTAGTTGCTTTCACATCTACTCTAGCTATTGTCGCTTGCTTTAACCTTTGATATTTTTGATTTTCGAGGTGGTTGCTGATATCGTCGAAAGTTTTTCATCTCTTCTTTACGTTAATTGTTTCGCTTCCAATGCCAGCGCCTTTGTCTTTATTCAACGTGCTTTAATAATTTTTCGATCGTTAAAATTTTTATAGATTTTAATCGTTATTATTTCATAAAATATATAAAAAAATATAGTTTCAAATTTATTATTCAAATTAAATTTGTAATTATTTTCGAAAATTCAATTCAAACGAACTTATCGTTCCTCGGTACTTAGCACCACAAAGCCACAGAGCCAAGACCATTAAACCATCCCAGCTTAATCGTTTGATTTATTCACTCGCGAAATAATCGCGACATCGACTTAGAAACCTGGAGAAGATTGTATCTCCAAACCAACGTATACAATAAACTTGGATTTAATCATCGTTACGGTACGCGGGCTCACCTCCTTACGATCCTGCAATTTCGTTTCATCTCCAGCGAAATAGCTATATCGGTTTTGTCATCTGCATTCACGTCGTCAACTTTTTTGGGTCGCGTCGTTTAGAATCGGAATTAATTATAAGATACTATTTGTATAATTATCGTCAACTATTTTGTATTAATTATAGTAAATGTATGAAAAAAAAAAAAAAAAATTTTAAATATTCGTTTGTAAAACTTTACACTATTAAAAGTTTTTTAAATAAAAGTTCTTCAAAATATTGGGAAATTATTGATCATAAAAATATTATAATTCGTAAAATAATCTTTAAAGTATTTGCAGAAGAAGCTTACAACTTATACACAATGATTTTTCTCCGAAGACTCGTCGTAGTTTTTTTTTTTTTTTTTTTTACATCATTTCCAATAAATTTTCGTATCTTTCCTCTTCTTTACTAAAAGAAGAGCGAAAATCCGCCATTGTTCAAACTAGGTGATTTTATTCGAAGTTTCGCGTCGATTATTTAACGTTTTTCTTACTCCCTTTTTTCATTCTCTCGCGAGTTTTAACCTACATTCGTTCGAAAACGTATACTTTTATTTTTTCAACGCTAAGAGGAGCGTAGAGTAGTGTTTATTCGTGAAGAGTGATAAAATTTAGATTCTATGTTGGCATTGTGTGAAAAACAGAGAGAGAAAGAGAGTAAAACGGAAAGAGGGAAAGCATACATATCGTAAATTATTTCACGACGACAATGCAGTGAGAAAAAGTTATTTTTCAATTTATCGCTCTTCAACTTGTCAAGCACAGCGTCGGAAATTCATATTGTTCTTGCAAATAATGTTTTCAAATTTCTAAATGCTTTTTAAGTACTTCTTTTACAAGCTTTAACGTTAATAAATTACAAAAAATAAGCAGGAAAAAGTAAAAATTAATAAAATTATTTATTTTCGTAAATTTTTAACTTGTATCACAAATACATCAGTTGCATATAAAAAAAAAAAAAAAAAAAAAAGACATGTTTAAGAAAAAAATAATTCAAAGCTTTCGTTTCTGCGAAAACGGAACAGGAAGAGAAGTAAATAAACCCGAGGGCCGTAAAACAAAGGGAGAAAGGAAAAATAAGAAAAAAAAAGAGGGAGAGAGAAGAACATAGGGGTAGAAAACCCGGCCGTTTAGCTTATGCATCACGCCAGGACGTCTATTCGACTTCCTCCCATAGGTATATGTACGGACGGTCGCGTTCGTGCTCGAGCGATCTAACGGTTAGCTTAGCGCGGTAATTTTTCCCTCTTATCTCCTATGTGGGCGCACGCGTCAATGAAGTTCGTAGGACAACGACCCCGTGGAGATATAATTCCATTAGTCGCGTGACCGGCGACGTTATCCCGGTGGTAACATTGCGAGGCTCTCCGCATCGTCCTCGACGTCGGTGCGCGAGTGAATTGCTTCCTTTTTCTTCTGTCGCGGTTTTTTCATTCTCTTCCGGGAAGTGCAATTGGACTGCAAGGCTTTCTTTGTTCTTGAATCGTTGTGTGTTTATCTCTTCTCGTTTCTTTTATTTTGCAATTTTATTCCTTTTTGTACGGATGTTGAAGTCAATTTTTCAACGCTGTGTTTAATTTTGATTAAAAAATTTGAATCAACTTTGAACAAAAAGAAAAAAAAAAAAAATATTAGTTAAAACTTATTATATTTTTTTGTTCTACTTGGTTACATTATAAATTTTTTTATTAAATTCCCAATTAACGTTTAATGTCTGATAAGTAGTACAAGTGTACGGTATAGTCAGACATCAATCCTTGAGAATTTCTATTCATAAGATTAAATTAAATCTATATATATATATATATTTATATCTACAAAAGAAACTCCTCAAATTCTTAATTAAAACTACCTCGAAAAATCATAAACATCAGACGAGCCTGAGACATTTAATACCCCTTTTTTTTTCCTCCAACGGCATCATCGTATTACGCCTACGCTCGAGGTTATTTTCCTCTTTACCGAGACACCATAGCGAGCAATTAATTATCGAGGCTTCTTTCTTTCGTTTATTCTTCTTTTCTACGGAATGCACGGCTGAAAGCCGCGCTGAATACCGAATGCCGTTAATTGCACGGGATTGCGGAAGCCTCGACGAGACTCGGTAATTACGCGCGAGCGTCGTGCGTACGCGCTGCGGCGAGCGCAAATATTTTTAGATTCGTCGAGTGCCATTCGCATGCCGTCGAGCGATTTTTCATTTGCGCTTTTTTTCTTTCTTATTTTTTTCGTTTGTTACGGACGTGGATTTTTCGTTGCAATTTTGCTGCATTGCAGTTTTTTTTTTACGAATTTGTTTGAATATTTTTTTGGTGAATGCAAATTTTGGAATTTTCGATTTTTTGGAAAATAATATTATTGTTTTGCACAATAAATATAAAACTTCATCGATTACATAAGTATTTATGATATAAAAATAATAAAGAACACAATGAATTATCGACACGTGTAACTTATCAGCGGATATAGTAAAGTTTTTTCGGCTTTATACGTCAAAATTAATTATTAGAGGACTACGAAACTTTTTTATTAAATAGAGCATCAACTTCTTCGAAATTATTGCAACAAGTTAATAAGAATTCACCGAAGAATCCATGGCTTTCATCGTTTATTTAATAAATTTTGGTCTTTGATATTGTTCTTAGTTCTTAATATGGAATCTAATTAAGTTGAAACATTGATTAGAAATTATAATTTTAAAATATACTTATCCGATAAAACTTATTAACGTAATTGATTTATTAAAATTTGCGAATTTTATCTTTATTCAAATAATTGGATACTTACTTGTGCTATAAATAATAAATATAATTTTCACTCATTTAATTTAAAAAATGACGTATCGTATTACACGTTAAGTGGCTAAATTAAAAAAAAAAAAAAAAAAAAACACAATTAAATACTTATAATTATTATCTCCCAAAAAGATCCGATACGTAATTTTCATTTCTTCCATGACACAGAGTCAAACATCAATTTCCAAATTCGATTACGGCGAGCCAATCAAGGGACCAATCGAGCAAAACAATTCTACGCTTCTAATTCCAAAAACCATCCCCACAAATAATTTAACAAACAGCCACTCCTTCGTTTCGTAAATTCCATCGCCGCGTTCAAATCGAGCCTCGCGCTCTTTTGGGGATTCTTCTTCCCCTTTTGTGCTTCGCACACTTGCGGCGTTTCTCCTCGACCTGTTTTTTTTCTGCCCCTTCTCGTGATGATATCTCCACCCGGGTGTTTACGAGCTCTTCCTTTACTCCCCTAAATATTCCGGGAAGTAATGCGTAGATAAGGAGTTTCGTGTTGTTCTAGCGAAGTATGAAATAGAACGGTTTTTTTTTTAACGAGTATTTTTTTTTAGTATAAATTTCGCTTTTTCATTGGTAATTTTTTTTTTTTAATAAATAGAAGTATAAAAGTTTTATAAATCTTCAATCACAAATAATTAATATTGCATGAAAATCGTTTAAAAATTCAATCCATAGGTTTCGACAATAAATGTTTATCATTTCGAGGACTGTATAACTATCCTTCTACTCCTATCATAAATTTGCATTAAAGAAATGAAATTTATCATAAAAAGCATAATAAACTGTCATAAAATTTCCAGACAGTCGAAGCATAAATAATAAAACAAGTAACATCTGCATCAACAAAAACATTTAATCAATCGAAATTTATCGCAACGCGGAATACGCTTCATAGTCATATGTATATCGCAGCTAAAGCATTGTTTTTTTTCATCCGACGAGTCGAAGAAGAATGCAAGCTCGTGCTTCTACACTCGGTATATAGATAATATAGATCTTGAGGAGACTTTGGTCCAAGGTTCTTTTTGTTAGAGAGAGAAAAAGAGAAGGAGAGTCACCTTTAGTTGCGAGAGGAATATAAGAGCCGTTTTTCTAGGTACATACATATATATACACACACACACACACACGCACTTACAGAAACTTCAAGGTCGCGTGGGTGACTTGAATTTTACTGGATTTTAACTCGTTTCTTGAAGTTTCCGAGTCCTTTTCGAGAAAAAATTGTAACTTAATTTTATACGAAAGATAAACGGAGCATTATGGATGGAATTTTTATTTTTATTTATCTTGTAAAAAAAAAGAAAAAATTATCTTCGAACGCTGTTTATTACATTACACAAAATATTCGAAGTTCACGTATAATCCATGAACCCGATTCTTTGTCGGCGTTTCTTTGGCGTACTATATATGTACCTACCGAAAGAAAGAAAAAAGGGCCTCCACGCTTCGGCACAAAGAGACTACCTTTGTCGTTTGTTTCGCAACTCTCGAGTTGTCGCCGGTTAATTTTCCGAATCTCCGCGAGCTCGCACTCGCTTTTGCTTTGGGGTAAACTCTCTTTCTCTCTGTTTCACTCTTTACGCACGCTACTTCTATACGCACACACAATACGTACATACACATCGTATACTATATGTACATACGAAGAGAAAAAGTGCGAGGCTTTCTCATTTCCGCACTGTCGCTTTCTCGGGCCTCAAATTGACCTCTTTCTCTTTTCACGCTTTCGCGCGTACGCGCGAATTTTTTTCAAAAAAGAAAAAAGTAAATAAAAACAAAGAAGAAACGAAAAAGAGTGTATTTACCGACGCTTTGTGCGCACCGAGTAATATTCGAGATGAAGTTACACGAAACAGATATATGGAAAGCTGAGAAGATTCGTGTGAGTTTTTATCGTTTGTTTTTGTTTCTGTTGCTTTTTTTCGTGAGAAAAAGTTTATACAAATACGTTTTATTCTGTGAAGAATAAATGCTTTTAGGCCTCTCAATCTGCTTAGACCATCTTTATTATTCAAAAATGCATTTGAATTATCATGGTTTGAAAGAAATTATCGATAAGCTGTTTTTAAATTAAAAAAAATACAGCAAAGAGCGATTTTCACTTTAAAAATCGATCTTGACGCGATGCCAAATCCTTTTTTAAACTTTCGCGAGCGAATTCTTGTAACGTATTATACGAACGTGAATAAGTATGAAGTAAAGTAGTCTGTTAAAAACTATTATACTTATGTAATAAGTATAACAGTTTTTAACGGATCGAAAATACGAAATCTAACTTTTTTACGCCAAACCAAAACGTTTTTTTTTTTTTAACAAACGAGCACAAACGTATAATTAATTTTCAAAAGTCTTATTAACAAAATACATGAACATTCGTAAAGCACGAAATATTTTCTCCCTTTGGTGGCTTTATCCAAAACAAAGTAAGAAAATCCAGACTAGTCAGACTAGCCAGACTAGTGCTGTACGCTTTGCGTATACACCGCGAGCTCAATTATACTGTATATACGACACGTCACTCGCGCCGCTTTCGTGAAATTTATTCACGGAACTCTTCCCGCAAAGAAAGAAGCGACTTATTTGTTCTTCTCCTTATTCACACAGACACGCAGATATATTTATATGCGCATGTCATTTTAACTTTATATGGCGTGTGTTGCGCGAAACGGACGATTCACAAGCTTATTATTTTCTTCATTTTACTGTGTTTACCGCGTTTTTAGCACGCGATATAGTCTTATGCCGCTGGTTTATGTGAGTTTCAGCGAGAGTTGCTATTTTTATGGTTTTTTCCTTTTATGAATGGCGGATAGAAGTTTTAAATGTATTCTTTGGAAATCTGTATTATTTACCTTATTTCAGGGAATAGTTAATATTTTACAAATAAATTAATTTTCAAATTTAATACTGAACTTTTTATTCTAATTCTAACAATAAAATTATTTCTTTAAAAATTATCTGATTATGCAAATTTTCATAAAGTTTAAAAGAAATAATTCGACATATGAAAGAAATATGAAAACAAGTAGAATAGCAAATAAATAGTCAGACATTGACATAATTTTTCTGACTTCAAAATTAAATATTATACATGAAATGTTGATGGAATGAAAAATTTATGTAGTTTGGAAATAGATATCTATCAAATTAAAGCAAATGTAACTTCAATTTTCTATTATTTAATAGAGACTATTATAATCTTTCAAAGCATTTTGTAGTGGTTTTTAATTGATGGATATTTTTTCCCAGAGTTTTTGAAATATTATCAATTCGATTGAAAATTACAGTTCTTTATTTTATACAATATCTAATACATGTAAAAAGAGAAACTTTTTGTTTGAACGATGATCCCCAAAAGCATGTATGAACCGATAATCAATCTGTCAGAGAAGAACTTGACGCGCATTAGTCCGTAGGACGTTTGACCAATTCGATGTAATCAGCGTACAGAAGTCCATCGAGCGTAACTACTAATTCGACATGTATCCACGTGTGCATATATACGGGCAAAATTATACGTATATATCTACATATATGTAAAAGTAGTTGTTATTTGGTGAGAGAGACAGACAGAGAGAGAGAGAGAGAGAGAGAAGAGGGGGGGGGGGTGGAACAAAGCAAGCAGCAAGAGAACAATCCCTGTTGCTTCGATCGGAAAGCAGTCGTCGTCGGCTCGTTAATTATTACGAGGTCGCTCGAGCGAGATAACGGCCTTTTCACGTCGCGTTAAACGATCGCCACCTGACTTCGATCCTCGTACACGTTGCCGGATTTCCTTTATACATATATAAATATACGCATCCATATATTAACAACGTTACGACGAGTTTCAATGTCGATCCTGCGGCTAAGTACACCGTATATGTATGAAAAAGTGCAATTTGTGTTGTAGTAGAAGAATGAGCCATTGGATTAAGGTATACGTGTATTTGTTCACGTGCCGCTTTCCTTTTTTTGTTTCGCGCTCTAAAGTGGCTTGTCACTTCCACGAGATCATAAACGATACGTATTGCTGCTGCTTTTAATTTTTCGTTTTATACTCGTCTTGTTAATTATTCCAAGGTCGTTTTGAAACTTCGACGATCGTTACGTTTTGGTTAACAATTTTTTAAACGCGATTCACCACGCTTCATTTAATATTCAATCAAATGATGATTGTTTTATTACGTTAAAGTTGATAAAGAAGTCAGACAAAAAATTGTATTGTTTTCTTGAGTAATTTTAATTACATCAAGTTCTCGTTACGAAGCTTAAAATTATTCGTAAATAATGAAAATTTTACGTAAACAAGATCATCAAATCGATCGTGTTATATAAAATAAACATTGACATTAAACTTTAATATCAACGTTTATTAACTCGAAGATGCATTCTTTTCCTCGTCATTCTTTTCTTTCTTCTTTTTTTCAACAAAACGAAATAAAAAGCAGTCGCACGCACAGCTTTACGTGCCGTCCGTCAATTAAAAAATACGACAAGACTAAAATACACCGTCTATTTTGTGAGCGGTAATAGCTTTCCTACAGTTATTAATATTTTCCGACGCGACTCATTCGATAATGAAGTATTGGAAACCGATACTTCAAAATTCTAGCCAATGTATCGGGTTCATCCGTAATTCAACGTCACTCGGATTTTCCTTTCTAACATATATAAAATGCCACAATCACACTTTTCTTTGCTGATAGGATCAATATAAAGCTCCTCTTTTTCTCTCTGTTTCTTTCTCTCCCTCTTTCTTTCCAGACAAGCAAGTAAATATTTATAATTTTATTGATATATTGACGTTCCCTTTGGTTTCTATAGAAAATTTTTAAATCCATTAAAATTTACATTCATAACAATGTATCGTTTGTATTTTTTATAATTATTATTTTCGCCATATTTCTATAGACAGATGAAGAATTTTCTTAATTAAAACATTTTTAATTAAAAGAACAAGTCCATACTCAAACTCATTAATGACTGAAACTTATTCATTATGTTTCGAATGAAAAAAACCTCCATCCAACCTTAATTAAATAAAAAAATATAAAAAATACACCTAGAGCATACTAAAAATAGCAAAAAAATAGCAAATCAGTATCAATACATTTTTTTCAATCGCGCGTCAACATAAAATGCAAATTAAAAAGAAAATTATTATCGTGCATTTTGAAAAGGGATAAAAAATAAAAATAAAAATTCTCAAATTATAATTCAATTTCGACGGTTGGAAGCTCATTAGTCGAAAAAGAAAGACAAAACGCGCAATGCATACACGACGAGGCGAGTATGAGATTCTAATGAGCAAGCAGCGCCCGATGTATTTTCCAAAAGGCGCGACGATGATAATACGCAGTTGCGCGACTGCGAAACGAGGAGCGAATAAAGGGCAAGCCGCATAATTCATGTGCGTGGTAAGTTTTCGAGTGGATTTGGAAAGCTCGGGATGCGAGTATGATTTTTTTTTTTTTTTTTTTTTTATCTCACAGCGAGAGTTACGTGAATAACCGTTAGTTTGCAATTTATTTTTGTTGTTCTTCTAAATTTATAAACTCATGTATTGTTTATCGAGAATTTTTATTCGTGCATTCTAAAAATAGTTGTACTTGAATTGAATGTAAAGCGTACTTATGGTTAAGTAGATCTATGCCGTGACAGATGTGTTTATGACTGAATGATTTTAATAATAATTGAAATTTATGTCAACTTTCATAACGTTACACGTTAATATTGTGTATTTGATATTTTTTCGAGGTAAATTTATTCACAATCATTTATGTAATTACGTATTTTTAAAGTTATTTCCATCAATCATTTATTCAATAAAAAAAGATGTATAATTTTTTATCGTGAAACATATTAAAAGCTTAATTAATATTTTATTTTTACTTGAACTTTATTCAACATTCGTTCGACGTTTCTTTTCAAAATTGAAAGCGCCAAAACCGTTAAAGAAAAAAAAAAATAAAGTAAAATAAATAAATAAATAACTAAAACACTATCGACAAACGCATAACTTCAACTCACGACTCAGCCGTGTTCCATCCGACAATGCGTGACGACTCTATGCTCACCGATCGATTTACCATTCAGCGTTGCTACGTCGTTAACGTGGCGAACGTGACAACGTCCTCGTCGCGGCTCTTCTAAGAATCCGGTCTAGGTTGTAAACCCCGGCGATGTTTTGCGCGCACCTTGCATACGTACGCGTGTTCATAGTCGTTTAGTCGATATAACGTACAGCCGAGTACCTCTTACTTATGAAAGAGTATATGGCGGCCGCTCGGCTGTGTCACGGTTATGGAAAAATTTTGTACTTTAAATTTTTATAGAAACGATTGTAAATTTCGTGCGATAAGTCGTGAAAAAGAATGTGAAAATTAAAATCGAAACGTGAAATTAGATTGTTTGAGTAAAAAACAATTGTCAGGGAAGTTAGAGAAGTAGAAGTCGACGTCTGATCATACGCGACTCGTTCCACTTAAATTTAACTGTATTGAAAAAATCGATTAATATTTTCATATTTGATTTACAGCATTATAACTTCATTTAAGTATTGTTAAATCTAAAGTAGCACAGTTATATTACTTAAAAGCAGTTTGCTCATATTGCGTGAATCTATTTTTATTGTAACAAAATATCGGCTTAAAAAACACACGTACAAAACTTGTCACTTTTACACGTATACAATAATAGTTCAAGTTATAGCGACACTTTAAATTAGGTTTTCCTTGAATTCCAAAATAGTTTAATATAAGCCCGTGGAGAACATTTACAACGTAAAATGGAAATGATGCATTAATATGTAATGAAATCTCGACCATAGAATTTATGCAAGATTTTCGAACAAAGCGTTCATTCAAAATACATTAAATGTCCTTTGGCCGCATTATAAAAACACGCAAGAATTTTAGAGGTTTAATGGCTCTTTAAAATATCATTTAATTTATCCGAAATTAAATTCATTTTTTTTTTCGATATTCAAGGCTTTGATAAGTTACGATGAAAAAACTTTTGTGTCATCCTTAGCTATCGCTTTCATAGGTATTATAAACTTTGATATTTGATATTTTTAAGAATAATTTTTAAGAATAATTTCTAATTTTTAAGAATACATAACGTAGTAAATTTTAGATATTCCTTTGTCTCTTCCATCTCGAATTTTATGTCTAATTTTACAAAAATTTCTTTAGGACCAATAGCCGCCACTTAATTAAAAATGTTATTTTAATAGATGGAATGAAATCAAAGAGAGGCTAAGGGCTCGTGAAAATTTTATTAAATTTCGACGGACTTAAAATTTCACGACTTTTCGAAATAATATCATTGCATGACCTGAACCATTTATGTAGCCCTAGAACGAATCATTAATTATGCATTTAAAGAAATTGGATTCGAGCCATCCATAAAAATAAGTTATCATGATGAATATGTCAATGTATTGGTACTCATTACTTTATTATTTATCCACGTATCTCTGCATTTTCATTCAATAAGTGCTCAACGGTATATCGATTAATTACTCATTTAAAATTAACAATTAACGTTGACAACTCGACTCTCGTCTATTTCTTTCATAAATTTTAATTCCTTTCTACAGTGACACAAAAAATTATGGATTCGCTCAATGAGAAAGGATAAATTTTTGATAAAATTTCGTTAAGCGCGGAAGAGCTGACAAGAGGCGTTCGCAGTCGACGGATTTATGCGCATACCAACCCATCGAGTCTCTTTCTCCGTTCGATGCATGCGCGTAATCGCGCGCCCACATAAATTACGCGCACACGTGCGATTCATCACTTTGGTCGAGAAGGGAGGAGGAGGGCGGGAGGGAGGAGGGGAGATTGAACGTCGTGGGTTTCTCGCGTGCGCAACTTGAACGTATCGATTTATCCAGATGTTGTCGTAGGACAAATAGTTGCCGCGTTCAACCTCCCAACAACGGGAACGAGAGTTGACGCGAATCTTTTTCCTTTTTTTTTTTTTCCCGATATCTTTGATTACAAAAAGAAGGAAAGATGAACCGATCGTTTGTGGGAATGGAAAGGAAACGAGAAAAAATTCAATAAAATTAAACATTTTGAATTAAAATCAGAGTAAACTTATTAATAAATTATGGTTCATAAAATTAAACAAAATAGAATATTAAGCACGTTGTTCGTTAGAAAATAAGAATTTGCAAAGGAAGGCTCATTTAGAAATAACCCAAGATAACTAAGTGGTTAAAGCTTCAAGTGCTGGATTTTCTCGTCAAATGTTGCATGAAATTCGATTATAATTCACAATAGAACAAAAGATAATTAAGAATTGCAACCTCTAATTAATACAAGGATTAGTTTTACGCCGTACAAAAAATCATTCATTTTTTTTTTTTTTTCACGCATAAAAATCGAGTCACACTCGCGCTCGCGAGATTCGCTTTTCTCTTTCGAGCGTTTAAAATGTCGCGCGATCCATCGTCGTCGTCGTTTTTCGTCGAGCGAGTTGACTGACCATCGTTCAAAGCTATATATATATATTCACGCATCGTACACGTCTTTAGCATTTTTACTGTTTGCCATACCTCGGGCGTATATGTAACTAAATAAAAGACAGCAACGCACTCGGCGACACGGTTCTTACCCTCGGCACTGTAAACGTTTTCCCCCAGCTGACTATACACACACACACACACCTTCAAAACCGAAGACCGTTGCGGCTTTCTTTTCTGTGTAGCGTCGATTATTGCGTCTGTCGTTGGAGTTACGTCGTAAAACGTAAAAAAAAAAAAAGTTTACCCAAACGTGGGTGTGTGGATAAGCGCTGAGAAAGTCTATAGAGATGTTGCTTGTTTTATGTTTAATGGCCTTTAAAAAAAGAAATTCACGATGTATAATTATTGATCAACTATTTAAAATATCACGCGACGCGCTATTAATTTTACATGATGAACGATTGCGTTGCGTTTTATATACTAGTTTTGTGCGAAATGCGCTATTTTGAGATAATTTTTTATTACGTCGAACTATCTTACCCCTTAATCACGCGTCCCTCGTTTCTTATAAAAATTATCGCGATTCCGAGAATTCTTTTTCTTTTTTTTTATTAATCACGCACAATCGATTTAAAATGTATGTATCGAGTTATTTTAATAAGTAAAAGTTATAATTTTTTACACGAGACGGTTTAACCTTATACACGAGTGGGTGCCGTCGTCACCTGTATTTTTTCTATCTTTACGAATAGATAAAGTGTCTCGTTATCTATTGTTTTATCGTTTAGAAATTGAAGAAGTCTTAAAAAAAAAGAATCTCATTGATCGTTGTAAAAAAAATTTAACTTCGAATAATATAATATTAAAAATTTTAAAAAAATGTACGTGCTCTTAATTTTCTCAACTCCAGCGATCCTTCTCTATACTTTATCTCGTGTGTCAAACGATGCACGCGCCAGTATACCGAACGAGGAGAGGACGTTCGAGTATACGGTAGGGCGTAGCACTTAAACCCTCGCACGAAAAGCCCATCGTCGTCTTTCACAAGAGCAGTTAAAAATTGCAAGAGAGAGAGAGAGAAAGAGAGAGAGAGATAGAGAGAGCTTGCGTTATGGAACGCGTTAGCCCATGGTAACTCGACCCTTCTTCTCTCTATATCCTTCACGTGGGAGAGGCTCATTGATATTCTCCGGTTTAATCGGCCGTAGCTGCCGATGTGGTTGAGAAGGGAAGAAGAAAAAGAGGTCGAGGGCCTTTGTGTAAGACCTGTACCTGTACACGTGTGTGTCTCCGCTGTACTCGATGTAAGTTTGCGTGTAATCTTGCTAAATTCGATGCGCGCGTCACGGCAACTTTTCGTTGATAAATCGACTGAGAAAATTAAGGACGGTGGAAGCTTTATTGCTTCGTGATAAATTTTTTTTTCTCCATATGGTGTATTTTGTATTAAAAATATTATTTTAATGACTGCCCGGGAAAGTATTTATCTTTATTTATTTATTTTTTTTTTTTCTCATCTTTTTGCAGAGATATTTAGTGCACCTAGGCGAACTTATTTTAGAAATAAAAAAAGCAGGTAATATTCGAATACTACTACACATTTTTTGTCCTATATTGATTTTAGTAAGCATCTATTAACAGTAGATAATAATCGAGATTAGAAAGACGAGAGGAGTATAAAACTTTAAAAAAATATCCGTTGATTTTTTATGCGCAGCAATTTCGCTAAAAACTATGTCAATTGATTATTCTTTTCGTGTATAATGGAATTTTTCGTGAAAGAGCTATTTATAATAAATGTGAGTGTGACGCGATATAGCTATATTACGAATTAATTTATTCTAAATATATTCTAGACCGGTGTAATTCCATTTTCTACATTTTCATCGTTTATACTTTCGTATAAAAAAAAAAACAACTGGGGTGAATTTTATCACTATTATTAACAAACATAAGTCAACAACTTTATATTATCGCTTAAATTTCAAATGAGCGGCACAAGTCTTTGCGTTCATTTTTTCTCGGCGATCGACTTATCGACGCCTATAAACAAACACCCATACATATACTTAATACGCACAGGTGCGTACGAAACACACGCGAATCGAGCGTACAACGCTCGAACAACACATACGGGTAAGCGTTGCCGCTCTTACCGATCGTATGTCGAGAACGACGCCGATGTTATCTCAAGGAATAGGCCTTTAACGTACGGCCGCGGCTATTCGTCGTCGTTATCGCGCCGACGCCTTCGACGCCTGCCTTCGCCGAATGCAAACGTCCGCGTATCGTAAAACGCTCGGCGTATATCGTTAACGCGCGAGTACGTCCAGGCGAGGCACGAGGGGTTCGTTCGCGGGCGAGCGATATGTCAGTGAGCCTCGACACACTCGATACGCGTCGGAAATGACCCCGAATCACGAGAACAACTAGCTCTATCTTGCTTCCTTTGTTCGATACTCGTTAAAGAAACGCAGAGGAGAGAAGGAAAGAAAGATACAATAGGAGAGAATGATCAGCGAATGTCGATTACAGTTTGGCTTTCGGTGGTAGAGATACAGATTTGAGAATGAGTATTCTTCTTTGGTAAATTTTTTCAATTAATCGTTTTGAGGATTATAATTTTTTTTGTATAAATTAGCGTTTTTTACAATATTATTCGGGTCATGTCACTATTAAGCACGTGAATTAATGTAAATTTCATACATTCATTACGAATAATACATATTTTCAATTTATAATAAATGACGCACGGTATACTCGTAAAAAATAACGTCGAGAAAATTATTAATTTTTGATATCAATTCCGACGGGTTATTTGCAGTTTTTTTTTATATCCATTCAGTAATTGATTTATTTTTTTTATTCCTTCGCCAGCAGTCGGCAATCATCGATGTGCATCTGCGCGAAAGAGAAACTATCGCAATAAGAGGGAACATAACGATAAACTTCTCTTTTCTCCCTTTCTTTTTCTTCATCATCATCTTTATAGACTCGTTTCAAACGTTCAGCGATAAATTTCTATTGCCAAGCATTCAATATTTCACGTGTAGTTTTGTTTTTATTCTTAGCTCGGCAATTTTTCGCTTTTGAAAATTTTTTTCTTTTTTTTTTTTGATTTCTTTCTTCTCATGGAATAAGCAGTGGGTAGAGGAAAGAAATAAAAGATCTTTTTTTCGAATTTGTCTGCGATATTTGAACCGCCGGCACTTTAAACGAACTCGCGGCTTTTTAAACGAACGCGTTGGCGAATAGTGAAAAATTAAATTACGATCGTTATTGCGCATTTTATAAACTTGTTCGCGTTCGCCGATTTTTATTTAACTTTAATATATTTGAAAAAAAAAAAAAATAATAATATAAAATTACGTTCAATAGACGATTATAATCGGGCGTAAAAATAAATGACGAAAAAAATATCATTTTCTGTAATCATTATAAACCGACGAAAATAAAGATACGAATACGCGTCCCTTTCAGTTAATTCTACATCAGTCCGTTGCGTCACGCGTACAATGCGAAAAAAAAAAAATGTAAAAATCTATATCGCAAATCGAAATGAACCGTCGGTATTTGATAGCCCGGAAAGCTATCCTCTCGCAATTCGAATAAAGACAATATAACGATGCGCGATTTCCTAGCTTCAATTATGTAAAATTACCGTTCTGCACGTTTTACCCACGTACAAAGAGAGAGAGAGAAAGAGAGAGAAAGCGACGCTTACGAATATACATCCAAAAATGCACCATCAGCTACGTCATTATACACGCAAGCGTATAACCGACGTTTTCCGCGCTATTTTCCGAAACAATAGCTTCTCTCTTTCCTGCCAGAAATGCGAAACAATAGCTTTCCTCTTCGACCGTATATACGAGAGCGTATAGCAAAATAGATGGAGGGAAAAATAATAGGTAGAGAGAACGGGAATGAAAAATTCGAAACGCAGTCGCGCTTTCTCGCTTTTTTTCCTCCCCATTTTCTCGACGAGTATGCTTCGCAAATGTAGGAAAAGAGAGAGAGAGAGAGAGAGAGAGAGAAAGGGAGAAAGATTATGAAGTGGATGCATATCGCACTCGACATAATGCACATTCCGAGGCGCATGTTATGTCGAGTGAAAGAGAGAGAAAGAGAAAGAGAGAGAGAGAGGAAGAGAAAAAACTTTTGCAGAGGATAAAAGGCAAGCGGTGCGGTGTGCGTGGCAGTTTTCCATCTGTGTCGGCTTCGTTATGAATCGCAATAGTGGAATCGAATAGATTTTTTCACTTTTTTTTTTTTTCTTCTTTTTTTTTAACTTTGTATTTTTCCTTTTTTTTTTCTTTTTTTTTTTTTTTTTTTTTTTTTTTTTTTTTTTTTTTTTTCATAAATTTTATTCTTCTGCTCTTTTTTATTTTTCAACGTGCGAAATTTCAGTTTACTTTTGCGAATATGTTGATATTCTTTTTTTTTTTAACACGCATAATATTCATAAATTTCGATAATTCTTTTTTTTTTTTTTTAATTTATCACATTTTAGTTGGAATAAAATCGATTGTAAGTTAACAAAGTATGATTTCCACGCTTATTTTAAAACTCCGTTGATAACAAAATTTACACTAAATTAAACATTTGACAGAAGCGCTGGCACGTTTAGAAAAAAAAAAAAAAAAAAAAAAAAAAATATACGCATACAAAGTAAAATTTGACATTTCAATATTTCCATGGTTGACAAAGAAAAATTTTGCTATTCATTACGAATATATTTCATTCGTTCAAACGTGTATCTCCAAAAGTAGACAGATAAAGGGAAAGAGAGGGAAGAAAAAAAGAAAAAGGCCAAGAAGATAAAGCATCTCCCATATTCGCGAGCACAGGGTTATTCAAAGTCCGGGTAATTTACTCGGGTGTGCTGCTCCTACGAGTAAGCCAACGAAGAAAAAAAGTCCACGAGCTCGTGGGTGTAATATTTGAATAGCCGAGTTGTGTGGGGTACGCATATGTACTGGCCGCGTCTTGCATAAGCGGCTTTCAGTTTTCTCTCTTTCCCTCTCTCTTGACTCGATAACACAATAGTCGACTAGCTGTAGGTGGGTATAGCGAAGGTGGAGAAGCTTTTGTCGTGGAGAATTTTACTACGATGACGCGAATACCTACGTCTATGTGTGTGTGTGTGTGTGCATGTGTATGTGTGTGTCTGTGTATGAGTATCTATGGAAGGGAAGATTTGTAAAGTAAGCGGGTATGTACGAAATTGCGCTGGAATTTATGATATGTATGTACATTTATGTATGTATGTATGTATAATACGTCATGTGTGTTTAAAAATGGAATGAAATGGTCTTTGCTAAAAATGGAATTGTGAATTTTCTCTCATATTTTATATTTTTTTCTCTTGGCGAATGAATGAATACGTTTTCTATTGGAATAAACGTGTTCATTACTTTTGAATGCGCTGACTTTTTTTTTACGTCGAAGCTTCTCTTTTTAACTTTTATTTATTTATTTATTTATTTATTTATTTATTTATGCAGCGAAATATTCGCTTTTCCCTTATGAGTTCCACGTCAATGAAATACTAGTGCATCTTGAAAATTTTTATAAATTTATGAATATTTATCTGCAATAATAAATATTCATCTGCAAAATATTTATGTTTGATAATTTATCGGGCTATTCTTGATTAGTCCAAAATTTTTCGCACCAATAAAATTTTTTGTTGAAAGCCTAAATCGCTAAATAAACAAAAACAATAGTAACATATGTAGAGGCTATTAGGTAAAGAAATATCACTTTTTAATAAGTCCAATTCGGTAAGGTTTTATTCTCGATTTATTGAAATAAAAACTTTTTGTTATTTACTTTCTCTAGCAATTATCATTGATTATGTAGATTATTTGAATAAGTTGTTTTATGCTTAATTGTTTATATTTACACTTCTATAATGATTATTCGCATGCAAGAATATATTAATTGTTTAAAATATAAAATTTTTTAAAAAAAGCTTTGGTTAATTGTATTTACAAAATCGTCGTACATTATTGGTAATAATAACAATTATTAATTATGAAATTACAAATATTTGATCATCATACTAGCATTTTAAATATTAAAAATATCTATAATTAAAAAGCAGCTTAAGAATTAACGGTTAACAAGACGATATGGAAATTTTTTCCACTATCTTCTTTGCTTCTTTCGGTAAACTGAACGCATCGTAAATTCAAAGTCGTTCACCAATGGCAAAATAAGAAAAAAAAAAAAGATATCGTTTAACAACATTCACCAATCAACAATATCCAGTAATATTTCGAGCGTAAGGCGGATTAGCGTTTGTCCTGAGATAAAACATCCCGCGCATACGACGATTCGCCGCGTAACCCATAAACGCTTCAGGTTGCCACATGCAATTAATTTTTATTTCCGGACGCCATTTTGGACAGCGACTCGCTGGAAAACCTGCCGGATCGGTTATCGATTCGACGTAAAGACGCCAGGCACGATGGTGACCGCAGGTTACTGTAAATAATTACGTTAGTAGTTAAATTATAAATGTTGATGGATTACAAAAATTATCGATACGTCTTTCATGGTGAACGTACTGTATCGATTGACAATCTTCCTGGCACCCATAGCGAAGACATTCTCGATATTACATCCAGGTTGAGGTGGCACACCACCGTTGGGATAGAAGTCCGCGTGTCCCAATGGAATAGGAAAGCCAAGGACACCGCCGTCCGTGTGTATGAGGTCGACGAATTCGGCATCCGCAGCGGTTAGGTGACCATTCGATCCGGTGTTCATGTACAACGGATACGCTGCGTCCAAACCCGTTATCCTGCCAACCTGTACACACACACACATATATATATATACGTCGAGTAAATGTATATGTACGAGATGTAATTTCAAGCGAGATTAGCGGAAAGGGAGAGCGATGAAAATTTCATGACTTTGATAACGCGATGGAACACGACGGTGAGGCGATGGATTCTATTTTGATGAATTTGGAAATGTACTGCAAGCTTTAATATTGATAACTTTTTAATCTTTTGATCGTTCACGGAAGATTACCAACGCGCCTCAATCTGCGACGAATTTTTTATCGAACAGGATTTCATCTTCGTAAAGTGTTTTTTTATTCGATATTGTTTAGTATTTTATGATAATAGCTGGCAATTTTATATGCTTATATTACAATTGGATAATATTCTTTTTTATAGCTGTAATATGAAATTCATTGTTTCGAATAAGCGATAAAATATTTGATAAAAACAAATTTATACTCACACCAGAAAAAAGCTTATCAAAAATTTTAATTTAACGATAAACTTGTACGAATAAATGAAAAGTTTTAAAAAAGTATTATCGTTACCCTTTGGGGATAGAGCGCTTTTCCCATAAAACCAGCAACTTCGGCTCCAAGACTGAATCCGACGACGTGTAACCTTCGAAGATTAAAAGCGCCGATGGATTCGAGCCACCTCAATGTACTCGCGATGTGAGGGCCCACTATCCTCGTATTGGTGACGGCTTTTACGTACCAAGGCATCGTCGCCAGTTTACTCCAATCGACGAGGATCACGTTAAAGTCGTTGCGGAAGAGATAAGCTGATTAATCAGAAAAAATTTAGATTACTTTACGTATAATCTAGTAATTTTATAAAACTTTTACTCAATCGCGATAAATTATTTATTATTTATACAATATATTTTATTGTTAAAGTTGAGCAATCTCTCTCTACCTTTCGATTGAAAAATTTGCCAGAGAGAGAAGAAACCTCTTTGCTGGAGCAGTCATTTTTCACAGGTATAAGTAGTCTCAGGACCGAGTTAAAATATTTATGCGACTTTTCCGCCGATCTAAACTGGCTAAGAAGCGTTAGAGAATCTAAGGGTCGAACGTGATAGCGGCTTCTTCGTTGAATTAGTTATATACGACTGCTGGCGGAGAAGCTCTTTGGGTCGGATTTTACGAGCGGCTGTCACCATCTAACTTCCCATTTTTTATTTTCATTTTATATCGAATGGGATGTTGTTCCCAACCTGGGACCTCGATAAGACTTTCTTTTTGTTCTCGGATCGAGTAATATTTAAAGCCGAGTTTACTTTTAAAATAGATACAATGTTGTAGATATGCATTGAACTGGAGTAAAAGGATTGTTTTAGTAAAAGAAGGTTTACTTATGGAAATATATTTGCTCGATCGGAAAATTTACAATTCGTAAGAAAATCCTCTTTTTATATTTTACACGAATCGAAACGCTTAAGTTTTTAAAATCAAAATATAATCGAGCGCATGTTTCCCTCGTACACCATCGCGACGCCGTCGTCTTAGAATCGAACTTCAACTATTCTCGAAAAATGAAAATTTATGTCTTCGTCATTTTCCAACTTGACAAACGTTCCTCCTCTTCTCGTATTACTATCTCGCGAAGTCTTCTTCGTTACTTTCTCGCCGAGTCATGGCCCAATTTTGAATTTCCTCAAGCCCGACTTCTACCGACATATATTCATCATTACCCAAGCGACGTAGCGCCCATATTATTATTATTATTCGCCGGCTTCTGTACGATTCGACGACGAAGTTTCGGGAAGAGCGCGAGCGAACCGAACTACTCCCTACGGTGACGGGATGTCTTATTCAGGAGAATGTATAAAGCTGGAATGATTACTCGAAATTTGTAAGTGAGCTTCTTTTGTTTTATTAAAAAACTGTGGACCTTTCTTCTTCGACGGAGAAATTTGTAAGCTTTCTATATATATATATATATATTTTTTTTTTTTTTTTTTTTTTTAAATTAAGGTAAAAATTGTATAAAACCGAAAAATTTCAGCTCATCTTATGGCGGAGTTCATAAGTTATAATTCTCAACATCGAGTAAAGTAAAAGTTGAATAATCATTAAAAAGTAAAAGTATAAAAATGTACGTGAATTAAGATCAAGATAAAGATATAAGACGAACCATTTTTAATGCTGCTGCCGCTTAAACCGGGCGAGCGTTCGCTGTAGCCGTGTATGTAAACGACCGTTGGATGACTGGCGTTAAAGTTGCTCCTGCGTAAACTGCATCGATTACCGGGCTGCAAAGTCTGCGGTATCGTTGGATTTCTCCTGTTGTCCATGGGAGAACGAAAAATTAAATTTTTATTTTTTTTAGCGTGTAAAAGTAGACGATTAAAATTGTTAAAACGTGATTAATCACAATTTAAGAAGTGATTTATGTGTTTTATTACAATAGTAACGAGATATTTATTACCTGGTGTAAAGTTGATACAAAATGTCGCGATCCAAATTGACGGGACAACAAAGCAAACATTGTCCCGAGGGAAACAAGGCGAAGTTGACGGGACTGTCACCTGTAGACGTTATAAAATAATCAACGATGTCGATAAATACATATACGTGTGTGTTTAAGTTTCATACGATTTATCAAATAATGGATATGGAGCAAGTTTAGAAATTAATAATAGAACGTTAATAAACGATCTTTATTGACTTAATTATAATAAATCTTGCTCATGAAATTATTCAATTAAACTTTCAATAAATACCGCGACCGATTTAAAACAACCAGCTACGCGCATAACTCTCTACAAATATTGATATTTATAGAGAATTATGCCCATAGTTTTCTAAAAATATTGACTCATCAAAAGTGTCGGATTAGAATTTTTAGATTATTATCTTTCTTTCTTTCTTTCGAGAGTGACTCGCGCAAAGCCTATCACATCGGTATGACCGACTGGAAAAAAGAAAAAAAAAAGAAAAACAATGTCCGCATGCTGGTGTCGCGGTCTCGTCGTCATTGAACTTGCGACAACGGTCACGAGAACTCGCGTGCTGCTCAAACTTTCGTAAATCCTTGCGACAGCGGAATGAAAAATGTGCGGATCGTGTCGAGAAGAAAAAACAAATTGTGAATGTGTGTGTACTCGAATGTGAATCATGAATCCGATGGGACGTCGTTTAAGACGCGGCGGCATGTGTGTAATTGCCGTCGTCTTGATTGCTTTCATGCCTTCTTGATAATTTTATTTTTTGTTTTCTTATTGATTCGAAAAACTTTTCAATTATCGGAGCAGTTTTGTTACCTGAGTAAAAGTCTTTTTTTATTTGAAATTAAAGAAGGAATTGATGTCTTTAGTTTTTAAGAAAGTTATTACTGAATTAGACAAGTGTTGACAACGAATTTATCTTATGTCTGCGTCGATTGAGACACCGTTGAGAAATTACAATAAACTTTGTTTCATGGAAAGTGTACATTTGCTTATTGATATTTTATTACCACGTAGAAAAATACCTCGTAGCGATCAGTATCCTTTAAATATCTTTGGATTTTCTACAATCTTTATAATAAATTAAAATGATAGAATTCAAGGTTTTTTACTAATTTGTTTTTATGGCAAATAATTTTAAAGATAAGAATACAAAAGTTATTAATAAATATAAAATTTGTTTTACATGTATAAGATACGAGTACTCGAGAAATTCATAAATAATGATATTGAATAGTAATTTAATTCAAGTTTGGATATCAAAATTATAAAAACTTTCATATGAAATAATAAACGTTCAATTTCAATCTCTTTTTTCGTTTTGCCTCCATAAAATTTATGTTTATGGTCGAAAGTAACTGAATTTGATCTCAATTAAATTATATGTTGATAAAAATTATCTTGTTTTTTTATTTATTTTTAAATTTATGCAAATTGATTTAATTATTAAAAATATCCTATTAAATGTCTTTAATTGAGAAATCAATAATATTTATAACAATGATTTCTTTCTAAAATGTTCTAAAAATAAAATTCATTCAAACAATGCAGTCGCTCAAACGAACGATAAAAACCTGTGACAGCTTTTAACTTTCGAGATCTGTGAACATTTGTTCCAAACTGTAGAAGAAAACGGAAAGTTGAGACCGACGAGTCATCGATATTGCTATTAAAAATTTTATTATTATACTGAATTTTTTAATAAATTTTTATAAATTAAAAAATATCATTAAATTATTTCATTGTTTAAATATTTGATTAAAAGTAAAAACATATTTTCAATGTTTTTAAAGATTAAACATAAGAAATAAGTGAAAATTGATCATCATAATAGTCACCGCATTCGATTTAATGTTTCTTTCACTTTCGTTTGCAAAAAAGTGAAATAAGAGAACGAAACGAGAAAATCTTTGAACTGCTTCACGCTCCAGATAGCACAATTTTTATTAAAATTATGAATCTTTAAATTTTAATACGTTTAATCGTTTGCGATATCAGTAATTTAATTTAAAAATAATTTGCTTTTTTTTTTTTTTAACTATTAATCTATAACATTAATTTATTATCGATTGCCCGATGTGTTATTATCGACACGAATAATCTTTTATAAATGTATTAAGCGTATCTCCTACATTATTAATTGAAATCGAATAGAAATTAAATTCACCGTCATAAAATTCCTGAGATTAAATTTCGCGAGAACGCGAAAAAATAAAAAAAGCCCAACTCGCAAAACAGGTTCACTCAATTTTCCAAAATAAAGAAAAAAAAAAAAAAGCATGAAAAAAAATATCACGACATTCCGATTGCGCTTATTGCGAAGCCTCGTAAAAATTTCGCTTTCGTTTCGCCGTCGTATATTTTTTTCTTCCTCCATCTCACTCTTTCACCGTCTCCCTTTCTCATGAACACAAATATAAGCAATCGAGATACGGCAATAGAGCGTTTTACTCTTTAACGTTGCCACGCCACACTCGCGAGCGCTTACCAAATTAAGCGCCGCTATATTTTGCGTAATATTTTTCATCGTTTCGAGCAAATCTTTACCTTTTTTTTCTTACTCCCTTTATTATACTATTTCGCGCTCGCTCGCTCGAGAGATCCATTTTTATTATAGGTATATTCAAGTGTGTACATGCGAGAGATCGGCACGCGGACGTTTGAGCGCCTTTATTACCGACTGATTTCTTTTCTCGAACGATATTGCGATTTGTTTTTACTGGCACTTTTGTTCGATATGTATGGCTTTTTTTTATTTTCGAAGCAAGCGAACGGAATAATAAAACGAGCCGTACCTGTGTGATTATGTCTGACTTTTTATGCGGATGGATAATGAGAGATTCATTTTTATGCGAATTGAGTTTGAAAGATATTTTTATTTTGTCGTCGGATAATTTTAGAGATGGTAACCGAAAGGTTTTTTTTTTTAATTACACGTGAATGGAGTAGTATTTTAATCTTACCTTTATCGTCGAGGAGTATGTGATTAGTTTTTAAAATTCAAATTTACCCATAGTTATTATTTATATTCATTAATAATTTGATGATATATAAACATAATGTAATTTAAAAAGGCGATCAATATTTAAGCTCCAAAACATTGTTTTATCAAAACATTTTCCTTTGAAAAAGGTAAACACTTTTAAGAATGTAAACACTGGTAAATAAAATACACGTAGAAGGATTTTTAATTAATGTAACTTCTTAAATATTAAATTAATTCAAGTCGAAAATTTATTTGAAATACAAGTTTTGTAGTATCTTTATAAACTCATACACTGTACTTGTAAAAAATTAAAAAAAAAAAAAAAAAAAAAAAAACGTTAACTAATAACAAATAGAAACAATCGATAAATCACTTAAACACTAAATTATTTAATATAATTTTTATTTTTCAAGTATATCACAGCACACACGATGAAAGTGAACTAGATTCTTTTTAAAAATTCCATTACCTTTGTAAAACATAAAGAGACGACAGAGTAGCGGCGCAATGAAACCAGGCAGCATGTTGCTGGATCATGCGCGCTTAGGTTAAATCGCTGCTGACCGCGAATCGGCAGTTTCGCGTAAAATTTTAAACTCGAATTCGTATTGAATGTAACGATCGATACCGTTTTCGAATAGCAACTGAATCTTTGATCGAAGCGGAGGACCGTGTTTTGTGTAATCGGTAATCGAGAGCGATTTCGCCGTTTCGCCGGCTGCACTTTGCGCGAGTTACAAAAATAAAATGTAAGAAAAGAAAAAAAAAGGACAAGAAAAATGAGGGACAAACGGGAGGAGAGCCAAAGAAAAAGATCGGCGAGACTCGGAGAAAGCGGAAGGTGGAAAGGTGGGGATAAGATGGATTAAAAAGAAAAAAAAAAAGTGTAGCTTACTTAGTAAGATAAAGATGTTTTACATATTTGGGCTTTGTTTTGCATATTTTAGGATATAACAAATAGATATTCGAGGAAGTAGGATTTACCGAGCAATAAAAAAAAAAGTGAGAGCGAAACATGAATAGTAATTGCGTTACGGTGATAATTTTGCTCGTAATATATCATCGGAGAAGTCAAAAGTTAAAGTTTAAGAAAAATAAACTATAATTTTTAAACAATTTTAAAATAAACATATTAAATATTAATTGAAAAACAAAATTCCGTATTACACAATGCGTAAATGACGAAAAATTTATAAAAAAAAAAAAAAAAAAGTGCAGCATAACTTGACGAAAACAAGTTTGTGGTCGAAAAGTTTACGAGTGAAGGCATAAGAGAAAGGATGCGCATGAAACAGTTGTTACGCGAGAAGCGTAACTGTACTGCACGGTATAATTAATTGGGTCTTGAGTGCCCTCCGTCTTGCGCCCGATGCGTGTACGCGCGGAGGCAACCGCGTGCCGGAAAGTTTTTTGCAGATTGCGTAACCCGGAATAAGAACATCGGAATATTTTAATTACGTTTACCTGGTTATAATCACTGCATTATTACGACAATTTCATTAATCTGCCTCCTTATTTATTCTCTTTTTTGAAATTGGTTGTTAGGTTATATTTTTGTTTAATTTGCTTCTCCTATGCGTAATTACAATGAGAATATAAAGCCGCTTTTTTAAAAACGTGAATTCCAAACGATGATCTAAGCGTTACTAAAATACTTGCCTTTCCAAACGTTGCAGAATATTTCAAAGCCCCTTCATAAATAAAAGATAATTACGGCACTAAAAATTTTTAATCGCCAAAATTAAATTTGTTTGAAATGCGTTAAACAGACTTTTTATTAGAAACAATGTATATTAGTTGTTTTGCAATTGAAATTAATATATTGAAAAGATAAATTTATATAAAGTTAATAACGATAAATATACAATATAAAGTTCCGAAATAGTTATCGGATGACCTTTAGAATGTGCAATGTAAAATGCACTTAATCTACAAAAGTACGTAAAGCGATAATAATTTGAAATTTCCGTCGCTTATAATGTGTCGTCGAGATACATTTGTAACTTTCTATAATTTGTATTCAGCGAGTTCTATAAAGTTGCGTTAACCTGTTATTTAATGGCTCCTTTATCTCGCACTTGGCGCGTAAAGTGTACAAACAACTGTAATTTCGAATCAAATTTACTCTACAAAACAAATTTGGCAATGTAGTACATTATATATACATTATATTATGGTAATAAATAAGAAGGGTGAATGCATCGTTAAGAGTATAGTAATTAAAAGTCGCAATAGAAAAAAAACTTATCGTTTATAATTTCTTAATTAAAATTGCTTTCATCTCGGTTTAATCCATCGCTCAATTAAAATTTTGAACGCTATCATATTGTTATATATTATATTTGAATTTTTAATTAATAGGTGGTCCATACGGAACAAATTTAAAAATTTATGATGCAAAACGTCGATAAGTTCAAATTTAATAAGTAAAACATTACAAAAACTACAACCGTATCTTTTACACATCTCTTTTTTATAATTTAAACTCAATTATTAATCATTAAAAAAAAAAAAAAAAAAAAGATAGAAAAAACAAACTCCAAAATACAGTAACTTAAATGGATCTAGTAAAAGGTGCACGTAAGCTCGTATACACGTGAAAAAACGTTGGGAGCGTAATATATTCGCACACCGTTGCAGCGCCTATATTAATTATAGCGAAATAAATTATGCGCGCGCGCTGCCCGCCTCAACGCTTGTAATTCATTTTTATCGCTGCGCCATTTCAAGCAGCTAAACTCTTTAAAATTATTATGCGTACCGGTTTTTACGAGCCGGCGCGCAAATAGAGATAAAAATAACGTGGGAGTCGATAATTCAATAAGTTTCTTCCTTCCTTCATTGATTAAATGTTTGGGCGGAATTATTTATGTTCGTATGATTAATGAATATTTATTTAATGGCAATATTTATTTAGCGACGAACTTGACAGAGAGAAAATAATTGTCAATTGTAACATTCAATAATTACGATAAAGTATTACGTTAACAGTTATAAATTTTTTATTTCTTGTGATCATTATTTTTTACGGCAAAAGAAATGAAATTTTCAGAAATTTGCAGTTTGATTTATTCTATTACCTTTTTATATGATTCGTAAAATTTATTTTTTGTTTTATTCAGTTTGATTGATATGCAAATAACGTATTTATTTTTTATGCGAATGCTATATCAAAACCAGTACGTTGTAATGTTAATAAGAACGCGAAAAATATAAAAAATAATAATCACTTTTAAATAATCATTTTTAAAATCGTCGTGTCAAATAAAATTTTAAAGAATTTCGTAGATATAATTTATTATAAAACCAAAAAAAAAAAAAAAAAAAAAGCAAACAATACTGTTATAATATAAAAAACATTTAAATATCGCAAAATCAATCGTTCAACAAATACAAAATAAAACAAAAAAAAAAAAAAAAAAAAAAAAAAGAAAGCGAAAGGATTGAAATTCTCTTGAAATTCTTCAGCATCTCCAATGCAAATCGATCATATAATACATAAATTCGCAACGAAATCAAATATTATATAACGTTGTCAAACAAGTGAAGCTACAAGGTAAAGAAAAAGAGAGCGAGAGATATGGTAGAGGAACAAGGCCCTTAACAGGATTATTTCGCGGGCGGAAAGACAAAAGCGTGTCTAACGAAAGGATATACAATGGGCTTTAGCATGATCGACCGAGCTTCATCGTTCTCTCTCTCTCTCTCTCTCTCTCTATCGCAGACTCGAGCGAGAGGGAAACGCTAAACGTATACCTGCTGCTGTACGTAAATGCCCCTGTGGTAATTGGTTTAGTCGGTCGCGCGAACGCGGACAGACTCTCTCTCTCTCTCTCTCTCTCTCTTCACTGTTCCCTCGCGCGCGTATTATTGCTTTACGCTTATACTTCTCTCGCTTCACTTAGTCTTGTTGCATGCGCTTTTTTTCCTTTTGTCTTATTATTCTAAAGTATTTTACCGAGATATAGATTTTAAAGGGAAGTGCGGCGTTTATTTCCTTTCGTTTTCGATGATTACAATATTCGTATCGACGTTTGCTAGAATACGTTAAATTATTTATTTAACATTTTTTTTTATGCTGCTAGTTAAATTAAAATAATTTGTTGAATTATTAAACGACTACAATTTACTGATTACAAATTTAACGATTTATTATTAATTATATGTGTTTCTTAAAGAAAAAAAGTTATTATACTTGTTAAGGCAATTGTCGATAACAATAAAGAATTATATTATATAAAATAAAAAAACATTTTATTTACAACGATTAATTCAATAAAAAATTGTCTGCATTATTATATACATTATACATAAACTTTGATTAACTTGAAAAAAATAATTTTGAATTTATATAAATTACAGTTACAGCATATTTATTTTTATTAAATTGGGTGACGAGTCAATTTTCTTATAGTCCCTCATAAATATATCGTAAATAATGTCGCAAAGATAATTAATACTATAAATAACAATTCAAAGCGACTATATTGTTAATAATTAATGAAACATCTTTCCTATTTCATACATAAAATACAAACAAGGCATAAAGAAAAGTCAGACTTTTATACGTGCGATATTACGTCGGAAGTAACAATCCAAAAATCGATAAATCTTACCCATGAATCCTTTATTTCACCGATTGCCGATAAAATAAAAAACAAATCGACGTAAGCCTCTTTCGACGCTTCTCCGTTCATTGAACTTAATCGAGTATGTAAGGATCGTGACACTCTAAGGTCTTCCCACGTTGTTCCTTTTTTTTTCCCTTATTCGTCGGCTCTTATGAACGTAAGACGCGACGCCAATATCGAGGCTAATTCACCGACGCCTCCCAACAAATAGCATTAGCACGTAAGTGTACACGAGGTATTACGTTCAAGTGGAAGGAATTGCGGAAGCGAATTTGTATTCAATTATGATGTTGGAACAAGAAATGGTGTTTACACTTTTATTGTATATTTTTATTACATAATTTTTTATAATAATTATGAATTTAATCGTTTATTTTATTTCGATTCGTAATATATTACATAACATTTTATAGATTGTGTTTTCAGTTCTTTCGTTTTATTGTTAATCTATAATATAAAACAAAAAAAAATATTTAGATGCAATAAATAAATGATTACATAACAAGAACAATTTAGTCGTAAAATAACAATGTAAAAAATTAAACAAAAAACTTCTCTCACCGTACAACTAATTCTTTAGATTAAATTAAATTAGTCGCAAAATTTGCTCTCTCTCTCTCTCTAGCAGAATCCAAATTGTAGAAGAGCACATCTATATCTATATATGAAACAACAACGAATAAGAAGAAGAAAAAACAGCAGCGCGGGTAAAAAGACAAACTGGCAAAAAAAAAAAAAAAAAAAACCGAGGGGAGAGGGAAAAAGTAAAAGAATAGAAAGAGTAGACAAGAGCGAAGCCGAAATTCTTATACCACTCGCGCGAGCGCGCGTCTGAGCGGGAGAATTGTATAAAGTACGAAAAAACTCCATCTCCGTGCTCTTGGAGATAGAAAGCGAGAGAAATGGAGTGAGTAAATCTCGCACGAGTGGTAGGGATATTTTGCGCATCATTCCCCTAATATCCCCGCGAGAGCCACCCTGACCCAGATAACCGGCTGCCGGTATACCATCCGTACATATATATTTCTCTCTCTCACTCTCTCTCTCAAACAAACGGATTGTCCGGCATAGCACATACGTACAGATATACGTGTACATCTGTGATTCCCTTGTCGAATGCGGTTATGGTGCCAACCGTTTATATGAGAGAGCGTTGGTGCAGGTCGGTTATACCTTAGGTTCGATGAATCAAATTCTCTTTTTATACGGTAGAAGAATTTTGCCATGATCTTTTGTAAATGCCGCTTTTCTAGATTATCAGGTACTGAACTCTCTTTTGTTTTTATTTACGTGAAATATTTTACTTGGTTCGTTAATACAGCTTTACGGATTAAATTTTCTTTAAACAGCATTTTCAAGAGTAGCATGATTAACGTAATGTCGACTCGAGTTTTGAATTCACATTTTTTCTCGCGTAAGAGAAATTATTTTTATCTACTCGCTTCATCTTTCAATGTTTTATAGTTTGAATTTTTAAATCGCGCTTTGTATAATATTTGTTTAAAATTGTGTTATGTAAAATTTTTGTGAAAATGCATTTTAATAATACTATAGAATTCATCGTATACATGTATATATATATATATAAATGTTAAAATGTGCCATTTTTAGACATTTTTTTCAAATAATTTGTAAGAAATCGTAAATAAATAAATGAAGCAAATAATAAAGTCTTTTTAAAAAAGAAAAATCAATGTCCTTTTTCATATCAAAAGATGCCTTTCAATATTATTGAAATAATCAATTGATTGAAATTTTTTTTTATTATGTAGTTGATGTTTTATGTCCATGTTTTTCTATATACATTGGTGTTAATATGTGACTTTTAGAAAGTTGGACGTAGATCACTTCACATTAATTAGTGAATATTCTGATAACGACAAATCACTTAAGCTTAACATATTTGAATTACTTATTATTGCTCTTTATTTACTTTGCCAAACAACAAATAGTTGTTCCAAAGATATTTTATGTTTTAATTTGTCACAACTTGAGTCAATTAAAATTCTACTGTTTATTTATTTACGAAATACATTCTAATTCAGTATACACACACACACGCACACGCGCACACACACACACACACACACACACACACACACACACACACACACACACACACACACACACACACACGCGCGCGCGCGCGCGCGCAGATATATATAGACACACGGGAAGAACAAAAGAACGCGTTACGCTGAAAACGGACACGGAAAGATAGGCATCTGTAATGCAAAGCGTGCGAGCGAGCGAAAGAGAGATAGAGATAGAGAGACAGAGAGAGAGAGAGAGAAAAGCAAGGGTTTTTAACCTGCTTGTCACGTTTTCGTGGACTGCGTTGAATATTTCTCTTTCTGCCGTAGCTACTGCTCTTGCTCCTGCTGCTGTTGTTGCTAATGTTGTCTCGGAGACGGCAGCGCCCAGCTCACCCGTGTGAGCCTGGCTACTGGGCTTGAAAATGACCGTACTTTATTAATCCAATTATTCCGTTGACCCAAATAACCCATTAACCCAATTAATCCGTTGACCCAAATAACCCAATAACCCAAATATAACCAAAAACCAAAATTTAACACAAGTATTCAACTACAATGCAACTACTATTATACATTACAATGAATAAAAATGAATTATTAACATTTAAGCATTGAAGACAAGCCTCGCTCTGGACAGCCAAAGAAATTCGAAGACAAAACGTTGGAGACATTACTCGACGAAGATCCGATTCAAACGCAAGAGGAGCTTGCAAAACCAAAATTATACCCAACTCAATTATAACGTATCTACTATTATATTATCATAAAATTCATCAACCCAAGTATAAGTCATTAACTCAAATAAATGCAAATCATTGACACGGAAATTGAGGGATATAAAAATAATTCCAAATTTTTGGATGATTTTCAACAGACTATACCTCGGGAAAAATGGTCGCATTGCAAAAAGAAACGAAGGTAGCTCCAAGTTTCTTCTTTTCAGAACTGGCCATAAACATTTTTGATTATCTACAATTCCGGAGTAATTCTGAGAAAACCACTAGCAATAAATTTTCAAAATTTTCGTTTTTCTTAAAAAAATTTTCCGACTTAAAAAATCTTTTCTTCAATATTATCATAATTTTAACAAATTTAATTATCATACAATATATTAATATTATTCGTCAGAATAAAACACGATAACGTTATCGAAAAAGACCATCGATGGTAAATTTTAAATTTAATAAATTCAATGATAAAAAATGCAATCGACAACACCCTATAAATCTCAATTCGATCGTTGAAAATTTATTCGAAAGTACTTGCCTTTGAGTAAAATTCTACATCCGATGCGCATATATATTCATCGTCGTTTCACGCTGTACGTCATAAGATACCATCGTGAGTTTATGTACGCGTGCGCCAAAAAAAAAAAAAAAAAATCGACGAGCCGTTTATATTCGGATAGAGACGCAGGTACGCGCGAGCTGTACGTATACGTAATCGCTTTTAGAATGGTTGAACGGACTAATGCGAGGTTAAAGCACCCGCGTATACGACGCGTTTACGTTTCAAAGAAAGGAAGAAGAGAGAAAGAGAGAGAAAAAGTTTCCGAGAAGATAAGCGTTGTATGTATATGTATGAATGTATTTGTTTCGCGATGTGTTTGTGCGTTTCAACGTTTGACTTCATTTGATTTTAATTGCCGTCGATCACGCAACTCTCATTTCTCGCATAATAATTAACTATTCGCAGAATTTTAAATTATCTTTGTAACGGCGTGTGGTTGTATAGAGGGTAACATTTATTAGTTTTGTTCTAAACTCCAACCGCTTTCGATTTTATAAATTGTAATTAGTATGGTGAGATAAGACTCGAGTGACACGCCGGTGTATTAGATGTACTCTTAATGAATTAAACAATTGTTTGAAAATGAAATTTTACCGATTGTTGTATACTATTGGACTGTTGTATGGCATTGCTTTTGCAAATAAATAGAATAATCATAGTTAATTTATTTGAATTTTAAAATGTATTTTACAATAAATGAAAAAAAAAAATAAATAAGCTGCAAAAATGATCATAAATGATGATTAAAGAACTCCAAATTATTTTTGTTTCAGGACAAACTGTTGACGAAGCTGGAAGAAAACGAACCCGAAATGGCCTCCTCCCAAGAAGATGAGGTAATCGATCTCGTTATATTTACAAATAAATAAATGAATAAAAATAAAATTTTTTAATTATCGTACGATCACGTAATTCTCTGAGATATAAAAGAAAGATGCGTTCAATTTTGGGATTTAGTTAATTAAGATCTGGCTATGTAATGGTGTTCACGATCTCTCTATCATTATTATTCTAAGGACATATGCGTGAGGCTTATTGTTTTTTTTTTGTAGACAGATGTAAGAAATGTCTAAGGTAGAGGATAAAAATAAAGAGATGAAGAGATAGAAATGGAATGATACATATATTCAGCAGGTATAAAGAACAGTATTGGGATTTTTTCGTTGAACAATATTGGATTACTCGTAATTGAATGTTGATGTTTTGTGGGACGTATAAAAATCTGTGTTTTAAATGGCGATGTCACAAAAATAACATTTTGTTACATCAGAATATTCTTAAGGAAATCCGAATATTCTTAAAGAAAATGAAACGTAATATTATAATTACCCATTAAACCAATTGTAAATATTTTTAAGATTTATATTAGTGTAAGATGAAAAATAAGTTGGTTGAAATTTTTAAACATACATTTATCGCAATATATCCGAAATATTTTAAAAATTTTCAGCTATCTTTACACGATCCTTTTTTTTTTTTTTTTTTTTTTTTTCATAACATTTATCAATTTGGCAAACGTCCATTCGATATTTCAAATAAAGATATATTTACTCTATTACTGTATTTTTCAATTTAAACTCAGAATCTTCAATATTTCAACCAATTCGTACAAACGAAAGCCAACATTTATCTTTACCTCGAGAAATAAGATAAAATAAAAGGAGACTATTTCTTTGAATTTGCTCAAGCCAAGCGAGCGTCAATTCTTCTCCTCAGTCATTCTCACCCTTCTACCTAGCCGAAAGCAGAAAGAGAATGATAACCGAAGCCTAACTAAGTTACCTCGTTCGCTTACTCTAACGCGAGAGACGGAGAGACAAGGCTTAATCGAGCCTAATTTTCACGAGACGCTCTCGGTGTCTCTCTTCCCACGTTGTATATTGTGCGCGCATACAAAGCGAGTCTTAAGGTTACATCTCGGTTCTGTATGGCGCCTTTAACGAAAATCGAATCAAAGAAGAAGAGGCGATTCTTCGTGCGTGTATAACGAAACTCGGCGCGATAACGTACATAAACCTTCGTCGGTGAAATACATTATCGCGACGTGCTCGATTTTCGTGTAAAATTTTGTAATGCGCTTAAATTAAGCTGAAAAATGGATGTATTTTTAGCCTAGCGATACACATACACGTGTATATAATTAAAATTTTCACGAGGTATACGTATATTTTAAGGATTTGACCTGATTTTTCGTATTTCGAATGAACGGAGATTTATTTATTTTTTTTTCCTTTTTAGTTTTTCTCTTTTCTTATCGTCGCTATGTAACGAGCGTTTGAAGATCCATTTATTAATCAAATGTGAGACGATAAAAAGTTGGAAAAAATTTAATTTCGACGATATTTTAGAGACTAGCTTTGTACACTGTAAATTATTATGTGTATTTATTTTTCGCGTAGAAAACAGTCTATGTATACTTTGTTTATTTTGCACGTAGCGTACCGAACGAACTTTACATAATAAATACGAGATGGGATTTATCGATTTCCTTTATTACATATTTTTTATACGCGGCCTTGTGCGTTATCTTTTCAGCTTAAATTCTAGCGAAAGTAATTCGCCATAATATAAGTCGATTAATTGAAATTATTGAATTTTTTATTTTTATCAACAAAACTTGTATTTAAAAAATTATACAAATAATGTCTTTAAAATTTTGGAAAACAAGATTACATCGGTTAAAATTAAATAGCACTTATTTTTACCTTAAAAATTTCTCTTTATAATTGCTTCAACCAAAGTTTTCACATCAAATTCAGCAAACTTTGTCAATCCGAACTACAAAATATGAAAATTTTTTAACTTGGAAAAATTCGCGCGATTTGGTTTGGAAAGATGTTGCAACGAAGGATAATTAAACGTGGGACGAAAACAAGGCGACGGTCAATTATACACAATCGGCTGAGATCTCGTAGCGATTCGCACCTCGAACTAGTTACCAGTTGCGCAACCGCCAGAGATCGTTACGATGATACCGGAAATTTTTATCGCTCGCGTTTGCTTGTTATGCTTCGCTTAATAGTTGCGATTTACTTGTGACGCGTTATTTTTTTCATCCTTATTTATTTTTTTTGTTTTTTTTGTTTTTTTTCTTTATTTCACTTTTTTGCGCCAACACCATTTGTTTTACATGAATTTTTACGATGGATTCTTTTTGTTAGTTATAAAACGCGGAGGTAAATATATGTCGATAGATTTTCGAGTATAAATAGACACGATATTCCGACAAAGATTCATAAGTTCGAAACATGAAGCTCTTTTACTTACTCGCTTTAATCGTTGCAGTATTCGCTTGTGCTTTTGCGGTAAGTAAATTTTATTAAAATAATCTTTTGAAAACTCGTTCTTAGTATTTTTCTTTGATCTTTATTTATCAATATGTGTAGAAATTAATTTATTATTCTTCGTTCAGTATTAACAATATAAAAATTTTAATTATAATTTCAAATACATTTTTGTATATGGAAGTATACGGAAAATAAATAATAAATTTTATATTATTACCAACACAGTTGTTACGATATAGTCGTATAATATCAGACAAACAAATGCGCAAATTTAACAAATAAATTTCATTTAGATAAATAAATTTTATTTGTCAAAACAGCAAGGACAGGCACAGGTGAAAGGATCGGGTTGTCGTGGATCTCCACCACCGCGTAATTTTACCGGTGGAAACTTTGCGCCACATTCTTTAGACTCAGACGGCAGACATCATCATTCTGACGGTGAGAATCACTTTTTTTTTTTTTTTTTTTTTTTTTAACGATAATCGTCGTGTAAAGAAATAAATTTTTATTTAAAAGATATTTCAAATATGATATTTAATATTAATATTTTTTTTATACAGGAATGCCGCCTCCACCACCGCTACCGCCAAAGCAGTAAAGAATCGAAAATTAATTTACTTTTCGCCGGCTTATTGATAACATTTGACAATATATTTACAATGTACATGCAATGATAATTAAATAAAATTCACAATTTTGCACGATAATTAATTGGTTTATTTTCATTCGTATTACATAAAATTTCCAAATATTTAATTGCTGATTATTTTTAAAAACAGTCTCTTAAAATTATCGTTATAAAATAAAAAATAAAAAATTAATAATATTAAATAATTATTATATTTGAGTAAATTAAATATTATTTATAAATTTATATTTTTATCGAATAAAAAAATAGTTAAAACATTTTTCTTTTTCTTTAAGTCTGAATAAAGAGTGCAAATATAATAAATGTTTTAATATTCAAAAGTACTTAACTCATTTAATCTTGAACAAAAACAACTTCTCTCCGTTAGTAATAAACTGCGCCAAATTCCACGGTTTTTTAAAAAACTAAAATGAACAGTGACATACTAAGTGTATGACAAATTATGATACAAATGATAATTTGACGCGATGAGCGGTTAACCTATTATAAATAATCGGACTAGAAGTCTAGATTATTTTATCTACTGTCGACACCAGTAGTCTGATTACATAAGGCGGAAATAAATGTCAAAATTTTGTAGGAAATGTTTTCTCGATTTTGTACGGCATACATTCTAATTACAAAGTCTTCCACTGCATGCACATCGACACTTACACATAATTAGATATATAAATTATATCGTGACTTTAACAGAAAGGATTACGAAAGCAAACGGAATTCAGAGTGATTTTTCTGAACAATTATTTAAAACAGGAAAATCCTTGTTTTATTTTTTAATATAAATAGCCCGAGTGCAAAGAAAATACTAGTCAGTAAACATGAAGCTCTTCCTGCTTGCGTTTATCGCTACGGTGTTCGTCGCTTGCGCTTTTGCGGTAAGTAAATTTTCCTTTCCAATTCTCTCGAGATAAATAAAGTAATAACAAATTTTCATTAAAAAAATTAATATTTTTTATTTTAATAAAATTAAAACAGCAAGCACCGCCGGGACCTCCTGGCGGACCTCCTCGCGGGCCTCATGGCGGACCTCCAGGTGGACCACCTGGTGGACACCCTCGTGAAATGCCCGGATTACCCGGTGGATCTTCTGGTGGATCTCCTGGTGAATCAACGCCAATGCCAGCCAGCATTAATTCAGCGCCATCTAGTAATTAACCTTTATATTCCTAAAAAATCTAATGAAAATTATTTTTTATTTGATACAATCGTGTCAAATGTTTATGAATAATAAATCGATAAAATTTTCATCTTTTATTTTATTTAAAGACTCGATAAAAAATAAATTTTACAGATAAATAAGCACCAGCAGATGGGTCTTCGAATGGGCCGCCACGTTAGGGAGCAGTTTTGATATTTCAATATTAAACAATCGTTCGTTAAAAATAAATATTTAATTATTTTTAAATATTTGAAAAAGCACGTTTTTAAAATTTACTTGTCAATAAAGTTTTATGCACAAATTATTTAATCTTTATTTTTTAATCCTTGCGAGATAATCTTCATCAAAAATTTTCCAATAAAAACAATTTAGTATCCCGTGCAAATTTGGCGAGAGATATAGCGTATAGGTATCCAAATAGTTTAGCTAGTAGGTAATGTTTTTATATCGTTATTATTAAATCTTTAAAGTATTAATTAACTATTAGAATTGAAATTCTTTTTTTTTAACCATATCACAAAGAATTAGCTTTAATTAAATATCAACGTCGATGAATTTATTAATAGAGTAACTGAATATAACTATAAAACTTTTTTATTTATAAAAAATAAGCGTATTGGTCCGACACGCAAATATGATTTATTACATTAAATTTTACATTTATATGTTTCCATTTTTAATGCATTACTAATAATTTAAAACCAAACTACAGTTCTTTTAGGATACGATAAATTTCATTTTGACTTAATAAAAAAAAAAAAAAAAAGAAGGAAAACTTTTAATAGAAACCATTCATTTTAAAGAAACGAATCGTTCGTGTAACGACAGAATTGAGTAAGTGTGAGGGAAATAACTGCGCTCTAAACACGAAGAAGACATCGCATGTTACGAGAAAAATAAACAAAAAAAAAAGATAATCCTGTAAAAAAAAAAAGAAAAAAAAAAAAGTGAAATTCTATCGTACGTTGAAATACAGCGGAATATAAGAGCAATAACAGAAGCAGCAGTAGCCGCACGATGCTGGAAACAGTGCAATTTCCGGGCGAGCCACTCGGCCAATGGACCGTGAAGGTAAATTAAGCCTGACGTACAAAGCTCTACCCGCGCAAGCATGCATACACGTAAATATACTCGTCTCGGCTTTTCGCTTTCTTTTACCCTTGTAAATTAGTGTTTTTATTTATTTATTTATTTATTTATTTATTTTTTTTGTTTCTTTTTTTTTTTTTTTTTTTTTTTTTTTGCTTTACTTGTTTACGAAGCTTTCGCAAATTTGACGAGATTTTTTTTCGAGCTGTTTGTTTACGAGAACTTGCACATTATGTAGTTTTTTGGCGCAATCTTGCAAATGAATTTTATAAATTATAATTGAAATTAAATCCGAACAACATTTGTATATTTTAAAAAAAGTAAAAAAAAATAGAGAAAGAAGGAAGTAAAAATTATTAGTTTTCATCGATCGGGGCTCGAATTACGCATAATTGTCACGTTCAAGGACTGTCGTCGGTAATTGAAAAAATACATGCACATGTACAACACATATTTATGCACTCGCGGAACGAAACGTAAAATAATACGACAGAAGATAAATTAAACGCAAAAATTATAATAACAATAACGAGATGGAAAAATTTTGCACAGGTGAATCCAAAGAATGAATTATAACACGTATATTCATATGGCAATTGTGCAACGCGTGTCTAAGCATATACGTAATGTTTGCTCTTTGCGTCGTTTCGCATTGTCTATGCAACGAGTCCTTTTTTTTTTTTTTAACGTGTTATTGTTGATCTTTTCAGCGGTGCACTCAGGCGCTTTTAATATAAAATGTCGAGGACGGTTAGACACTTCAGGTCAGTGCTTCGATACGCTTTGGATCCAGCACTGCTAGCACCATGAAGCTTTCGATATTTTTCATCTTCCAACTTGTCTTGCTTCTCTTCGTCCTGAAAGTATGTTGTATTTAGTTAAAGAATTTTAAAATTTTTTTCTGTTATTTTCTTCTTCATAATGCTTTTGTGCTTTTAGACTTTACTTACTATTTTATTAAAAAGTTTCTTTTGCTATTTTGTTTCGGTGCGTAGACTTTTTATCGATTATCGAAGAGTGCAAAGTTACGAAAAAAAGCTGCAGTGTCCTTTTTTTAATTAATTCGATCTTTAAAATTATTTTAATAATTGAAAAACTTAAAAAATTAACTATTTCTATAAATTAATATTAAAAATAATTAATATTAAAACAAAAGATTTAATTAAATTTTTGTTTTATTAAAACTATCAATAAAGCAACTATCAGTATATATTTATATAAATTTTCATTATCTTGCATGTATTAATTTAAATGCTTATGCTTTTTGATCTAACTTAATTATTCATCATTAAAAAATAATGATGAGGATAATTTCTTAGAAAATTGCGTGTTATATTATCTCATAATAATTTTGATTGAAGAATCGAAAGGTTGATATTATTCAACTTCATATTTGTGTAAAATTTTCCAAATCGATCTCATTAAATTTATAAAATACGAATCATCATCTCACATCTGCTTTGTTATCATCCTTAAGTTAGCGTCGTAAATTTTTGTTTTAATTTTTTTGACACATCGCTATTAACACAGCTATTGACGAGTCGTTGAACATCGACGTGACAAGATACGTCAGAATCGCTTCTATACAATTTGCTTGATTGTTTCTAAACGGTCTCAAATTACAGTTTTTCTTCGCTTTAAATAAAAACATATTCAATTTACGTTAACTTTACTACAAAACATTACGTTTCAAAGGCTTCAGGACAAGAGCCAGCAGTAACTGTGTCAAAACCACCAGTAACTTCACCCACAAATTCCAAACTAGAGAATGAACTTCAAAATATCGCACCTCAGCAACCATCACAGCAACAATCACAGCAACCAACTCAGCAATTATCTCAGCAACCAACTCAGCAATCAGAAGAAAATTCGGAAGAAGAACGCGAGGAAGAAGATAATCAATCTGGCCGACCAACGCCTGCTGGCGGAAGGCCAGGTAGACCAGGTAGACCCGGTGGCCGACCTCCACCGCCACCGCCACCCCCTGGTGGAAGACCAGGTAGACCAGGCAGACCCGGTGGCCGACCTCCACCACCACCGCCACCCCATGGTGGAAGACCAGGTAGACCCGGCAGACCCGGTGGTAGACCTCCACCACCACCACCCGAAGGTGAAAGACCAGGCCGCCCAAATCGTTCAGAGTTATTCGATGTTGAAGAAGGTTAGATTTTGGAAAATTAAATAGTTAATGCTACTTTACGAGAAATTAAACATTTTTGCAAACTTTTCAAGCAAGCTCAAAATTTTTCTTTTCTTAATATTTGAACCGACGGCATATAAAAATGAAAAATTCAAAATTAATTGTCGTAGATTCAAACGGCATAAAATCATTATTTATGAATCTCACATTAAGATTATTCTCAATTATTTTTTAACAGGAAATGTTTTAAACAAAATTCGACGACTTTTCGAGCAACTGAGAAATCGTAGATATGGAAGACCTAGCGATTCCAGCAGCTCTGAATCTAGCAGCTCCGAAGAATAATAAAGGAAACATTTAATGTACCAAATTATTGCATTTATTTTGTTTTACTAGTGACTTGCAATACTTGTTATTTACAATGAATGATTAATAAAAATTAAAAAAAAAAAATACTCTGATTTTCTTTTTTTTTTTTTACCTTCATTTAACAAAGTATGACCTATAACTAAAATACTAAAACTAGTATACTAAATTATATTATTTTACTATTCTTTATCTACTTGGGTAATATACGTAAAATGATACGATATATTTTTACGAATACAATAAATTCATAACAGTCTATACAAAAGAATAAAGAAACGAAGTGAGAAAAAGAAAGAATATAAGTCAACCATCGTCCCCTCAGAGTATGTTTTATCCAACATCCAATTTCCCGTAGGAATCCAAGTCTTAATAACCACTTGCTATCGGACATTTGTACTATTTGTACTGTTATGTAATACGAAGAAACAAACGAAATGCACAAACAAGTAAGAGCATCGCGGAAGCGTTAAAATCGGTTTTCCGTTACAAAGACAAGCGCGTATTGGATTACCCTCGATATTTAATCCGGAATACGTTCCGGAATAATCCGTTTGTGTTGCTGATGTAAGGTGCGCTCTCTTGAATATACGTTTGACTAAGGCGTTTTTGAACGGAAATGAGATTTCAGTTGGAAAATTATGAGAAGGATTGATTAAGGGACTTTTTCCGAATTTAGAAATTAAAGATGAGAAAATTGCTTAAAGTTCAAGTACTTTAATTTTACTTAAAATTTCAAAGAGAAATTAGACGATCGAAGTAAGCATTAAACTTTTGAGAAGGTGAAATTTGTATGAAAGCAGTTGAGATTATCTTCTTTTTTAATCCGGTTTATTTATTAATTAATGGTTTTAAAATTCTTCAAGCGAATAAAACAATTAAAAAGTTTTATTTGCAAAAAAGATTATTCTGAAACTACTTTTTTTAATCTATGAAAATATTAATTTAAACAATAATCAATTTATTGCGCTTGTATATCCGCAAATAAAAAATTATTATAATTATTTTAAAATTCATTAAATAAATGTAAATTTAACAATGAATACAATGTAAATAAAACGACGAATTTATTATTTTCAGTGTGTGATATGCGTGAATGCGCGAGCTACAATGCAAACTGCGCCTTGCGGCCATCGAGTTGTTTGCAGGTATGATTTAAACAGATGTTACATTTTATAAATATTTTGATCAATTAAATAAAAGTCAACCAATGACTTTAATGTTTTTTTTTTATTTCGTGTCATTTTATTTGTTTTTTTTTTTGCCAATTAAGAGAATAAATTACAAACAATCAATTCATGAAATAACCGTAAATAAAGTTTTATTTAAAATAAAGCATTAATCGAAATAATTTCGTTCCAGGCGCTGTTTCGTTAAAACAATACAAATGGCTGTTTCACAGAGACTTTTACCGTTAAGATGCGTTATATGTAGGGCGAAGATTTTAAGATTGAAGCAAACCCTTATTCCCCGTGATGTAAGTGCACAAACATATGTGAATATTAAATTTCATAAAATAAGACCGTATTAATTTTTCATCAAGTTGAATAAAAGAAAATTAAAATCTTACGCATAACCCATCTCATGATTTTCACTTTAACGAATTACCATCGCTTGAATACGAAAATATTTGCAGTACTCGATGTCGGGTAAATCGTGGGTGCTACCCCAAAGCGCGTCGGAGTATAACATGGGTGCGGGCGTACCCGTCGGTGTATCCGGTCCCGGTGGCAGATGGACTTCCGGTAGCGTACCAGCTTCTGCGTCACTCTATTCGATGGCTAGCGGATCGTCCTCCATTTCTGGTAAGCTTATACAACAATTATTGGACTTGAAATTAATGTTAACGCACTATCGTTAAAAATTTCGTTAAAAATTTCGTAATATCGAATTTTAGGAGTCTCTTCCGTATCCTCGGCGACGTCATCGTCGAGCGGTAGCACCGGAAGCTCGGGGAGTTCGAATCTTGGCAAACCGAGAGTGAGACAGCCCGTTAGCGCTAGCTTCAGGAAGACGCAGACGCACTCGATGAAGATGCGCATTCAGGTAATTTCAACGCGTGTGTTAACTTGGATCGTTGAAATTTTTTTTTTTTTAATTTTTATAAAGTCGATAATTTTAAATTAAATTTTAAATATATTGGTGAAAAAAGAAAATTCAATATTTTATTATGAACAATAGGCGTGTTAAAGAGAAAAAAAACGGAGCTTTATAACGCGTGAAATATAAATCGAGTCTCATTAAAAACCATATAGCAGTATATCTTCTTTATGCATTTCTTTATCTCGAGCAGCTCGAACACCGGGAAAAGTAATTTTCTATATTTAAAAGCGAAAAAAAAAAAAAGATAAATCGAAGCTTCTCAACGTTTACGCGTTATATATGAAAATAGTTTGCCGGGAGTAAATACATATTGACTTTTCATAAACATTCACGTATATACGTATATATTTTCTCAGGAATATCAAGATCCAATACAGCCGGCGCCCGAGGAGGAGGAAGTTTTACGAGAAAATCGAGAGCGAAGGCTGCCACCAATCAAAGAGTTCCAGAGGGATTACAGAGTTGGAAAGGCGTCCACCAGATTACGGTAAAATGCACTCTTTTCCCGAAGCTTATTTACTTTTTTTTTTTTCTCTCTCTCTCCTTTCCACATTTTTGTTTTTTTTTGTTTTCTTTTGTTTTGTTTTGTTTTTTTTTTTCATTTTGAAACAAATGAATTAATTAGAAGGAAAAAAGTTCTTAAATAGTCATTCATTTTCCGTGCTAAATTTAATTTGAAAGAGCAAATGACCAGCCGTTATAAGCTATTGTTACCTTCAAACCCTTTTTTTTCTTTGTTTAAGAAGATTAAAGAGAGCTAATTATTTTACTTTTTCTTTCTTCTTCACTTTTGCGATGAAAATGTATTCAAATCTAAATATACTTTGGAAATTTTTTAACGCTATTAATTTTCTTTTTAATTGATTTTAGAAGTCTATATCGAGCTTTTATTTTTAATTGAGAATTTAATTTAAAATACGTAAATAAAGGCATTTCTTTATCTTTTAGTTATTATAGATTGTAAAAAATGATCGATTATTAAAAATAAACGTAATTCGAAACTAACAAAAACTGGTGAAAATAGGTGCGCGCAGAAGATTGTAACTCAATTGGAGACGTCGCCGTCGCCCCGGGCATCACAAGCCGGGAGCTCGAAAACCGGAAGCGGCGCGACGGCCTCGACCTCGGGAGGCAAGTCCGCGACGTCCTCGACGTCGGGTGCGAACGGATCTAACGGAGCGAAGAAGCGCTCATCATCGTCGGGGGCAACGCCGAAGCAGCTTACGGTCGCCCAGGAGGTGCAAAAGACAAAGAAGGAAAAGGAGCGCGAAAAGGAGCGCGAAAAAGCGGAGAAGGCGCGGCTCAAGGAGGAGGAAAAGGCAGAGAAGGCGCGGCAGAAGGAGGCGAAAAAACTCGCCAAGGAGGAAAAGAAACGAGCGAAAAAGGAGGCGAAGGCGCGCAGGAAGGAAGCAGAGGAGGCACTGCTACGGGACGTTAAGTGAACGCGTCGAGTATATATACATATATATATATATATATAAATCTCGATGATTCAATACCAGCAGATTATATCCCGTACCTTCTCGTCGAAGCGCGTACGCTCAAATTCCACAAGCGGCCAAAATCACCACCACCACGTATAATAAACATTCTCGACTTCTCATTTCTCGCAGATCGGCCATACATTTAAACACACACACCCACATACACACACACACACGCGCGCACACACACACACACACACACACACACACACACATGTAACAAGACACGCGCGATCCATCATATCGAGTCGGTTATAACTCGCTCGCCACCGAGTGTTGCTTTGAATTGTGGTTAAGTGCCGCCGTGATACGTATAATCCTTATATGCCTGCCGAGGTAATTTATCGCGTGTAAGTGATTACTTTCCTTAGAGTACGTAGTACTCGTATATCTTTCGCTCCACAATTCAATGTAAATTTTTTTAATTTTATCGGTAAAAGTAAAAATAAAAAATGATAAAAAAAAAAAAAAAAAAAAAAAAAAAAGAAGAAGAAAAAAATACTAAAATTTGTTATCGAATAAACAAACATATTATCATTTTGAATCAGTAAACTAAAAGAATGTTTGCGTAAAAATTATTTTCGATATAATATTGAGTACTACTGTGAAAAGTTTGAGCTTGTGTTCGGTGATAAATTTTTCTCTGGTAAATAATTTTAAAAATTTGAAAGATAAAATTTCTTTTTTAATAGGTTTATCGATCGTTCTAAGTAAGTGAAAAGTGTGATAATATAATTATTAGATATAATAAGTTTTTAATAATTATATAACGACGAAGGATTATGTTAATAATATTCCTGCGGCACTCAACGCCTTAATTTTTTTATCCCGAACTCGCTCGCTAGTATAAATAAATAATATAGAGGTTTAGAGTGATTACGACAAAGAATTTTTTTATAGTTTGTCGATTCAAGAAGAGAAAGAAAGAGAGAGAGAGAGAGAGAGAGAGAGAGAGAGAGAGAGAGAGAGAGATAAAGAGTGAGTGTAAAAAAATGATCTAATGCACACATCGAGAGTGAAAAATCAAAAGATTATTATTAAGTTTAATACAAGGTTGCGTATTAGGTCGCGAATTTGTGCACTGATATACATTTTGTGATTTATAGAAAAGACGAGGTAAAAAACATTTTTTTAACAAACGTTTGATGTTGTAACGAGCCGTCGAATATAATTTATTTATATTTTCAAACATTTTAATGATGTTTACTTTTTTGCTTAGACTACAAATTTTTATATTCGAATTAAACCTTATCAATTATATTTCGTAATCATTGTCATAAATTAGTCGTATTAACTAAAAAGCACGAGAATATAAGTGCATAAATAAGAAAAACAATTGTTTTTAATACGATAAAACGTAATCGTCGAGTTTATTCAGGTCCAACTACAATATCAAACGCAAAAACGTGAGCAAAAGAAGAAAAGAATTAAAGTCGGAGTCCTCGTTTTCCCCTCAATGTAGATATTCTGTAAATATACACCGCTAGACGTTTAGTATGGAAAAAAAAAAAAAAAACCATTATACATACATTGTACGGACCCCATAATCGCGACCTCGCGCGTATTATTATCATCGACTGCTGCAAACTTACACATATGCACACAAACACGCCACTCGCGCGCGAACACATACACCCACACACGCACACACACGCACACGCACACGTAGATACTCACACGCAATATCAAGCAAGGATCGCGCGACACGCGCCGGCAAACGAGAATATCGCATTTCCTTAACGATCGATCGTTCGATAGGATGGGAGAAGCGACAAAAAAAAAATAAAATAAAAGATAGGTGCGAAATATATAAGCTCTCTCGTACGATACGTATTCGTGAAAGTGCGAAATATATCAGACGATACCGGCGCGGAGATGGAGATTCGGCTTTTATTTATTTGCGTCACGTTATTGTTAAAATGAATTGTTTTGTAAAAGTTTTTTTTTCTTTTTAAAAAGAGGAATGACTGTCGATATCCTGTATATATATATATACACGATACATTTATAAATAAATGATCAAAAATAATTGTTTATTTTTAGTTTAATAATAAAGAGAAAATTAAAAAAATATATATTAAAAATTGAATTTTATATGATTTACTAAAATATATTGTTTATTTTTGTGCATTGAAAGTTTAAATCTTTGCATTTTATTTATTTATTATATGTAAAATATTATTACTGCGAATAATTTACAACGCAATCGTAAATTCGTCCGTCCGTTTATTATTTTTAGTTTAATATTGAATAAAATGTTTAAAAAAAAAGAACATTGATATTTATTTATGACTTTTGCAAAATAATTAATGTTAACAAAATAAAAATGACATGAATAATCAAAAAGTATCTCATTTCAATGTGCGAAGTCTTGCGAATATCATTATTTCATTGTTTAGGAGCCTAATTCATCATCTTTTCTTTCAATAAAAAATCATGCATGATAAATATCAAAGAATGGAAAGATAAAAAAAAAAAAAAAAATCAAGGTTTAATACCGAGCGAAAGAAAATGGATAAAAAAAAAAAAAAAAATTAAAAATTAAAAAATAAAAAAAAAAACAATACAAGTTAAATGCATATGAAATTTATTCGAATTTTTCGGAACTAATAGGTGATATTTATTAGCTTAAAGGTAACGCAGAACTCCAAATAAGGATATAGAAACTTAAGTCGTTCTAAGGAATTTTAAATAAAAACCAAATAAAACCACAACAAAAAATAACGTTAAATCAACAAAAAAAAAAAAAATATATATACATATATATATAAAGAAGACGTGACAGAGTAAACAAAATGAAAAAGAAACAGCGCAACTTCGCGTGCAGCGTTTCTTATAGTACACAGAGCTCAAGAGTGTCACTATTATACTCGAGTATCTCGACCTACGCGTAATTTTTTCCTCTCCAGCCTAAAAAAAAATAAAAATAAAAAAGAAGAAAGAAAGATAATATGTAAGAAAGAAAGAAGGAAAGAAAAATTGAGACTACGTACGACGTTCTATCTTCCGTTCTTTTCCCTCTCTGGCGAAAAATCAAAAGCAATTTTTTACCTGCCTGAGCGTAATGCACGTTATGTATTGTAGAGCGACAAGGGAGTATTTTTTGAAGAAAAAAAAAAAAAAAAACAAAAAAAGAAAAAACGTCAACAAATAAATAATAAATAAATAAATAAACGCGACAAAAAGCGATCGTCGATTTTGGAATAGCGACCGTGAGATAATACGTGTTTGTCCCGACGCGGAAAGTATGTAAAAATATATATGAACACCCATTTTGAATATCAGCTAAAGTTTCACTTTATAAAAGCGAAAATTCTATGCCACTTAAAGACATCGTCGAATGATATTTTACTCTGGATGGAAGTAATTTCTAATGGAGGAAAAATAAAAATCATCAATATAAATTTGCCAAAGTTATATATTATTAATCTATATACATGATATATGTAGATATATACATATTATTATAGAATATTTTAAAAAATAAAGAAAATAAAGAAATAAAGAGAGCCAACAACGTACGGCTAAAAAAGTACACACTCGATAGTAAATGAGAGAAATATGTAAGAAAAAAATTTTTAAAAAATAAAAAAAAAGCGCTTGACACATCTTGACGCACATATCATCAAATTATTATAAAATTAATTGTACGATTAAATTATTCATTGTGATTTATTGTATTGCATAATCGTATACGAGGTAGCCAGTCAATTATATATTAAAGATATATTAAAAATTAACAAAGTATTAAAACAAAAAAATATACAAGCGCCATTACACACGGTGCGTGTAATTTTCATATCTTCGCGCGCAAAACCCAAAAGTATAATAACACGCGATATAAACGCTCAACGAGGATAAACAAAAATACAAAGTGCGGAAAAAAAAGTGCGTTAAGAGATAGATAATCTATTTATTCGTCATCAACGAATTGCAACGTAAGAAAGTCACCGCATGTCGCTTCGTCACGGAAGATCCATCAGTCGCTATTCCCAAGTCGACTTTACCTTGCGATTAAGAAGGAAAACCTAATCCTTTCTTTTTCCTTAATAGAGTTGCGTTACATTATACGTTTATATGGTTATACATACGTTTGTGATAAATTGAGAGAGGATTGGCAACTGTTAGTTATATGTATATATTTTTATTACATGCATTACGATATTATTTTTTCCTTCTACTGTAAATAATTTCGTACGCTGCGCTAAAATTATCAAAATATAAATTTTCTACTAAGTTTACGAGACGATAATAAAAATTATTTCTTTTTATTATAATTTTTAAGAAATTAATGATCTTTGTTACGACGATTATACAAATTAATATGAAATGGTAAAACTTTTTGTAAAACGAGTGCGAAAATTACCAATAATTCAATAATCAACATCATTAAACAAATGTAAAATGCATAAATATCTCAAAAGTAATTGCAAAAATATCTTACAACAGGCGAATAAAAAAGCATAAGCGTCATTTCTTATGTATCGAGTGCAACTTGTACGTAATGTTTTTCTTAATTAAGTCAAATACTACTGTTGCGTTTGGTTATTATTAATTCTTATTGTTTTGAAATCATTATATAAAAAATAAAGACTCAAGCTTTAAGCACACAATTTTTTACTACCTATCATAATCGATATTATTATATACGTTATATTATGTAAGTTTCGTTTTAAAAAATGTATGAAAATGCACATAAATGTAAAAGATTGAACATCAAGTTGTACTCGATAAAATATGGAATATCAACACGTGCAAGACTTTGAAAAAGTGTAAGCAAGGAGACGAACAAAACATACTATCGTCGCCTCGCGAATCGATTGATCGATGCGTTATTTTCGCTAGGCGATCATTGATCTAGTCATCGCGGAATTAAAACAATCGAGGTGGCTACACATATTAGAAAAAATAAATAAATAAATAAATAATAAGAATGAAAAACGACGCGCAAACGGACACTGTAACAATATCTTATAAATATAAGTATATATATATATATATATATATATATATATATATATATATATATATATATATATATATATATATATATATATACACGTAACACGGATCACACAATCTTGGCAATAATTTTAACTTGAGGGAAAGAGCGAGTGTGTGTGTGTGTGTGTGTGTGTGTGTGTGTGTGTGTGTGTGTGTGTGTGCGCGTGCGTGTGACACTTGCGTGTTACAACGGCAATTGCGATATATACCGGAGATTACACATATGAAGCAAACGTCATTTGTTAAAAAGACTCGATTGAATTTTACCGTCGACTATTGTTCATTCTATGTGAATTTTTTTTCTATTTATCACGAGTTTAATTTCATTGATTTCGCAATGTTGAATTTTGTAATAAATTAATTTTTTTTAATTTCAGTTGAAAGAAAAAAAAATATATGATAACATTTTAACACTGTTTTATAATTATCATCAGAAATAAATAGTTACTTGCAAAAATTCATGCGAATAAACGATTCAATTTGAGCCTTTTTTTCAAGAAGATAAAAATATAAGAAACGTCATCGTGTTATCAAAACGCGTTGTATCATGTATAACTCGTGATGTTATAACGGTGTAAGGGATTCTTAGAAGTTACTATTAACAAAAATAATAATAATAATAAAAATCATAGATTATTACTAGTCCCAGCGTCGAGCTGGAAAAAAAAACATACTACGTTTAAACGATTATAGACGCGCATAAAAAACATTATACGATGAAATTAAACAACTAACTTAAATGAAAATAAAAAAAAAAAGTTAATAATGACAAAGAATTAAAAGAAAAAAAATACAAAAAAAAAAAAGAACAAAAAAAACAGCTCCTCAAATAATCAATCATACATATAGTAACATGGCAGTGTATTATAGCGGCTATTAAAGGTCGCCGCAATTCCGGCGCTAATTAGTTATTATTATAATTACTCCACTTGCCGGCGACCCGACCTCATTATTACAACTATATATACACTTCGCATTCGCAGATGACGGAGTACACGTTAATGTCCTTTGGGTTAACTGTGCTGCAATACACAATACGTACATTATTGTATACTTGTCTCTTTTACAGATGTTTGGACTGTTGAAAACGAAAACAAAAAAAATTCGAATAACACTGTAAGAAAATGTAAAAAGATGCATAAAAATTATGGAATAAAAATGTATTCAATGTTGTCACTATGTACTTTAAATGTTACATATGACATTTTATAATATTAGTTTGAATATTAAAGGAATATTGAATTATCTTAGAAATCGTTTTATGCTGTCGTTCTGCAATGTTTTATAAAATACATGTTTGTGATTATAAAAGAAAAAAGTTTATTCGACTTTTTTTAAATACCGATAGAAAAAAAAATAAAAATAATTCAAAAATAATTTTGTTCAATACTTTTGATAATATTCAAATAAAATTACAAGATTTTAAATTAAACGTTTAAAAAATTTTGTGCGACATTGGATACTGTATGATGGTAACATTGAGCATCTGAATCATCTAAATTTGCTTTATTGCTAAAAATTTTTGTATATATTAAAATTCATTTTTTACCGTATTACTTTGTAGAAAAAAAAATCTTATTAAATAGTTACGATATTTGTATGAACATTTTTTGTTAGCATAAAATTTTGCATGTATAGTTTATATTATTAAAAATTTTTAGTATTTCCGATGAAATTTATAAAATTAAAAATATTTCCTAGAAAAAAAAAAAAACTATAAAATAATTAAAAAAATAAATAAATAATTTCCGATGCTCAATTTAAAAAAAATGAATGTACATTATACCATTAATTTGAAATTTTTAACGTTAGAAATCGAAACTTTTGTACATTTTTATTTCCAAAATCGTTATGTGTTGTAGACGTTGAGATAACTTGGTACGTAAATTATTCTGCTGTAGAAGAGACACATTTGACGCGAAATGGAAAAAAATATATACATTTATAAAATTTGAATAATCATAAATTGTAGCGTCATTTACACATTCACAAGTTGACACTCGCTATATTGTTATACTTTTCATTAAGCTATAGACGATGATGAAAATATTAATAAAAGAAAAGGTTAGTGACGATTTACTAATCATTAAATAGACCTAATTAAATACTGTGCCAATTAGTAGATAGTTTCAAAACTTTTTTATTATCCTTAAACAACAATGAAAACAGTAACAATAATAAAGACAAAATATGCGAGGCACGATGAGCGAAATTCAAAATAAAAAAAAAAAGAAATGAAAATAAAAAAAAACCAATGAAATGCTCGATTAAATTAAGACGAAATGCGTTTAAAATTTTACCGAAAAAGATTTTTTTATCGTTAAAAGAAAAAAAAAAAAAAAAGAAAGAAAGAAAGAAAAAATATTTATTCAGCTACGAAATTTATAATTTGCGAAACTTTGTGTTCCGTTCGAGCGAAATTCATGGATTATTTGCAGCATTCCAAATTTTTTGTAACGTATTGATTTTCAACACTGCGCTTTTCCGTTTCGCGTCACTCGAGTGAATCGAAGAAGAACGGAGTGTTGACACTTACCGAGCATGACAATGGAATTCATTATCAAACCGCGAAAAGAAAATAAATCCATAACATTTACAATATAAAGTATATAATATACCTTGAGAGAAAAGGCTAGAGAGAGACTACGTAGTGGAAGAAGCAAAATAAAAAAATTAATAAGTAAAATCTGTAGCTTTGTTTATTTTCTACGCGGTGCTTTCTAAGTAGTGAGAGCAATTTAAAATTAAAATAAAAAATAAAAAAAAAATCGGTAAATAAAAGAAAGCGCGAAAAGATTCGAATCGTTCTTATTGTTATTATTATCATTATTATTACAAGACATATACCAAGCGTTATGTATCTTTTTTGCTGCGATATACGATATTCGGCGTTCGAAAGAGAAAGAAAAGAAATATGTTAAATATAATAGTCGTACAACACACTCAAAATGGCTTAAAAACAGTTGATTTTGAATAAGTCTATTTTTAGTAGTTTTATTTATCAACTAATGAGGGTGACAGCAGGTACAACATACGATGATGATATAAATACATGTATGTATAAACATAAAAACCAAGCGGCGTGTTCGATCTGTAAAAGCAGCAGTGGCTATGAAAAATCAAATAAAACGTTATCATAAATGTTAGACAATCATCTGCATTTGTGTTTTTATTAGATTTCCTTCCCTCAAATTAATATTTTTCGTTGACACAATTTCAACAATCATCTATTGATGGAATATGAAACTCTTTTGATTAAAACTAATTAATTATTAAAACCAATAAATATTATATAATATTGAAAAGGAAAGCGAAATACATAGATTCAATCATGTAACAAAAGAAAAATTTGTAATTTTTAATACAAATAATATTATAAATTATACAAAATAAAAGATATCATACGTTATATTTAAATATTTAATTATTATATTTATTATTATTTTATTATTATATTTATTGGGACAAACTTGATCAATAATTTGTTTGTACGTATGACAAATTTTATCATTGTATTAAGTCATCTTAATTATTTTAAAATTTAAACAATTAGAAAATTATTATTAAAATTAAAATTATTATTATTATTAAAATTAAAATTAAATCAATTAGAAAAATTTATTGAAATATCATATATGTATAGACTTTTACAATATATACATACTTACTGTTTATATTAATTTATATTACCGCGCATATATCATAGACCCAATCAGAACAAAATTTCTACTGCGCAAACTCAATGCAAGCGCTATTTAACTTCATTCTGCGCGTCACTGCTATGTTCTTGAAGTTGGCACGGATTTGTTTGAAAATGAAAATTTACCTATGCCAATCGTTTGCGCCAGTACGTAATTTTCTCTATATGTAATCTTCTATCTACTTAATTTTCCTTTATATTTCCTAATTTTTCATTTGCACGGAAATTTAATTAACATAATTCTCTATAACTTTTTAACCGTAAACGATTAACATAGGTAAATTTTCATTTTTAAACAAGTCCGTGCCAACTTCAAGAACATCGCAGCACTATAGTATAAATTAATATCATTCTTATTTTTACTGTTTACATGCGCGCGCAAATAGTAATAGTGGGGATATAAGGCAAATGGCGTCAACAAACATAACAAAAGAAATAAACACTTTATGATATATAGGTTGTTTTTTCACAAAATTTTAACATTTTATTAAATAGTTCATTATTGCTCCAACTTTAATCCGAATGATAAAGTAATAATTATGGCTTTAAATTTGCCTATGGATTCGTCACCTTTAGATTCTATGGGAACTAAAAGGAGAAGGTTAAGATTTAGACTCTTGAATTGGTTTGAGTAATATATCATACTTTGTGTAACATAGATTTAATTTTTATTTTAACAGTTCTTCTCGAACTATAAAGCGTAAAAAGTTTGATGATGAATTAGTAGAAACAACATTTAATCTACAACCGTCTGCTGCTGCAACTAAGTCTAATCCTCGATCACGCACAGTCTCTGTTTCTTCTGGTCCATTAGATGTTTTACCAGTACAAACTTTAGCAAGTCCTGTACCAACTACTGTTGTAATACCACAATCAGAACGTACTAATCGTAGACCTAACAGACCTAGTGGTTCTAGTGGAAATAGTAGAAAAAATAAGAAAAATAAAAATCATCCACATTCAGTAAATGCAACAAAAGATCTTGGACGATGGAAACCAACTGATGACTTAGCTCTTATAACTGGTGTACAACAAACAAATGATTTAAGAATGGTCTGTTTAATATATAAGTAAATCTAATGTAATAAATATATAAGAAAATATAAATATAATTTTTTCAAAATAACAATTTTTTTTTTCAATACTTCAACTTGAAATTTTATAAATTTTTTTTGTATAGGTACATAGAGGAACAAAATTTTCATGTCGATTCACTTTACAAGAAATTCAACAAAGGTGGTATGCTTTATTATATGATAGTGCAGTATCTAGAGTAGCAGTACAAGCTATGCGTAATTTACATCCTGAATTAATTGCAAGTGTTCAAGCAAGAACTCTATACAGTAAAAGTGAAGAAGATCTTCTAGGAACAATTAAGTCTGTAAGTGAAATTAAAAACTTTTTAAATAATTTAAAATTATTAAAATCATAATATAAATTTCAAATTAAAAAAAAAAAAAAAAAAAAATTATATTTAGGTTACATTTATACCATTACTTAATTAGAAATTAATATTCAAAACTACTATAATTAAAAATTTTAATTCTAGACTTTGCATCCTACTTTAGAAGATTTTCAAAAACTTTTGGAATCAAATGCTCAAACTTTTTATCCAGCGAGAACAGCAAAAGCATTGTTAGCTCATTGGCAATTAATGAAACAATATCATCTGCTTCCTGATCAAACAGTCCAAAGCTTACCCAGAGGAGAAAGTGTTTTAAATTTTTCTGATGCAGAAGATATGATAAATGATAGTGAATTAGTAGATCAAAAAGATGAAATTCTAGATGGAGAACTTCAAATGACAGATAGAAAAAATAAAAAAGAAATAAGAATGTTAGAAAATGAATTAGGAAGGTGGCAAGTACTTGTTGATAATGTTACTGGAAATAATCAGCCAGACTTTGACAATCAGACTTTAGCTATATTACGTGGAAGGCTTGTTAGATATTTAATGAGATCACGAGAGGTGAGTTTTATGATCAAAAAACTGAACTCTTATAAGAACAATATTTTTCATTCGAGTAAAGTTAATGTTTCTCATGAAAATATATTTTATTGATACTACATTAAGATTGTTTTTTTTTGATAGATAACTGTTGGTCGTTCAACAAAAGATCACAGTGTTGATGTTGATTTGACTTTGGAGGGCCCAGCATGGAAAATATCAAGACGTCAAGGTACTATTCGGTTACGTAATAATGGAGATTTTTTTTTATCCTCGGAAGGCAAGCGACCGATATTCGTAGACAGTAGACCAATCCTTGCTGGCAATAAAATGAAACTCAACAACAATAGTGTTATTGAGGTATAATTTTGTAAAATAAATTTAAGATAATTAAATTTGCTGCAATTTATCAAAAAGTAAATTTTTGCTTTTACATCGATATTTAAATAAATAATCATATTATAATTAAATTATTACTATTTTTAAACATAAATTATTGTTATAAAATTATTTTCTGTCATACAAAAAATATTACAATTTATGATTGCATTTATCACCACTCTTTTCAAGCTTTGACTAGTTCACTTTTCAAATAATATATTTATTTTTTTTAGATTGCTGGTTTAAGGTTCATTTTTTTGATTAATCAAGAGTTAATATCAGTAATAAGACAAGAAGCTGCGAAATTAAATTTAAATCCATAAATTTTAAAATTTGGATTTTTGACAAATTCTAAATAAGTTTTGTAAATACTAGTGATTCCTATATAAATCATTTATTTTGTAAGTTCATTGAATTTAATAATTCGTTAATGTATAGAACTATTTTAATAAATTTTTATTAATTTATATAATTTTAATATTCTTGTAAATTAAATTAAAAATATTCAAATACTATTTTTTAATTGAATATAATATTAAGGATTGTAAAAAAGTTTTGCTTATCTGACTAAAAATTAGAATAAAATATAGGTATTTTTATTTATAATAGCTATGACTTTCTTAGCTCTATAATGTACATCATTGCATCTAAAAAATTATTCTTGTATAATAAAATTTCAATTGAAAAATATAAAATGATATTGATTTAAAAAGAAAAATAAATAAATAACAAAGTTTTTATGATCAACCTTTATTAAGGAATATAATTTTTTCAAATCAATTCATCTCCAGATCTGGTATGTGTTTTTTATAAGTATGTAAACAAATTATCGATTATATGTTAATAGTATATCATTTATAGCATATACATATTTCATTTCAGTTTTCAACTGAAAATTTTATCTTTTAGTGGTTGATTAATTATATTAACCTTTTGCAGAAACTGGAGACAAAAATGCCAAAAGTATAAAATCAAACAATTTTTTATTTTATTTTTCAATATAGAAAATACTACCTGTATTTTTTTGTTTGGAAGGTATTCATTCATATTCAACTTAATGTTATTAAATGTTTTAAACTTAACGTTTATCTGATAAAAAAAGTTAATGCTTTTGCAAAATATCGTAGACAGCAGTATTTTAAAGCTTAAAATGATATTATCAGCAATCAAACATAAAAGCATATTTCTTACATTGTGCATTGTCTTCAAGAATATCTGTAAAGCATATTTTTTTCAATTTAACCTGTTTAATATATTTTGATAATAGTAATTTTAAAATTTGTCATTATTTTGAACATAACCATACAAATTTAATAAATTTATAAAGTAAAAGTTCAATTAAACCTGATATAAAAAGAACAATATTGTATGAATAAATTTATAAGCAGCTGAAAGTTCTAGATGCATTGATGTGAATGGAAAGAGAAAGATTATGTACAAATTTTTTTGTAACAAAGCCTATAGCACTTATTATATATTTCTTCCACAATCAGTACACTCGATTAACCTCGGCGCTTTAACACATTAAAAAAACTATTTTTCAATTTGTTGCTAGCGCCTTCTATTTTGTCTGTTTGTGCCATATTTATGTTAAAACTAGTTATTTTATAAAATAGATTCATAATACATTGTAGGTATTCGTTGAAAATTTGTTCATACTGGTGAATATGAAACTGTTTATGATTTTCTTTTTTTTTTTCTTTTTGAAACATTAATATAACTAGTTTTTAAAAATAATTAATATTAACAAAAGTATGGCATCATATAAAAGCGTTCATTTAAAATCAACGAAAATTGTTTTCGTCTATTTTCAGTACAAGATTAATATCATAATAATTATAAATTTCTCGCAAATATTCTTACATCAAACAGTATATGCTCTTCTGCGCTTGACTGCAATTTTTTAAATTTTTAGTATGTAGATGTATTTGTATTATCGCGCGACTAGAATGTACAAATTCGTACAAAGTCGCTAGATAAAGTCATCATATTCATTATCATATACGGCGAAATCACCGTAATCACTTTCACCTTCGATCTTCAATTTTGCTTTTCCTTTGCCCTTATTCTTTTTTACTTTTTCTTTTTCTAATTTTAACTTTTCACTATATAAACTTTCTACTACGGTTTTCACTTTCCTTAAAGAGGTTGCAGAAACTAAAATATAATTAAATTTTTAGATTCAGAGTTATTAAATTAATAAAAGTAAATAAAAATTAATAAATCAATCATATCTAATTTTTTCAAAATGTATAAACATTAAAAGAATGAAAAAAATTTATATGTATTAACAAGGTAAAAATGTCAAATTGAAATGTCAAATTTTATTATACAATCAAATTAATATTAATCTACCAAATGTGTTACTCTTTTCTACTTACGGGTTAAAGAGATATTCTTTATTAATTCTTCAGCAAAATTAGGATATTCTGAATTTTTACTAAATTGACAGATTTTTGTCATTAATGCACCACCAAACTCCTTAAATTCCTCAGCATTAGTGGGCATCATAGCGTCAATGCCAGATGATCCTTCTGTTACTCCTTAAAAAATATTAAAAGACTATTTTATTTAAATTTTAACAATAAATTTATTATGTTTTTATTAATATATTAATGTTTTTTATATTGAAAATCCAAACAAAACAAGTACGATTAAAAAAAGAATAAGTAAAACATAATTAATAATTTTTCAAATTTATGATAAAAAAATATTTGTTTGTTTTCAATATTTAATTTTTTTAATTTATAATTATATAAAAATTTCGAAGATAGAAATAAATAAGTGTTGAATATTAGGCAAAATAATAAATTGCTTAAAAATAAAAAAAAAAAATTAAAATTTTTTTGTGCATAATTTATATTGTATTAAAAAATTATTAAAAAAATTGATTTACATTAAAAATTAAAACTTTTAGTAAAACTACTCCTTTTGTATTATTTTTTTTTAGGACATTAAAACAGCATCAGTGTAAAATAAGGTTGTAATCAAAAACTAAATTGGACACAACGGTTTATTTTCATAAAATAATAATTTTTATTGTAGTACAATAACATTATCAATAAATTTAATTATATTAGTAAAGTCGATGTAGTGAAAATTATTTGTATATCTCACATTTACGTTTATCGATTTTTGAAGTTTAGCCTAAATTCAGTTGTGTATACTATAAAAAGTAAGTCATATTGAGTATATTAAAATCTAAAATTTCAACACCAAGCGAGATGTATAGTTAATATTAAATAAGAACTTATTTTAATATCATTTACAATACTGATCAATTTGATATTATATTAAATTAGAAAATAATGGAATTCAAATAATCGCATAGAGAGAAGCACGATGTTCACTTATACTTCAATATTAATTACTTTTTTGATCATCATTCACCACCGTTGTGCCAATATAATGATTATTGATTAATTAATAAATCAAATAAGTCATTAAATTCTAGATGACAATTCTATTATTTCTCAGGAAAAAAATATAATTCATCTTAATTAAGAAAATTGATGCATTTCTCCAAAAATATATCTTGGTTAGATTAATTATATTAAATAAAAGCAATCGCATTCAATAAATATTAAAAAGTGCATAATTATATAAAATTTTATACGTAAAAAGCTCTGTACATAATTATTTATAATTAAGTGTCGCATAAAATTTTTTTCCCAGAATTAATTTAATTCAAAATTAGCAATAAGACCAAGTAAATAGTTAACACATTAACATTGAAGATGTTTTACAATGAATAATGTTTAAAAAACATTTAAAACTGAATAAAAAGAGACGTATAATTTATTTATATAATTCTCAACTAATTAGAAATCACAGACACTTGATAAAGTTTGAAATATAGAAAATTAATTTTTCTCGCGCTTTGTATTCAAGTTAAATGCTGCCTTGAATTTATATCACTTATTAATATTTCATTGTTTCAAATGAGTGAATGAAGAAAAAAATCTCAATATTATTTTTTAACGTTTTTTTCTTTAGGAGGTTTACGAGAACTAAAGTCTACAAGGTTTGACAAACCGAATGTTTCCATAGCAAGTCGTAGATCTGCTTCTTCTTGTAATTTTTGTCGTCTAAGCATTTCAGCTCTTCTTTCTTCAGGTGTCAAAGCTTCATCCTTTTCCTTTGCTTTTCTTTCTGCTTCTTCACGTGATTTTTTCTATAACAAAATTTATTTGTTAGTATTAATAGTTATTATTTGAAAAAATTTTCATAAAAATGCAATTATTTGACAATTGTACAAACCTCTCGTTCATCAATTTTTTCCGCTAAAGTTTTTTTAGGTTTTGGCTTAGCTTTTGGAACTTCAGCTGGTTTTTCTACATCTTTTTTTTCTTCGTTCATATCTTCCCAGCTTTCCTGTATTAATAATTATATACTTTTAAAAAAATTAATATAATAACAACTTACAATAATTTAAAAGAAATGCTGCCTTATATTATTATTGCTATAACAATAATTTTAAAATTTAAAAACGTTTCATATTATATGTTATTCAGTATTCAAACTCAATTAAATTATTTTTTTTATATTAATATATAAATTATAATTTTAAATTTAATTTAAATTTACTAAATTTAGTAGTTTTATTTAATATAGTCAAATCATAGTACAATAAAAATAGTAAAAATGAAGAAGTTTGTAAATAAAACTAAAAATTTTCATGAAACATCTGTCAAATATATAAATATTTATAATTAATAGAAAGTAAATAATATATTTCTAATATTTTTTTGCAAACTTTATTTAAATTATTAATTTAATACCTATAAAAACAAAACAATTAAATGAACAATTACAATTTGCAATAGTTAGCTATTGCACTTTTTTTTATATGAAAAGTATTTAAGGCTCAAAATAAGTATTTTTATATACAAAATAAATATAAGCCAGACAAATGTATGGTGAATAAACAAATCATAGAAATCAAACATTTTTTTTTCAAGAAATACATAAACTGTAATATATAGGTTATAAGCTTGAAAATCAACATGTAAAGAGAAAGGGCCGATTCGAAGGAAAGTTGACCATGTGGCAAGGAGAGTATTCAGTGCGCTTGTATCAGGTTAGGTACGCGCACCTGCGAAAAACATTTATGCATAACTTGCCATAATCTTCTAAGTAAGAATTCAGGTCACGAATTCCTTGAAGGCACAAAAATAAATTAAAAATTAATAAAACATACCAAAACTTCTTCTTCTTCGTCTTCGCCCTCCCATTTGTTCGAACGCATTGCGAGGTCAAATTCTGCCTCGATTTTTTCTGAATCTGCAATGAAAAACCAAGTTTTTCGTATCTTATTTTTATTAAATAATTTTACAGATTGTATGGCAATGAATTTTTCAGTGTTAACATGCTATTTTTAGGTCGGACATTCTCACCCCAATCGTCCATGATGATGATTTTACGTTATCCTCTACACGAGAATTTTCACGAATCTAAATCCATGCAGTTGGGGTTGATAAAGAAAGCAAGCAAACAAGTCGTCCGAAAACTTGGTTTGAATTGTTTTACTACTACTGCTGTTGCTGTTGCGCTGCCGCTGCTCTGCAGTGCTATTAATCGGGAAAAGCAAGAACGTGTTCGAGCCACCATATTAGCACGTGAAATCATCTGTAGTTGGCGTTGCCATCGCCGATGTGCTGCATATACACACAAAAATTTTATTTTTGAGTATATATATACATATATTTAATTGGGCGTAATCATTCCGTCAAATGACTGCACTGACAGTTTCAATGCTTTATGACAATATGTATTTTGAAATTTATTTTGAAAATAATTTTTATGACGTAAACAAGTAAATTAAATTTTTATATTTAGGCAACTTGTAAGTTTTAACAATTTTATACTAACAAGTATACACAAAAATAGCTATTTTATATATATTATTTTTCAAATAATTCTATCTTTCAAATTTATGTATATTATTCAAAAATTATTTAGTTATCTTTTTATAAAACTTAAAAATGTTGTTTTAATTAATTCACAAACATAATAAATAATTAAAGCTAATGCTGTATAATAAATTATGTTTATAATATATAAATTTATTTAAAATTGAGAATAAAATGAAAAAATGTTAAATAACTTTACTATTTCATTTCTATTTATAAATTTATTATGAAATTTAATGACTGTTACGTGACTGTCAAGAATTTTTTAAGATTTATGAAAAATTGAATGTATACATTTATACACATATATATACATACATGTAGCAACTATCCATTAAAATAGAAAACGCTGAGTGTATTTATCGTTACCATTTTTATGTTATCTTTTTCTATTTCATTAAATATAATGAAGAAGGGGTCAAACATATAGTATAATAACAAGGAGAGGCAAACGAACGTACTACAAGGAACGCAATTGAGTCATCAATGCGCCATTTTGTGGCGCGAAGCTGTGGTAGGGATGTCCCGCGGCGCGTCGCTAAACAGACGTTTTTCGAATGCACATATCCATCGACATGTAAACAATAATTTGAATATCCGTGATATTCGAGATTGGCTTCCCGACGATCTTGTTTACGTCTTACGGGGAAATTCAGCGGATCGACGACTGGTTTCGTCGAACCAACGAATCTTCCCCGTCTTAGTCGTGCCATATGAAGAAAAATCCGCGCGATCTTGTGAATATCGTAATCGCGCGTACATAGCGTCGCATCATAACCTTACACGCGTTGTTTGCTGTTTGTATGCATGAAGAATTGCAGTTTTTTCCGAATAAGTCAACAATTCTAAAAGAAACTTTTCGCGTCTAGAAGCAACTTCTCGCGTTATGTGTGATAATAATTTGAGACAATTTTTAAAACCTTTACACCGACATAGAAGGGCTCGCTTCAGAATTTTAAGATGTGACAAAAATTTACCTCCTGATACAAAAAACTATGGAATACGACTTGGAAACAAGTCCAGAAAATGAATGTAAGACGCCAGAAGAGGCCACGGAGGAGCCTTTGAGGCAGTACCAGCAGCAAAAATTGTGTCAAACAAACCAGCCAACAAACTCTGTTAGTACTTGGCGATTGGTTAATGCTGTAACAGGTACTGCTGGCAGTGCCTCAGCATTAACACAAGCCAAGATAGCTTTGGGAGCATCAGCTAATAAAACATTGTCTTCTCAAGTAATGGAGTATTATCAAAAGTGAGGATTATTATAAATAAATCTAAAGAAACTTAAAATTTATTGAACAATTAATGTATTATATTATATATGACTCAATGTGTAATACGTTAATGTTTATAGTTAATAAAATATTAAGTTTTTGGAATAAAATATATGTGCTCCAAAAATCTTATTGATTGATTCAATTTGATTTTGTGTTATAAATAGTTAAAATATAAAATTACTGTGGTGTTGTAAGGAATACATAGTAGTGATATTTCTTTGTCAAATTTAAATATTAATATTAAAGATTTCTTTATAATAATATCTTTTACTTTTTAAACTTATACATATATATATGTAGGTATTCACAGACCTCGAATTTAAATCAGTATTTTTCACTACCTACTTCTTCTAATAACTCAGCTGAGGGTGCCAAGTATTACTATAATATTTATGATCTGAGTCCTAAGTATATACCTGGAAGGCAGAATTGCATAGGACAAGATTATAATTTACAATCATATATTCCAAGAGAAAGACGACGTTGGGTAAGACCTCCATTAATTGGCCAGTCTTCTTCTACTGACGGATCTTCTATTTATGTTAAGGTTATTTCTTTAAGTAAAATCTAACAATATTCCTTCAATAATAATCAATGTGTTTCATAAGAGCACGTTTAAATAATTATATTGATTTTATAAAAATTCTATATAAATCTATCATTTTAATTATAAATGAAAAAGCTTCTTAAGAAAGATTGTATAAAATACGTAAATTTAATAAATTATTTGTTGTACATTTTATGAATGCATTTATTATACATTTTCTTTTTCAACTTACTTAGATATACATCCATTGTTAAACTTTTTTTAACAAATAATAAGCACATTTTAGTAATAATTTTTGAAGAATGCAGTATTATTATTTGAATTGATCTAAAAAAAAAAAATTAATAAATATGATAATATTGCTGTTTTATGAATCTGAAGTACTATCATTATAAAGCAATATAAAAAAATAATGATGTTTCCAAAAAATTTAACTAAATTTTTATTTCAGATATAAATATTCTTTTAATTTTTAATATAATTTACAATTAAGGCTGTTTATTATTATTAATGTTAATTTGATAGCTTTAATTTAATTATTAGACTATTAAAATTTTGTTTTTATACATTTTTAAAGATTAATAATCTGCAATTGTATTGACTAATTTTTAAATCACTCATCAAATATTTGGTATTAAGAAATGGAATATATTTTTTATATTTCTTGTAGTACTTACTCAATAAGATTTTTCAATTATAAATTACAAAGTTATAACAAAAATTAAAAATATATCTGTAAAATAATGTTTATTTGTTTTTAATTAGAATCACACAGAATTGTGCAAAATTGTATTACACTTCTAATTGAAGTTTTCAGCTTTCATTAAATCTTTGTATTTACATAATTGATTTTTTAAAACTACAAGTTATGATTCTTTAATGTTTAAAATAATCTTTATTATGAAATATGATATATGCATTAAAGAAATTGATTTTGCCATTTTTTTGTAATTATTGCAATAGAAATATGATTTGTGAAACACATATACATATACATCCAAAGAGTAATTCAAAAGATTCTCGAATTTGCGTTTGTTCATTTAAAATTATGTACGTGTAAATAAATTTTAAGTCTTACTAGTTTTTCCTCATAAATCCAGTCAATGACGGACCCGCAGTCACCTCGCCTACAGGACGATCGACAGCAAAACGAATCTCAAACTCAAATTGATACACGAAATCAACAACAACAAAAGCAACACACAAGTACCCAGGTATTGGTATCAACGGAAGAACGAAGTACGGAGACGAGTCCTCAAGAGATCGGGACAGTGGAACGCAAAGCCTCATCGCCTACGTCGAGCGTTGCCTCAGTTAAGCCACTTGAGTGGGATAGCGGTGCCGACGTGGGTTATCTGTACGAAAACGCCATCGGTGGCATTCAATCGCGATCAGGTCAAAAATTACCTCAACTTAGTACGCTTGAACGCATGGCCCTGGCGCGCGGATGTTCTGCAGCGTTGCGCCTTGATCCTGAGGGCACCACTGAACAGCAACAACAACAGCAATCTCATGGTACAGCCATCTTTGTTGTAAGTGCTAAACGTAGTAATAAACCGGAGGCTACTTCGACTCCTCTAGTACCATGTAACGCATCCGGTAGCGAAAGTGAGATCGAGATTACACCGATAGTCAAAAATCATGTACCCGGTATACTTGCTGGACACAATATAAATAATGACGAAAGTTCTGCTCCTAAAAGTAGAAAGGAACTACTGAGGGTTTGTAAAATTTTATATTTATTCGACCAATTTTGATTGTGTTTACAAAACTTAATAGATTTATAACGATCGGTTAAGTTAATCAAAGATTTGTTTTGATTTTGAATCGAACCAAAATCGTGATAAAAAATCATTAAAACTAGATTATACTTTTCATTTAGATTTTTAGCAACGGAAAAATTTATTTAAATTTTTATATTTTATTAAATTTGTGATATTTTTATAAAATTTAAATGTATTGGTTTTTCAAAATAAAAATTTCAAATTCGAATAAGAATAAATCGAAGAAAAATAAATTAATTAAAAATATTTTACTTATTTTTATTTTAAATTATATTTTGGTTTTTATTTAGTGTCTTCTATTATTATATTTATATCAAATTATTCAAGAATTTTATATTTTAAATTTTATATAAATTATATTAAATGATATATTATATGAATTATTAATAAATAATACAATATTTAAGGTAATTTTTTCGATTGCAAACAAATTATATTATTTTGAAAATTAATTTCTTTTATTTAAATAGTGCAAGCTTTAAACTGAAATTTAGCTCATAAAAAATTGAATAGTTGTATATTGTTTCTTTTTTGTTGAAAAATTAATTTATTTTTTAAGAAAATACTTTTTTGATTGATTTATTTATAAAGATTTGAGAATAGATAAGTTGTTTTTCTTATTACATTGTTTGCTTTTTTTAACGTTTTTGTATTATTGTAAATTTAATCGCATTAAATTAATGATCTTTTTTAAAAATTACAAAATCACACTGAATTTTTTTTTAAATACATTCTGCTAAATATTACGTTGTTTAAGTAATTCATATTTTTTATCATTTAATTTTTTCTAATTATTTTTTTATCATATCTTTACTTTGATATCACAATTAAAAAAAAAAAAAAAAAAAAAAATCTGTTCTGTCTGCTTCGTTCAAAGGATGCGAATGATGCGCTCGAGACTCCAAAATCGTACAATTTTCTTAAGCTTCCTCACGCCTTGAAGTATACAACGCCGGAGGAGTCATCAAAATCATCGCGAAGCGCAAAGCCACCGCCACTGCCAGTTCCAGTACCTAACACTGCTAGCAACGACAGTCACAATTCGAACAACGTAAATTCGGCGAGCGCTTCGTTATTGAAGAAGAGTTCGTCGATGAATTTGCTCGCTTCACCGACAGCACGATTACCGCTTAAACGCAGTCAGAGCGAACTGAATTTGTGCGGTAACGAGAGACCTGTACCTCGATTTATTTTTAATTCGACTTCATCAATTGCTACTGTTGTCAATAGTCATAAACCAATTACCTGCAATAAGCTTATTCAAACTAGTATGAGAAAATGCACGCAGGAGTCGATTGGCGTGCAAGTCTCCGTGATTAAGGTAAAATACGAATGTCTTTTTTGCAGATAGATACATAAATTTAGATTACTTTTATCTTCGTTAAAGAAATTAAATCATTTTTTTTACAAATATATTTAATATTTCATGTTCAACAGTTTTTGATCTTGAAAATATTAATCTAAATTACAAAAATATCTGAACTGAAGAAGCGTTAATATTTTTTTTTACACCGAATAAATTGTTTATAAAAGATTCTATATTAAGTGGATTATTTTTTAATAAAATATGAATATAAAAATAAAGAATTCCTTTAAATTATTTATATTGCAGTAGGTTATGTATTACTGTAAATAATGAACAATTTATATGTACATTTTAAAATTATTTATTTTAGAATTTTTTATTTTCATAGAAAAAAAAAATTTATTTAGTCACTTTAGACAATTAATATTTAATACTTATTTTATTTCAAAGGAGGAAGAGAAGCCACCACTTCCAAAAAGAGCGACTAGTTTAGGTCCGAAATTACTAAATTCAATTTTGAAAAATTCTCAGAGTACGTATAAAATTCAAAATCCAAAAATAACAAATATAAAAGAAAGATCAAAAGCTAAAGAAGAGCATAATGAAAAAGAAATAGAAAGTACATCGGATTCTTCGCAAAATGTTTCTATAACGCTTCATGCCGATGATACGGAAAATATTACTGGCAGAGCGAATAGCTTCGAATATTTTCCAGGTGATTTTTTTCTTTTACGTAAATTTAATTTAAATTTAAATTCACACTAAAAAATGAAAAATAAAATTATCTTAACTTAAATTTAAAATTATTATTCTATGTAAAAATTAATCTTTTATATATTTTTTTAAATTTTTAGGTCACATTTACCAAAATGTACCGAATGGTAGTACAAGCCAGGTGTCTTCGGTGGACACTGGACGTTCAAATTCGACGATGCCGAATACAAGTTCCAGCTTCGATGAAAAATTATGGGGCGATTCGGATAGTTTAGTGCGAGATCTGGAACGCAGCGTAAATATTCTTAAAAATCTTGTTGACGCGAATAAGCTTGACAAACAGGTAAAGAAGCGATTAATACATCATGTGGTGAAAAGGTTGGTTACTGCTAAATATACAGATGACAAAATTGAACATAACTTGGAAGAAAACGTTCCCTGGAATCCAGCAGATGCTCGAAACAAAGTTTATAGGACAGAGATCATACAAGCTTTAGCTAAAAATACTACGGATTCATCCGATGAATGGAAACCGTCACAGAAAAAAAAGGGTCCAAAAAAATCAGTGCCGAATAGTGAAGCAAGGACAATAAAGAACATGGTTAATATACCTGGTAAATGTATTTCAATTATTTTAATTTAAAAGTTTAAAAAAAAAAATCAAGTTATATTATTACAAATTTGATTAAAAATATGATTTTATATGAAAATTTTCATTTACTATTTTTTAATTTTTATGATAGTTATAGAATTATCTTAGTTAAAAATTCACTCTCCGTTATTTTCAATTTAAACTTAATGAAATTTCAAAATTTGTATTATTTTAGCGGCAATTGAAAGTAGTAATAGTGATAAATTTGATCGAAACACAGATAGAACAGTAATGGATGGTAGAAAAGCGAGAATGGGATTGAGGGCAGACGATTGCAATAGACGTAGTAGTAGTAATACACCGACCAATAAGAGCGAAAGCTCGGAATGTTTTTTACCTCATCGCGGATATAATAAGAATGAGGAAATAAAGAACACGTTTATTAGTTCTACGACAAATAGTTCATCACAGGATCATAATAGAGTTCTTCTAGATGCTGTTGTTAATAGCAGGTAAATATAAAGTAATTATTTTAAAATATTTATAATAAAATAATACATAATTCAATTTTTTTAAGGCGAAGTCCAGTAGAATCAAGCAATGAAGCAGGAAACAGTTTAGATTGGCGTTTACCTGCAACTGCGTCTGAACGTAGATATGAACTTCGTCGATGCAGTAACTCAGATTCTGGTGATACAAAGCTGGTTTCTTATGCGGAAATGGAAAAACGTAATCAGCTTATTTGGATAACTAATGAGATTAGCCATTTGTCAAATTTAAAAAAACTTCTTGAACAACCAAAAACAAAACCAGAAAGATCTAATAAATCTCCTCCGCGAAAAAGTAAGCATTCTACGAAGTTAAAATCTTTAACTTCTGCTCATCAGCATCAACATCAAAATGGCGATGTTCTCAATGAAGATTGTCAATTGAATAGACAATGGTCGTCGCATTGTAATCTTGCTAATTGTTCACCTTTTTCGGGCGTGAACTCGGTAAAACGGTTAAAAAAGCGGAATAGCTGTACACAAACAGCAACAGCAAATTCATCTGCATATTCGAAAACAGGAAGCGAAATTGTATCGGCAAGGATACAAAGTTCAAATACTAAATTAATTAGTGTATATGTACAAACTTCGAGGCTCTCGCCAGCTCCTATTCCTATTTCGTCAATCTCACAGGTATACATTTTTCTAAATATGTTTTTTGCTCACTTATTTAAATTTGTATCATTTATACGAAATATTTACAGCAATTCCCGAAATGTCCTGTTCATAAAACAGTTTTACCCCGAAGTTGTACCTGTAGCGAACGAATCTGTTTATTTTGTAAGTCCAAAAATGTATCACAGCAACATCGTTCGTGTGCTGATACTGATAGAGAAAACGTGCAAATTGAGGCTAAGCTTATGCGTAACGATTCAGAAGATATGAAAGAGGCAAAGAACCAATTAAATGCAATTAAATTAAAATGTACGTGTGAAGTCAATCACAATGACACTGTCAAGCAAAAAATGGAGTTACCGAAAAAACTGGAAAGCGCAAGTCAAACTTGTAATCAACGTCATTGCGATGGTGAGTAATAAAATATACACACTTCTATGAAATAAAAAGTGTTATTAAATCTTAAGTTGCTATATTATATTACTGAATATTTTTTTTTATATATATATATGTAAATTATATATTATTCTTGTCATTTATATTAAAAAAAATGTAACTACTTTTCTTATAGACTCCATGTGTTCATGTAAAAAGTACAAATTAACCGACTCATCATGTCAATGTTCTAAAGATTGTCAGTGTGAAAAAAAATTAGTATGCAGCTTTGAAAAGATGCGAATGAGCGATCAAGCGCTTCCGCAAAAAAGAATATTTGATAAAGCTAATGGCACAAATTGTATTTGCGAGTGTAAAAAATCTGAAGAAACTCAAAGTTCAAGATCTGAAAGCAGTTATCACTCTGACAAAAAAACCCAACCGTATTATTTAAGTAATTCAAGTAGAGAATCAAATTCTCGTGATTGTTGCTGTGAAAACAAAACAAAAAATTATAGCAAGATTCACATTAGGTAAGACTAAATACAAAAATCATTCTCTTTCTGTTAAATATTTTTATGCATATTTTAATATAATTTTACGTTCTAATTAAAATTATAATATATTTAATGACTTTTTTGCAGTCCAAAGCATAGTGCACGTTCAAGTAGTAGTACAACGCCAAGTAATTGTAAGTGTTGTCGACTTTGTGGTACAGTCTACCAAAATGAACGAAACTGTAAATGCGTAGTTAAAAATTATCCGAAATCAGTTGCGTACGAATTATCTTTCTTTGATGATGACAGGAGTGTCGTGGACAATGAAGTAGCTGTTGAAATTAAAAGCATAAACAGAGGTAACTCTGTTCCAAGTATAAAACCTCGAGAAAGATCAAAAAGAGGAGATGAATGTGCTTGCGAGAACTCCCAGCCAAAATTTAAACATTGCGAATGCAATTGTCGAGTGGAACAATCGCGAAAACGTAATTTAGGAAAAAAGAATACATTACAGGTTAATTAGTGCTTTAATGTAAATGCATGCATAATTTGAATATAGTATACAAATTTAATTTTATAATATGAAATTATACTTTTTCTACAAGTTTAAAAACTAATATTATAATTAGTATTTTATTTAATTTTAATAAATTTATTCTACATACGTCACAAAAAATAGTGCGTAATATAACGTGTAAACTTTATTTTATAAAGTAAATTAATCATATGTTTATGCCTAATTAGAACATTTTCCTTATGCAAATGTAGGAATATTTGGCACGCAACAATCCTGGTTTTGTCGATAATGTCGAAACACGACGACAGTATGTGTCTGAAATACAACGTTTACGGCAACTGAGGAAAAATAGACGAATGCAATTGTTAGCAATGGCAACTACAGCAACGAATATTTTTGTATCGCCTAGACCAACTAAGTTCACGAGTAAGAATATATTTGAAAAAATATTATTTAATATTCTTGTAAAATTTTAACGTTGAAGAAAAGAAAAAAAATTTTAATAAAAAATAAAAATTGTAAGAAAAATAATTATCATTATTTTGACATATAGTAGTATTTTAATATTTTTTAAATTTTTTATTATAAAATATTTTATCAATATCATTATTATTGACAGCTATTGTATAAAATTAAATAAAAACATTTACATTTTAAAATCATGTAAGAAAAAAAATGGTTTATTAAATTTTTATCATTAATATTATTCATTTTTTTATTTTTAGAGTGTGTACAAAAAAAAATTTCTGATCAAGAAATGAAAGCGAGGCTACGAAAAAGGTATTTGCAACTTAGTGAAGTTCGTGCAAAGCGCAAACAAGAACAATTACAAGAGGAAGCACGGTGCAACAAATTAATGGCCAAAATCTTTTGTAAGAAACTCCAACAAAAAGTGTTAAGAGGACAGGTAGACTTGTCACAAAGTGTAAGTGTGATTTCGAATTTATAAGAAAGAATGTGTTCTATAGTTAAAAGAGGCCAGATTTATTTATTAGATTTTAAAGAGATGTAAAAGTTGGAATTTACCAATAGAATTATATATTTGAACACGTCATTTCTTTTTTATTTACATTATCTATGTTTACAAAATTTTGTGCCTTTATCAGGAAAAACTATCCAAAATTGTTAAGATCAAAATAACTGTAAAAATTAATTTATACTTTTAATTTTTATAAATTATATTTTAATTTAATTTGGAAAATACAAAAGCGAATTTTGCGGCTCTGTGGATAGTTGTATAAAATAATAAGCTTTAAAAATTGTCTGTTAAAATCATATAGATAAATAAATGTACTTATTCATGTGTTTTTATTCTATTGGTTAATAATAACGCTCATCTTTTTAAGAAAAACTTAATACTCTTGTTTACAATTTACGTGAATTATATTTGTATTAACTACGAGAGTTTAAGAGATATAATTTTATAATTTATTTGTAAAATAGGAATTTCATTGACTATGAAATATTTTTTCGGTTCACATTTTATAAATAAAATAAAGAATATAGTTATAAAAACATTATTTGATAAAATTATTTAAAAAGGCGTTTTAATATTAATATATAATATTAAAGTATAAGATTTTTTTTATTATTAAAAATCTATTCATTTAACGAAAGTATTTGCTAATACTGAAAATTTTTCAAATTGATCAGTACAAGACTGAATATACCTTTTTAAATAAAAGTATCATACAACAGTATAATAAACATGACAATTTTTACGAAAAAATATAATGTACTATAATATTTAAAATTTAACAAATTGTAATAAAATATGTAGATATCCGTACGAAGAAATAATTGGATGAAACGGAGTCTGATTATTGTTATTATTATTATTTTTTTTAATAATAATCAATTCGAATATTATTATAGAAGTTTATTAAGATAAATAAGTTCAGAAATAGTACAATGTAGATGAGATTAAAAATCATTTTTACCAAGCATTTAAAGGATTACTTTATAAGTATAAGGTTCTATGATTCTTTTATATTAAAACCTAAAAAGGCTTTAATTTTAAAGTATTGAAAGCCTAGTACCTGAAGTATAGTACACAATGTTCTTTTCGAACCATTTAGTATAAGTTTTTCTTGCCATTCTTCAGATTGTTTTAGAATAATTTTTATTTGAATAATTTTATTGAATAATCAAAAGTTGTAGATAAATATTTAATCGCGTATTCCAACCCAGTGCCTTTTTTATTTTCACGTAGATCTAACATTGTAGTCAAAATGTATTTTTTATTTGTAGTCCTTTAAAACGCTTAATCTTCGAATAGAATATCAATTTTTGTATACAGATATAATATTAACATTACTTTATCAACAATGTATAAAGAATAAAAATTATTTAAAATACCTGAAAAATTTGGTTATTGTATTCAATAAACAAAACATTTATTTATGAAATCATAAATTATTTATAATACAGTTCATTTGCTATGTGAAAATAATTAATCTACTAAGGATTTGACATCGATCATAAAAAGTGTCGCCGAATTTTTGGGAAAAAATCTAAACGCTCGTCAAGTGGACATTTTACAGGATCATTTGAGTTTCTCCACTATGCGGTCAAATCCAGCTGTTAATTACGAACAAGCCGTTGAATAGAATAAAAAATTCAAACCGACGAAATTATTGCCCAGTTCGACAAATGGACGATAAAGTGTTTGACAGATACAATTCTTAAATTATAAATAAACATGTCATTTTTGTATTAATGTTAAAAATCGATTGTTTTATATTGATATTTAATTTAATAAATTTTGAAAAATGTACAATTTTATTAATAAAATAATGTTGTTAAAAATTTACGTATATGAAATATAACGGTACGTCTAATATTCATAAGTAAAGCGCTAATGTAAAATGGGAAAGCTCGATAAAAAACCGGTTACATGTTTCGTAACCAAAGAGAAATAAACTATAATATTATGTTAAGGCTGTATAACGATAATAAGTAAGCAAGTATAACGTTGTATGAATTCTGTCGATGCACATGTCAATTGTACATTGTCCGTATTTTATTTTAGAAAAGAGTGTCAACAATAAGTTCTAATTTTTTTTATTAACATTACCAAGTATGTATAAAGAATAAAAATTATTTAAAATACCTGAAAAATTTGGTTATTATATTCAATAATCATAACGTTTATTTATGAAATCATAAATTACTTATAATAAAGTTCATTTTTCTTTATTTAATTTAGTCTCAGCCTAGTTATTTACTTTGAAATTATTAAATATTGCGAAGTTTTGCAGTCGCCGATATTTACTTTAATTTTCAATTAAAAAATTAATAGTTTTTGGATATCCAAAATTACTGTCCAAAATATTAAACTGTAAGTTTTTATTAAACATATTTGTAAAGTATACATTTATAATTTGAGTCTAATTGATTGTGTATTAAGTTGAAATATTCGATAAACGTAAAAATTTGAAGGAAAAAAAAAAAAAAAAAATTATGTAATTAATCGTATCTGTAAAAACTAAATAAATTAAAGAATGAAGGTTTATATTTTTCTATAAGTATAAATCTATTAAATAACTGATCAGTTATTATTCTCTTAATTTTGGTATTCCAAGGAAGTATGAGTTGTCAGTTAAATAAAAAATTATAATCATTACTAAGATTTAAGGTTAAATAATTTAATCATAAAAAGTAAAAAGAAAAATGTGTAATAAAAAATAATATTTAACGTTGTTAAGTGTTACATATTCTATATTTAGAAAAAGTTTCGAATCGTAAAATATTATAATAGCATAATTGTATCTATAAAATGGATTTCCTAAATATTTTAAATTAGTTCATTGATAAACTCAATCAAATGGCGTAATTATTATATTATATAATTTTAATAAAATCGGTTGATCGAACGCGCATCTAATTTTGCTAAAAAATTATGAAAAATGCTGACTATGGCAAAAAAATTGTAGCGAAGGTCAAGTATAAATAGATAAAACAATGTACACCCACGACAACAACAATAATATCATCAAATAGAAAAAAACAGACAATCTATTAACCTTCTATGAGAGTCGTTAAAAAAAAAACGCCGTCGTTTATGGTTATTGACGCTTACCTTCAATAATGCCCAATTTATCGGTTTACGCATATAAAAGGATTCTGCGCGCAGATCACAAGTAGTTTAATTTTAATATTCACGCATTGTTGACGATTTACGTTTAAGTTTGAAGCATTGTAATATATTTCGAAAATTTTCGAATGTAATAAGATTGAAATTGAAAAGAGAAAGTTTTAAAATTTTTATATCGTGGGTAATATTTACGGAAAAATCTGTGTTGTCTTCGAAAATCAACGACTATTACAGATAGTTTTGTCTTTAATTTGTTTTGCTTTTGAAATAAATAGATTATTTATAAAATTTAATTTAATTAACTACATTAATTCTAAAATATATTAAAAAATTAAGTTATGTTTAAACGTTTTTATAACAAATTTCACGATTGACAAACCGTTTGTTCTTTGCTACAAAAAAAAAAAAAAAAAAAAAAAAAATAATTTTTCATTTCATTCATTCATTTGAAGATAAAATTTATTGCAATTTTCCACTTTTATAAGTTATATTACTTAAGTAGTAAAAATGCCGCCCCAAATTGACGGCGTAGACGATTATTTGAATCGATTATTAAAAGAAAAATTTACCAACGAATTTCGCACGGGTTACATTAACGTCGATGGAGTTTGTTTACCCGAATATTATTCAAAATTCGCGGACGCAATAGAGAATATGGAAGTTCGCGACGATGACGTTTGGGTCTGCAGTTTTCCTAAAACAGGTAAATAAAGACGATAATTAAAATAAATAAAAATGCCGGTAACATGTGATTTTACTTTAATAAACATTTTATCCCACGATTGTTTTGTAAACAGGAACTACATGGACACAAGAAATGGTTTGGTGCATCTCAAATAATTTAGATTTAGAAGCTGCCAAAGTTCCATTGTTTGAAAGATTTCCCTTTTTAGAGTAAGTTTATCAATTACATGAAAACCTTTATACATTTTATCTTTGAATAAAATTTAATTATTTATGATTTTGCTCATTTTAAAAAATCTCGAACGCATATTATCTTAAATTCTCATCTTTCCTGAAACTAAATAAAAGCTCAACGAATGTAACATCTTTCGTATTTTTTATTTTATTTTTTTTATTTTTCTTCAACAGCCAAACTCCACTTTTCGATTACCGAACGATAATTTCTCGTATTCCCGAACTAACGATGTCCGAGGAGGTGCTCGACAGCGTTGCTTACATCGAAAATCTGCCGAGTCCTCGTTTCATCAAGACTCACCTGCCGTTTAATTTTCTACCTCGACAATTGAGAAACGGAATTAGGAGGCCAAAAATTGTATACGTTGCAAGAAATGCTAAGGATACTTGCGTATCTTATTACTATCATTGTAAGCTGCTCGAAGGATATCGCGGTGATTTCGATGAGTTTTGTTGTCTCTTTTTAGGCGGTAAACGTAAGTTTCCTTCGCTTTTTTTTACATTGCGTCTTATTAATTGATTTAATTGACATTTAACATGTATGTATTCTTTTTTCTTTACGTTAAGTTTGCTTTGCACCATTTTGGAGTCACGTTCTCGGCTATTGGAATCGAAAAGATCAAGAAAATATTCTTTTTATCAAGTACGAAGATATGAAAGCTGTAAGTGTTTTCTATAATTGCTTTTTCAATATTAAATTTTTTAAATTCATTTAATTTGAAGCAAAGCTTGAAGAAAAACAATCGAGCTTCTTATAAATATTTTATTTCAATTATAAAAACAATGCGTAATTATTTTTCACTATTTTTATTTATTTAAACACATATGTACAAATTAATAATACTTATTGTAAATTTATTTTTTAATTATTTTAATGATGTACAGCAGTGAACAAATTTTTTAATCTTAAAGAATACAAAATACATTTGTTATTTATTAAAATAAAGTAAAATTTCCATTATATTTATACAGGATTTGACATCGATCATAAAAAGTGTCGCCGAATTTTTGGGAAAAAATCTAAACGCTCGTCAAGTGGACATTTTACAGGATCATTTGAGTTTCTCCACTATGCGGTCAAATCCAGCGGTAAATTACGAACAAGCCGTTGAATTGAATAAAAAATTCAAACTGATCGATTCGGACGGGCAATTCATGAGAAGTGGACAAGTAAATCAATGGAGGGAAAAAATGACCGACGAAATTATTGCCCAGTTCGACAAATGGACGATAGAGTGTTTGACAGATACAACTCTTAAATTATAAATAAACATGTCATTTTTGTATTAATGTTAAAAATCGATTGTTTTATATCGATATTTAATTTAATAAATTTTGAAAAATGTACAATTTTATTAATAAAATAACATTGTTAAAAATTTACGTATATGAAATATAACGGTACGTTTAGTATTTATAAGTAAAGCGCTAATGTAAAATGGGAAAGCTCGATGAAAAATCGGTTACATGTTTCGTAACCAAAGAGACTATAATATTATGATAAGGCTGTATAACGATAATAAGTAAGCAACTATAACGTTGTATGAATTCTGTCAGTGTTCATGTCAATCGTACATTGCCCGTATTATATTTTAGAAAAGACGAGTATCAACAGTAAATTCTAATTTTTTTTATTAATTTGTGGATAAAAGTTAACAAATCGGAATTAAAACTATTCGAGAGAAAACGAAAAAACCAATAAGCAAAATTTTGTAACGTGTTAGGGTAATGAACAAATTGAGTGAAAATAAAGTATTACAATCAAAGTGATAAATTTTGATCGGTGATTAATATTAAAATAAATTTAAAATTTTTCATTAAAGCATATGTATCTTTGATTTAGTCAAACGTTTAATAAATATAAGATTTTTGTATCGGAAAACATGAAAATTCGATTTTATTTTTATTTGTTTTAAACCAATAAAAGTCGAGGATTAAAAATTCAGAATTACGGTTAAGTAGTTTTCAAAATTGATTTTAAAATAAGAATTTTATTAATCTATTCTCATTGTTCAAAGTTAATCATACCTTCTTTTTTTTTATATTTTAATTCGACAATTAATTTTTGCTATTTATATTTGATTTAAATCATATACAAAGACAAACGATATCGCACTTATTTCAATTTAAATTTAAAAAAAACATATTAATCACAAAATTGTTTTTGATTGTCTTATTTTGCAAAATATGATAAGTTTATTAATTTTCAATAGAGAATTAGAAACATTAAGATTTTTACTTTAATTGAAATTTCGCCTGCATAATTTATACACATTTACTTAAACAATAATATGATACTATTTATTGATGTATTTGTTATCAATGCCTTTTAAGATATATTATATATTATTACGATATAAATTTTCTTACCTAATTAATTTATGAAACATACTACAAAATGTCAATAATCAGTATTCATTTTATGTTTTAGCAGATATTTAAATAACAATTAACAACCAATTTTGAGTACATAAGTTATGAGATTAAGATTTGAAGTATAAATGATAAAAATTTGGACAAGCCATTACTTAGAGAAATCGTATCGTGTGCAACAAGTAGTTGATCTATAATTGATAATCGTTTATAAATTTTTAAAGCTGAGGTATACATAAGCAGCGTTATAAAAAGCAAGAAGTCCAAGCAGTTTAAAAAGTTTTTAGGAGAGTTCAAGTGATCGGATATATTAATAAACTTTTTTAATTTAAAATTTTCATCAACATCAATACATAATCATCATGAGTGATTTGGAAAGTCTCGCTCGTGAAAATTTGGATGAAAAAGTTCGAACGAATTTTATCGAAGTCGATGGAGTATTTTTACCCGAAGAATATAAAATGGTTGCCGATGCAGTTGAAAATTTCGAGGTTTACGACGACGACGTTTGGGTCTGCAGTTTTCAAAAATCAGGTAAACGATTGCAATAGCGAATACGTTTTCGATTTATGATCAAGCGTTTCGGTTATTATGATTATTATTCGAATTTTCTTATCTTACTTTCGTTGTTATGCATTATTTTAAAATATTATTTTATTTTAACAAATAAATTTTCAAATGTTTGACAACATTTTTATTATACACTTAGGAACGACATGGACACAAGAAATGGTTTGGTGCATTGGCCATAACTTAGATTTCGAAGGTGCAAAAGTTCCGATCAATGAAAGATTTCCTTTTCTAGAGTGAGTAAATAGAAATGTCGTTTACATTTTTCGAATATTTTTTACTAATCATATTCATTAATATTTCAAGTTGAATAATTCAAAAAATTTTTTAAAAAAAGAAAAATCATTCATCGTGAAATTTAAAAATGTTTAAAAATAAAATTTTATCATCTCTTTTAGATTCTCCGGCGTTATAGCAACCGCTAGGATTGCTTTGCGCAACCCTAAAATGAAATTTCCCGATTGGGTGACCAACTGCGTGGAATATTGTAAAAACAAGCCCAGGCCAAGGTATATGAAGTGTCATAATCCTTTTAATCTGTTACCACGACAAATGAGGACCGGCGAAAGAAAACCAAAAATTGTTTACGTTGTGAGAAATCCGAAGGACGTTTGTATTTCGTTTTATCATCATTCAAAACTTTTGGAAGGTTACCGCGGCAATTTCGATGATTTTTGCAAACTATTTTTGGGAGATAAAGGTAATGAGACTTGTGTTATGCGCGTTTTTATCATAGTATTATCAAACTTTATTTTTCTATATTTACAATTGGATATATTAAACATTATATTCATTATACAATGCAACTGATATTTATGTATCACGAAATTGTTATACTAATAAACATTTTTTTATATTTAAGTTATTTACGCGCCTTATTGGAATCATGTTAAAGGATTTTGGGATCGTAAAGATCAAGAAAACATTCTTTTTATCAAATTTGAAGACATGAAGAAGGTAATTTGCATATTTTGTTTAATAACAAGATAATAATTTAACTTTTCAAACTAAGATATTTTAATAATTAAAAAAAGAAAAAAAAAGAATATTAAAAGTCTTAAAATAATGTGCCTAAGTAAAAGCAACGAATTTTTTTAAAATCACAGGATCTCCCATCGGTAATCAGACAAACGGCTTCATTCCTGGGTAAAACATTGACCGGCGAACAAGTGAAAACTTTGACCCATCACTTGAGTTTTGAAAATATGAAGATAAATCCGGCTCTCAATCGTAAACAAACCATCGAATGGATTAAAAATTCATCATCAATCTTTGGCGATTCCCAATCCGAAGGTGATTTTATACGCAGCGGAAAAGTCGGCCAGTGGAAGGCTGAGATGAACAACGAGATGATCGCGAGATTTGATAAATGGATTGAGGAAAATCTCAGGCATTGCAAGGGATTGACGTTATAATAATAGAAATTTTAACATCATTTATCGTTTAAAAAAAAAAAAAAACTTTTAAGTATTTTTAAGTCATTTGCGCATTTAATTTTCTTTACAATAAAAGCGGCAATATTTGAAAATTTATATTCGATTTTTATAATTTATTTTTTTATTTTAACACATGAATAAAATTTATAACAATTGTAAAATATGCATGTTTCTTTAGATGAAGAAAAAATATTTAATTTAAGTTGATAATTTGTATCTGATATCGTTTCTACAATTTTTTATTTATTTATGACAAGATAATATGTTAAGAATAAAAATAACGATACAATTATGTCGTTCGTTATCGCATTTATTCTATGTATTTAGGTGTAAATGAAGAATATTCCATTATTGCAATAATTGCGAAATTGTATAAGAATCAATAAAAATATTAAAAATTTTTTATTTTTACATTACAAAAAGATTTATTTGAAAGGCATTCAATTACCTAACGTGAAATTTAATTACATCGTATAAAACGACTTTATCTCATAATCTCTTTATTTAACGATAATTTTTTTATTTGTTACACGTTATCGTTAAAAACCTTTATCAAGATGCTGTCAAATTTAATGAATACAGAAAAATATACCGACTATCTTTGTATAACTTTTTTTTTATCAGTTTTGTGATGATAAATTTGTGTTTATTTGAGATTTTTTTTTTTATAAATTATTCTTACCTAATTCAATATACATTTTTAATACGTACACTTTTCTTTTTTTTAGTTTTATGCAATATTTTGCAATCACCTATTATCTTATTTTTTTTGTCAATAGTGGAGATTGATGTTACAACCGAGTTTTAAATTTTGTTAAATGTTTTTAAAGTAAACCTATAAAAAGTACATTAATAAAACACCTTTAAAAAAAAAAAAAATCCCAAAAGAGATACATATTTTAAATATATTGAAAACCAAATTCGTTTTGGTTACTGTATTCACGAAAACTTCAGATATTTGAAAAAAAAAATAATTAAAATTATTCAATAATTCAGGATCTTCCATTGGTAATAAGACAAACGGCTTCATTTATCGACAAGCCATTAATCGAATAACAAATAAAAATGTTAACCGAGCATTTGAGTTTCGAAAATATGAAGACAAATCAGACGGTCAATCGGGAGGAGACCGTTGATTGGATTAAAAAAACGAAAATTTTCGGCGATCACATAGAATCCGAAGGTCAATTTATTCGCAGTGGAATAAATCGTCGATCGATGAAAGTCTGCGATGAGCGATGAGATGATCGAGAGATTCGACAAATGCGTAGAAAATTTATGGCATTGTAAGGGATTGTAAATATTATTTTAATTAAACATAATTAGTTTATTGATAACAGGATTCTATTATATTGATTGAAAATATTAAAAATACGCGTTAAAAGTTATTTACGTTTAGCATTAAAGTTTATTAAGGCATAAAATACTTATTGTTACAATGTATTATTTAACCTATATAAACTTTTCAATATTAAATATTAGCTAAACCATATATACATTTAAAAATTATGTAAACAGATAAAACGTTCATTTAATAGTAGACTGAATGATAGTTTTTACGATATAAATATAAAAACAAATAAAACATTATAATCCAAACACGATTCGAATGAGAGCAAAAAAAATTATCAGTACGATTGTTATCAAACATTATTCTTAATACTTGTTATGACGGATGAAGTTTGTAAAAGTACTCTTTCAACGCGCACGTTATCGCCGTCGTATTCATCTTCGTAATAATTCCTTCGAACTGGAAACACATCTGACATGAGTTCATCGATGAGTTGCTGAGCTGAGACTTTTGAAAGCGGCGTTAAGAGATTAAGATTTCCATTACGTTTTGATAATTCAATTACGCAATCTCTTTTTCTTCGTAAAATTGCCAAGTGCAAAACACCGAGATTATTATTGTCTACTGCTTGTAAGTCGGCGCCACAATTAATCAAATGATCGAAAATGTTATTGTTGGATAGGTAAACTGTTTGACAGATATGGAAAATTTTAATTATATAGTAAATACTGCATCATATAATTCAATGTCTTTATAATTATATACAAATTATGTAAAAAATTGAAAAATTCATTTTACTGCAGCTATTTAAATATCGAATGTCTTGCCATACTCGGAATGTAACTACTTAAACTTTATTAAGCGTGTTATTTTCCTCAATTTAACGAAAGATAAATTCAATTTGAATTCTTTTATTTACAAATATTCGCTAATTTTTATCAATTACAAATGATCAATGTATTAAAAGTTCTATGCTTTTTTATAATCAATAAATTTTTAGTTTCATAATTAATAGTACAAGTATTATTCGAGCATTTTTAGAATCGCACGTCTGTTAACTATTAACTATGCATCACCTAGTACTCAAAAAAAAAAAAAAAAAAAATTCTTACTTTAATTAAAATCATCATATATACGTGTATTATCTTATGCAGAATTTCGAAAAACTGTGCAAAATAATTAAGTTCGTGGAAAAAGCATATAGCCTAAATAAACAAGTATTACCAGAAATCATTAGCGGAGTTCTACCTTCGTTATCTCTCGATTCAATCGAGACTTTGCTATCAAGCAGTAACGTAGTAACGTTTTCCAATCGTTTGCCGATAACAGCGTAAAACAAACAGGTCCATCCGTTTCTAAATCAGATTTGTCTTTATTAGACGGCGGATTGCATAATAAAGATGTATCTACGATTTTTCCACGGATTGACAAACGGAATTTTTTTTTCTCGTGGAACTTTTATTATAGTCATATTGCACATAGTAAACTGCATAATATATAAATTAAAATAAAATTTTGAACTTACATATCGCGCTTATTCGCGTCGGCGCCTTTCTTAATCAATACGTTTAAGATTTCCGGATTTTTTGCGTAATAAGCCGCGTGCATAAGTGCCGTTTTTCCACACGGCTGCGTTAAAGTCGCATCCAAATTTCCAGGTATTTTGTCGATCAATAATGTCAACAATACTGGATCGGAACGATCGATTGCCGATGTCAATGGAGTTGACAAAAGTTTGTTTGGATAATGTAGATCCATTGATGGACTGTTGGAAATTATAAAATAATAATGTGAAAAATTAAATAGAAATAATAATGACAACAGCATAATTATATTTTTACGTAGAGTAATCGAAATAAATTATAAATATGCATATGGAAAATTAATCACTTGTTGTTTATAAAGTCGCGAATTTTTCTCGAAGTTCCAAATTTAAAAAGTAGCATGAGTTCCTCTTCGGGCGGCGATGGCATTTTTCACTGAAAAACGTAAAATTTTTAAACGAACGTGCCATCGCACACAACGAGCCAAAGTAACAAGCTCGCGTACCACTGACCGAATTTTTATCTCGGAGCTTTTTATCGATTGTCTTGTATAATTACGTTGCTAAGGAATATACTTACGGAAATGTAAACTGTCAGAATGACAAAACATACTTACGTAATATATTTCATAAATTTAATAGTTTATAATAAACTGATGTTAATTAACGGCGCTCTATACTATCGAGTTAATGGTGCCATTGGTGATAATTTAAATAATAATAATCGTAAAAAAAATAGATAAAAATGTAAATCGCTAATTTATTTATTAAAAATTTATTATTAAATTGAAATCCTTAGATTTTACAATTATTTACATCAAATGTTTATAAATGAATACTAATATGTAGAAATTGTATAAAACACATAATAATTTAAATATATATAACTTGTTGAAAAATGTCTTGAAAATCTAACACGATTTAATAAAAATGATGTATTTTTATACGTTATCATAAAAAAAATCAGTTGAAATCCACTGTAGTAACTCATCACTGTAGTAACTCCTTAAAAAAAGATTAAAATTTTTAATTTTTAAAAGGAGAATAATTTTTTACCTGGTAGTATCGATTTTCTATTGTCAGCTATTAACAAAAACACATTTATTTTCTTATCAGACTCGTGGTATTTAAAAAAAGAAAAAAAAAAAAAAAAAAAAAATCGGCGCACACACGCGATCATAAATAAAGCAACAAGTACTTTAAAAATATCCCGGATCAAGTAAATCTCAGCGTATATACGCGCGTGCGACGCAACAGCGTCCACGCATACTCATAAGCTATCGTATTCTACATCCATCCGACAGCGGCTGCGCGCGTCCGCCTCAACTTTCTCCTCGTGCGCACACAATTTCCAGAAGCGCGTACGTTATACATCATGCCCAAAGGAAATTCCAAGGCCTTTTTCCCCTACTCCACTCTCTATCCCTTCTCTCTTTTCCACCTCCGACACTTTCTAAGGCCCATACTCACGCACACACTCTTTCTCTCTCTTTCTCTTTTTCTCTTGCGGTTCTCTTTCTTCTCTCAGGTGAGTGGACTAGACCCAACGACGAGGGACTCGCTGTCAAGAACAAGGTACCGTATAAGCGCTACCAGTTCTCGCTTACCTTCCTGTTATTTTAACTTCGTTATAAACTTCTTTCGACGCATTCTTACTTTACATCGCGGCTACGTTTACGCGTAAATAATCTCGGTGCTGATTTCGGTGTTACAGTGTCATGAGGAACAAGAGGGAGGAAATCGAAGATCGGTGACCGGTACCGACACGTCGACTGAGAAGGTAGAGAAACGGGGATACCAACGGGAGACAATGCGAGAAACATGCCAGCAGCTGTCGTGAAAACGCTCGGCTCGTCGTGGCTCGTTCTTTTCCTCGTTCTCGGCGCTTTCAGCTTTAGCTATGGTGAGACTGGACTTTCTTTCTTCGTACCAACATAGCTACTCTATTTATTAACCTCGTGGAGAAGGTTTCCATTCGAGGATGTAGAAATTCGTTTATTTTCTCGATATTTTTATCCGCGTTTAAATAATTGCGGAAGCGTTTGGCGCGTTTTATAATCTAAATAATATTATTACCTATCTAAATGTTAATTTTAATGATTCAAATCTTTATAGCATGTGAAAAATAGTACTTAAAATACATGCTTAAAGAGAAAAGCTAAGAAATAATTAGTTTTAATTAGATTACTTAAATATAATAGCATGAACGCTTAAAATAGCAATTAAATTTCTCTTTAAAAAAAAAAAAAAAAAAAAAAAAAAAAAAGAACAAATACTTTCAATAACATTATATTTAATATTATATACGTTTTTTTTTTTTTTTAACGACGTTTTAAAACTCAAATCAAAACCAATTAAGCATACTTACACACATATCCATAAAAATATAATAAAAATTTTTTAAACAACTTGAAACTTGTAAATTAAATTTTAATACGTTTCCAGTCAACGCTCAGGAGGATGAAGAATACAAAGGAAAATATCTCGGTAAGCTTAACGTCTACCATCACCAGGTATCCGGTGACGTTTACGCAGTCGACGAGTACACCCTCTTGCTGACGTCCTTCAGTTACGATGGCAATGGCGCGGACACCTTCTTTTGGGCCGGTGCGTCGAATCGACCTGGACCTCAAGGTTTCATCGTACCGGACGAGTTTGGCAAGTGAGTTAATTTATTTGCGAGTAATGTAAAATTTAAAAGATCGTTAATTAAGAAAAATTATTTTTACGTTAAATTGGATTAATTAAAATATAATAGTGTTTATTTTATTTTTAAGTAAATAAAAGTACGTTTTTTAATAATTAAAATAAATGTATCGTTTGAAACAGCGTCGTATTGTTGCACCATTTTAAATGACTGTGAAACCTATACTTTCTCCCTAGTTATATAGCATGTTGTTTATTTAATGAGGACAGAAATTTATTACAACGTTTTCTTTTATACTTTAAGAACCAATATACTTGTACGATACCATAACAAGGATTTCACTCTGACATTACCGGACAATAAAAAAATCACCAATATTAAATGGTTTGCTGTTTACGATTTGTCAACGCAGGTGAATGAATATTATGTTAATTTTTTAAAAATGTTATAATCTTGAGTACCTGTGGCCTATTTTAAATTAATTTATTTAAAATTTTAATCTTGAAAAATAAATTTTTTTTTGTAAATTTAGAATACATTTGGCGACATATACATTCCTGAAGAATTCGATCCACCAGCGCCACAAAAAATAGCCCAGTTTACCAAATCGTCGCATAATGTCTCATCGGAATCTATCGTTATCCTGGACGCGAAAACTATTAGCATTCCACAGTTAACCTACGATGGTCAAGCTGAAAATACGTTTTTCTGGGTTGGACAAGGTTCGCGACCTTCTCCAAAAGGAACCAAAGTCCCGGATGAATATGGATAGTAAGGATAAAATTTTTCGTTTTAAAGATAACTCTAAGGGTAATTTTTCAATTTTTTTTTTTCAGTTTGGATCCGCTTCGCGCGTACAAAAATGAAGATATAATAATTGAACTTCCAGGAGAAATGACAGTTTTCAATATCGACTGGTTAAGTATTTACGATGTCAAAACTAAATCCAATTTTGGTTCCGTTATAATACCAAATGGATTAAACGTACCTCCGTCACTTGTCAAGGTAAATTAAAATATTTCATTGAAAAGTATTTGTTTCTTTTTTTAAAATTAATAATAATAATAATAAGATTTATTTTTAATTGTTTAAATTCAAAAAAAGGTTATCAAACACTCAAAGTCAATGCCAAATTGCGTACAGTTGCACAAAAAATTTCAAATTGGCTGGGAAATTTTCGGACCTCAAATAACTATTCAACTTGCTGGTCAAATATGTAAGAATCGCTTATTTTACATGAAATTTTTTTATAACTTTAGATAATTAATAAAGTAAAAAAAAAAAAAGAAAAAAAAAAATAAATAAAAATTTATTATCTATTACAGCGGAAAACGAATACATGGCGTTTGGTCTTTCTGGTTCGGAAGAAAAAAGTCAGATGGAAGGTGCTGATGTAACGATTGCTTACATCGACGACGCTAGAGGCTTCGTCACTGATTACAACATAACTGCCAAAGCACCAGTGAGTTATTGATAATTTATACATTTTTAACGAGCTTTTATTTTCTGATTAAAAGACATAGTTTTTTTTTTATTTTTTTTTTTTTTTAAATGCATCAAATATTATTACAGTGTGCAAAAGTACTTGGACAATACAAAGGTGTATGTAAAGATGAGCTCGTTGGTGGTCTAGATAGTAATCAACTTTATACCGCTTCAAAAGAGAATGGAATAAGTATTATCACTTATAGAAGAACTTTGATTTCTTGTGAGTTAAATGCAATTTTACAAAGCAATTTTATTTCGTTTGTTGAACAAAAAAAAAAAAAAAAAAAAAAAAAAAAAAAAAAAATAAAGAGAAAAAATTAAATTTACGCAATTTAAACTTATTTTAATAGCTGATTCTGGAGACAAAGATTATCCTACGGATAAACCAGTGTACATAATCTGGGCGCTTGGTCGTTTAGACGAAAATAAAGAGCCCAACTTTCACGATTTTTATCCAAAGAGTAATTTAAAATTTGAACTTGGTCGTTCAGAGCCTGAAAATACTTGCATGGATTTTACAGTTAATAATGAAAAACTCAGGTTGGTGCACAATGTGAAAAATGGAAATGCATATTTTCGGAATATTTTTATAATGCAAATTTACCGGCATTTATTTGACTGATTTGTGTTCATTATTTTATTTGTATTTGTAACTGATGTATTTTATATTACAGAGAACCATGGGAGAAAGAAGAAATATTTGATAGAAGTATAAGAACATTCACAGCCACGATAGGACCATCTGCAGGAAAAAGAGGTTACCAAGCTATCACAGGTATTTTGAAGAAAATATAATCAATTTTCTAATTTGTTTTTTCTTTAATATTTCTTAATTCGAAAACAATAATTTATAATGAAGGTCAAACGACAATGGGTCTATCGTGGTACATCAACGGCCTGTTGGTCCCGGAGCTATACCTTCGACGTGGCCTGACTTACAATTTCCGCGTCTACGGTGGTAACAATCCTCACAGTCCGAATCTTTATCATCCGTTGATCATCACCGACGAGCCGCACGGAGGTTACGATCGACTAAGCGACGTCGCCCAGAGCAAAGTTCGGGTACTCGCGGGTGTCGAATTCACCAGGAGGGGAAGACCGCGACCTACCGCTGGTAAGGAATATACGCAAACGTATTCGATAATAATTTTTAATAATAATTGTATAAATTGAATAAAATTTTTCAGTTGGACCTTTATGCTTAAGTAAGCATAATAATCGAGACCGAAGACTCGATGATCATTTTCCAACCTTCAAGAAATTTAATAGGACGTTGGTTTATTCTTGCGAACCAGGCTAGTATAACTTTAATTTTTCGACGATTAAAATAATGTTTGATTATTAAAATAATTAAAAATAATTTTTATCTACAGGAGATCCCGGTATTCTAGAGGTAACTCCGAATTCAACTTGGCCCGACTTCGTTTATTACAATTCCTTCACGCACGCGAATATGGGCTGGAAAATTCACGTGGTCGATGCTTACTCCAAAAATAACGCCGTTGCTATAAGCGTTAGCTTATCGATGATTTTCCTTACTCTACAAACGATATTTTTAACTTTATAAAATGATAAATTAAAATTTTTATTCAAGACTGCTTGAACTTCATTTTTACGAATTTTAAGATTTGTAAGGTAATTTTTTTTTATGCGCTTTTAATACTAAATTTTAATTAAAATGTGATTTTATTTTCTAAACTTATTTTTATGTGTTAGATTTACCAATAATTGGAAAAAAATTGTTACAATTTTTGAAATTATATTTTTTACACATATCAACATGATTTCTCAATTTCTATATGTAATAGAAAAAAAAAAAACTATTGATATATTTATATTGATCTATTTAGAAGGGATATATGCAAATATGGATTATAAAATAACGCAATAGAAAGAAAGTAAGACTGAATTATCATATATTATTTTCTTTTAAATATAAAACTTTAATTATTTTTATGTCACTTATAAATTATCAATATAAAATTGATTTAAGATGAATAATTTTTTCATTTAAAAATTTAAATACAGATGTGAATAACATTTTTCATATATAGTTTTTATGAGAAAAATTTTATTTTGGACAGTTTTTACGTTAATTATTTCTATAAACAACAATTATGTTTTTAAGTAATGAACAAACTATTACTATGTTAAAGAACAATGATAAAAATTATAATAATATTTAAATTTCATGTATATGTTTTCAGCCAAATCAATACATTTTTAATATGAAATGAAAATAATAAAATAAGTGTTACTTTTATCCTAAAATTTTTCACAAGATTAGCGAATAATTAATTTATTATAAAATAAGTGATTTTAAATATGATAAAAATCGCGTTTAATAGTGCGCTAATTCGATATTATAGGAGTATTTAAAAAAATGACAGTATTTTTATTATTATACATAATGACGTACATACTATTAAAAAGTGAAGATCCGTTAGATATGCTATACGATATTCTTTTTATTATTATTAATATTATTGTTGCATTAACAGTTATTGTGTCATAAACTAAAAACAATGTTAATATATACTGGACACGCTAGAAATTACTTTTCATAGAAATATGCAAAGCGTCGATGAGAAGTAATCTCGATTGTATAATGGCATTTTTTATTTTATTTTCTTTCGATTATTCTCACAAAATTTATTTTCAAAAAACGCTTTCATTTTAACACTTACATATGTATTTAACTAAGTATCACGTATGCAGATCTTCTAAAAAGACCTACGAAATTCTGCAGCCTTTCAATTAAAGATAAATAGACAAAGATTTTAGATCTTTGTTTTTATTTCCATTTATTATTTTAAGGGATTATAGATATTTATAAATTGTATTTTAGAGAATATCATATTAAAAATATTTTGCTAAGTTCAAAATTATAACTTATTATGAAACTAGATTTTTGGTGCAATCGCCGGTAAAATTATTTAAAGAATTTTTTAGTAAATAAAATGAATTATTTTTAACCGACTTCATATAAATTTTTAATCTCATTTCAGTTTACTTTGGTATTGATTCAAGTGTAATAATATTAAAAATCAAAAAGAAAAATATTTATAATAGTTTAAATAGTTTTTTTTTTAATTTTTTTTTTAAATCCAGATTATAAAATATTTTTAAAAATTACTATAGGTATTTAAAAATTACTATGGGTATTTAAATCTTTTTAGTTTTTTAATTTTTAATAACTTAGTTGCAAATAGTCTTCTCATTATTTGATGTATTTTTATGAAGTCTTAAAATTATTATAAAGACTTTTTTTAATTTATTTTTAATAAAAAAGTTACGCAAACCTTTCAAAATATTATTTTATTAAAAAAATTTAAATCTATGCATTAAGTTTCAATAAATAAGTCACTATTTTTTAGAAAAACTTCAATGTTTATTGCCTTTATAAGTGCCTATAATCCCTAACTCTCTTTTTTCGTATTCGCATAATTTCACTCATCTTTCATTCCGAAAGCTAAGTTTTATAATTTAATGTACGATGATAAAAAAGAAATTAAATTACAGACACAACTTAAAACCGAAAGATTATTAATTTATGAACCTCAATCCGCATTTAAAATTGTATAAAATTACTTTAAAAATCTTGTAGAAATTATAATCTATAAAAAAAATATGGTGAAAATATGGCGGCGATTAGTTTACTTTTTTAGGCATGACCGCTATACGGAAATGCCCTATATTTTTCTCATTATATTAAATAAGAAAACTAATAGAAGAATTTAAGCAAGTGTAAGCACAAGCTGCATTATTTAGTTCTTTCGGTTTTAATCTATGTAAATAAGCTAACTAAACTAATTATAATTTAAATCGTGTAAATATTAAACGTAACAAAAAAATTTAATTTTAGAATAAGTACAATTTTATAACAAAGCGGTTTTTGTATATAATAATTCGACGATTATTCTCGATGAAATTCAAGAAAGTGATGTAGTGTAACAGGTAATTCCGTGCATTTGAGACCATACTTAAGAATAGCATGAGCGGCATGGCACTGAAGAGTTACATAGTTAACCAAATTAACGTTATTGACAGAATTTGAAGATATCATACGAGCTGGAGTATTTCCAGTTTTATTGGGTGTGTCCAAATGTGCTCCATAATCCAGTAACAGTTTGATTAACTGTAATGAAGATTTTATTATTGATTTTGTTAAAAAATTGTTTATTTTAATTGTTTAAAGTCATCTAGTAGAAAAATGTTTAATATTAGAATCTACGCTTTATAAATTATTTATTTAAAAATGAATGTAATCTAGTTACATTTTCTTTAGTGCATTAATATTATTTTAAAAAATTGATATTTATGCTTTATAAATTGTTAAAAATAGATTGATAGCATTCAATATTTCTTAATTCATTTTACTTACTGGATTTTGAAAATTATATACATTGCTTGCAACGTGTAAAGGTGTAGATCGAGATTCATTTCGTGCATTGACAGGTGCACCACATTCTAAAAGGAGTTTTACTACTTCGTAGTGAGGAAATATACTCTGGAAATTGAAGTAACGAGCGTTTAATTAAAATTGTATCAATTTTTCAAACGACAAAATAAATTAAGTTAATATTTGAAAAAATCTAAATATGAATAAATGTAATTTGTCAAAATTCAATCTAAATTAATGTAAATTTAACAAAATCAAAATAATTTGTTTTGAAATAACTTACTTGAAAATCTTCAGCAGTGAAGTAACTTGAATTAATTTTATTTAAACTTGAAACACAAAGATGTAATAAAGTGTCATCTGTTGAAGATGATCGAGGATTTTTCCTGACTAAATCATGAACTAACTGTCTCATCTCCAACTTTTCTTCATTTGTTTGTGCCGTTTGAACAAATAAATATATCAAGTGCGTAACACATTTTAAAATACGGTCGTAACTTTCTCGTTGCCTTTTGTGTACAGGACGTTGCTAATAAAAAAAGATTATTAAAATTTATTAAAAGCAAGTTTTAATGTTTCTTGCAATTTAAAATTTAATTAAATTATGATAATAATTAAGTTTAAATTCAAAATAAAACAAGTAAATTCTTGTTTTTGCAAAATTATATGCCAAAGCGATTTATTTCTATAATAATTAATCATAAAATTTTAATGTTCATTAAAAATACCTCAAGTAATTGTCTGGCTTCCGTCAAATGACTAGTGAGCAGTTTGAATATTTCTACTACATCACAGAATCTCGGCTCTTGTTTTTCTCGATTGAGATCTAGATCTAGCGCTCTTTCATTCAAGTCAATCATTAGCCGAACGAGAGCTTGAGCGGTAAAGCAGGTATCAGTGTATAAAATCTGTATAAAATAGTGAAAAATTTAACGTGTTGTTTTGATTTATTTATTTAATACTTGCTTTAAAAAAATCATAATAATTACAATATAATACTTACGGAATCTTTTTCTACGCGTATTTCTAAAGCACGTCTCCACAGGTCTATACAATATTGATAACTGAAAAATTATTAATTACAATAAATAATAACTCATAATATAGAAAAAATAGCCTACAAGATACCTTTTGAAACAAATAATAATTAATGTAAGATTATTTTTATTTCAAATAGATAATAAGAAAACGTACCGTAAAGCATCGGCGTAAGAGGCTCCCCTGTACATTAACCTAAAGAGGGTATCCTTGTGGTAAGGTCCAAGAATCCTTTCACATATAAGCAAACTCTGCATTCTCATCGCATCGAGATCGAGCATTATTGCATTGAGTTCTTCGTGAGTTGTGAATTCTATTACATTTCTAAAACCTTCACGTTTTGGGTACGCCGATCTTTTAGATAGAGGAACTCCATCCGTACCGTTTGAGCTACGGATGTTGAGGGCTGTCCGCCAATACATAAGGGCCCTTTGCATATCGCCATGTTCGTCGAAAAACGTTGAACCGATAAGTTCATGGGCATCTGCCAGCCTTTCCGGCGAGTAATTTATTTTTTCAACTGTTAATTAAATATTATTGTTTTAATTATTCAATGTAAAGTTTTAATATTAATAATATTTTAATTATATTATATAATTAAAAATGTATAACAATCAATCATTATTGAAGCAATAAAAAATGGTAGCGGAGATAAAACAATATTCAAGTAGTAATAAAATAAAAAATTAATCACACACTTAATGATTTTGATACAGTTTCTTTTTGTTTAAGGAAACTTACTGATGTAATCGAAAATCTGTGTCGCACCCTTGAGGCAAGCAGTTTGCAAAGCGTCGTCATTGTATCTGGATCTTAAATGGGGATTAGCATTATGTTTCAATAGGAGTTTTGTCGTTTCTAATCTATGCTCTTGAATGGCGTAGTGTAGGGCAGTCTTATTTTGTATATCCGTCGCATTGACATTAGCTCCATGTAGAAGCAAGAACGTGCAAAGTTCGACGCTCTGCACGGAATTTATCAAGCAAGTTCCGCCGTTATAGTTTGCCTTTAAAATATCCGCACCATTTTCCACCAAATAGGAAACAATATCTAAAACATTTGATAATTATTAAAACTTAAGTTTTGTTTTTTAATTTTATTAGATGAACCAACAATTTTATTTTTAAAATATACTTTATCTTTGTTATTATAAAATAAATTAAAAATGTATTGCTTTATTAATTTAATAAAGACCTTGAGAAAAAAAAAAAAAAAAATAATAAAGCTTAGCATTGTGTTAAAAAATATATTATTACAACACAATAACATTGGCATTCAAACATTGACCTAGACCTGCCTTGGCACAAAAATCTTGGTTTAAGTATAGAATCAATTTTATCAATGTCAATTAAAGAATCATTGAGATGTTTGATTTTATAAAGCCAAATGATTTTTTGTACGAATTATGAAATAACTGAAACACCATTTGACATGAAAATAAAATATTCATTGCATTTTAATATTGAAATTTTTTTTTTTTTGGTAAAATAATACTTTAAGTAAAGTTAGATTTAATTCATATTTTATTTATTTGAGTTTATTTTTAAAATTTTTAACTTTAAAATTTAATAAAATTATTTAGAAATACAGAAATAGTTTTTTTTTATAATAAAAAATTTCTCTCTTACCAAGATAAGTCATAAAGCAAGCAGATCTGACAGGCGTAGAACCTGAATCTGACACAGCATTTACTTGAGCTCCATGAGAAATAAGAAATTTCAAAACAGACATTTTTCCAGATACAGCTGCACACCAGAGAGGTGTAACACAGTGAACTGATCTGTCATCTGGTACCTCATATAAGCCTCTTTGTTCTATGTCTGCATGACAAACAAGTATTAGGTATTCAACTATTTCTACATGTCCTCTTTTGCAGGCTATAAAAAGAGGAGCACATCCATCCTTAGTACGACTGACCAGCTCTTTCAAATCTTCTGGTTTGCATTTTTCTAAATGTGTCCTTAAAAGGTAAGAGAGTCTAGCACCTGGTGCTGCATGTTTGCATTCCTGGATAAGATCATCAAAGAGCTTATCCATGGAATAATGGGTAGATGGTCGACTGTTTATCCACATTGTAGTCCAGCGCCAACAAGCCCTCCTAGCTACTGCCTCTCTCTGAAATGTAAATAATAAAAATGTAACACTTATTGATATATTTCACAAAATAAGTGCATAAAAAAATGAAATTTGTAATGAAATTTAATTGTAATAAAGAATAAAAAAAATTAGTTAAACACTTTAAATTAATAGAATAAATGTATAGTAGGTGTGTGATAATTTCTTTTATTATATTAAAAGATAATTTAGATTTAAAGTGCAAGAATTTGAAAATTATAAATAGAAAAGAAATAATTCTAATTTCAGTACTTACAAAAAATAATTTTTTAAAAAAAATTATTTTTAATTATTTAAAAAAAAATTATTTTTATTTATTTTTAATTTTTTAAAAAAAATTATTTTTAAGAGTAATAAATAATTTAGAAATATATTAATTTTTATAAAAACATAAAAAATAACAGTACAAATAGTTATTTGTGAACTATATTTAGGATTTTTTAGTATCAAATATAAAAAAAATTCATTGGAACATTACAAAACTTAATACAGAAATTGAATTTGAAAACTTTTAATAATGATAAAAACATATTTTGACACACATACATGCATTATTTACAAAAATAGATAAAGTAAATACAAAGATAATGCAGCAAGGAAAGTAATGAATCAAATATATAAGATAATTATAAAACATATATTTATGAAATGAGCTTTAATTATTTTAAAATTCATTACTAATATTTAGAACGTATTACAAAATTAATTTATTTAAATAATAGATTGATTTTAGAACAAAATTATTGTTTAAAATGATGTTTCTATTAAAATATAGTTTTATTAAAATGTACTTTAAATAAATATTCATTATTATTTAAACAACTAAAAAACAGTATTTTTAAATACTTATTTAATAAAATATTGTTTGGGTCAAAGGAAATAAATATTAAATTAAATTTCAAAAATAAATTCTATAAATGAATAAAAAATATTAAATATTTCTATAAGTATAACATTAATGTAAAATTTTTTATAATTATATAAAAAATTTTTAAATCATCGAACACCTTTCACTGTGTTTACAATTGCTAGACTCATTACCAGCAGAACGAAGAAAGAGTACAATACCAACACAAACTTGAATCACATCCGCGGCGAGTGTGACTCATCGCTGCAGGAGAGACGCGAGAGAGCTTTGGGCATAATTAACACAAGGAAGTAGAAAAGTACATAAACATACGCACGCACACGATACAATACAAACACTTGGACAAAAGGAAGTATAGAGAATGGAAAAATCAACTATAAAATAGAAGAGAAACTTAACGGTGCGCGCGTGCATTCGGTGACTCGATTGTGGGTCTATACTCGGTCAACTGAAGGAGTACCGCCACGACGGCGACGGCGACGACGACGCAATCTCGGCTTTTTTATACGAGAAACTAGAGGGAGAGAGAGAGAGAGAGAGAGAGAGAGAGAAATAGAAAGAGAGAGAGAGAAAAAAAGAAAACTCGACGTCTTCCGAGTTCCGATTAAGGGATTGACCATGAGAGTTAGTGGTCGCATGCGTGCGTGTATATGCACGCTGTGCGCACCGAGAGAAGAAACAAAGAAGACGCAAAATTAAAAGTACGCGCCTCGAGCCAGATAAGCGTCAATCGGTGATGCAGTTTGGCACCCAGCTAAGAAATTGCACTTTTAAACGTCGTTCTACGTCGTTTTATCGTAGATTACATTTTTCGATTTCATTCAAATTTATTTTCATTCGAGCATAATTTTATTTTTAGTTAGCTTGTTTTTTATTTTCAATACTTTGTTTAAGAAAAATCAAGTAGCCATTTGTTTATTATGTCTATAAAAGAACTATTAAAATGAAACACGCAAATTATTTATGTCATTTAACATTACGTTGCATAAAAAAAGATTTTTTAACGCACGTGTGGTTGACGAAGATAGTGTAGAATAAAACTTATATTAAATGTAGAAAATTATATTAAATTAGTGTAGAATAAAAATTATATTTTGTTGTATTTACCGCAAATTTTTATTTGAGATAATTAAAAAAAAAAACATTCATGATAATACTTATTTGTGAAAAACAAAGAATTTTACATGAACATTTTTAAATAGAAAATATACACTACATGTATTAAACGAAAATATAGTTTCATCGTTGTATAAAAAGTTTAAATTCAACACCTAAACATTAAGTATTGATTACTGAATTCTATTTTCTCGTCTTTTGTATAGATTCAATAATAACTTCTCTTATAATTCAATTCTAGGCGTATGAAAATCCGATATAGCGCTATTTTGCGTGCATTCAAACTTCATTAAAAAATAAGTTATAATAAAAAATATCGCGTTTATGGACTTTTTTTTTAATATACTGATTTCATGATTAAACATTGCAACAAATTCAAGTCAATTTTTAAAAGAATGATGTCAAAAATTATAAAAGACAAATTGTAATAAATTTGCAAGTGAGTTTTTTTTTATTAATATTGTAATTTATGTAAATATTTGATCATAAATTGAATCATTTTTTAAATGAATTATTGTTAAAGTAACAGAATTAAAAAGTGTTTTAGAAAAATATTATTTTTCAATAATAAATAATATGAAATTTTTTCAGTGATTATGCTTTTATGTATTTAATAAGCATTTATTTACAGCAAATATAATTTTTACAAGACATTATATTTTAAAGTAATGTATTTCAAGATAAAAATATCATAAATTATATTAATTTATATTTATAATAAATGTATATATATTTTAATTTTTTTATTTAAATCTAAAGAAAAATGTTTTGAGTAATTAAAATTTAACAATTAAAACTATAGTTGACATGTTTTTTATGAATATTTTCTAAAAATTATTTATGATCCTAAAAGTCATATGCAAATATTCCTAGTGCTATATATAAATACTTTTTCACAGTTGTTAGTCAAAAATTTTTGGCATCTAACTTTACATATGGAATGCAAGTACAAATATTGAGATGTAGAAAAGAAATATAGATTATGATATTAAACTATTAATATTAAAAATATCAGTGAATTCATTTGAATTTTTAAAGCATGTATTTACAGGTTGTAGAAGAAAAATTTTCTTCATTCTTTTCAAAATGAATCTTTTATATGTAATGATATAAATTAATTAATGTATAGTCTTCGTTTTTTTTTAAATTTGAGCAATATATTTAACTCTAAAACTAAATTAAGATATTATAATTCAAAATTTATTATTTAAAACCCTAACTCTGTATCTAATTCTTTAATTGTTCCGTGCTTATACATTTTATAAATATTATTTTTAGAAAATTAAAATTTTAATTTTGTAAATAGAATTAATTTTGTAAATTATAAAAAGAAAATATTAGAGAAATTTAATACAAAGTCTGTTTGGCATTATTCTACTATTTATGTATTTTTATTATGATATGATTTACTATAATAGATTGTTTTAATACTTTCTTAAATATGAATTTTTATTTCTAAAACTTTCAAGATCATAAAGCTTTTTTTTTATTTTAATGATATATATGTAAATGTTCAGAAAACCAGTACTAGTAGTGAAAAAATATTTACATCTACTAAACATTTTCTTAGAATCTAAATTTACCTGAAAGGTACTCACTGAATGTCTGCATAAAATCATAACCCTAGAAAGCAAATTTTGTTAATGAATTATAAAAACTATTTAAATATTTTAAAAATGTTAACCATTTATTTATAATTAATTGACTTTTACAACTATTATCTGCAAGATTTTTTATAAATTTTAAGTTCTATATAAATATAAAAATTTTCATTAGTTTTTATTAATCATGTATTTTTAATTTATCATATAAAAAAAAAAAAAAAAAAAAAAAAAATACTTTTTATTGCATTTTAATGAGATAAACTTTTTAAATTTATTATAGATTTGTTGACAATTGATAAGTTTATAATTAAAAATTAAATAATAAGAAAATAAGACAATATATTTCTAAACTTATTTAAAAGAATAGTTATAACAGTAAATAAGATTTGTCCAAAAATATTGTAAAATTATAGTAAAAAATCATGTAATCTAATTTAAATTTCTGTTTCGCAATAAATTAAAACGAGTCTAAATTTGGACCTGAAAACAAATAAAATAATTGGTTTGTTCATTTTATTATTTGTTCTATTATCAAATAATACAGCCTAATATGATAATTAACCAGTTATAAAATAAACCATGGACTTTTTATTGGAAACAACTCACCAATGCACTAAGTGGTCTGGATTACGATTTTACCAACAAAAATAAAATTTATAAACAAAACACATGCAATCGTTAAACATTTCAATTTAAGTAATGTTCAACTGATTCTTTAATACTTACAAAAACCCAATATAGAATAAGATTGCAATTTTCTCATTGAACAACAACACGGTCAATAACAGAAAAAAAAAATGAACCTATAAACGCCGTTGTTACCGACGTGGCGCATATAAGTAGATTTCATTAGAAACTTTTTAGATATGACCAAAGCGTGTGTTTCACAGAAATACACAAAATGTATGATCCAAATTTCGCACACTTAAATATCGTAGCGTTTTATTATTAGACAAAAGGCACACTGCATATATACATTCATATGCAGCAAAAATTCTAACCTTCAAAAATGTTACAGCTCCATTTACGCAGATGCGTAGGAATTTCCCTGGAAATTCTCCTTCCTTTAACGTGTCAAATTATTTCTACCATATCCCTTCTCACTTGGAATTTAGAAAACTGAAGAACGCTATCCTGGATTTTATAGGTTTGTTACTCCTATTAGAAGCACACGCGTGTAATACATGAGGAAAAATCCGCGCATCCTACGGCTTTGTTGTGTATTCACTTCTTATTTTCAATAATTTTGATCGCTTTTTGTCTCTTCTAAATGATTTACTGGATGGAATTAAAAAAACGTGTCTTCCTCACGCTCCACCGTCCAGTTTACTAACTTCCCAGCGCGTTCCCTGTTACAGTACTGTAATAGCTACACTAACATCGAACACCATTTGATCTTTATTTCTCTCTCTCTCTCTCTCTCTCTCTCTCTCTCTCTCTCTCTCTCTCTCTCTTTCTCTCTGTTACTTTTTTTTCTCCTTTACCCCTGTATTTTTTGTTGTGGATTATAGGTTACAAATACAGCGTTCTCCAGGAGAAAGGGCACTATAAGTATTCATACACAAAACAAAACGAGGCAAGAAGTACACACTTGTATGTAACACACTTGTAAAGAATACGTGGGTGCGACGATTTGATACACGATACGTGCATATATACTTAGTTATGTATTATATGATGTATATTTTATTATAAGTTGTGAGGAGAAAGGGAAAAATTGACAAGCGCAAACAGCTGGCACTGGCAGTAGTCTAGAATTTATTTAGAAAATATATCTGTATTTACATGTCACCACTACTTGTAACGAGAGGTTAGGTTCATAACATGGATCATGTGTGGAATTAAATCACGTGATCATTTGATACATGGTCAGGTGATATGAATTAGAAAGCGCGCGAATTTTGATTTATAAACTCATCGCTTAAGTAGGTATATATTAAAAAAAATTTCCAAGATATGCAAGATATTAACTTGTTAAATATAATAATTTTTATTAAAGATACATAATAAATATACAATGGCTGATATTTTTTTTAGGTTTTAATTTAATTATTTTTCTCTTTTTTTACATCTAAGTTTTGGAATTATTATTTTTAAATTTTCTATTAAAAAATATTAATTTTTTCTTTCATATTCTTTTGCATTATACAAGATTTCAATAAATATATAAAACAGTTATCATCTAATTGTTAATATCATAATATAAATCATAATTAGCACAAAATGTATAGTACAAAACAATGGAAGTTTTGTTAAATATATAAGATTGAAAAACATATTATGTAAGTAGAAACAGGCGTTATTTAGTCAGACCATTTTCAGTTTAAAAATTTTTGTTTATAATATCATTATTTTAGATAATATTAATACTCTTAAAAATCATTAAGTAGAATGCGTAACAAAGATTAAATTTCAAATTATTGGAAATTTTCACGTATAATTTGAACACGTGCAATGATTATAAGTATTTAAGTCAATAAGTTTAAATTTTTACATTCTAAAATGTTAAAGCACCACAATTAAATTTAAATTTTATATAAGTGTTTTGAATTTTATGAAGAAACTAGTTTTAAGATTATAATAAATACATAGAAGTAAATGCCTATAATTTTCTATCGCATTAATTGTTACTTTGAATAAATAAAATAAAATTTTAATCATATAAACATTGGTTTAGGAAAAAATAAAAAATCGAAACCAGGGATTTATTTTGGTATCAAAAGCGTGTGCATGTGTGTGATAACATGTAAAAAAGTATTAAGCAAAGATGTAATAAGAAAAGTAAGTTTACTTGAATCTAATAAAAATAAAAAATTTGATTGTTTTAAAAAAAAAAAGAAAAAGTAAATGTTTTGAGCCGCAAATAAAGAAGTGCACAGTCAGGCGTGCGCTCGCATCACCGTCGGCAACCAGTGTAACGCGGACGATAAACAAACCAAAAAATGAATACGCGCGAACGTTTACATGTGTATACGTGAATAAGAATATCTATATATAAGAAAGCTCTCTCACCATACTTAATGCTGTTGATAAATCGCATCGAGAGCCCCGAAATTCCGTGTCGACTGGTACCTGCGGTCCCAACGCGCCTCCGACGTAATTTGCACCAAGTGCAACGGCTCTGCACTTTGATAGCTCGTAAGGCAAGAGACGAAGAAGGAAGAGGAGATGGAAAGGTGACTTTAGAGGGGAATAAGTCGAGAAAGAGAAGCTGGTTCCACTTTCTCTCCACGGGAGAGTGAAACTTCCGCGAGGAGTCCTCGCGCGGAAAGTTCGCGCGACAACGTATACATATGTATCTATATAAGCGTCCGATTCGCTGGGAGATAATTGTGTTGCATGCATTTATACATTCTTTCGTCGTATACATATACACGAACATTTGAGTACTAGCATGCGCGAGTAAGTAATCGGTACGTACGCTCGCTCGCGCGTACACATATACGCAAACACGCGTGTGTTTGTATACTTTACACGTGAGACGCGCCTCTTGAGCTTAATAAAAAATGCATCGCTAATGAGGAACTTTTGGTTTTTCCCGTCAGTAAGCATTATTGTTAAATAAAAGATTAGAGTGTTTTTTGAATATTTTTATTTTATTGCATGAAATGAATGAATGAGTGGATACTGGACTCGTGTGTTGTTAAAGTTATTTGGTCATTTTATTTTTAGATTCCTCTTTATTTTTGAAATTTGAAGGCTGCAAAGGAAATGCATAAAGTTATATGAATGTTTTTATATTTGCTATGGTGTAACATTTGAAATAAAATATTTGTTAAACATAAATTTTTCATCGAATTTCTCTTAAGTTTCACTGTATTTTCGTAATAGAAAGTATTTTAAACTAATTGAAATAGTAATCGAATGTTAAAAAACTATACATTAGTAAATAATTTATTTTATTCTAGTGCTAATTTGATATTTTCAAATGATCAATATTACACTACTCATTTTATTTTTGAATTCATATGAGAAGTCTTTTTACATTCTTTTTAATATAAATTCAAATGAATAATTTTTTAAAACAGATCTTACTGTTTGTTTTTTAATAGAAATAATCTAAATGTAAATAATAAGGCGAAAAATAAATAAAAAGTGTGTTAATTAATATAAATAAATTCTGTATGCATCTAACTTACCCGCTTATTATTATTTTATTCTGTATAATGATTGAAAATTATTTTTTTTATGAATTTTAAATAATAAAGTTTAATGAAGAAACGCGATTGGAATTGGTAAGCGTTATTGTTTACTTTCACTTGTGTTACAATTTTAAGAATGAATAAAGAAGTTTAATGAGTTACAAAGGAAACGCACAAAACAATAATAAAGAGAACATGTAATTGTATTATATCACAGCAAATGTGGTTAAAGTTTTGCATCATAGTACGAGTGCAATAAACCAAATAAAATGCAACAGAAAGGCTGAGAGTATTTCAAGAATATATATGCATGTATTTGGGTAACCTACATTTTGTACCTTGAATAAGTTTGCATTTATTGGCATTAATTAAATTTACAAGAAAATTTCTATTTATTTAAACAAAACCCATTGTGTGATTTTTATTAATGACACTTAAATATTCAAATGCAAATATGGAAAATTAAATTAAAATAAGAAAGTTAAGCTTTGTGAACAATCTGTAATAAATGTTATTTAAACATTATTTTAAACTAATATGTATATTTATTCGATTTTATATAATAAACTAGTATCCCCCGTCATAGCTTCGCCGATGATAAAAATGCATAGAACTCATAATTTAGAATTTTTCATTATTTAATAATAATTATAAATCTGTTCGGTAATTCAGATTGATCAACTGAGATTAATAGTAACAAATATTCGAAAAATTAGGCGCGTTTTTCTTTTGATAAATCAATCCTTAAATTAGTTAAAATATATTTTTGTATTACATACTTTTGAATAGAATACAAAAAAGTTTCAAGATCTTTGAATAAATAATAAATGTTTTTCTATACAAAGTTTGCCACTCCTAATCACTCCCTCAAGAGTTGAATTTTTGAAAATAATGAAACACGTATTATTTATTTTTTATTTATTTATTTATTTTTTTGAAGAATATATTTGCAAAGTTTCGTCATCATAACATCAGAAAAAGTTTTCTTAAACACTAATAGAATGTACCCTCAGCATTGCGTAAAGAGGTATAAGATAATTGTGTTTGCAATAATCGATTCATTTTGCTTATTGGTAAAAATTCTTCTCGTACCATTAAGTTTTTTACATGCTACTTTACTTTTAGCATTATTTGAATTTAAATAATAATTTAACTAAAAACCATGAGTAATGTTACACGGTCCCTTATAATGTACCCTGAACGCTGTTTCTACGCGAAAGTAGTTTATAATTAAAAAATTCATTAAAAAATTTATAATTCATGTAGCCTATATGTAGCTAAGTGTAATAAAAAATCCAAATACAAAATTTTCGAAACAATTGGTTTAGTAAAGAGATTTTTGTAAATAAATAAACAATTGTTATCTCTTTATGTAATAGTAATATTTTTTTATTACTTATTTTTTTCCTTTTTAAGAAGCGCGTTGTTTTAGAGAAAGTTTATAAAAACATGCTTAAAGTTGATTAAATAATGCAGGAAGCGCATATTTCTGCACATTAAGTAGTGTGTATTCTATACGGCAAGACTTTTATATGTAATGCAATGTAAGATAAATCACGTTATTTAATCGACTTTTACCGTTTTTTAACTTCTTTCTTGAATATAATTTTAGATACTTACTCTTATGTTTTTCACATTTTTAAGAAATTTTTTTAAAACTAAGTAATTATCCATGTTTATGGCATTAAAAATATACAGCGGTAATTATTTTTTTGTGGTTTTTTAAAATCAAACTTAAAATCAATCGTTTAAAATCTTTATGCGTCACTATTTCTTGCTTTTCTTCATACACAAATAGTTTATGAAATGATAATTGCACATTATTACGCTTAAGTGTTTAAGAAAAGAAAAAAAAAAAAAAAAAAAAATGAACGCGAAAGAGAGTAATAATGAATGAGAAAAGAAAAAACAAAGCGAATGCAAACTATATCGTTGCGTTAATGAATTCGTAAAGACACTCGTGGACGCCAAAACTTGTGAAAGTTGCAGTGGTCTGTTATAAGCGCGAAAAAGCAATAAAGACGGAGAAAAGAAAAAGGTGCTGTTCGACGAAGGGGCCTGGTCTCAGTCAAAGTGAAAAGATGTAGTTGGTTCGGTCTTGGTCATTCCATCGCGTAATCTCGGACCTTTAACAACTCGCTCGACGAATTTTACTTTTGCATTCCACCTCGTTTCTTATAATAAATTCTACACTATTGTTCGCTTTATTTATTTAAGAAAAATGACGAAGGGACCAAAAACGCTCACATTTTCAACAGTGGATGATGAAATTGGCGATAAGTTGGATAGAATGTTTGAGAAAAAATATAGTTTTTTGCGCGTTCAGCCCGGAAACAGTCTCTTACCGATGAATTACGTATTTGTTGGACCAAAAATTCGTGACTTGGAGATCAGAGACGATGACGTGTGGTTGGTGTCGTATCCAAGAACAGGTAACTATTTTAATAATTTAGGATAATATTAAAAACCTGTATTTTGTTATGAATGAAAAATCATTGTGAAATGTTTATTAATCCGTTCAATTCCATGTTGGTCATCACTAACCGGAACAAAAAAAAAAAAATTTTTTTATAGTAAGGAAAGTACGGGAATAAGTGCCGCGCAGGCAGAATGGTTTATTGCAGCATTTACGCATTTATACTAAAATATTATTGTAAAATGTAAACAATTTTTTTTTTTAATTGAATATTTTATTAACATTGAACAAATAAGCGTATAAAAATTAATGTTTATTGTTATTAGGAAGTCACTGGGTGCAAGAAATGGCTTGGCTTATTGGAAACAACTTAAATTTTGAGAAAGCTCGAAAAACTCACTTTGTTTCACGAAGCCCTCTTTTAGAGTAAGTAAAATACATTTAATTCGTATATTTTATATTTTAAGCTATATCAAACATTACCATTATACATGTATTTTTTTTTTTTTTTTTCTTTTTTTTATAATTGTAGATCATCTGCTTTAATGGTTAACGGATCGTTCGTTGATTGGTTTTCAAAATTGGGTGAATCTGTTGATTTGGTTGAAAAGTTGCCAAGCCCACGCTACGTTAAAACTCACTTACCGTTCGATTTACTTCCTGAGCAGCTTTTTGAGAAAAAGCCAAAGGTATCGCTTATTTCCGATTGCACTTTCACTTCTTAATATCCGCTTGTTCCATTTTCTTTTCTCGCGTTTTTAAATACTGTTAATAACCTTCTTGCAAATCCGTTGTATCGTGAAAATCATTTAATAAACTGCATTTATATTAAAGACAGTTAATAAGTTACCTAAAAATAGAATATGCACAATCTAATCAATTTTTGTACGTTAAAAACTCAGAAGGCGGATAGTAACAATAAAATTTATTTTGTTTTAGATAATTTACGTAGCAAGAAATCCAAAAGATATGTGCGTCAGTTTTTATCATTACTGTAAATTGTTTCATGATTTAAATGCTTCCTTTGATGAATTTGCCGAATTAGTTGTCACCGAAAATGGTAATTATCATAATGTATTGATTTTGTTTGTGTACAATTGTAAAAAATATATTTAAGTATATGTTATTAAAAAAAATTATGTTTAATATTATTTAGCTCCATTAGGGTCATATTGGAATCACTTATTACCATTTTGGGAACGACGTAATCAAGATAATATTTTGTTTTTAACTTATGAAGAAATGAAAAAGGTAATACATAATATATTTTACATTGACAAAACATATAATTTGTATTAATAGTTATTTATTAAATATTGTAACATTTTTCCTCGAATTTCAACCAATTACTTATTAATAAAAAATGTTTGTTTGTTTTCTATATGCATGTATTCAAATATTTCATAACAATTATATTATTTTTAAAGAATCAAAGCGACGTCATTCGAAAAATGGCAACATTTTTGAATAAAGAATTGACAAACGATCAAGTAAGCCAATTAAGTGATCATCTTTCCTTTTCCAAAATGGCAGCAAATCCTTCGGTCAATTATGAGCATGTATTAGCTTTAAAAAAAGTCAACCAAAACGATCCGAACACTAAATTCATACGTAAAGGTAAGATCGGCGATTGGCGTCACTACATGTCCAACGATCTGTCGCGTAGATTCGACGAGTGGACGGAGAGGAACTTGAATGGAACGGGCTTGAGATTCATTATGGATGATACGGAAAGCTTATAAATTTATTTTAAGCGCCGATATTGTTGCTAATATTGTTATATGTACTTTATTTTTGTTTTTTATTGATTTTATTTATGTGAATAGTTACTTTTGTAAGCTGAAAATAAAATAATTCTTAAGCTGTTAATGTAATAAAGAAATGTCGATGTACAATAGTGAATCGAATTTGTCAATTTAATTCATATACGTATATTATAAATGTATAAGTACAGTTTGTTCAGTTATATCTTTAAAACTCTTAGGAAAGTGTCATTATAAATTATTCTGTACCTAGAATATTGTTCTGATTATCTTGCATATTTGAATAAATGTATGAATGTCTATTTTCAGCTATAATAATGTCTTATAATTATGTCACTGTTCATACGAAAAATATATTTATTTACAGATCATTTACAAATGGCATATTTTAAATATGAAATATAATTATAGTCTTTAAAAGTTTTTATTTGCTGTATCTAAGAATTAACAGTAAATACGATTTTTTTATATCCTTATGTTCTAATCGGCTCCGATAAAAACCTTCAATAATTTATATATTTTACAACTTCATTGAACTAACATATAGATAAGTACTACATAATTTTTTTATAGATTCATTTATATTTAAAATTTTAATTTATAAAGTGACAACGATTGCGGTAATATATTTAATATGATTGGTTATTATCTTTTTATAAAATTATTTTAAAAACAGATTTATTATCAATGATAATTTTTACGTATTAAATTTTACCAACAGTTGGTATTATAATTTTCAAAGTAAACATTCCCTCCAAAACAGTCTTAAAGTTTTGTAGCAATAAAAAAGACACGGTTACCACAATTAGTTGTGCTCAAATAAAAAAAAAAAAAAAAAAAAACAAGAAAAGAAACAAACACATTTCACAAACTGATTTTAAACTCTATTTTCTGGATAACTTTAAAATAAAAGTAACAAAATTAACAAATGTACTTTTTTAAAATAACTTGAAGAATTTATATATTTCGTAAGTAATTTTTATAACAATTATTATTCTAAATCACACTTTGGTCGATAATTTTTTGGTTGATAATTTTTTATCAGACAACTTTTTAATTCTGAAGATAAATAATTAATTTTTTTTTCTAATATAAGAGGAATTTCTTCATCGATTGATTCTATTGTTTCTATTTCAAAAATTGCTAAAAGATTGTTTAATAGAGGTAAACATAATTTTTTTTTCTCTTCGTTCTCTTCGTTTTCTTCTTCTAGATATTCGATAACAACCTCACAATTGTCACTGAAATTTTCTGAATTCCCCTCATCGAATATTTCAATTGTTTTAATATCTAATTCTGTTGATAAAATTTCATTGTCACTATTTATTTTGCAATTTGTACTTAAATCATTTACGCTGTTAGTTATTTCATGTGGTTGCTTCCTATAAGTAAATACTCTGCAACTATCGCACAAATAATCACCTTCTTGAATTATCGGTGTCCATTTTTTAACAATTGCCAAATTAGCCTTTCTTATTGAATTGCGTCTACGCCCGTGTCTTTTGAACGGATTACTACACTGATGTGAAGGCATATTCCACGCAAAAATAAACTTTTTTTTTTTTCAAAATTAGTTGCTTTAAAAATACGTACGTACAGTTTTACAAACAAAACTAGACTGATTAATTCTCAGTTAGTGTTCTTATGTAGAACATGTGCGCCATCTCGATAAGTTTCATACTCGCAGCGTTTATGTTGCCCCTCCATTATGGAATCGCGCGCTACATTATAAATTTCATTCAAATGTGTGAGTGTGTGTACGTGCGACGCTGCATCGTAGATTTGGTAGTACGCGCGCCTCCTACGCGCCCGTACAACCATATGCGAGAGAGACAGTCAATCTTAACCTCCAAAGGAGGAAGTCCATTTGTCCGAGAGAGACAGATGTATGCGTTTTTTCTCTCTTACTACTCGCGGTATACACAACAGCGACGACAAGTAATACACGTAAAAGAGATTGGAGTGTGTGAAGAGAGGCGCTCGTACGGGAGAAGAAGATGGCGACGTGTTTGAAAAGATCATCGAAGCTGTTCGAGTTAGCCGCCGCCGTCAACAACTCCGGTCGTACGGGTCGCGCACACGCCAACACTAGTGATCTCAGCAGCAGTTCTACACTGGCGGAGCCAAGTTTACGTGAACTCATCTGCCCCGTCTGCCGAATAATCTTGCGTGAGCCGGTTACTTTGCCCTGTGCTCATAACCTCTGTCTACGCTGTCTTCGCGGTACCGTCGAACATAATAGCCTTACCTGTCCTCTGTGCAGACAGAGAGTTGGCTCGTGGCTGAGGACTGCCACAAAAACTGAAACTCTCGTTAACTCGGAACTTTGGCAATTTATACGCAAAAGGTTCCCCAAGGAGCTCGAATCTGCTGTTGGAGGCGCCAGCACCGACGGGATAGATCTTGATTTGGACCCTGGTGAGTTCTCTCATTGAGAGCAAGAGGGAGAAGTAGTTCGATGCATCTTTGATGTTCCGATTGGTAAAAGTTGGTTATTTTTCAGAATATAATTGGAGGTGTATTAATAAACGGGAAATTTCGGTAATGGGGAGTAAGTGTGGGTTTTTTCAATGGGGGATTTATCAAATTTTTGTTGTTTTAGAAAAACTTTGGGTTTGTTGGTTAGAACAGTGTTTTGGCTTAAAAGATAAACTTATTTGTTTTATTGTGTTTTTTTAACTATGTTGTGTTTTTGTTTTTTAAGAAGCAATAGATTTTTAAACTTTCATTTCATTTTAATCTAAAAATTATATTCTTTTTTTCATATTATTCTGACTAAACTATATTTAATACATAAGCTTTAATGTTTTTGAATAATTTGAAAATTTATATCATTACCTAAAAAATATTAATATTTTTTATTGATATTTTATTATTAAAAATTTTTTAATTTTAATTAATAATATTTGTATAATATGTTAATAATGCAGCATTTTGATAAAATTATATCTAATTTAGATTTTTTTTTTATGTATAAGAAAACAAGAAAGAAAAGTATGCTATAAAATGTTATATAAATTAAATAAATTAATTTAATGGTTTATTGATTTTTTAAATAAAATTTAAAACAAATTTATGCAATAATAAATTGTTATTATTTTTAAGACTATACACAAAATATTATTGATTGTTATTTTTTTTAGATTATGCTCCAAAAAAGATAATTAGTGCAGCAGGTGAGATTCGAAGAGAATATGAGATTCAACTTCAAAAGGCTGAAGAAGAGATGCGGCGACAAAGAGAAAAAGAAAGATTAGCCAGTGAGGCACTCATACAAAAAATTCAAGAAGAAGAAGAAAAGCAAAAATTAGTACAATTGGCTCAAGATCAGTTATTGGCTAAAACTTTAGCAAAACAAGAAGTTATTGAACAAACAAATGAAAAAAATGAACGTTTACATAAATCTTCAAAAATAATTAATAAAGATAAGTTAAAACTTGATGCTAACTATTCAAAGTCAACTAATCAAAAAATGTCTGTTAAATCAAAAGATATGATAGATACAAAAAAACAAGATGTGACTTTAATATCTAAAATCAAATCAGAAAGGTACCCATCAAATGTTAAATCTAATTCAACAAATATACGAAAAGAGTCAACGGAAATATTTAACTGTCAAAAACCAGTGCCAATTCATAATGTTGTAACCAGAGTTGTAACCCATCAAAGTCGAGTGAGCCAGCCTAATAACTCAACTTACCCAAATGCTTTGGTTAGAAATTATGAAATTATTTAAATTTTATTTTATTTTTAATTTTAGAGTAAAGTTTTACAAATGCTACACATTATGAATATTAAATTTTAAGATATTTATATTTTTATTCAAATATGAAAATAGTCATTAAGTAGCATTACATTTTATCATAATGTTTTACAATGCATTTGAACTTTTTAAAACAATAACTAAAATGAACAGTTATCAAATAAATCATATAAATCAATTTAATTTTATAATAATAAAACTTTTTCTTTCTTTAGGGAGAACTTATTGGTTCTACTTCAAAGATTTATGGTCTACAGAGTAAAGAAGAGTTACATGTACCTAGTGACGTTCTTAGTAGCAAAAAAAAGAAGTTAGGTGTTGAAGTATGTGTGACAACAGTGGAAGGTGAAGAAAGAATTGGCAGTGCCGAAAGTGCTGGAAGTCACGATAGCATAAATCAAGAAATTCATCATTTCAAACCAATTAAAGCTCTGCCACGGACACCTTTAAGAATAACATTAGGTAATAAACTTACGTTTTTAATGTTTACTTAATTTATTTGCAATAATAATATTATGAGAAATAAAATTTATTTATTTTCAGATGGAAGACAAATCGATCCAAAATTGATAAGGGTATTACCTGTATTGAAAAGAGTTTCTAATGTTGTGCCAAAACCTCCAATGCCAACACATTTAAAGAAAATGTTTGGATGTTCCTGGAGTGCTTTTAAAAGTAATTTTTTATGTATATATATATATATAAATTGCAAAACTGAATTGCATTAAAATAAAAATATCTCTATTTTATCATTGTATTAATTAAGATTTAATTTTTGTGTATTAATTTTTAATTTATGACAATATTTAATGAAAATTTATGTTTATTAATATTCATATAATTCTAATCTTCATTAGGAATATCTAGGCAACAACAGGTGCTACAGAAAGATTTGCCGATAAACCAGCAACAAGAGATCAAAAAGACTGAGAAAAAATCGGAGCAACCACGAAGCAACAAATTGAATAAATCTCTTCAAGAGCTTGATGAACGTAACGCGGAAGTATCTTTTGACAGTAATAAAAATTATACGAAAAACGTCAATAAGATAATTAATGGTACGAAGGTAAGCAAGAAGCTCAACTTGGATGATCAATTGGATAATGGCAACAACATTAAACAAAGTAAAAGAGTGAATAAAGTAAAAAATGGCCTCTTACTCGGTAAAAATAAGTTGCAGAAAGAGGGTAATGATAGCGAAAAGGTTATCGAAGTTGTACAGATCGATGATGATGAGCGGGATTCACCAGCGGCCCAACGCACACGGACTCCAGATCCATTAGCCTTTACCCCTAAAATTGAACAGCGACAGATAAGTCCTGTTTTAGATCACGCTGTTGAAAACATTGCCGAAAGAATAAAGAGAAGAAAAACTACGAGGACCGTGAGCAATACAGAAAATGTTCAGAGTGCAATTAATATGGTAATCAAGGTTTTTAATTAAAAAATAAATCTTATTTTGGAAATAATGAAAAGTATTAATTTTAAGACTAATTATAACATTTTTTCAAATATATCTTTTAGATTTTTATATCTTGTAGATTTTTAATATTTTTGTTACCAAACCTATAATCGATGGTTTTCTTTCAATTAATTTTAGCTAGAAAATTAAAATCAAATGTAAAATAATATAAATAATCTTTTAAAAGCTTGTGAGTACATGAATATACTACGCATTTAACATATTTTTACTATAAAGAAGACGTATAACACTAAATTAATTTTTTAAGACAGATAAATATATTATGTATTGATAAAGATTTTATGATTTAAAAATTATTAGAAAAGATATAAATGTTATTTACATAATTTTATTTGGAATTAAAGATCCTTGTTTATATTTTTGTTTTTACGTCGGTATAAAATAATCGTAAAATTAAAAGAAAATATAATGGATAAAATATTTTAATTTAAATTTTGAAATTTTTGTTATATAGGTCGTACTTAACGAACGAACGATTAAAACCAAAAGTAAAAAAGTGGCTTCAAAAGGTCGTAAGCAGAAAGTAAAGAAAATAAATCCAAGTCCAAAGACGAAGACGAAGAAAAAATCGCAAGTAGTGGTAACATCGGTGACTAGCCAAATCAAAAGGTTAGCTGCTAGATCCGCAAAGCGTCCGAGGTATACTGAAGACACGGAAAGCGAAGAAGAGCCGGATGAAGAACAGAAAGAACAAGAAACGAATGAGGAAGAGCAGCAACGGCAACAGGAGCCAGAAATAGATGAATTGATTGAAAGATTCGAACCTACACCTTTGCCATCGCCTGCAAAGAGACCACGTAAAAATGCTAAACCTGGTAGGAAACCGAAAAAGAAGGCCCTTGCACCAGCTACTTTTGTTGAGAATGAGTCAACAGACTTCAAAGATAATGAGCCTCGTCAAGAATATACAAATATGGATGAAGAAATTATCAGAGAACAGGAGCGCCTTGAGCAATTAGCAGCTCAAGAGCGTAAAGATCGAGAGATTGCACTTCAGCTGCAGGCACGGTTTAACGCCATGGAACGTATTGCTGGTAGAACGAGGCGCGGCACTGCCAGGCTTCAAGTCCATTGCTCTGCGAAATTGGTTTAGAATCAATTGCTCATAGGAGGCCGCAGAAGTGTGTCATTAAATAGGCTCCTTTTACTTGCTCCTATATTAAATGGAGTTATTTGGATTTTAAAGAAGTTTTGTGCATTTCATGGAGATGTTCACAATTGATGGTTGCTTACATTTTTCTGAATATCTTTATTTAATTTAACGAAGACAGAGTTATTCGAGTTGCATAGTTTTTGAGGGAATCAAAAAGTGTTTAACATAAAGAAGCAACAATAATTATCGTGTAGATATTGAATATTTAGATTTATAAAATCTAGTCGGCAAAAGCAATTTTATATACTTAACGATAGATTTAGATAGATTCACCCGTATCATTTATTATTGTTAATGTTGAAATATCAGTATAATTTGAGTTTTTATATTTATGAAATCATTGAGTATATAAACTAAACATCTTTATTATTGTTTTTTTAAAATTTTTTGTTAAAACTTTCTTTGAATAGTGGTACATATATATAGAGATTAGGTAAGGAACATAAGAAAATCATTATGAGTTGATCAAAGATCGATATTATTTAATATTGCAAGTCGCATTAAACTTCTAGCATTTTGTGATTCCCTCAAAAGTTTGTTTAACAAAAAAGGCATTGCTTACCGACGTTTTTATTTTTGTAATAATTTTTAGTGAGTATATTAATTTAAAAATAGTAATTTAAAAATAGTAATTTAAAAATAGTTTAAAATTTTTTTTTTTTAGATTAAATTAGATTAAAACAAATATTTAAAAAGTATTCAATTTGTTTTACTACACTGTTTGATTACGTTATTCAAATTAAAATATCATAATATAAGGATTCATTAAAATATTAAATTACAAAAATTTCAATGATCAAGTAAGCAATATCGTATAAAAAGTTATTTTTTATTAAGTTGTATTCTCTCTAAAATAGTACTTATAACTTAGATATTTGTTTTTTATACGAAATATTTCTTAACATTAGTGCCAGGTTTAAAATAATTATTTTATTTTCATGTGTAATTTTTAATTTATAATTGAAATAATTATTTTAAATTTTTAGTGCCATAATTATGCTACAAAGATAAAGAGTTTTTTAACAGAAAAAATAGAAAAAAATCATTTTTTTTTTTTGTAATTCACTCTTCATTGGAATAGTTTTTTACTATCTTTCTAGATACAAAATAAAATGGAATAATAGTATAATTTATGGGCTGTTAAGATGAAACATTTATATAAAAAAAATTTTTTAATTTATTCCATCGTAATAATTTTTAAATTTACTGCAACTCTTGAATAAGAAGGAAAAATGTATCGTAAACTTAGACTTGGAAATTTTGAACATTATCTCTGATGAACAAACTTTTGATATCGACCAACTCCATTTCTCGCACACAAAATATTTATCCTGCAGGATTGTTCCTACTTCTTGTCTCTTCGATTTAAGAGACACCCGTGTAAGTCAGAACTAACTGTTTTTTTTTTTTTTTTATTCTACTTTTATTAATTAGCAAAAAATTTTTCCTATTATTCTCGCCTAACGTTTAAGATGTGCGTTTGTATATTAAATGCTGATATTTCTTGCTCATATTATTACAGCAATTTAAACTGTAAAAGAATCAATTAAGCCATTCGATTAGTTATTTTGAAGATAAATTACTTTGTTACCGTGCTGCCTCATTACCGAACTGACCGTTGTTGAATATGTTTATCATTATATCTTAAATTAAAAATGTTTATTTCATTAAGAAATTAGTTTAATTTTCAAACAAAATACGTTTAAAATTATAGAACAATGGTAAAGATAAAAATTTAAATGTAAATTAATAATCAATAAGGATATTTTTTTTATTTAATATATTTGTTATGAAATAAAAAATTAATTATAACACAGTAAGTTATAAAAGTTATAACATGAACTTAATAAGTTATCATCACTATTTAATTATTCTTCAAATAATAAAAAAATTATTTTTCAAAATATAAATTTAAAGTTTATTGAATTCTATAAAATTTATTTATAGTTATAATTCTTTTGTTTGCATTTGAAATTCTAATAAAAATTTCAAATATGATTTAAAATTTTTATTTTAAATTAATAATTCTTTTTTCTTCAATTGGTGCAACATAATTATAAGGATTTATAGTACGTACTAATAAAATGAAGTAAATGATTAACTATTTCAACATTAGTCATTATGTATGTATGAAGTAAATGATTAACTATTTCAACATTAGTCATTTCGGCATCATAATTTGTACTAGCAATTCGCAGTATTTTTAAACTATACTCGATCCTAAGATACACATGCATTATATTGCTAATTTTGTGCGAATACAATTACTTGTGTAAAATTTTCTTTTGTTGTTAAACTTACAAAAATGTGCTAATCAATTGATCAATGGTTCGAATCTCAGGATTTAAAGGACCTTTTTTTTTATTTAAATAAAAAAAGATATCGAGTCCTGTCTCGATTAAGTATGTACAAAAACGACTGCTGAGAATCAGGCGTCTCTTGGAATTTTGTCGTACGCTTATTATACACGTGGAAAAGCGAACGATGAATTTCCAACAGTCGGCGGATAAATTTATTTTATTATTTTTGTACTTCGAGTGTCGCTATGTACGGTATAGACATATAATCTTGTGTAAAATATCTAGTGTATAGTTTTTGCGGCTATAATTTAATTTCTAAAATCTACTCATTCATTTTATCAAAATAAGAAGTTAATTGCGAAAGAGTGTGATGGAGTGGATTTGGTTAAAAAATTAATATCATTCGTCAGCGCAAAGCGAAGGGCAAAGAAAATTTTTAAAATCTGTAATAGGATTTTGAAAACGTTTATACTGTATGATGTATTTTTTATAGTCTATAGTTTTTTATTAACGTTTTATCATAAGTGAAACCGCGAAAGTCATTCTGAAATTTCGATAAAAAAATGTAAAAAAGATGAATATTTTTAATCAATTTATAAATTTAACCGTAAGCAATGCTGTATTATAATGCCTATATATTTTTAAAAATTAAGTAAAAGAAAATACTGTGCTATATATCTCTTTATAGATCTTTAATTAAAATATTATTTAATTAAAAAAGATTAATTTTCAAGCTTTTTTTTATTATATAATTATTTTAACTATAAAAAAAGAAATGCACAAAAATTAAATTATTTTTGATGCATCAATAATTGTCATATTGATATTTAACATTTATGATCCAAAATAATTTATCTAAGCACCTATACTAACAAAAATTTGTATAAAGACACAAGATAAAGATAATTATATGAATGAAATATGAGTACGAAGAAAATGCGGGAATTGATTTTAAGAAAAAGATGTATAATATTATACTAAGTCCCCGCGCGAATATTATTGTCAAATATTGTATGCAATGGTATAGATTAAAAAAAAAAGAAGTAAAATGAACTGTAGTTATAATGAAAAAAGTGGTCTATTCGATGGATCAGTATAATATATTATATATAAGCGTGTTATAAATACCTTTATAATATTTACTAAGTAAACGTACGATTTTTTATATAAACGACATGTGTAATTTAAAACAAAAAAAAAAAAAAAAAAAAAAAAAAAAATACAAGGCTTGGAAGTCTTGTATTTCTTCCATTAATAAAAAAAGTGTAAACAGAGAGAATATAAAATGTATATTAATGGAGAAAGAATAACGTTATATTCGTTATGATTTCTGCACTTTGTGTCTTTTTTTGTAAAGAAAACTAAGAACACATATTTTTCTTAATAGACTAACGTCAATTTTTGTTAAAAGGATCAATAGTATAATAAAAGATGAAAAATGTTCTCGTTAAAAATTGAATACTTGAATAAAAAAAACGTTAAGTTGTACATAAATGAATTTTTGTATAAGACGAATTTATCTCACCGTGTAGACATTAAACAAATAAATATACAAATAATCTTCGAGATTTATGTCCGGTTACGCGCAACGTACATTGATGTAGAAAATTAAATTTAATTTTATACTGTATTATTATATAGAAAGTCACAAAATTCTAGATTTGTTTTTTTGCAATAGCAAGCGCTAAAACACTATTTCGAAAAAGTTGTTAATAAGCTCAAAAAAAAAAATCAATAAATTTATTAACGATAGATTTATTGGTTAAATAATTATTTTCATACAATCCATTTTCCTTTTTTTAAATATAAATGAATCAAATTCTATCAAATCATTTTTTTATTTAAATTTGTAAAAATTTATAAAATCTCTACGTAAATAAAAATATAATTGATTAAGTTATTTTATTTTAAGAAAAATAAATTACAGTTTACAGTGTACAGTTATTAACTTTTATTAGATTAGTTTTAAAATATATTCATTGTAAAATTGTTATTGAATACTTTGATTCTTATACTATATAATTCTTTTTAATTTTCAACTTTTTTAATTTTAGTATTCAAATAATTTATTGATAACTTATTGAAAGAGTAAATTATGATTTCATTTGAATATTTTTCTTTATATGTATTAAATAAATTTCAACAACTTTTAAAATATTTTAATTAACAAAAATTGTGAAAGTAATTTTTTTTTTTTGTCTTCTTACAGTAAACAAAGAGGCATACAATGAGAATTTTAAACTAATTGATTAAAATATGATTTAATCTGACTCAAACGTGAGAAGAGGTCCGTGTATAAAAATGCTTTTTCCGGTAAGTGAGATATGTTTTTATACTCTAAGAACACGAATTTGTAAGTATAGATTATGTTAATTTTTAATTTGAAAGAATTAATTTCTTTGGAAATATTTTTCAAATCTTACGAGTTAAAATTATTTTGATAATGAAAAGATTCATAATGCTCCGAGTAAAAGTGAATTTGTGTTCAAAAGCAATGTCTCACGTCATTTTGCAATATATAATTAGCTCATTAACAAAACTTATCGTAAAATTTTTTACTGTAATTCTTTTTGCTATCGATAGTGTAGATTTTTTGAAACATACATTTATAAACATTTTTGAAAATTAATAGTCATCTCGTAATCATAGTTTTACAAATATACTCACTATGATTGTTATACTAATTGAAGTTACTTATTAATGTTTTTAAAGTAAAAAGTAATGCATTACATAATATATGATATAATACAAAAAAAAATTGAAGACAAAATCAAATCTTGGACCTTATAATAATTGTAATTGAATAAGAATTTAAAAAAAAAATGCAAATTTTAATATAAATATCTTTTTTAATTCAACATTCAATATATTTCCGTATATTCTAATATTGCATTAATAAAGTTCAGAAATCACAATAAAATTAGATTACATAATGTAATTCTGTAATCCTCTCACCCGGAAGAAATAGTAAAGTACGCGGCTGTTCGATTTGACAAAAATTCCGGTTACATCATGTGGAGTGTAACAAGAAGAGAACGTGAAAGAAAATGCATAATGTTAGCTCAGTTGATAATACTCGATGTGGAGAAAGTGATGTTAGGAACTAAGAGAAAGTAGTTCGATACACTTTAGTTAAGAATGTAAACGAAATTGACAAATTATCTTAATTTTATCTTTTAAAAATTAATTTAAATAAATGTCCAAGAAAATTTTCTTATCAATTTTATATCAAGTGCAAAGGAATCGCGTTTTAATAGTTGACTTGATTAGTTATTCAATATTTAAAATAAGTTAATGCAACTTGTGTCAGGATTTATTTATATTAACGAATACTTTAACACGAATATGCATTGCCTGATTTACTTTATGAAATAGAATAAAACAGATCAGTTTGTTAATTTTTGCGTAACAAAAGGTTTATAATTAATAACTTATTTTGAATGATACGAGTAATTATTTTTCTTGAAAATAAATAAATTGTTATACAACTTGAATAATTTCTATATCAACGTTAATTTTAAAGTAAATAATACAGTTTTTATATTATGTTTCACGGTACCATTAAGTCACGTTATGTATAAAAAACTGGCCGACATTTTTTTAAAAATAAACTTTTATCAACAATATACGTATTGGTGACGTAATCTAACGATTAAGGTATGTAAAGATTGATAAAATATAAATAATTATGATTATCGACTCTTGGTTATGACTTTAATTGCTTTATTTGTTATTTGCAAATATGTTTCATAACGTATTTACAAAAAGTAATTAAACATTCTGTTATAGCATAGAGATATCTTAAAAAAAATCGATATTATAAAATTTTCATACTCAAGGCATTTTGGTTGAATAGAATAATGAAGACTTTTTAAAATTAATTGTAATTTAAATAAATGTTTTTAATCTTTCAAGTATTCTAAAAAATTGAAAGGGAATTCATATAAAGTAACAGTATTTTAAAGTATTTTATTTATTAATGTTTACCATTAGCAAGGTATTTGTGTTTGGATAAATGTAATAAATATGGATTAAATGTTGAAAAATAAAAAAACCGAATATTATGCCTCTCGAAGAGCAAGTAACTTTTTAATATTGAGTGCAGTGTATAGAAGTTAAGTGCACATGGTAATCGAATTACATCACTGTAAAATCAATCATTATTTTGTTCAACTGAATAAGTTTATCAGGTATAAAAATTTTATCTCTAAAAATCACGCTAAATTCTTAGCACACGTATTGAAATACCATATATACCAATAAAATTCCACCAAAGTGAAACCAACGTCGAAAATTTTCATCTCGCATGCGAGCGATTTATGCATCTAAACATCCCTTAGAGTAAAAGAAAAGCTTGGAAACCTCTTGTTAAACATATCGTTTAACAAAAGTTCCCTTGCAACGTTTTATCTATACAGGGCCGCGAAGGTGCGAATCTCGGAGCGAAAACGTCTCGCGGAAGCGAAAACGAGACCCGGCAAAGTATGCATCCATACGATTATGCACATTCGCTCAACATGGATACACGCACACACACCCGCGCGCGCGCACACACACTCTCTCACACACACACACACACATAGACACCAGAGCGAAAGATAAAGAGAATGAGCGAATAGTGTGGATCATGTGGGCTCGCGCTCGGCGCAAACATCTAAACACACTGGCGATTCGAGCACAAAGAAAGACAGAGAGCGAGAGAGAGAGAGATAGAGAGAGAGAGAGAGAGAGAGAGAGAGGGAGAGGGAACGGTTGCACGGCCAGTGCAACGTGACTTGCCACGTGAGTCCGAGCAGTCGCTTAGCCCCTCGGCTCGTCGGAATCTACGGTCACGTTGCACGCGGCGTGGCTCGACCTCCCTCCTTGCTTCCCTTCTCTTTCTCTCCCTTGTCCTCCTCTCCCTTCTCTTCGTTGCTCCAAGGACCGATCGTAGGTGTCGGCGACGTGCGCGCGCGTAAGAGCGAAAGAGAGAGTGAGAGAGAGAGAGAGAGAGAGAGAGAGAAGGAGAAGGTTCGACTCCACTACGCGCTACGGACGCATACGCGGCGCGACATATAACCGACGACGGTTGCTTTGCGAATTTTTTCGTTTATTGTTTTTTCTTTTACGACGATTTTCTTTAATTTTCGTCTTGAAGAAAATTTGGCAATTTTGAAAAAGAAGAGATAGCTTGAAAATTAGTGACGCAGTTGTTGTTCGAGTACACGTAATAGTGAAAAAGTGATCAAATTATCGGTCAGTTGCTGTCTGTGTTGAGTGTATATCGTCAGTGCTGAGCTTTACGTTTTCGATTGGTTTGGTAAAGCTGTTGATTAGTCCGTGACATACATATATACATTTAAGTTGGAGAAAACAGCGAGAGCTTTTTGAAGAAATTACGCATTTCAACTGAATCAGGTTTGTTTTGTCACTGCGTTGAACATATCGATGTCGATGGTTTTGCTGGGGAATATAGAAAAAAGAATTTTTATATCACGCGGGTGCGGAATGAATAGATGCGGAACGTGTGGTGAAAAAAATTTTATTATTTCTTTATATGTAAGATTCTCACGTATTGGATAAAGAAGCACATGTTATCTTAGTTCTCGCTTTATTCTAATCGTTTACGTACATAAATTATCGAGTAGAAATATATTTAATGCTTATATTATATTTCACAAGCTGACGCTGCTTTCTATTAACTATGCTCTTTTAGTATAAAGTGAACAATGTTGAAAGTCTGTAAATAAATTTCTAGAAAAAATTATTTATTACAATTATTAATAAACTGATAAATTTTATACGTATATTGCAATATTATTGTATTCATTTTAATTATTTTCACGGTAAGCTTTACAATGCGTTTTTCTCCTTCTTAACATTAATGATTCATGAGTTATTATTCGTAATCCATATATAAGTTTAAGTGACACGAACATATACAAGATTGTATAATATTGCAAATGATTTTATAAAATAAAATGACAAAATATTATAGTAAATGTAAAAGACTAATCTAAATATAAATGCTTTACATATGTAACGAATATTATATACAAGATGATTTTTTATAAATTTTCTTTGCACGCTTAATTGTAATAATTTTTATTAAATAACTTGTTACATACGTTTACTTCGAAATAAATGTTGTTGTATTAAATGTGTACAAAATTAAGAAAAAAACAAAAACCGCGCGTCTTACCAAACTCGGTATGTATCTACTGATATAAATTTACTTGATATTAGCTTATCTTGACACTTGTTATTAAAATCACAAAATGCACACAATTTTAATCAAAAATTTTGTAAATAGTACACTGATAAACATTAAAAAAGTTGTTAATAATTTAGTCTATAGTACATAATTGTATACTTTATTGTTTATGATCATTTGTTTCTTATGAAATGGAAATGTTGATAGCATCAAAAGTATTATTATTGTCTTTGTTTATTTATAATTTTTTGCTATTTTGAATTGTAACTTATGAATATTTTATTATGTATGATAATTATAGTTTAAACAGATTTGAATCAAACAACATTTAAAATTTTATTTAGCGAAAAGTTTAAAATTTATACCGTATAAAAGTTATCAGAGTATTCGATCCCTTTATCATTCCGATGATAATAATTTTGCGAGACAATGAAAAGTTTATTTTTTAATTTTCTCAGAATTTTGCATAAAACGCGAATAAAAAATTTGAATAAAACATTAATTTTTTCTTCGCTATATATGAGTCAAGTGAACAATGCTCGCGGCATGGTATACATGCCGACACCGAATACTGTATAGTAGTCGTACTTTGTACGAAAAGTGTCACGAGTGTTTGCGCGCTACTTCAAAAACTTACATTTTATTCGTAAGAAAAAATATTCGATCGCTATCGATTGTTTTTGAACAAAAATGATGATTTTTTAACAGGTTTGTTGCATCGGTACGTCGATTATTAAACAAATTTTGTTGAACGAGTACGAGATTTTATAATTAGAACAATCGATAACAAATTGTGTTCTGTTTGTGAGTTACCTTTACTACGATTTTTTATCTTGATTTTCGTCCTCAGAAAAAAAAAAAAAAAAATCACGCGGTTGGATCGTTAATAATACTTTATTACACGCTTATGGGTCCGTGCGATAAGTTAATCGTTTATTCACGCGCATACGATCCCTGGATTATTTATCGCGTGCGACTGATTTTATCAAAAAAAAGCTTGCAGGCGTATGCATTTTTGTGCGGGTAATTTATTTTATTTTTTTTCTATTTTTCTAAATTCGTATATTGTAACAACGACGGTGGTATCTCAAAGGACAGCGTGAAATTCAACAAGTGTTTGCGTTTTCGAAAAAGGAATAAATAATTGTTTATTGAGTATAAAAAAAAAAAAAAAAAAAAAAAAAAAAAAAAAAAAAAAAAAAAAAAAAAAAAACAATATTTTAAAATCTCACGAGATGGTTGATTGAATAATTATTGTTTTGTCGATTTCATAAATTTTTTTGTCTCATGTGCATTTACAGGAAATAAAATAAGTTTTTTTAATTGCAAATTTTCTTAAATTCATGGATTTTTGGTTATATTTTGAGTAAAGGTGTAAAATTAAAGTTATGACATAAGTATAGAGTTAAAACTCGTAATAGAAATCTTTTCAAAATAAAATGCGTTACGAGTATTAAAACAGAAGTTCAATTTTATTTGCAGTTATGTAAAACTCTTTTCTTAAGATGTTACCGATCGATTTCAAAATCTTTAAAAAAAAAAAAACACATTATTAAGAAAATGAATTGAAAAAAAGCAAAGAAATTTTACATAATATTTACTCAATTCTTTACAAAGATACACATTTATCATATAAGTTATACAACCGCAAGTGCAATAAATGAAAATATCATTCACACCGAGTGATATTTACATCGATCGTCGCGAATTTTTTAAAAAAATCGACCGAATTCTCATGGCAAAACGCATCGTTCTTTTTTCTTTTGAGATTCTCGCGAGATCCGACTGTGCAGATATCATCGGTGCGTTGTACGTATACACGCACATCTTAAAACTCTTAGATAACGTTTCGCTAATTTATTCTCCCCACTCGTTATCTCTCTCTGCCTCTCTCTTTCTCTTTTGCGCTCTTTCGTACTCGGTGAACAGATCTTACGCGATGTCTCGCGCGCGCGTACGAAACTTTGGTTAAAGTTTTATTCGCTGTATAGTTGACGGCGCAGTCGCATGCGCGCGCGACAATGCGTTCAAGGCACGACTCGCGCTTTAATTTTCCTCAACTTTTTCTTATTCTTTGTTAATTTCTCTTTTCTCATGAACGACAAACGATAATTATTTATTCGATGTCTTTCGTTACAAGCGCTCATTTTTCCTCTTTTACTCGATTTTTATCCGCGTTTATCGACGCAACGACAATGTGAATCGTGCGACAACTTACGTTGAGTTGACTGTGATACATGCATGCATTCATATTTTAATTTTCTATGTTTTGAAGAACGTTGAACTCAATGGTGAATTTTTTTTTTTTTTATCAATTTGAGAAGTCAAATTTGGTTTCGATACACAATTTTATCAAATTTATTTGTTTCATTATATTTTGGTTCCCCCCCCCCCCCCTCCTTCGGTGCTTATGAAAATAATTGATAAACAATCTGCTAGTGAGCCGATTGCAATTAAGTTCAAAGTGCATAATTTCATGCGATTCCTTAGCGGCATTGCACAGATTTTACCGTATCTAAATGTTTTATCGTAAGTTCAGCCATAAAGTAAAATTATTTTTATTTTTATTACATAAACGGCTTAACTTTTATTACATAACGCTAAGTAATTAAAGTAAAAAATAATAAATAATTTATTGATTGCTTTTAGGTAAATTATAATATATTTATAGTTAATAATTAATACTTTTGTTTTTTAATGGCAATTCTCTAGTTGCAAATACTTTGAAAAATAGAAAAAATCTATCGTTCTATTTTTTTATTTTATAAATAAAAGCTGTACAATGTCGGTATACAATTTTTTATTCAAAATTTGCAAACAATTTAAATAACATTTACATTTGAATGATCATTCAAAATTAATTGATAAAAGAAAATAAACATTAAAATTTTCAATACGAACTTTCAAAATTTATATTAAATTCATCGCTCAATATCGAAGTCTTAATTTTCTTTATTTGCGCGTTTATCCTTGTCGATTTGAAACTTTAATGCAAAGCTTCGAGAATGTTCTACGGCAGATAAAATAACAATCACTATTGTAAAGCTGCTTAATCGTTTTTTAAATTTATAATTCATTACTTCATCGTTAAACAAACCATTAATATACATTTTTTCGTGATAAAAAAAAATAAGGAAGCACGCGAATAAATATTGTTTCGATAAAATGAAAATCACTTTTTTTTTGATCGGCAGAGCAAAAGCGCGCGATTTAAAATGTACATTTCTAAGCGTGAAAAAGCAAAACGCGCGAGTCGCATCAATGTTAAACAGTAAGCGCTGCGCTTCAACTAAGTCCGTCAGACGGTATTGTATTTATCGACCGATATAATCGTGTAACCTACTCCCGGAATAAAAAAAAAAAAAAAGTAAGCGCGAGTATACGTGAAGAAACGCGAAGAAATCTTCTCGACGACATTTTGTTTTCTGTATATTATTTGTGCGTTAGCACAATAATATAGAGATAGGTGATATTATCAATGTTATTGTTTTAGATAAATACAATTTGAATTTTTTGATCGATAATTGAGAAGGTAATTTTTTACATGATTTTTTAACAATTGAGGAAAAAAAATGAAAACGTTTAACTTAGTTCTAATGGTAATGGTTTACGATAATGCGCAGGAAGCTGTATACTATGTAATTCATACATTTAATCTCATGTAATTAATGTCTATTTTCGTTATTATTATCATTAACGAAAGTTTTTTAAGAAAATATAAACAAATTAGATTGTTTAATTATAATTAACGATTTTATTTTATTCAATTTTCGTGATTATTACATACAAATATTCTTGCGCATATACATCAGATATAATCCGTAAATTATACAACATAGAATTAGTTCAAAGTTATTTTAAAGTTATTCTAAGGCTTTAGAGATAATGTTAAAAAATTTTTTTAAATTTGCAATTGCTTTGCATAATATTAACGAAATTTAGAAGTTTATTTCATATCATATTTTTTGATAAATTGATTAATTATAGAAAACGATTCAATTTATTTAATATGACTGTAAAAATAAATTGATAATTATATATTTGTACTGATTATATTTAAAAATAGAAACATCAAATTTTACGATGCAATTTTATTTTAAAACAGTCATTAGATAACTACAATGCATACATCCACTAAGTATCCACAACTTTTATGCAACATGTATATAATGAGTAAGTATACAAAGGTAATCTCGTTTGGTAACAAATTCCACGTTAAAACAACGTCTGCGCGATTTAGAAAAAAATTGTACCAATTAAGAAGAGAATAAGGCGCTTAGGAAGTAAAGTAAAAATAAATATTAGCTGACCAGTCGTTTTTTATCTTGGCGTGTGCAAAGGTATTGTCTTACTTTGTCGAATTGTGGGTGACGCTATGTGTGCCTGTATGATATAAAAGCTGCTAGAATAATGATTAAAATAATGATTAAATTTTTATAAAGATAAAAATTTGAAAATCGAATCCGCTATTTGTTATAACCTATTTAAATATTGAGAATTTTTGTAAAAAAGTTTCTTAAAATATACACCTGAATGGATATTTTATTTAAATGAACTTTCAAATTCAATATTAAAATTTGCGTTTCTAAAGGAGAAAAATTCATCTTAAGTAATAAAATAAAAATATATAAATTTCGATTTCTAAAGTTGCGTTTTTAAAAATTTTAAACTTACATTTAAATTTTAATATTCTTCGTTACGCATTATTTGATTCTTAAAAAAGTTTACAAAAAATTTTATATTTTTAACGCAAAAAAACTTTATACAAAAGAACTAAGTTCATACGGACACTGATTTTATTATTTTCTACGTGTAAAATAAGATCTGAATTACGTGGAAAATTTCGTAAATACAGAAAATTTATCTCTAGTCACGTACACACAATAAATGTATCTCTCTGAAAAGTTTCGTAAATTGTTTTATACATAGATGTATATTTTAGAATTATATTTAACTTCTTTAATTATAAAATACAATCATTTAAATGTCGTCATTCTTTTTAGATTAATAATATTGAACACTTTATTAAAAGTAATATCATATTTGTAACATACTTTTTAAAAATAATTCTTGGAATAAAACACGTTCCAATATAACAACATTGTAAGTATTAATATAGATCCTATAAAAACTTTCTTAACAGTAAATGTTATATTTATGAGTTTAAATAGTCTAATTTATTATTTACAATTATTCTTTACAAGTTAGAACCATATATTCTCTTTTAAAATTCAAAAACATTTACGTTTTAACATTTTTAATATTTCGTAAATTCATCGGTTTCGAATTGCAACGGTTAAACATATTGTTATGTTTTTCAATTTGGCGATTATTTGTGTTTAATAATAAATTTATTAAATATATTTACATAAATTGAATGAAAATTATTTTTAAAATTAAATACTTGCATAACTATTGCACGCAAATGATTGCCCTATGTAAAATATAAAAAAAGCTTCTGATTGGCTGATACAATTTGCATTATGGCTGCAATCCTGTAAACCAATCAAACACGCGGAAAGACATCCCTACAATTTTCAGACACCATTACGTTATTGTAAAATTATTTAAAGGTTATAAATATTATTTTTGTAAGTTTAAATGGTCTAATTTATTATTTACAATAATTTTTTATTATATTAAATATATTTCCATTCTGAATAAAAATTATTGCGTTTTAAAATTTTTAATATTTCGTAAATTCATCGGTTTTGAATTGCAACGGTTAAACATATTGTTATGTTTTTCAATTTGGCGATTATTTGTGTTTAATAATAAATTCATTAAATATATTTACATAAATTGAATGAAAATTATTTTTAAAATTAAATACTTGCATAATTATTGCACGCAAATGGTTGCTCTATGTAAAATATAAAAAAAGCTTCTGATTGGCTGATACAATTTGCATTATGGCTGCAATCCTGTAAACCAATCAAACACGCGGAAAGACATCCCTACAATTTTCAGACACCATTACGTTATTGTAAAATTATTTCAAAGTTATAATTATTATTTTTATTATTTTAAAAGGTCTAATTTATTATTTATAATTATTCTTTACTAATTTAAAAATATATTTTTTTTCTGCATTTAAAATATTTGCACATTTTTAATTTCAGATATTTTATAGAACATTTTTAATATGTCGTGATTTTCCGTCGGTTAAATATATGTTTATTTATATTCAATTTGACGATCATTTGCGTTTAAAAATTATTTTATAAATTAAATACTCGCATGAATATTGCAGAAACATCTAGAGTTCGCAAGATTATACCAGAAGTATATTTGTACGTATGTATGCAAGTAAAATGCATCTTTGAGTTGGCAAAGTACAGTCATTATATTCTTTTCATATAAAGCTATTCACTCATGCATAGATAAGTTTTCTGAATTCTTTTTATTGTAAAAAATTAAAAAAAAAAAAAAAAATCTATTGTTATAATAATTGTAATATTTTTTGAAAAGAAAAAATTAACAAAACTTATGCATATCATAATAACAATGATGCTTTTGAAAAAATGATTTATTAAATATATTTTCTAGACGAGTTAGTTTATAATCATATATTTTTATATGATTAATGTACAAACAATAAGTGTGTTGCACAATAAGTAATTAGATTATCCGATAGTAAGCAAAAGAAACTAGCCTATTTGTTTATAAATTTTAACGAAATACAAAATGTATCGATGTAGTAAAACCTGAGTGTAGACACCGTTGAGAAAATTATAGAGAAAAAAAAAAAAAAATAAAGTCGACAGGAATAAAAATAACAATAAAAAGTATCGATCAAACGAAAGTAATATAAAAGCGAGAGTCTTGCGGAATTTGTGGGTAGAACGATTGGAGAAGCGTTAGGGAGGAAGCGCAGCGTCAAACTGGCGGCGTTATGCAATTGCTCGTGCGGTGCGTCTTGCGGTAATGGCGTAATCGGAGACATCACGCGCAACGTTTTCCCTCCATTCTGCAGTCTCTGCATACGCGTGCATGCGAATGAACGCGAGGGCACACGGGAATGAAATGTCAATGCGTTTACTTGTATTTGATTATTTTTGGAGGAAGCGTTATGTCTAGTGTGTGATCGTTTTTTTTTTTTTTTTTTTTTTTTTTTTTTGCATAATTATTTTGATGTTAATTAGGTAATCATATAATACAATAAATTGTAACGCGAACACAATCACATGATTTATAAGAATTGTTCATAATCGATTTTTATCAATAGATAAATACTGATATTAACAAAATTAAAAATGTTTTGATGAACTTTTGGTAGTAAAAGAGTATCAAGTGTCATTTGGATAGTTTAATTATAATACGAAATAAAATGTAATTAATTTTCTATAATTATTACATTGTTTACTCTAATTAAAATATTTTTTCTGATAAAATTTATATTTATAAATTTTAAATCGCATAAGGAAATTCATTAAAATAATCAAAGTTACGTAACTACATAATGACATTCAAATATAGAAAATTCGTTATTGTTTTGTGCATTGCTTTCAAGTTTAAGTTACGTCATTTATAACTGTTAAAAGTATATTTTAAAAAATACTTTAAGCGACTGTTACGGATAACTCTTGAACATGTTACATGAGATAAAAGGTCAATAAAAGGAAAACGTGTAATATTCATTATTTTCGTTGTAGTTTTTGTCGTTATAAAGTCATTTTCATAAAAAATGAAGCATTTATATCATATTTAATTCTACGCGCAAATGTTTTTTTTTTTTACATGAATGAAAAGTATATTTTTTAGTACCACTAATTTTACCATAAAGATTCCATGATTTTTTCTATAAAAATAAATTGTGTAACATATATTGCTAGTTATTAGAGAAACGTATAAAAAGGAATTATTGTAAAAATAATAATTTAATATGTGTTTATAAAGATAAAGGTATTTTATTACAGCATTCGAAATTAATTAACGAAAAATTTGATTTTTCACAAGCGATCGTAATGTATTCAACGAATTTAACAGCTATATTTGTCACTCACATCTGACAGTAAATAAGTTAATTAAGTTTTTGCTTGTATAGAATCCATGTATGACGACACCGAATTAATTCATTATACAAGACTTAATCATTAATGAATTGAGTCACGTCTTTAGTCATTTATTTATTCAACATCCAAAAATTTTTTCCAGAAAAATTAAAATTTGCCTTAAAGTAGAATATTATTCCGGATATAAAATGATGCAACCAGATTTTGAAAGGGACTATACTGGCTGGATATGGACGATGATAAAACGAAGGGTTGAGAAACGTTGATGTTTCTAGGCTTCGAATGAATGAATTTTCTTGCATAATCATTCTCACGTGGTATTTTTGAAGTTTTATAAATATTTAAAACTTTCTTAGAATAGTTATTTTCAATAGGATGATTTATAATTTTACATTTTATTTATTTATTAAATGTGAAGCGTACAGTTTCATTGTAAAACAAAAATTTCAATTCGTTTAAATATTGATTATTTAAAAGAAAAAGTTATTACAATTTTTATAAGTTTATTTTTATTCTAAGTTTATTATTGAAAAATGTAAAGTATACCTAATAATAATATGAACTGTCAAAACAACATACATTTTTAATTTTCTAATGTCAGTTAACTATTGATATTCAAAGGAATTTCAATAGATGAAGACTTAAGTAGTAAAAAAAATTCGTTATAATAAATTTAAAAATACATCAACGCACGTTAAAATTTTATCGTTTAAAAATTCATCTCTGTGATCTCTTAAAAAAACGATAAAGTCCCGATAGAATAAATAATAATAATGATAAAATAAAAAAAAAAAAAAAAAAGAAAAAAGAAAAAAAAATAAATAAACCGGAAAAAATTATGCGACCGAGGGTAATTTCATTAAGCTACGATGAGTGCGCAGCAGCCATTCGTTCGTTCAAAGACCTTGCGTAAATACGTACTCGTATAATAACCGAGAAATACGCTCGTGAATTTGCGGATGTATCCGCAGGATAAATTAAACATTCACCGAGTTTACATACACCGCTTCTGCTAATAGGACTTTGGCTGCGATATTTATCCTTTTTTTAATCTTTTTTTTTTTTTTTTTTTTTCACTCTCTCTTTCTCTTTCTTTTTCTCTTTCTCTCGCTTATGCAGTAGAGGAAGAAAATCCGAGGGCTTAAAGTTAACGTCATGAAAAAACGCTTCGATGATAATTAACGAAATTTTGTGGCCTCTCTGCTGTAGTTTTTTTCTACGCGATGGCTCGAATTAATGTATTACACTCTTTTTGTTCGCTATTTTTTCGCGTTCATGTAGAGAGATAACTGAGTTGCGCTTTCAATCATTTTTTGACGCGGCTTATTGAATCCGGTTAAAAATTTATGATGTTGAAAAGCGAATAATGCGCGAAGTTTATTCGTGCAATAGTTTAAATAAACATTTATTTTCCATACCACGATATTTTTTTTCCTTTTTTCCTTTTTATATGCGATATCGATTTTTTAAAAATCCTTATCGCATCGTTCTGGCATTTAAAATGAAATTCAAAAGTTATCGTTTAATATTTTAAAAAAAGTTTTTATCTCACTTACGCTTAAAATAAATCACCCAATTGTACGATTGTTTGCCGAGTGAGTATTAAACTAAACGTTGAAAAATTTTTTTTAACGACGATTACAGATTTAACCTAGTATGGATGGATAATTAATTGCTTGGAGTGGTTTAACAATTAATCGTAGCTGAACAATCTAATATAATAACGAGATGTAGTTGCATTAGCGTAATATCGATCCCGATGAGTCAAACGACGCCGACTGTATTTTTTCTTCTTTTTCCACAGCTACCCTTGGTGAGTGTATTTTACCAAAATATATTAACTTAGTTGTAAAAAGTAGAAATCTTTCAAATTCAAACGAATGCAAATTACTACTACTAATACTAGTAATAAAACCGATCTTTAACTGACAATAATGACGAAAGCAACTTTCACCAGGAATCGCCTAGCGCGTGAACTAAAAATTATCGATAATGACGGGCAGCCAAGGGGGCGACATCGGCTGCGAGATAGGCTGCAGGGGTGGCGTACAACAGCAGCAATCCCAGCTGCAGCAGCAACAGTCTCAGGAACAGCAGCATACACACCCATCGCAGCAGCAAACGGCGCAACAGCCGACCCCGCAGTCGCTCGGTACTTGCGATACACTCACCGACGGCTACGCCGTACAGGGTGACAATAAAAAGCACACCGTTCACTGGTTCAGGAAGGGACTAAGGCTCCACGATAATCCATCGCTGAGGCATGGATTGGCCGGTGCGTCGACTTTCCGATGCGTTTTCATACTAGATCCTTGGTTCGCGGGTAGCACCAATGTCAGTATCAACAAGTGGAGGTTTGTTGTTAAATTTCATGATAGTTATTATACGACGAAGAAAGCTACTTTCTTGAATTCTCAAATCTATCGCGTTTGTAGAAAAAAAAAAAAAAAAAAAAAAAAAAAACAAAAACTATTCTATTTTAAAGGTTTCTCCTGCAATGTCTCGAGGATCTGGATCGTTCGTTACGACGACTAAACTCGCGACTTTTTGTTATACGAGGTCAACCGGCCGATGCTCTGCCTAAACTTTTTAAAGAGTGGGGCACGACGTCGTTAACCTTCGAGGAGGATCCCGAGCCTTACGGTCGAGTACGAGACGAAAACATTACGACGCTTTGCAAGGAGCTGGGGATTACCGTTGTGCAAAAGGTCTCGCATACGCTTTATAATCTCGATGAGTGAGTATATTGATTTTATAAGGTGCTCTTTTTTTTTTTTTTTTTTTTTTTGTTTAATTAAAAGAGAATTAGAGATACGAGTAAAATAATATATATGCAGCAATTTTACGAAGTGAAATTAATTTGCAATAATATGTACTTTATAATGAATGAACACTTACACGTGTTCATTACTGCCTATAACATGAATGGAAGTATACGATTATTTATAGATCTTAGCAGTCCTGTGCGTATATTTATATTATTTGACCCATTTGCTGATATTTGAGATATTCGCAAAAATAATTGTGAGTGATTCAATAATATAGTGCTTGTACATAATTTAAATATACGATGTACGTCGGTATAAGTATATACTGTTATATTTAATTACTATTAATATTTTCATGCAAATATTTACTTAAAATATAACATTTACAAATATTCGATAATATATTTATCAATAAATTATTGACGTGCAGATTTTATAATAACAAAATTTTTTAATTATATATTAGGCATAGATTAATACACGCCTGTGCATACTCGACTGTTTCTACTTATAAATATTTCGTTCAAATCAAATCACAATGCTGTTCGTCATATTTTTCTATCGCCTATCCATCTATCCATCTCTCTTGGGCCCAATTTATGTATCTTGATTACGAAATAAATTTCAAAATCACACGCGGAGTTATGTGCTGAGTGTATATGTGACGCGTAGAAGCTTTCGATTCATTTGTCCAGTCGGTGACGTGTACAGGTAGGTACACGTGAGCCAAAGTATGGATTAACGCAGCTACTTCGATGCGTGTGCGCGATCGTGTTTACTACATTGTAATTGCTTGATTTTACATCGCGTCGTTGAATCTTCTTTGTTTCTACTTCTATTATTATTATTTTTTTTTATTTCTATTATAAATTATTATATTTTTATCATCAAATAACTACTATTGATAACAATAATACTATTAAATAAGTAATTTATTAATTCTTACATTTTTTTCATTAATTAATTCATAATACAACAATTTTTACTATGTAAATTTTAAATAATGATATATTTTTTACTGTGCAAAATAATTTTTTGTAATATTAAAAAGCTACCGCCTTTCTTTTTCTATCTATTATGCAGTCTTTTTCAAGAAATTTTATAAGATTTGAAATTTTAATATTACTCGTACATTTTGTTAGCATGAGTGAATGATATCAAAGCCTCGTTTTTTTTTAAGTTAACGTATCTACTTTTTTTAATTTAAAACTTGTAGCCATAAAATTTTTGTTTTGTTATAAGTTTTTTAAAGATATATATGTCTATAGACAGGATTGCATCGTTGCAAATTGTTTCATGCTTTCCTTCTTTCTTTCTATCAATCTTCGTTAATTTCGAAATGCTTATTATTTTCACGATAATACTCTAGTTTTTACTTTGGTGTTATCATAATTGTTATGATTGCTTGCATTGATATCGTCGGTATTATCTCCGTCAGCAAATTTGAAATTATTGATTAGAAAATTTTTTTACTATTTGTTTAAAACAGTATGTGCAAAAATTTATTTTCTAATTGAATCATAATCGATTATCTTTATTACATAATTCTTGATTAGTAACATTTGATAGGTTTAGTTACGTTTTTCATCGATGAGTAATAAGTCATCTCATATTTATTATCCGTTTGCAAACTAAAGACATTATTAATCCGTACATACAAATAATATTAATACATTTTTTATTAATCTAATTCATTGAAATACGTATTCAAATTTATTCGCATTAAATAAAATTTATGTGGTCAAGAGCAAATTTACGAATGCATTTAATTATGTAAAATAGACGTATTATTTGCGCAATTTCGGTGAAATCGATGGACGTAAATAAACATGTTAAAGCAATTTCATTGATAACACTTGTACAAAATTTAACAACAATAAACATTATAAATAAATTTATGTAATATGAATTTATTATAGCGGATTGAATTATAAATATTTGATACTTATAGAGGAATTATCTTAAACGATAGATAAATTTATTTTTATTAATAAAATAACAATGAAATTCGTTACTTCGTCACGAACGACGAAAAATTAATTAAGCTATATATATTTTTTCTTCATTTTGAATCCTTTGGAACTCAACACTCGCGGATTAACGAGGATTATGCGAATTTTCAATTATTTTTTTGTTTTTCTCGGCGGAAAAATCATTTATCTCACTTTACGTAGCGTGAAAACTCATTTTTCAACCTCTCGTTGTATACTATATATTTTTTGTTACGAAAGCGCTATGCGGATGCGCTATACACGTACTTGTTTGTAGATGTTCCAAGATTGATATTTCTCTTGCTCTTATTTCATGAATGAAATATTTGCGATAAGTAATAATAATGTTATAAGCGATGAAAAAAAAAAAAATATCATAGAAATTTCGTTTTGCAAATACGTCTAAGTATCAGTATATTTTAACGTATAAAGTAAATTTTCGAAATTTTTGCCGTGTAAAAATTAAATTTATGAAAATGACGTTTGTATTCACGAAAAATTATCAAAATATCAAAAGCTTAATCGGATAAAGAAAATTTGTTTATTTAACGAGTCAAAATAAATTAACAAAATACTCGTTAAACAATGAAAAAGAATGAAGCGGGGAATAAAGACTTATTTTATTTACAAAAATTTGTCTCTTTGTTATGTTGCAAGCCAACGGTTAAAGCAATCTTGAATCGTTTTTTCTTTTTCATGTCGATTTCATTTCGTTCTCTTTATGTTTCTCTCTCTCTCTCTCTCTCTATTGTATTTTTTTATCTTCTTTCACATTTCACGCAATGCTTGAACATGCAGGTTTTCTACATACTCTGTATTTTACGTTTTTCATATATTTACATATTTTTTTCTTGTACCTCATTCCCTTCTTTTCGAGTCCAACGCTTACATGCATATGGCGGTGTGCACAAAAGCTACGTCAAAAGCATCTGCGCAACTTCAGCTATTGTACACGTTATGCGTTGCTGATTTTACGCGAATAGCAACGACATAACACGTGTTCTACCTCTTTCTCTTTTTCTAGAATATACAACGAATTCGATCCTACATTCTTCTTAAAATTTTCCGTTTGCTCTCTTCGTCGTTTGTTTTCGCTTTTTTCTTTTTGTCATTTGCTGTACGAAAACGCGTAATAAAAAATTTTAAAAGTGATGTAAGCCTTTATTTTGAACGCACTCGTTGAAAATGTAGTTTTGATAAATATACTTTTTATCTCTCGTTTCGATTATTATTTTATTTATAACTCCCAACAAACATTTACTATACCACTTAAACAACAGAAAGCCAATAAAAATAATAGTATTTTTTTAAAGCGTAGGTCGTAAAGGAGTTGAAAAAACCAAATGTTTTTTAAAATTGACTTGCCAACGTCCTTTATAGAAGGGCCCAATTATTCTCTCGTGAATCTCAAACTTCGAGGTACAGCGAGTCTATTCAAACATTCGATAGATACACTCGTAAGTTGATCGACACATTACGACAAAGATGATAATTGCTTATAACGTTTCGCATGGAGCATACGTATTGAACTTCTTGTAAAATCAATATTTACTTTCTAAACGATTTAATTACAATCTTAATATTTTAAGATTGTTATAAAACGTTATAGAAAAAATCAATTACTTTTAAAATGTTAGCCGTGTGCCTATTAAAGCGCTCAAGTTATTTACTTCAGGCTCAAGAAAAATGTCTTGTTTGAAAATAATTGGCTCTTAAATTTGTATTCGATGCGTTTCGGCTTCTTTTCAGCATCAACGAAACGAATGTAGAGCAACATTCGATAATTGGACGCTTCAATGCCATAACTTAAAAGCGATTTTGAATTAAATTCATCTGCTAGGCATAAAACTTACTCCCTAGCCGTTTTTTAATTATTTTATTTTTTATTTAAAAGTTTACTCTTTTTCATTAATACCTTGCATAGTTGTCTCTTCTCTCGCTTTACAGACGATTCGACATTCTTTTAAAAAATACTAAATTTAAATTTCGCATATTGATTAAAAATTGCTAACGTTTATTTTGTTTATTTTCTCACTAGTAATTTCGTTGCATTGTCAACGAAAGTTTCGAATTGGTTGTTTTTATATGAGCGCGAGAGACATAACTTTACTTTGTTCTGTTAAGTTCATAGTTTAATTATCGATTGGAATATTTTTAAATTACCTTTAAATAATGAAATATTATTCCTTTGTAATTTTTAGTACAAAAAAAGCAATAACGAATCTATCTCTTGTCCGGCTAATAAACTATACGAAAAAAAACATATTTATTAATATACCCAAGATAATCTACATTGCATTTTACTTTTTCCATCGAATCTAATTTCTCATAATAAAAAAAAAAAAAAAAAAAAAAAGTAATCTGATTGAGAAAAAGATAATAAAAAATTATAATTCTAAATGCTCAGGATAATCGAGAAAAACGGAGGCAAGCCACCTTTGACCTATCACCAGTTTCAGAACATAATCGCGCGAATGGACGCGCCCGAATATCCGGCGACGACGGTTACCGCCGCGTGTATCGGCTGCGCGTATACGCCCCTCAAGGACGACCACGACGATTACTTCAGCGTACCGACCCTCGAGGAACTTGGTAAATTTTTTGTCTCTCTTTCTTTTATTTTTATTTATTTTTTTTTTTTTTTCAAGTTTTTCTTTTCGTTTTGGTTTGCGTATATTTACAGCTTCTGATCGAATTTGAATTTTGATATTGTATACTCACCTCATTCTCCAACTCCAGTTTCAGAAATAATAATCTTTCTTCTTTCGCGATGAACAATAACAACAATGTTTGATGTACATACATATTAATTGATTAATCAAATAAAAAAATTATTCTTACAATGAACTCGACAGGTTTCGACACGGAAGGTCTGATGGCGCCGGTATGGGTTGGCGGAGAAAGCGAAGCTCTCGCTCGGTTGGAACGTCATCTCGAGCGAAAAGCTTGGGTCGCGAGTTTCGGCAGGCCGAAGATGACGCCCCAATCGCTGTTACCTAGTCAGACCGGACTATCTCCTTATCTGAGATTCGGATGTCTCAGTACGAGACTTTTCTATTACCAGCTCACGGATTTGTATAAAAAGGTGAATTATGGTCTTGAACGATTTGTAAATTGTTTCTTGCGATCGTTGTATTTTTTTTTTTTCTTCAAAATAAAAGCAAAAAAAAAAAATATTATAAAATCGCTACGCTAATAAACGCACTAATTGCATAAGAAACTCATTACCATTTATTCTTCATTTTTACAGATAAAAAAAACCGTCCCACCGTTATCCTTGCACGGGCAGCTGCTTTGGCGCGAATTCTTTTATTGCGCTGCGACGAAAAATCCAAATTTCGATCGGATGCACGGGAATCCCATATGCGTGCAAATACCATGGGACAAAAATGTCGAGGCTCTCGCAAAATGGGCAAACGTGAGTGCATTATTATCGATGAAAATATTTAAAAATATTTATTCAAATATATATTTATTCTGTACAATAATCTATTGAAATATAAATAAGAATAGTATTATTGGATTTTATGTTTATTTTGTCTTTGTTCGATAAAATTGCATTGTTCTATTTTCAATAGCATTATTCTAGATAAAAAAATCAAATTCGTAAATTTGCTTTTCACGAATATTTTACCATAAAAAAAGTTTTTCGATACTTTATTCCCATTGTATAAAATTCAAAAATTATATTATTTTTCTATATTTTAATTGGAATGTAATCATTTTATTTTCAATTCTATTCAAATTTTTAATATTGCAGAATATTCTAAACATAAAATTAAACTTTCCTTAAAATTTTAATAATGTTTTTGTACTACTCAAATGATTTAAAATATTTATCCAGAAGTATTTTTCAAAACCTTTCACTCTTACTTAAATTTCTTTACAACAAGCCATTAAATTGAAAGAGAAGTGTCGCGAGTGCATTTTAATAGTTTTTCTCTTAAAATCCAAGTGTAACTACCCGTATTTTGGTGCCACTTGAAATCCCATATCTCTCTTAAAATATAAAAAAGAAAAAGTAGCGGCGACGGAATTTAATCTCCTTCTTTAGTCGCCGTGTTTATACAACGTCATATGACAAGCGATAAAGAGAAAACGCATTGAGTCGATGTTTATGTTGTCGTGAAATAACCTCGCGTTTCTTATCGATAAAATGAAAAGAGCGAGAGAGAAAGAGAAAGAGAGAGAGAGAGAGAGAGAGAGAAATATGGATAAAGTTAAGGGGGTACGTTGAACTTTTATTTCACAGGGCCAGACGGGTTTTCCCTGGATCGATGCGATAATGACTCAGCTACGGGAGGAAGGTTGGATACACCATTTGGCCAGGCATGCGGTCGCTTGTTTTCTAACCAGAGGCGACCTTTGGATCTCGTGGGAGGAAGGCATGAAGGTACGTATTTTTCAAGGATGTTTAACCCCGGACTCTTTTCCTTTTTTTTTTTTTTTTTTTTTTTTTCTACCTTTTATCTTCTTTTTTACCTTCTTTTCTCTTACTTCTCTTCCGTTTTACTCCATTACGGCCATAAGCCGGAACGTCGCTTTGGAAAAGCCGAAGAGGAGAACTCGCCCCGTCGTCTTGGACTTTCGAGAGCCTCGCCTTAACCGTTACTCCTGATGAGATTATCGTTGCTTTATTTGAAGGTCCATTCGCGAAATTATTTAGGATTATGATACTGCTGTTCGGATACCGTAATCTTTAGCTTTATGCGCTAGCATGAAAGTAAAAAGTTTCTAACACTACGTGCTTTTTTTTTTTTTTTTTTTTTTTGAAGAATTAGCGGATTTTCGTAAAATGATAAAATGGTATGAATTATTTTAAAATTTTTTTATCGTATCGATAATTTTTTACTCAAAATATTCAGATGGAAACGCGAAAACATTTTTGTTTAAAAAAAAAAAAGAAAATAAAGATGAAAGATTCGTTTGCTCTTTATTGTAAAATTTTCTTTTTTTTTTTCAAACACTCCTTATGAATTAAAAATTACATTTTTACAAGTGAATTATTTATTTCCAATTTTTTTTTTTTTTTTTTTTAATACAATAATAGCACGATGATAATATAATACATTTCTATTCAATACATTACTATTCAATCCAATTGGTTATAAAAACGATAAACAAAAATTATTTATTCGATACGCGGTGCCAAATTATCTCGACGAACAGTACGACGCAAGATATGCAATGAATCATCAGCAAAACAAAGGCAATTCTCGAAATCGATTTATTCTTTTTTATCTTCACTTCGTGCTTACGTAAGATCGCCTTATAAAACTCTTCCTTGGAGAATAAATAATTTTTCATAGTATTCCTCGACCAACGTTCAATAAAACCACCCTCGTACAATCTTCGCAAAATCGTATCGAATCTAACGATGTAATTCGATGCCTTAGCATGTATCATTCCGGCCCATGCCGGAACTAACGGCTCCTCGATCACTCTTATCAAGAATTTTCTTTCATCGGCAAAGCTCGATTCAATTTCTTTTCCTAGCATTGTTGAAATTATACAACCGTTGAATCTGTTATTAGGATCATTTTTAATTAATTCGGTTAAGCAATTATCTATGTCCATGAAATTTTCTACGGTCTCCGATATGTTTAACAATTTTCGTACGTTGCCATAGGTACGGTTGATAATTAGTTCCTTATTCGCTTTGACAACGTAAGGAACAATGCCGGCGTTTAACGTATCTTCCAATGTTCGTAGCGGTCGATAGGACTTTTTATAATAATAAACGCCCAGTAAACTTTCCGTTACCCTCGTGAAAAAGTCGAAGTATACGATGCATAAGGATAAGAGTAAAATTCTTCCACCGATTTTTTTCGGCGATTGCTTTACCGATACGCCCATTAAAATTTTTATTATATTGAAAGCCGTCCAAATTTTAACGTCGAATTTTAACAATAAAATTAACGCGACGATTAATATTATCGTTAAAATCACCTTTATCGCTAATAAAAATGGCAGGTTTATGTTGTAAGTTCCATATTGTTTGGCGATAATGGAGATAGGGTAAGGAAACAACAATATGCTTCTCCCGGAAGAATAATAACCTTCCGAAATGCTTCTTCCCACAAGACTGTAAAAATTTACATAGAAATCTAGTTGTTCGTGGTTAAATCTATTTAACAGATTACCCGTTAAGTTTAATTTCTTCACGTGTTCGTTGTTTGAATAAATAACGGTAATGTTTATCGAAAAATTCAATGCTTTTGACAATTCTTTTGTTACAGTAACGTCCGCACCGTAAAAATAATCTATTATCTCATTACCATCGTAACTTTTGTTAACGAAAGTAGTGGGTACTTCTTCGGTGATTCCGACTTTTAACGCATATCCGTACAAGTTTGACATTTTTTCGTTAAACAATTCAATTTTCGTGGAATAATATTCACTTTTGTATGTTTTATTGAATGGATTGTACTCATGTATTATGATATCGTAAACGTTATAAAATTGTAACAATTGACGTTTGTAACTTATTTGACGTAACTCGATAATGGTCATGTACAAGATATCATGAAGCCAGCCGAATTTTAATGTATCCAAAAAATTCATATTTTTCTTTGTATTTGTAAGAATTACAGCACATTTCGGCTTCGTAAAGTAATCGGTAAATATCGTGAAGAAATTTATAAAATCTTTTATCTCTTCTGTAACATTTTCATCATTCGCCGCGTCAATAAAAACAACTGTTAAGACTTCTTTTTGATATTCTGCTACGTATAAATTCGATAATTCTTCTTTGGTATTAATAATTATCGTTGGAAATGTATTAATTATTTGTTTAATAATATTCGTTGTTGTCGCAGACATAGATTCATCTGATAATTTTGTAACTATCGTTACGTATTTAGTTACATATTTATTAAGGCTGTTTATCCAATTAATTTCATTTTCAATACCTTTGGTAAAGTATAAAATATATAAACTATACAAAATAAAACTTAATCTCATGATTGCAAATGTAACGGTGAAGATTTGTTTGAAACTGACACAAATTTTTTTTTTATTTTAAAGCACGAAATCAGGAATGCGCTGTGTAATTTTCATTTCTCATTTTTTTATTTTTTTTTATTTATTATTTTTTATAGCAACGAACATATATAATTTAGCTGACAACATACAATGTATAATTTAACTGATAACAAAGTGTACATATATAATTGTCGTAAAAGTATTACTATTAATTTTTCTTAGTAATTTAATTTTATTCAAAATAGTAATTTGTTAAAATAAAATTTAAATATTTTATTATTGTTTTGTATTTAAAACCATGACAACAAACATAAAGATACAATTTTTGAAACTTGTTTATTGCTAAATTTTTTGATGATAAATAGAAAATATCATTCTCATCATAAATATCTATATGTATTCTTAAGTATTTTTATAAAAATTTGAAATATTATTTTTAAAAAAGCACGTGTATTTTTCCATATATTTCATAAATTACATACATTCCATAAATTCCATACATTCCATAAATTCATATATTCCATATTCATATTTTCCATAATACCCAGCACATATCCTACCGTGTAATATACTAATCTTTATTTTGACACCAAAAAAGCAAGAGAGAGAGAAAGAGAGAGAGAAAGAGAGCGCCTACTTTGCAACGTCAAAAGTTGCGAGCAGAGAAAAAAAAAGTTAAGTTCTCAAGCAAACTTTAGACGCTATACTTTGCAAATAACCTCCTTAGTATACTCTTCAATTGTACCGCCATAAAACTGTCATTGTATTGGACGTGGTAGAAAAAAATTCACTCTATGAGCCATTGCTTACATACATACATACATACATTCCGCGCATTCCGCGCATTCCATACATTCCATACATTCCATACATTCCATACATTCCATACATTCCATAAATTCCATACATTCCATAAATTTCATACATTCCATAAATTCCATACATTCCATAAATTCCATACAAACTTTATAAGAGAATAAAAACGCCAACAAAGTCATTAAATTTTCAATTCGTCTGAATTTCCTTCCGTAATATCATTATGAATGCGTCGTTACCGTCGCTGTCTTTACGAGGACATTGGCCTACGAAAGTCTCGAAACGACCTCTCTCTCCTCCATCCGTTTCTTATCGCTCTTCTACTTTTCTACCCTCCCCCCCCCCCTCCTTCCCTTTTCTTTTTTTCTCTCTTTCGTGCGATTCTCTTTACGAGCTCAGCGCTCGGTTGGATTACTGTCCCTTTCTCTCCTTCCTTTTTTTTTTTACTTCGCGCACTGTTCCATCGTTGTGATTTTAATGCATTCTCACGCGCTCGTAAACTCGCCCCGCAATATCTTTCATTTCAATTCAGAGATATAAATGTATAAGAAAAGAGAAAGAACAAATGTGTGTGTAAGAGAGAGAGAGAGAGAGAGAGAGAGGATGAATGTGCCATTTGAAACGCTCATGGCTTTCTTTTGCATAAAGACGCGGCTTGCGCGAATGCATTGTATTCACTTGCTCTTTCTCTTTTGTGGTAGAGAGAGGGAAATGACAATCCGATCGACCGTCGTTTCTTCGACTATTTCCGTATTTTATTCGCGTTTCAATGAATAAATAACGCGTAATATAAAAATTTCATCGCTTCGCGAGCGACACTTAGATTGTTTTAACGCGTGGAAAAGAGGAAAAAAAAACGATTTCTTCTCAGTTTCTTATCGCTCGAATACGTTACATATATAACAGCATAAAAATGAAGATTGAAAAATCAAAATTTTACAGAGATGCGATATTTTTCCGATCGTTTTTAAGGTGTTCGATGAGCTACTGTTAGATGCCGACTGGTCGATCAACGCGGGAATGTGGATGTGGCTTTCTTGCAGCTCGTTCTTTCAACAATTCTTTCATTGCTATTGTCCGGTCCGCTTTGGCAGAAAAGCTGATCCAAATGGAGACTATATTCGGTAAGTTTTACGGTTAAATATTACGATTAGTTCATCGATTAACCTACTATTTCGCGTTTCACATTTTTTTTTTTTTTTTTTTTTTTTTTTCTTTTACGATGGAATTTTTTCAATATCATAATTTCTTTTTAATCAACTAATTGTCTTGATCGGTTTAATTGCCGATGGATAATTTAATTAATTACAGCTTCTCGAGCGCGATGTAATTTTATTAGTATCGGTAATTCTTTCGTCGATGCTGTAAATATATTCTTAATAAAGATAAATCGAAACAAAATTAATTGCTTAATTTTTATTTCAAGTTACAATTACTTTTATACTGAAATTTTGTTAACATTTTAACCTTAATCTGGTGCAAGAAATATGATAAATATTTATGTTACTTATTATCAAAACTATTTATTTTGCGTTATTTTTAATAATTGGTTTAAAAATTTTAAATATTTAAGGTGCATCATAAGCTTTCCACCATTACAAATCTTATTTATTAGAAAGATAAAAATCTTTTTATAAATACATTTGTTTTATATAAATTTTAAAATTGCAAACATTTCTCAATATTTATTGCACCTAAGTATTTAAAAATTTTTTTTTTTTTTTTTTTTGAGGATATAAAAGTTATTAAGAATCTTTTGAACTTTTTTGATCTATTAATTTGGGACTTTATCACTGCAGGTGATGGACTGTTGATAGAAACTAATATTCAATAATTGATAAACTTTTTGCACACATACACCTTCAAGGTCTATTGTGCGTTTAATCCATCGTAATTATTTCGCTATTTGCAATAACTGTTTTCTATACCCAATTTCCCATTTCCTATAATCATCGTATGATTCTTATAGCTTAAATTAAGCTCTTCCTGCCTCCAAAGTAAAAGAAAAAAAAAAAGAGAAAATAATATTCGAAAAAAAAAAAAAAAAAAAAAAAATCATGTACTATGTATAAAATTTAATTGGCCAATAAAAGCCGTCGATCATACTCTCTCCTTTCTGTCTCTCTCTCTTTCTTTCTCTCTGTTATCCGCCAATGGCCAGGCGTTACCTACCCGTCCTCAAGAACTTCCCGACCCGTTACATCCACGAGCCGTGGAACGCGCCGTTGAGCGTCCAGCGCGCCGCCAAGTGCATAATCGGCCAGGAATACTCGCTACCTATGGTCAATCACAGCAAGAGCTCGCGCATAAACGTCGAGCGGATGAAGCAGGTTTATCAACAGCTGAGCAAGTACCGCCTCAATGGTACGTGTGTAAGTTATCTCGACCATGGCCGAACTCGGTTTTAAACCTATATGTATAAAAGTTTTTTGTTGCTTTACGTATCGTACGCGTGATCTTTGGGTTGTTTTATTGCGCGTTTGCGCACCTGGTAAATCGCGACTATTCTTATGCGAAAATAAAGCCAGTCACGCATTTGATAATTTGCTTACAGAAAACCGCGAAAAGCAACTTTTCTTTTTTCATAATATTTATAATTTACGGAGAGATATGATATTTTTATTAGTTTACTGTGTTAGATCTATGTGTATAAGGATAGATTTTAATTTTAATTGAAGAGCACGATGAATACTTTTTTTTTAATTATTGTTATTAATTTTCTTTTCATTTAATGTATTTTTTATTACAATGTTATCATTTTTTTTTTTCAATTTTATTGATGTTAAAAAAGTTTTTTTATTAAATAGATGATACTTAAAATCAATATTAAAATTTTTTATAAAAGTAGATCAAATATCAAAATATTCTTTTTTTATATTGCGCTAGTGGTGTAAATTTAAAATATTTATTTTATTACTAAATGCTATCGAAAAGTTTAAATGCACTTTCAAGTGTTTAAATAACATAAATATTAATGTATAAATGTTGAAGTTATATGATTTGTATTTCAAATTTTCGAGATAGTAATTTATTTTTTTAATGTATTTTAGGAATATCGTTAAAGGGAGATACTATAGGTAAGTTTTTTCTTACGAGTAATAAAATAATTTCTCTTCATATTTTGCGATAACTTTTAATAATGAAAAAAATTTTCTGTAATTTTTATTTTAAAAAAATAATTTAGAATTACATGTCAACAAAAAAAAAAAAAAATAAACTTAAATAGGTGTGTTTAAAACTTAATTGTATAATTTAATTAAATATCAGATCATATCATAAAACATAAAAATTTGTATCGAATAAAATTTAACCGCAAATACGAAACCCATTAATTAGGTTTGCTAAGTATCGGACCAACAACGCCGTCACTTAATTACAGTCAGCAGGACGACGAGAAACAGCATCAACAGCAGCATCAGCAGCATCATCAACAACAGCAACAACAGCAGGCTTCGTCAAACTCGAACAAGGAGTTAACGCACAGCGAATGCCCGACTTCGCAGCTACAGCAACAGGTTCACCAGCATCAACATCATCAATAGGATAATTTTCAGAGTTGAAACGTGCCATGAACGTTTTAAATAAAAAAAAATAATATGAGGGAGTGAGCGTGAGTTGAGTGCATGCGTGAGAGAGAGAGAGAGAGAGAGAGAGAGAGAGAGAGAAAGTGAAAATTTTCTTTTTATGTATTCTGTTTATCTTCGTTTTTACATTGAAAGTTGAATAATGGAATATCCAAGCAAATATATTGATAGTGATAAATAACTGAGCATATTTATTTGGAAATAATATCGAAAATTTTTTAATGTAATTTTCTTATTAGAAGATAAATATTTTTTTTTACATGCGTCACACTATTACTAATGAATAAATATGTTTTTACTTGTTTAACTATAATATTGCTTTTTTATATGAAATGTTTGTATAAAATAAAAATTTCGATAAATTTGAAACATTCTTGCAGTTTTCATTGAAGACTTATGACGATGTTTAAGAATACTTCACAGAAAAAAAATTAATAATATACATGATTAAAATAAATGTTTGGTGCGCATATTTATAAAGTTGCCTTTACAATTCATTTCGTTCAAATATTTTGAATTAATTATTAAAATTAAAAATTTAATAAACGCGTTTGAAATTAAATAACTTGGTTAGAAAAGAAATTTAAAATTTAATAAAACAAACTCGTGTGAAATTTTCAACTAAACAATTTTATTACAAAAGTTTTAAAATTACAAAAAATACTTTGATATCTCCTTTTGTAATTTCGGTCGAAATTACGAAAAAAAAAAAATTCATTCTATATAAATGTAATAAATAATTTCATAAATTTTTGTAAATAACTATATTATTATCATTTATATAAATCATATTAAATTCATATTATACGATACTGATTCTTATTTTAGTAAAACTATCTGGTGCATTACTGCTGCAAAACTACAAATATAATTTTTCGAAAAATTATTTGAACACATAATATTGCGATCAACTGAAAATTTTTAGCGATAAGCACAAATTTTGGTGTTACGAATGCTGTAGATTAACAGAATTTTATTGATTTAGTATTGTTTAATTATAGGTATTAATTACTTCATATAAATAATACAATAAAAGTAATTTTGAGAATTGACACCGTTTAAATTCTGTGTAATACTCAATATTGTAGTAAATAATTGTAATAATCAAGCGTGAAATTATAAAGTAATTTTTTAAACGATTATTTTATTATATTTGATATTGCAATATCATTAAAGAAATATTGTACCTTCGAATATGCTACGTAGAAGTATGATAGCAATATATTATATTGTAATGTGGTATATTATGAAATAATATTTTCAACATTTTTTTTTTTATTTATCGTTAGAATAACAAGTACTATTATTATTGTAATATTAAAACGTTATAATAAGAAATATGAATTTAATTATTATTTTTTTTTTTTTTTTTTATCATTATTTATTATTCCGTTTTTCATCTTTGTATCTCATTTTATTTAAATATAGATATTTTTCATTATTATGGAAAGCAATGTTTTATTCGTATCACCGAAAATCTTTGTGCAAAAAACTGTATCTTATTATATAAAATTAATAATCTTTTGTAAATGTTGCGTGAAGTAAAAATAATTTTGTACTGTACAAACAAAAGAAGAAAAAAAAAAAAATACTTTGACAGTATTAAAATATTTTGTAATAGTACATTATAAAAACATGAACATAATAATACATATAATTAAAAATAAAATATAATTTGTGATTTATTTATATGTTATGTATTCTTTTTAATATTTCTTTATGTAAATAAGATTAATTAAATGTAAAGTAGAAATAAAGTTCTTTAGATGATTTCATTTTCATACGCATTTATAAGATTTTGTTACCATTGTAATACCTTTTTTATTTTAAACATATAATATATATTTGCTAATCGTAAACAAAATATAAGATAAAAATACCTTAAGTAAATTAAGAAAAAATAATATTTCATACAGAATGAAGAGAATTTTTAAAATAGAAAACTATGTAATACCTGTATTATACCCATACCCATTACAATTGTTATTTAAGCATTTATGTAAGAGTAATTTGAAAGATTTATAAATTAATCTAATTCTCTTTTATTACAAAACAATTATAAAAAATAATTTTTATCGCTAGTAAATGAAGCATGTAAAATAGATAACTTAAACAAATTTTAATTTTTTTTAATTTAAATAGATGCATATTTAAGATTAGTATTATATTAAAATATAAAGTCAAAAATAAGAAAATCTTGATACTTTGATAACTTTACGTTTTTTCCAACGAATCAAAGCAATATTATAATTATATTCAATTTTAACGTGTAAGAAGTTTTTGAAATTCTTAATAATGCATAATATATTCTAGCCGTACAATAAAAAATGGTTAACGCAAAAAAATATAATAAAAAAAAAAAAAAAACAGAATAGCGATATAAGTTACAGCATTGAACCGAGAGACTTTCCCTTAACTTCGACAATCCGGTGAGATAGCTAACCAGACGGTGAGGACACTATGTGCATGTATATGTATACGTTACAAGTAAACCAAGTCGCAAGTAATTTCGTCATGTAAATCGATCGAACTCGACTCCTCGTAGGTACGATAGGGGCGCAGGAAGAACAATTACGAGGAAAGGGTTCTCGGCTCGTTGATGCTCATCTCTCTCACACTTACTCTCTCTCTCTCTCTCTTTTTCTCTCTTTGTGATATTTAAGGTTGAATCACGTGCTCGGATTGCGGCGAAATTTTGATCTGTGCGACTATGACTATGACTCGGGCAATTTCACTCAATCGCTAAATGTAGGATTATAATCCTTTTGGTATTTACCTTTAAGCAATTATGATTAATTAGAATTAGAATTCTACCGCTCTCCGGCTATTGTAATTTTAATTTTGAATGATTAATCAAGCGAATATATTGAATGGTTATTAAAGTTTTATCGATTTTGAAAAGAAATTAGAAGTTATTTTAGAAAGAAAAAAAATATTTTTTGAAAGAACGGAATCGATCATTTTTCATTAAAAATTATTTATTTTTTTATTGAAAATTACTTTAATTGCTATTGATTATAAGCATATACAAAGAAAATAATACACCACATAAGATTTTATGTATTTAGAAGTATATAAATAAAAAAATGTGTATTAAGGATACTTGGATTTTAACATTGGGATTGATAAATATTATAGATTGTTAAGTGGTATAAGATTAATGCCAGTGATTAAATTAGAAAGGGTGAATATTTCTTCGATATTTATTTTTTCATCTAAATTTTCATAAATATTCTGAGCTGGCATCTAAGTATAATACTAATAAAAAAAAAAAAAAAAAAAAAAATAAATAAAACGATTGTATGCAACAAACTTTAAAATCATCGTGTTTAATGATGTTTGTGTATATATTTCTCAGAAAATGTACAAAAAAAGAAAACATTGTATGCTTTGGGGTGCGTTTAACAATTGATAATTTTCAGTATACTCAGTGTGTTATTCACCAGTGACTATTTTAATAAAAAAACAGTTAGTTATAACCTATAATCCAAGTAAAATAACTATATTTTTTATATTACCCGATTAATTCTAAGATAAAATACATTTGCAAATTATTAATTTGGTTGACATAAAGTACTCTTAAATATATATTGATAATAATATATAAGAAAATAAGGTTTTGTGCAAGTTTTAATTGATTAATGATAAAAGAGTAAGGTTATTATAATTATTTTATGGTTTATCATAATATAAAATAAGAGTTGAAAAAAAATTTGTAAGAAATTCTCTTTCTTATAGAAATTCTTTTTCTTACGGAAATTCTTTCAAAAATAATATATCTGTTTTTGCAGCAAAAGTAAAAAAGAGAAAAAAAAAAAGAAAAGAAACAAGCGACAGCCCGAGCGAAAAAACCGTGAAGCCGTGTTGGCTCCTCGTGAAAACTTACATTTCGCGCAGGAAGATGCGGGAGAGAAAAATTCGCGGATAAACTTGACGCGCGCCAGTTGTCCTGCCACGACGAGGAATAGTTTTCAACTTTTGGATCGATTCTTTCCCTCTTCCTCGGCGCACTTCTCTCCGCCTCTTTTTACTTAGCTCGGCAGATCCGGTCGCGCCTGACGGATTCGCACGTCTGATCGAACTCGAACTTATTCTACTTATCTCGACGCTTTCTCCGTCTCGCATGTATGAGAATACTTATATTGGCTCGATTCGTTTTTTCGAAAATTATTCTTGGAATTCTCATTCGCATAATAAGGCTTCGGAGGCTTTTTTATTTTCCTTCTTTCTTGTTCTTTAATGAAAAATTAAGTTACATCGTTAGCTGTTAAATGGAGACGTTAGGGAAAAAAATAATGTTTTCATGAATTTATTTTCATTCCAGAATTGTTAAGGGTGTATTTAAATTTCAAAATAAAAGTTTCATTTTAACAAATTAAATTATTTTAAATGAATGCTCTTTCTTAAATAAAACTCGAATACTTATTTTACGTTAACCAAATTTTCTTACGCAAAAATTATTATCGCGATGCGTATACGCTTCTAAAAATCTACCGCTATTTTTGTGTTTATCAATAATTTTTTTTTCTTTTGGCATAACAATACAACCAAGTGACTTATGTCACGAGGGGCGGTTTATAAAACTCGTCGTCGTTTAGCTTACGTTTGCGAAGAGAGCGGGTTAAAGAGAATGAGCCTGTTTGGTATCTGTACGAGTATGTTTGTGTGTGCACTCGCGAAGATATATGTCCGCGAGCGAATGTCACATGCAATTCGAACATGAAAGGAGCAGCAACGATGTTGTAGGCGGTATTGCTGCAAGTGCTCGGTCTGTCGCTGCTTTTTCTTCGTTTTGCTTTTTTTATCTCTTATTTTCCCTTGTTTATCCTCGATGTACTTGATTTTTTGACATTTTCGTTTTTTCATAAAGACGTTTAAAATGCAATTGTTTGATCAATTTTTTATATTTAATATTAAAATTTATATTCATATATTGCAACCTACATCTTTTAACTTTGAAATTATTATTAATACTCTTGCTTATATTCAACTGCAAAGATTAAATATGTTTATTACATGGTTTAAACGAACCTAATTTTTGTATTTATTTTATCTTATTACAATTTTGTATAATACGTTTTTTATATCGTGTTTTGTATAGTGTCTATAGTTTCTAATGTGAACGTCTAAAAACGATTTGTTTTATTTTACCTTTCTTTCATCTTAATTACAGCTACCACCGCATCTTTCGCTCACGATTGTTCTACCTTTCTTTTTAAACTTTTTTAATTTCATTTTCTTACTGATAAAACGAAACGTTATTTAATTTTTTTTTTTTTTTTTTTTTTTTTTTCAGAACAAAAAGTTCATCGCTTTTATATATACTTTTTGTTTCCAAATTTTAAATTTATCATATTTATAATGGATGATTGAATTATTTAAGAAAAGAAGGTACGCATAATGTTTATGCTAACTTTTTAATACGAAAATATGAGAAAATATCAAGCATTATTATATGGATGAAAGGAAAGGTAGTTATTGCAAACCTTTGATTTCCATTGTATCGCCGAAGGCTTTTGTCCTGTGTATACACTTTTGCGGATTTGTACGGATTAATTTTTTTTTTTTTTTTTTTTTTTTTTTGTTATTGTAGAACGGTATTTTCATATTGTTTTTCATTGGCGAATCGAAGTATATACATCATGCAGTTGATGAATTGAAAGCTTTTTCTTCAATATTTTCGTATACATTCAAAATTTTCCTACAGACAAATCATTTTCTATTAAAAAACTGTCTATCGATACTAAGTAATTACTAAAATTATCTATTGATTATATGAAAATTATATTTTTATATTAATTTAAAAATATAAAACGTAACTTATCTAATAAATTTACATCGATTTTACATCGACAATAACGCATATTAAATGATCTTTATAATTTTTAATAAACATGCCTTATTAAAAAATTGTTTTTTAAAAAATAAAATAAATTATCTTCAACATATTCAATAAACGTCAATAGGGTATTATTTCAACAGGCTGTTAAAAAAGTTTCTTTCAACATCGACGGGAAAAAAATAACGAGGCTCGATGAAGAATTAAGCCGTAATACCGAAGGTGGTATATAAAAGTAAGCTCAAAGAAAAAGTATAAACTATATATATTTATGATAGGAAATTGTTATATACTCTCTCGATAGTTGAAGGAGAAGCGCTCGAAGCTTTCATAATCCCGAAAACAATCGAGTCAAAGACAATAAGCCAATCAACGGAATTTCACCGGGAGTTTCTCGCCCGTCTATCTCCGCGCGTTTCCGAACCGATTGATGCGCGCACGCGTCCCTTCCTTCTCCTCCTCCTCCTCCTCCTCCTCCTCCTCCTCCTCTTCCTCTTCTTAACCCCCGTACCAAGTGCTATATAGTTTTGATAACGACGCGCAAGAACCGCTTAAATAATCCAAAATTGGCCGCGATGGACGGGATCGCAAATTTGTGGTGAAATTCGCCGTGGAGCTGGCACGATTTTGAGCAAACGAGTTTATATCGATTTGCGCCGATGCGAGGAGAGAATGCCAATTGATTTTGGAGTTGTATTATTATTTCTCGAATATTTTAAATATATATGTATGTCATATTAAATATGTAAATTTTTTTATACATAAAGAATGTTTTTTAGTTGCTGGAGATAATTATATTTATTTTAAAATTTAATAATCAGTTTTAGCTTAACTTTATTCTTTCAATATTTAATTAATAATGAAATCATTAACGTTTTATTTTTTTTTAAATCAATCAAATGAAAAAACATTTTTTATTTGATTTTAATTTTTTTTTTGTTTTTCTTTATTTATATACGTGACAAATCCGCATTTGAAAAGAGAAACGCAACAATAGACGTTGAAAATAATAAAAGAAACGAAAGGAGATCGTGCCTTACAAGAAGATTATTTCCAACCAAAAGTAACAAATGTTTGCGCGGTCATTAGAAACGTTTGAACTGCAAGAAGTGGATAAAAAAAAAAAAAAAGATAAAGATAAATGCTGAAAATAAGACGAAAATAAAGACCTCGGCGAAGCTAAATTAAAATTTGAAAAAAAAGCTAAAGAAAAAAAATGTTGTTAATTAAATTCATTATGTTGGTTTCGTTAGTTTTTTATTTATTTATTTATTTTTTTTGTTATGAATTTGAACTCTGTATTAAAGAATACTAAATTCAAAAACATATTTATATATTTTAAAAAAGATTAACGATCTTTACAAAAAATAATTATTGTAAATAGTTACTTGACCTATAAATATTATATTTAAATTTACAATTTAGCAGCGCATTATTTAACGATCAAATTTTCTATCGTCGAAATTGAGAACACTTTGAAACGAAATGCGTTGCAAAACAAAAAAGCAACCCTATATATAGAAAAAAAAAAAAAAAAAAAAAGTACGATCCAAGGTATATAAGAAGCGAAATTCAACGCAGTAGACACTCAGGGGGGCTCGAAGAGTGTATATACGAAAGAGAGAGAAGAGAAAAAAGTTTACGGCGAGGTGACACGTACAAAGCGCAGCGACACCGAGACGCGGAGAAAAAAAGAAAAACGCCGCATTAGAAGAAAAATAAGTCGGGGTAAAGCAGCTGAACGAGTAGAGGAGGAGAGAGCGTAGCGGCGCACTCGCTCAGAATTTTTCGCCGAGTCAGTGGGTGCCGAGAAGAAGTTACCAACTTTTTTTCTCTCTCTCTCTCTCTCTCTCTTCCTCTTTTCGCACCGACGACTCCTCCTACCTCAAAGAATGTTTCGCGAATCTGCACAAGCAAGTTTGAAAAAGAAAAAGAGCGCGCATGGCGCACACGACTCAACCCTTTGCACGCGCGCCGCTTTTACTCGTTTTTTTTTTTTTTTTTTTGTTTTTTATGCATATTTTTTTCTTAGCGTCGCTTCGAGTAAATAAAAGAGGCATGTGTTGTGTACGTGTGCATTGTAGGTAGGTACATGAAATGATAGTTGAAAATATAACTAATTTATTTTTGAGAGAGAGAGAGAGAGTTTTTTTTTTTCTTTAAAGAATAACTAGACGGTGGTATTGTTGGTTTGCTCTAGAAATGAAAGTCGGCGGTGTATCTTACCTTTTAAAGCTTACTTCGGCTCTGCATCGTTAGTGTTAATTTGTTGGATTTTTTCTTTCTTTTATACCGTGCGTATATAAGATACACTGTAAAATAGTTGCGTGGAAAATTTTAAGAATAAGTAAGGTTGCTCAAAAAAAAATTATCGTTTTAAACTAATGAATTTTTTTTTGGGTAATTATAAGTAATTATATTAAATATATATATATTAAACGATATAATCGTAGAGAAATATAAGATCTACTATGAAAGTATGAAGCTCGTTAAAAAAAAAAAGAATATCTTAGCATGAATTACTTTTCCGCGATTTTTGCATTAAATTATCATTTATCTTCCAACGGACCTTATTGAATATCAATAAATAAAATTCAAGCACGAATTCAACAAAGAGCGTAAAATTTTATTTAAAAAAATGAGACCGGGGTACCAGGTAGAAAGGGGCATTGAATAGGTAATGGAATTTCACGCTGTACCGAAAAAGACGTGCACTAGTTATCAGTTACGTGCATATTTGGAATGGACGCTACAACGGATAAATGGATTTTGTCAAAATTTTCTCACGAGATCTTTTACTTTTCCTTCTTTTTCTATCCTTTTTCTCTTCTTCGTTTCCTTTATTTTTTTTTTTTTTGTAAAAACGTGTGCGAGTAAAAACGTATGCGTGTAGTGGTAACTTTGTGTCCGCGAGTGTGTTTTTTAACGTTAACGTACACGATACACGATACAAAGTGTTTCTTCTTTCTTTCTCTCGTTCTTTTTGCCGACGGTTTGCCGTCGTACACTTATCGCTTAAGCATCGATCGGGTTCGACGACTCGCGCAAGTTAGAATAAAGAGAGAGAGGGGGAGGGGAGGAAGAGAAGAAGAAAGATAGAAGCGCGCCAGCACAGACAGACAGGCACATCGAGGTCAACCACAAGACGGGCGATGGATTATTTTTCAAGTCCGTGGCAAACTCGTCCTCGTCGCGAAATTTTTCTCCTTACGTCTTATTCTATTCTATACTTGTTCTCGCCGCTTCTTTTCTTTCTCGCTTCCTCTCGCGTTTTTCCCTTTTATTTTCTCTTTCTTATTTTTTTTTTTTCGTAAGTTTTACTTCTTTTACCGCGGTTCTCTTTCTTTCTTCTTTTTCACTTTTTTGAAAATATACGGGGTTCGATAAAAGAACTGCCACGGGCTTTTCTTTCTTCGTCACTTTCGAGAAAAATACGTAATTAAAGTAGCTTATTTAAATGTAGGTCATCGTTAGAGCGATGAAAAAGGTTCGTTTTAAGTGTCGGTATATTGTAAAATGAGAAAATTTAGTATTTTAACAAATTTTATCGAAACTCCGCAGACACGCAAAGTTATTAAAATTTTTTACAGCTTCATTTCAAAAAATTTTATTTTCAATAACACTGTATGATGAAAATACTGATTATTTTATCATATTGATTAATATTTCACTGTATAATTGTGTATTCTACTTTCTATTCAACCAGGGATACCGAAGTGTATGTAGATATATATATAAATAATAAATCAAATTTATAATTTATGTATATTTGAAATATGTATTTACAAGCAGCAACTTTATACAATTTAATAATTTTAATTAAACAATGTTTAAAATAAAAAAAAATCTATATTTATAATTTTAAAACGACATCGTAAATTTTTACGAATTGGCCTGACCAATCATTGACTTTTTCACTCGCGTACGAGAATTAGCGACTCCATCGGCTATGTAAAATTCATTAGATCTCAGGGAGCAAAAGCAAAGAAGGAGTCGGGTAGGAAGCTCCCTTAAGTGGCGGTATTAAGTAGATAAGGATCGCGGTCGATCAGCCGCGGGTAGCGGCTTTCCCCTTGCGGACCTAAAGCGATTCCTTGTCAAAAGTACTTGTTTAAACGTCGAAAATGGGCTATCTTCATTATACAGGAAGAGATTCGTGCGTTTCGAGGACAGAGAAATTCAATCCAGTGGGTGATACGCAAGAAAATCGTTGTTTTTTCTTTTATTTCTTAGGTTTTGTTTGCTCTTTGTGAGTTTATTTGTCATATTTTAATGAGTTATTGGTTGACAATTATGAAAATTAACGTTAACGAGAGTCGCGTAGAGTCATTTACGTGTAAGAATACATAGTATTTTGACAATTATTATTAATTATAGTTAACTTTATGTTTTTATGATAGCAATATAAAGTTTCCGTTCAAATTTCACTGACAAAAAATTAGTTTTAAAACTTTCACCGAACAAGAAAACACGTTTTCAAAAAAAAAAAAAAAAAGAAAACACGTGCGTAAAATTGCGGTAAGGCTAAAAAAAAAAAAAAAAAAAAAAAATCAAAAGAATAAGAAATTGTCCGCATATAATCGAATTCCAAAGATGTTTACCAATAGACACTGTACAATTACAGATGCAATTTATGACGGGGGTCTAGAGCTCGCGATAGGGAACGTCTCTGTCTCCCTCTCGACGAGTCGAAGAGACTCCCGGAGAATAAGAGATTCTCCCGAAGTTGCTTACCGTGCGCGCGCTCGCTGCGCTGTCGAATCGCCGGCAATGAAGTTTCTCACGAGAAAGTTTTCCCGAGAATCGCTTTCGGTATGGATGTATACGCTTACGGATGTATATGTATATGCGTTATATACTTCGGTCTTGTGTGTTGCGAAAGAACGGACGAGATTTTTGTCGGACTTTCGAGCAAATATTGGCTTCGTTTCGTTTATTTTGCAGCCTACGTCTCTTTTACTTCATCTCTGTGTATATACTGTAAGAATAGTAGGTTTGTGTGCGTGTGTGAGTCTGTGTATATCACGATGCAATTCTAAAGTTTTCGATTCTCTTATGAATGCATGTGTATGTGATATATGAGAAAGTTTTCTAAGATATGGTATAATGTAATGAAATATTAAAAATTTCTTTCGCTTAAATTAAGATTAATAAATGTTTTGGTTCCAACTATTAATCATCAAAATTGACATTTGTAAATATAAATCAATTGTAACATATTCAATCTTAAATTTTATTTAGAAATTGATTATTATGAATCCAAAATAAAAAATTTTTTATTTGTATTAAATTTAACGAATAACATTTCATTTAGATTAAAAATAAATTTAATTATATCATTTCATCGAAGCAGGTGAAAATTTAATCGCAACTTAAAAAAAAAAATATTTATAGAATTAACTAAAAGCCATGTATGAAAATAATTACAAATTACAATATTTACGCAGTTTGGTTAGTAAAGGGACATTAAATGAAAAATGATTAATTTTCCATGCGCAAACGAAAACTTTTCCCGTGTCGGTCCGCTTGCATATAAATGTTAGTCCCTCGTCGCTTTTTTCTCTTATTCTTCTTTGAAACCGGAAACGGCAACGTGAAAGACTCCCTACGGTGAAATTTCGTGCGCTAGTAAGACGAAGTACGTATATATATTCCTCTCTTATTCTTTCCTGCGTAAGAAGCATCGTTGAAGCGAAAGATACTCGGATATATTTTAGTCCTGGTCACGATGTATGCTAAAGAAAAAGACGAGACAAATCGTGAATGTCCCGTACCGTGAAATTGAATTTTATTCTCAGCTTTATAATGTCGTTACTTTCGTATTTATTTAATTTATTATTAATAATTATTTTTTTTAACTTGAAGAAGTTATCTTGTTATTAAAATATCTTGTTATTAAAAAAAAAAAAAAAAAAAAAATGAGTTTAATTACATGTATTGAGAGTTGCTTTAATAATTTTTGTTCATCTTAGCTTGATATTTTAAAACTTGCTTTTCAATTTTTCGTTACATATTCTTTTTTATATTGTACGTGTTAAACATTATGTATGTACATATATATATATTCTTAAAAATTTTGTCCTACTTTCTGTAAAAGTATAAAAGAGTCAATGGTTTTTCTTTTGCTTGTATATTCCTCGTACTTTTAGATTTTTTGAAATCGGATAAGAAGTAAGTTTGCTCACTCGAAGAAGGAAAAAGTAGAATTATGAAATGAAGAGGGAGAAAGAGGTAAAAGAATCTACGGTTATCTGAATTATACGAGAAAAATCGAATTTTATACGAATTTGAAATAAACATACCATTTTACGGTTGAAAAAAAAAAAAAAGAAAATAAATTTTTTATGAAACTAACGTTTCTCTGTCGCGGATTAAAGTTTCTTATTTTGTTAAGTTATTTGGAAACAAAATATAAATATAAACGCATTTATTGTTATCAAGATTTTTCGATATAATTTATAAAAAAAATTATACCAATTCGTGTCCACAAATTTTAACAGACATGTCTGAAATATGTTTATAATTAAATGATAACTTTACTGTAGATCGACATAACTTATTAAAAATAATCATCATTCAAACGTGAATCACACATCAGTTGTCTATAAAACACTATTGACTAAATTTATATGTACGAGTATATCGCAATCTATCTATCTATCCGTTTTTCAATTGACAAATTAAAGGTACAGTTGAGAGTATGATTACGAATCGAATTGGGCTAACCTCGTTGCGCCTCGAACAAAAAATCATTACAAAATCTCATTAAACCTCTAATATAATGTAGTGACGTAGGAAGTAGGAAAACCACATAGAAGCCTACCGCTTCCAATCCAATTTCTATTAGAAACCGCATCGTCACCGGTTCCAATGCTTTTGCGACATTCTAATTTCGTGAAGATTCTTTATTTATTTTTATTATTTTTATTATTATTACGTTTATCACATATATATTATTTATGTATTGAGTTTACACTATTATTATTATTATTATTATTATTATTATTATTATTTTACAAGTAAATATTTAAATATTTACGTAAATTTTTAAATTGCAACCGTTACAACAGTTATTCACATGACAATAATTCGAGCAAAGTCAGCTGGCCAAAAGATAATTTTCGAACCTAAATAGAAGCTTATATTGCTTTTGTTTACACGAGTTTATAATAGATGCGACATGGCGGAAATTATGATAATTACAAAATTATTAAATTTATGATCAAAATACGGTAATATATCAATGAAATGTATGTATGTAACGTTTTTTTATAAACGAAACATCCTCATGAATTTTTAAGGCACATTTTAATTTGATAGCTCTCTCAAAGAAAGCTTGCATATTCAAATATATAAATTTTAAAATTAATGTATTCCATAAACTACGCAACATTATGTATGATAATATCTGTTTACTTCATATTCCACATTTATGTTGCGGCACGAACGTGTCTCTCTCTCTCTCTCTCTCTCTCGATGATTTTTATTTTAATGCTTACGAATTAACTAGCCGGCTATTTAGCCTATAATAAACCTTTTATTTTATATGCAGAAATTTCGATATTTACATATAAAGAAAATTAAATTTTTTATAGGTATGTAATGAAAGGTAAGCAGTAATTATTCAAGATTAATTGTACTTAAGATTAAGTCTACATTAAAATTAAAAAACGTAAATATCTCAAGTGAATAAAGGATTTTCCGATATCATTTAATTCTTTTTCAAATTTAATATCATTAGTTATATTCAGCTTAAGAATTGTTCGCTTTAAGATTGATGTCGACTTAGTCTGTATGAAACTTTTGTTTGCGTAATACTTATGTACATTTGTATTTAACATTCATATCATAACGTATATCCAGGTAATGTTTTGCTTTTGGTAAAGTTTGACTGATCTTTAAACAAAATTAAATTATAGTCGAATGTTCGGAATCGATATTACTTGAAGAAATTAATTTTAACTATTTGAATAAATTAAAATAGAAAATAATAATAAAATAATAATCACTTATAAAGCTCATTGCGAATACCGAAATCCCGTACAAATACCCTTCTGCTTGATAAATAAAAGAAAAAGAAATTAAAAAAAAAAAAAAAAAAAATGAAGAAGGCATCAATTAGTCGATTACGAGCGGATGTACACGAACGAGTACACGTGTGCATAAACAGCACTTTCCTTTTAAAAGTCAGCGGGCGAGGTTGCCGCGGCAGCGCTATAACGGTGCACGCGGTTAAAAAATTTGCATTTCGAAAAATCGATCGTCGTCTCCTTTTTGCGAGAAGATAAAAAGGTGAGTGGAAGAGAGAGAAAGAGAGAGAGAGAGATAGAGAGAGGAGAGGGATGGGAGGGAGAAAGCGATAGAGAAGAGAAGAGCCCATCGACATTCATTACCCTCCAACTCGGCAAACCTTCCTACGCTTTTCATCATCGCCTATCTTTCTCTCCCTCTTTTTCTCTCTTTCTTTCTTCTCTCTCTTTCTCATCCATTACGAGAAAATTATCGGAAAAGAACGAGCAGAGTAAAAGAGAGGAAAAGAGGAAGAGTTAGAGAAGAGAGACAGAGAGAGAGAGAGAGAGAGAGAGAAGGAAAGGACTTTTGCGGCGTCTCTGTGCAAGCGCTGCGCTGGAAGAGACTCGCGAGAGATCAATACGCACGCTTTCTCTCTTTCTCGCTCTGCGTGTGCACTTTCTCGCTTGCATCTATGCACACGCCCGCCTGTTACTCTGTACCTATATACACACCCTCGCGTATTTGCGGACAAGTAAAGGAATTTGTATGCCGCGCCTCGACATTTTCGACTCTTCGGTTTATCCGCTATTTTAGCTTTTGGACTGGGACTTTCTTTTTTTATTTTTCTCTCAAATGCGAAATATTCAAAAAGCTTTCTTGTTTTTTTTTTTTTTTTTTATTTCATTTTTTATCTTCTTCCTTTTTATTTTATATTCATTTTATACTTAGCGAAGACGGCGATGATAAACTTTAAATTTCTTTTACTTATTCTCGTCGAGAAAAATTTATTAACGCTGTTTAAGAATTCGTTACGTTGCCATCTTAATTAATGTTACGTAATGGAAAATTCTGAAAGTTGGGGTTGGCCTATTTGTATGTATTTGCACGTTGTATAATTATTGTTGCAATTTACCGTAAGCAGAAAACGATTTCTATATTATGTAATTATAATGACTTATGAAATACATATCGTCATTAGTTATTATATAAATTATTTCATTCCATTATTGTTTTTGGAATAGTAATATTATAAATAAGAACTGTATTTTTTCAATGATATTTCTTTAACAGAGTTGAAGTTGATCCGTAATAATTAATAAAATAAAACAAAAAAATGTTAATCTTTATAAAATAAATGGTATAATAAGATGGTAATAAACATACATTTCAATAATAAATTAAAGATATGTGTGTTTATTCAAATTAATGAGATCTCTAAACGGTTATGAGTTTATTTTTTTTAAGAATTACGTAAATTTTATTCATTTAATTAATGAAATTTCTAATCATTATGCATCGTACATATCATCTTTCATCGTCCGTTTGATGAACAATCAACTCTAATTGTTCAATTAAAAATAAATCTTATTTTCATATGTTTAAGTATAGATAAAAATAATAATGTTTTTTTGCATTTATCTAACAATATATTTGTTACGATGATAACGACAAACAATTTAGCAATAATGTTTTATTAATTTAATGCAAGTAATTAATTAATAAAATTACATTTTTATAATTTTTCTATGAAAACATTTTAATATTAACATTAAAATAAAAATTTTTTTTCAACTTTTACCCACTCCTTGAATTTCTTAAACACAAAAACGTAAAGTAATTTTTATTGATTTTTTCATCCCGAAAAAAGTAAACACGGAAAATAATACGAAAGAAAATAAGAATCAACAAGAAAAAAAGTAAACGAGAAGATAAGCATTAATTAACAAGGCTAAAGATAACGCATTTTTCGTGCCAAAAGTCACCTACGTTACCCGAAAACGAGAAGAACTGAATGCCTGTGAAAAAGAGAATTAAAGAGTAAGAGATGAGAGAAAGGGAAGAAGAAAATGCGATTCTATCGTCGTTAGCTGACCCGTTTCCAAAGCCAGGAACATCGACGAGAGGCACGAGTAACCGAGCGGAAGTCGATTCGCGTTAAACGACACCGAAAATTATAACGGGCTTCACACTTTGTCTCGCTCCCTCTTTCTCTCTCTCTCTCTTTCGCTCAAGAGTAGTTCTTAATTTTAAATCAATCGACGAGCAAAGGTATCACTTTGTCACATATTATTTCCATTGGTTAAAGGCGTTAATATTGTGATGTTGTGAAATTTATTCGATTATTAAATTGGAATCATTGAAATGCACTATCAATTTCAAATTTCGAAATTAAAAACAGATCCGAAAAAACTTTTGAAGTATCTTAATAAGGATAAATATTTCTCTTTGAAAATTTGAACGAGTGATTGCATAAATTAAAGGCGAATGAAAAGATGAAAATTCTCGTAATAAAGCAGATTAAATTTTTGTTTAATATATATATGAGGTTTATTATTTTTATAGAAGTATATATTACAAAGCTACGGCCTTTAAAAAGTTTCCTCGTTACCCAAGAATGAAAAAAAAGTCATTTTAAATCTGAATTTTACGAGCCAAAGTTTAAGTCCTGTAATATAAAAGGATTCGGCGTTTTTAATGGCAGTAAATCGTTCTCGAACAATTTTTACTATTTAATCAAGTTCCGCTTTACGCAGGAATAATTTTACAAATGGCATTCGAACATTCAATATTATGAAATAATACTATTATAAAAATTATGTAAATAATAAGAATGAAGACACGTTAATATGAGCATGTAAACATGTGAGATGTCTGACCAAAGCGTGATATTTCTACTTAAAATTATTACATTTGCTTTCTTTCTAACAAAATTATATCTTAAACATTTTTATGGTAAATAAATATCTTAGTAAAATCTTATAAGCAAATGAACCTATATTTTTTCGTCACTTTTTTTACTGTTCGAAATTACTTTATTGATTATTTCATATCTTTAAGAAATTAATAGCATGCGTTTTAATATTATGATTAAACGAAGAAAAAATTATACATTAATATTTGCTTTTGGAAAATTCAATCTCGATATCGAAATAAAAACATTTAAACTCCGAGCTCTTACTAAAAGTTACAGAGAGTCATTTTGTGTAAAGAAACGAAAGTCAAATAGAATATAAATTAAGCGGTAACCGTATACGTATACATGAATATGTGTACGAGATTTATCGAGAGCCGTACGCACACTGAAACGCACACATGGCGCTGCATTCGAACAATATATAAGTCAAATTTTAGAAGCATAGCCATGTTTAGAAAACGTACGTATATACGTGTATCGTACATACGCGTACGTGTATGTAGGAAGAAAGATCGGACGAAGATTACGCGGACGAAAAATATGTTTTCGCGAGGGACGCGTGCGCGCTCGGGTAGCAGTAGTAGCGCCGGCATTTCTCGATGCAGTTTCGCCTCCCAGTTTGCACGAACCGAGCGCTCGAGAGAATGCGATCGATCGGCTGCTACTAGTGCTACTGCTGCTGCTGCTGCTGCTGCCCGCGCGAGCTACTTCTCTCTCTCTCTCTCTCTCTATTTCTTTGTATAGGTACCTTGAAAAAGTTATCGTTCGATAAATCAAACCGCGCGCACGTGGACATCCTACGATTTCCTCTGTCGCAATCTTTTTCCTTCTTCTTACCTTTTTTCTTTTTTTCTTTTTCTTTTTTTTTTTTTTTTTTTTTTTTTTATTTTCTTACTTTGATTTTCCGTTCGGTAAGGTATTGAAGATGAGAATGGACGAAAGGATAGCTGGAATCTTTAACTGGTACGCGTTGTGTTTTTCAAATTTTTATGAGAAAAGAGTTTGCTGTGGGATAAAGTCGTTCGACATTCTTTTTCTTTTCTTTTTTTTGTTGATTGATTAGAATTTCAAAGATTTATGGACTTAAAAAGATAAAAAAAAATATATAATTGGTTCTATAAATTTTTTTTTTTTTTTTAAAGTTTCTAAAAGCTGTATGAACATTCGAATTAAGCAATTGAATTAAACATTTTAACAGTACAACAATTAAAATCAATAATTTTAAACGTTCGAATTATTTACATACGTAAAAAAAAAAAAAAAAAACAAACATTACACAAAAACCAGTATGCAACAAACATCCAATGGAATATTCGAAAAGATTCGAGGGTGTCGCGCGTATTCTTCACATAACCCGTAGACTCTTCCCAGTTATATACACACACGTATGTATACCTACAAATACACACCTAAACGTATATACGCGTTTGGAAAGAGCTTTAGTAGGTCAGGCGTAGCGCACGAGAAAAGCAAAAGAGAAGAGAAGGGACGGGGGGGAGGAGGAGGAGGAGGAGAAGGAGAAAGCAGTACGAAAAGCCGAATTCGGAGCCTTAAAAGCACCGGAATCCGCGGAACGATCGCAGTGCGAGCGGCAGGAAAGTAAAAAAAGATGAAAAAAGAAGAGACACGCGATGCGAGTGTATCGAAGTACCGACGGATCGAACCGAATCGCTGATTGCCTTTCTATTGTTATTTTTACGGGTGTTACGGGTGAAATCTTTGCTTCGTTTTCGTTTTTTCTTTTATTCTCTCTCTCTCTGTCTCTCTCTCTCTCTCTCTCTCTCTTCTTTCAGTCTCGTTCACCTTTTTTCTTTGAATCGCTTGGATATATTGAATGCTTTTAACAACGACTATATGATAATGGACTCTTGTGAATTTTCGAAGCGCTTATTGAAATGTATCGAATGGAAGCTTAATTTTTTCTCTCTCGTTTTTTTTTTTTTTCTTGCTTTTGCGGTAATTTTTGAATGCGCGAACCTACTTTTATTCCCGTTAATTTTTTCTTTCAAGATATTGTATACGATGATTCGATATAAATACATTTTGATATTAATCGATCGAAATTACTATTAGAAAATTTATTTTTTCATCAAAGTTTTTTATAATCCATTAACAATTTCATATAATCACACGTCTCATTATTCGACGAACTAAAAATGAGAAATTTCTTTTTATAAGGAGACTTGATCGACGTAAACTTTAACGCGTATATATGTAATTAAAAATAATGTACCGAATTTGCCAGGTGTTGGTAATTTAATGAGATACTAGGATACAAACGTTTGCGTTATTAAAAGTCGGAGTTTGACGTCAATTTTTCAAAGTCCATTTTAAAAGTTCCTGAGAGTGTAAATGCTATTCGGAAAGTTTTCTCGATTAGAGTGGCATGAAGTTTGTGTTTCACGCGCATTCTTTCTCTCTCTCTCTCTCTCTCTCTCTCTCTCTCTTTCTCTCATTTATTCTTTCCAATCATCCTCTTAAAGGAAAGTTAAAAATTTTAATATTTTTTCATAAGGGCGAAAAATCGTTCATAATTTTTTTATGATTATTGTTCGATTATAAGCAGCATGAATAGACAATAAGAACTGTATAAAATATTTTAAATACTTTTTAAAAACCAATGGATTTTGTTTTCGCGGTGTTAACTTTACTATATTTAATGTTTCAATATTTAATTCAGATATTTTCTTAAATTTTTTATAAGTTAATAATGCAATAGTCAAGTTAATAAAATCTTGCATGAAGCGTAAAAACAGATTATAAAAAATTGAGTCATCGCCATACCACTTTTTTTTATCGAACGAAAGCAGTCACTTAAACTATTTGCCAATAAAACAGTTCAGCCGTTTGCCAAAAACTAAAGCCTAGTGCTTGTTTCCGCGCTTCACGGGCACAAATATCCGTTACCAGTATTCTTTTGTCTCTACTATATATATATATATATATATATATATTTTTCTTTATCAAGCTATATCGTTAAATTCAATCGCTTTCGTTACTCTCTTTTATCACGTCGTAATCGGTGTTATATCGTATTTAAAGATTAAATTTCGTTTCAATTTTTGATTAATTGAACCAAGTTGAATATTATTAAAAGTAAATATTCTTAATTATTTGTAATTTAAGAATGTTATTAAATCTAGTGAAATCATTTTTTACTTCTCACTAAATATTAAAATTGCAATTCGTTTGGATATAAAAAATAAGTCTTATCGAATAAAATTTATTATTAAACAAACATATCGATGGCAATTTCAATAATTCGAAAGTATTTAGAATATTTAAAATATTTTTTTTTTTAAATTTCTTTCTTTGAGGAGCAAAGAATACAGCCGATGAAATTTTTAATGAAAAACTGAAAATTCTCATCGATTTAAAATTTTCAAAATATATAATAAAATAATCGTGTGTGGACAGTTGAAAACTTAAGATTCATTAAAGAGAGAAAGAGCGAATGAGAAATGAAATGAGAAAGGTAAAAGATCGTATAGGTGGAAGAAAAAAAGTAGAAGCCATGATGGGCGCGCCGAAGCCATTTACTATAATCGAGGCTGTGCCACGTCGATGTTATTGTCGTCGTCCTCGTCGTCGTCATCCCAGTCGAGAAAAGTTTTTCCTTGCGCCATTTTGACGAGTGTTTAATGAGTGCACCGGAGCTCAAAGAATACCTAGTTTCTCTTTCTCTCTCTTTTTCTCTTCCTTCAGCGACTCTTTTTTCCTTTCTTCTCCACCTATACATACTCTCTCTTTCTCTTCCACCCTCTTCTTCTTCGTTTCTTTTTTCTTCTTCAACTTCCTCACCTTCTCATTTTCATTTCCATCGCGCTATTAGCATTGTTATTCGCCACCTATATCCTCCTTTCCTCTCTTCCTTCGCCCTTCGAGCGTCGCGCTCTCGCGGGTACATTGTTGCGATGCGATAATCCGTCGAGCACCGCATGCTCTCGAAAAAAATTAACTTCGCCCGCGTTCTAATTAATGTTTGTCGTACTTTTTTTTTCTTTCTCATTTTTGTTTTTTGCTTCAAGTTTTCTTTCATTATTTCTTCTATTTATCTTCTTTTATCCTTTTTTCTTCTGTTAGCGAGACTACGGTGACTGCTTCCGCGAATTTTACGCGATACCGTTACGTGGAATCGTGTTTTGAAATACATAAGAGCAAATGATGAAAAGTGAATAATTATTTGTATGGATAAACGACTACTCGAACATGGATAATATATTAATTTTAATAAAAGCTCGATTTTAACATTCGAATTTAAGAAAACTTGCTAATATCTAGTTTTCTATTTAATTAACGAAATAATAAAAGTATAATTATGAAGGTATAATCGAATGACTTTATGAGAGTAAAAAAACTTTTTCATTTTCGAATGACTTTATGAGAGTAAAAAAACTTTTTCATTTTGTTCTCGCGTTGTCTTTCGTCAAAAAAGCGCCGATAATAGGTAGAAAGAGAAAGAGCGAGAAAGTGATAAACCGAAGCTAGGACACACTTTGCTTTACCGATAATCTACCGGAAAGCGTTCCGGTGCACGGAATGTGCTTTTAAGACTTCACGAGCGCGGAATGGATCGCGCGTGTCGTTGCTTCTTCTCTTCTTCCGCGTGCTTTGAGAGACGAGGAAAAAATGAGAGAGAGTGAGAAAGAGATAGAGAACGAGATAGATAAAGAGAGCGAGAGAGAGAGAGAAGTAGCGATAGGATACAAGTGTAAAACTTTGCTCATCTTCAAGGCGACTTTGTGGGCAATTTCATGATATGTATGCATAAGCTTTGCTCCGATAGTCCTTGCGGCTATTTTGTGCCCGATTGTATTTTCACGGCCTCCTCGATTCGCTCTCTCATTTTATGGACTTTGTTCAGTTCTACTTTTAAAGATCAATATAATCGGATTGAATTTAAAGCTAGAAATACTTAAATATGAATGTTTGAACGTTTTTACTTACCTAAATAATACATCTCTATCGAGGTATAGAAAACTTGCTACGTTACGCTGCTAAGGCTAAACTGAAACTGACAATTTTTACATTTATATAAGAAATCGATACAATTGTTTGATCAATTATTTTCCGTAAAATGAATAAAAAAAATGTAATTCTTTTTAATCTCTTAATCTTTTTCTTGACGAATAATTTCAACATGCGTTTCGGTATCTTATGAATAATGCGAAAAGGCTTAATAATCATCAAGTGACAGTATAGTATTATTATTTTTTATATAAGTGTTCTGTGATTCATAAATTAGTATAAAATATTAAGTATTGATAATTGTTATTTATATTAAAAGTATGATTTTAGGTTATTCAATATTATTTTTTAAAATATAAAGCCATGAAATTCTAAAACAAATTTAAACAAGTTTGCATAAAATATTTTGAAATTTTCTTTTTTATTTGATTGATTATAAAAAAAAAAAAAAATTTATAAAAATTCTTCCGTTCTTTAATATTTAATTTAAAAATTATTATTAATTTAATAATAATTTTGACGAAGTAAGAATGCTTAAATATGTTTATGATTGTATAAAGAGTTAATTGAAAAAGTTTGGAAATGAATCACAACTTACCCCTTAGCCTGTAATCTTTATAAAATTAAGAAAAAAAAAAAAAAAAAAACAATTTGTAAAAACAGAAAAAAATAGAGTAATATAAGACTTAGATGGAATTTGTTTTTATTTTGAAATATTTGTAGAAACACTAGTAGTTTCATATTGAATTTGGTTATTGGATTAATTATTGTATATTTAAAAATTAGTTTCATTTGAACAACAATTTTAAAAGGATAAAGAAAAATTTCGAAAAATGTGATGAAAACTAATCACTATATTCTTTTTACTAATTTTTTTTTTTTTTTTTTTTTTTTTTTTTTTTAACAATAAATAAACGTCGAATTATTGATTAACTTAACTGACGCAGTATCGATGCATTTATTATTTATAGATGTATATTTGTTTGTTTTTTCTTATTTATTTATTTATTTATTATTATTATTATTTTTTTTTTTTTTTTTGTCTTTTTTTTTTCTTTCATCATTTCATTTCGTGTCATCGTAATATTTTCACGATAATCTTATATGTTTCTAAAAAAACAATTTCGAGCCTTACAACTTGTTGTTTGTCTCTTTGCTACTTTCGTTAAATGCGAAGCTTAATCTCTACTCAATAAAACTCGTCTATAAAACTACTATAAAAGAACTCGTAGAAAAATCTTCGCGAATCTATATGCTACGTACGAATGATCGTCACAAAAATATCATGATGTCATACATGTATGTATATATTTTTATATATAAACAAAATTAATGAGGAAAAATAAGGAAGCACACTCTCTAAAAAATGTTTACTCCCGTATTCACTCTCTACTATTTTGCTGGCATATGCTTTTGATGTGGGCGGGGCAATAGTTGTAGTAGTAGTCGTAGTAGTAGTTGTAATAGTAGTTGTTTTTGTTGTAGTAGTGGAAAGGTTCGTTTTGTGCTCGATAAAAGTTCCTCGTTGGCAGATTGCCTTGGAAATCCACACGAATCTCCTCTCGATTCTTCTTTCGTAACGCAGTTGATTCGATAAAACAACGAGTCGAAAGAATCGTTGCTGCGTGTAATTTTTTTTCCCTTTTTCTTTCTTGCGTATTTTTTTTTCTTTTTTTTTCTTTTTTTTCTTTTTTTTTTTTTTTTTTTCTTTAATTCATTTGGACAAACGACTTCGAGAAAATAAAATATAATACGTGTGTGTATGTGTGTATGCATGTTATGTGTGTATATATTTATATATATATAACACTTTTTTCTATATCTTTTTTTTTTATTAATCAAACAGTGTCTAAGTACATCGACTTTAATTTTTTTCGGTGGGCCTTCAAGTTCCCCTAAACGCACTTTAAACGAGCCTCCTAAACAGAGTGCGCATCTAAAAATTTTTTTTTTTCTGTTTCCTTAAATTTCTCGAGCATTATTTTCTCTTTTATTTATTTATTTTATTTTATTTTATTTATTTATTTATTTTTTTTTTTATTCGGCTATACACATCGGCCCAGCGTCGGCTTAACGGTTTTCCTACACAATGGTCCAACGTTGACTCAACATTGAATCGAGTAGATTCCTTATTATTTTATTTATTTTTTTTTTTGTGGTTTTTTTTTTTTTTTTTTTTTTGGTTTTGGATTAAAATTCTTTGCTCACGGGTCGATCTCACCTATTTTATTTTGTTAAGACGCGCTACACAACGAAAAAAATGATTTTTTTTTTTTATACGGAAGTAAATAATGTCGCTAATAATTGGACGAGAAAACGACGCGGACGCGAACAAACACGTGTACATTTAACCCTTTTTTTCTTATTTTTATATTTTTTTTTTTTTTTTTTTTTTTTTATTTTAATTATTTTTGTTGGTTTGTTTCATTTTCTTTTTCTTTTTTTTTTTTTGCAAGCGTCTCGGAGGTATTTCGAAGGAGAACGAGGAGAGAGAGGAGAGGGGCAGCTTTTAAGGATGAGGGGAAAAGGTTATAAAACGATGTCAAGCGCGATGTAACTAACAACTTTAGCCCTTTGCTCGGGCCGTTTAAGGGCGGCACGGAAGGTAAGACACGCGAAAAATACGACAGATTTCCCGCGTTCTTCCCTTCCTTCTTTGTTTTTTTTTTTCTTCTTCATTATTTTTTATCATACTTTTATTATTTTTTAACATTATCATTATTATTATTATTATTATTATTATTAATTTTTTTTTTTTTTTTCATCATTTGTTTCATTTGTTTTTCGCGCTTTTTTGTTTCTCTGCAGTCTCGTAAAAAACGCGGGTTTCTCGGGGAATACGTCTCGGACATACAGGTCGTGAGTGTTACAAGTTGTGCGTATCGTGACTTTCCGCCCTCGCGCTTCTCTCCCTTTCTCTCTCTCTCACTTTTACAATTCTCTATACACCGTCATTTATTTCGTTTTTCGCATTTTTATGCTCGCTTGGCCTTTCTCGGCGGTGATATGGCGAGAGAACGAGAGAGATGGATATTTTTTTTCATATACTTATATATGTGTGTATATTTGGGCGGTGCAGACAAGCGGAAATGCGTACGACGTTTTATTCCTTATACTTTTTTAAACGATAATTTTTCCGATTATTAAAGTAAGATTATGCATACAATATTTTTCATTATTAAATAAATTAAATATCGAAAATAAAAATAACTGTATTATCAAAATCAAAAACTATATAAATTCGGTGAAAATAATTTCAACAAGTCGTTCTTGTAGCGAGAAAAAAAAAAAAGAAACTCTCGCGTCGAAAATAATCGGCGGTGCGCATTTCCGCAGTCGAGGTAAGAAGACAATATTACTGGTAATAAGGGAAAAGAATAATAACAACAACAATTCGCGGGCGTCGTTTTCTCGTGACCGATCGGCGTCTCGTGGCTTGCAACGATTAGCCCAAGCCGTTTGGGTAAATGTAGTTGTGGTGATAGTTGTAATGGTGTTCCCGCAATAACGAATTCAATTGAACGAAGATTATAAAATTAAAAGATGCGAACAATTCTATATATATATATATATGTATATAACGAAGTGGATGATGCCGAGCGGATGACGCATCGGTAATCACTCTTTATCATTTCTTCTTTCTTTCTTTCTTTCTTTTTTTTTTTCTTTCTTTTTTTTTTTCGTTTTTTTTTTTTTTTGTATCTTTCAATACCTCCGAGGATTTCACGGTATTCACGAGGGGAGGGGGGGGTTTAGGGGGCCGCGCGTATCTCTTTTTCTCACTCACTTTCTTCCGATCTTTACGCTACAAAACGCACTTACGCTCGCTTATTTATCTCTCGCTCTCGCATCGATCTCGCACACATCGTTTCCTCGTGGACTTTTCGTATCGTCTTAGTCTCTCTCTCTCTCTCGCTCTCTCTTACTATTTTTTTTTTATTTTTTTTTTATCAAATATCATCGTCGCAACCATGGCTATAGAACTTCGCGTATTGCGCCCCCGGCACTTCGTCTCGTAGCTTTATTTATTTATTTTTTTTTTGTTTATTTGTGTGTTTGCTTCAATCTGGTTTTTTTTTTCATCTCTTTTTTTATAATCTAGATTGTTGGTTTTTTTTTTTTTGTTTAATACAATATTTATTTTATGTATATAATGTCTAAACGAACACATATTATACCTCGATAACGGCTTCGGTTTGCCTCTCGCAATCGTCACGTGGCTTGCCCTCAACGTTTGTCGGCGTTATAATCGCAAAATTCTCTGTAGCATTTTATATATATCATCTGTCTCTTGTTTTCGCTGCTCGTTTTACATTTTGCATTCACGTCGCGCGAGCGCTCGAGAATATACATATCTCCACTTTTATAATAATCTCCTCTATTGTAATGTGCTATGCATACAATATTTCATCTTTCGCTTACAGCGGTTCAATCGCGTACGCGATGAGAATTTCCTCATTAAAATTACTCGAGATTTTCGCGCACGAAATTAATATATACATATTTTATTGCGTTTTGCTTTTAAAATTGATGATTTGGAAAATCGATTGTATATGTTTTCGTGATTATGGTTTGAGAAAATTATTTATATTAGCAATAATTTAATAAACGTGTGTAAGTAATTCATTTTATCACCGATATTGAAACGTCGAATAACGTGAACAATTCGTCAAACGAATAACTTGACTATCAACGCGTGTCTATTAGAATAATAGAATAGAAAAATAAGAAAATTCTTCATCGTCAATGTGTGATTAAACACGAGAATGAAAAGATAAAAGGCCTGTAGTCACAAAACGTTTAGCATTAATTGCCAGCGCGCTCTCGATAATTTTAACGCCGAATATCCCGTTAATTATTATGAGAAATTTCTCAGCGCTCTTTAACTATGTACTCAGTCGTTAAACGGCGCGAACCCCGCGAGCTGTGCATGGGGAGCGGCGCGCCTCGTGTTAAGCCGCCTCGGGGGTCTTTTCATTCTCTCTCTCTCTCTCTCTCTCTCTCACTTTCACTCTCTCTCTCTCTGTCTCTCTCTCTCTTTCTTGTTCTCTCTCACACGTTCACGCATACTCGCTTGCTTGCTTATACACACGTACACCGGTGTACGCACGCGTTTCTCTTATCTGTTTCTCTATATAATAAGTTTGTATGTATGTGTAATGTATGTATATACGTGTATATGTGGGAGTATGTGAAGGTGTGTGGATGTGTGAAGTTAACGTGTCGGCGATAGCACGTCCGCGTGCACGCGGAAATTCCTTTAGGCGCTCTCTCTCTCTCTTTTATTCCATCTCACTCTGTTTCTTTCACTCTCTCTCTCTCTCTCTCTTTTATTCCATCTCACTCTTTTTCTTTCACTCTCTCTCTCTCTCTCTCTTTTATTCCATCTCACTCTTTTTCTTTCACTCTCTCTCTCTCTCTCTCTCTCTCTCTCTCTCTCTTTTATTCCATCTCACTCTTTTTCTTTCACTCTCTCTCTCTCTCTCTCTCTCTCTCACACTTATTTTTTTTAACTTTGTTTTTGTTTTCATCTTTTATACATACGATCCGCGCTTCTCTCTTTCTTTCGCATTCATAATCGCTTGCTCGTGAATTACTTCGACAGAGGGGAATTCGTACATTTTGGGCTGGAAAGAGTATGTGTGTTTGGGTGTTGGGTGTGTTATGTTTGTGACATGCTCTCGTTATATGCAATATCGATGCATGAAGTTGTTACAATGTATATGCGGTTTATTTTCACTGTCCCCCGTTTTATTATTTTTGTCCTTTTGATGCGTACAAAAAAGTTAAACATTAACAACGGATCTTATATATGTGTGTATATATTTATATATGTATATATTCCATACTTCATTTTTTTTCATTTTTTTTTGTTTAAGAAAACTTCATTTTTGCAACTTTATATAAAATTAATCAATTTAGTCTAACAATAACAATATCTCATATCCTTTAAAAAATATAATGGAATCTAATACCATCGTTATTGTATTAATAGTTCAGAGGAGAAGTAGTTGGGAGGGGAGAGATGAAGAAACGAAAAAAAAAATTTTTTCGTTTTTTTTTTTTTTTTTTTTTTTTTTTTTATAATATTTTATCGTTACATGTATCTTTTTAAAAAAGCAAATTGCAAATGAAAAAATTAGCCCGTCTCGTTCTTGAGAAATTCGAATTTCCCGTACACGCGCCCGCGCTTCAGTGAAAAAAACATGTTTCTCATTTGGTTATCTCATCGGCTATTTTATAGAATTAATCATACTTGGCTAAACAACGCTCTCTTTTACTCTCTTTCTCTCTTATTCTCTCTTACTTTCTCTCACTCTTGCTCGCGTAATTTTTACACTCGCTCTTTGTCACTCTATCGGTGTCTCCTCGCCGATCTATTTTTTACTGGAAGTGGTCGAGGAGAAGGATAAAGAAGAGGAGGAGGAAGAGGAGGAGGAGGAGGAGGAGGAGGAGGAGAAGGAACAGTGTGAGCAGGCGGGGATAGGAAAATGTCCGATCATCGATCAAAACGACACATTACCTCCGGCGGCGCACTCGAATAATCGTTTATGCATAACTGCTTATGGACGCAGCGGTTCGCGCGCTAATACGTCGGTACTATTTAATTAATGTAATAATAATTGCGTAATTAATTATTTCTTAAAGAGAAATATTGAAGAATTAACGAACGCATGATTTAAGCACAGGACATACATAACGTGAATCGAAGTACGCGAGTAACGTTATTATTACACATATTATTATACATAGTGCGAGAAATAAACATTTTCGCGAGAGTACGGCCGAACGTGGTGAAGAAAACATGTATTCACACATAGACATATACATAAAAAAAAAAAAAATTATAAACGGACAAACGCAAGCGTAACGGGGCTCGGAGTTACGAGAATAGAGAGATACGAAAGAGAAAAAAAACAAAAAATAAGTTAATAATAAGTATGAAATAAGAAAGTAAGAAATGATTAATTACATTATTAATTACATTATCAATAATATGTATAATAATAACGTTAATCGCGTACTTTGATTCACGTTATATATGTCCTGCGCTTAAATCATGCGTTTGTTAATTCTTCAATATTTCTCTCAGGCGCACATACTTTCACACTTTCGCACTCTTTCAAACCCACTCACTGCGTGTTGACTCGAATTATCGTTAATTATTCATTAATCATTATTATTGTATTATTGTTTATTATTATTATTCCCATTAGCCTTTATCATTCGTAAGCCTCTGTGTTACTCGTATTTTTACCCGGCGACGAAATACTTTGAAATCGCGTGTCGGATCGACCGAGTCCCGTTTATTTATTTTTCTCAAATACATCGTCGTTTAATTAACTTCGTTCGTACTTACGATTTTTCAAATCTCATTGTTGCATCTCTTTCTTCTTCTCCTTTTATTTATTTATTTATTTTTTTTTCTTTTTGTAATTAATTATCTTCCAGCGGCTCTACTCGACGGAGAGTAGCGTGAAAGTTAAGCAAGAAAGTTACTTTTGTATTTATTTATTTATTTAATTATTTATTATTTTTCATTAATTAAAGCCGGTAGTCGCGGCGGCTCCTCAGGACCTGCTAAGACGGCTCCCTGCACCAGGAAGTTGATCGAGCGAGGTCGAGCTCGCGGCAGCACGAGGCGCCGAAGCGCACTTTTCGCCGGCGCTTCTTACGCGGTCTCAGCGGCTGTTGCCGGCCTCTGAACAGAAGCAGGGCCAAAGGATGACGCGCCCCGCTCACGGGAGAACCTCTTCGCCTCGGACCCTTCCACCTGCACGGCCACAGCCAGCGCCAATAGCACCAGCAGCAACAGCGTCGTCGATGGCAGCAGCGACACCTAGCGTCCCCGTAACGGAGCTGCGCCCACGTGGAGCAATCGTTCTTCCAGCGACCGGGCCAGAGCCACCAGCGATAGCAGCAACAACAGCGGCAGCAGTGACGCTCTCCGCGCGGACGACGCTCCGCGAGTACGAGGCTGCCCGCGACCGCTGCCGACGACGACGACGACGACGACGACAACGACGACGAGGCGATGTCGATGCTCTCGGGTGAGACGTAGCCCGACGAGCCGGCTGGGTAACAACGACGTCCGCGAGCCTCGCAACGATGACGAAGGCAACGGCGAAGACGACGACGACGATGACGACGACGGGGACGACGGTTACGATCGTGAGGAACTCGAGAGTGGCGGCGGCTCAAGCTTTTGGGGAGGATCAGTTGCGCTGTGAGGACGATGAGCAGTAAAAGGAGACGAGCGCAGGTGACGCGAAGGGCTCGGAGACAGCGCTCGGCGAGACTAAATAGCCCGAGGAGACGGCGCACCGAGCACTGGCTCGAGAATAAGACGCCCCAGAGCCAAAAGAGACAGAGAAGCGGTACCGGCGACGACGAGACAACGCTGGCCGCCGATGAGGAGGAAGTAGAACTGGTGCTGCCGGTGATGCTGGTAGCAGTGGCGGTGATCGTTGCGGTGGCGGTGCCGCTGCTGGTGCTGGCGATCGTTGACGGTGCTTCGCTCGATGATTCCGATGTTTCTAAGAAGAAGGAATTGGGATCGATGATGATGGAGTTGAATCCACTGCTGCCGCACAGAGGGGATTGTGCTCGCATGGACTGCTGTTGACCTTTAAAACAAACGATGGAATATTCTTTACTTTTATTTTATGGTCAACTTCTGTGATTATTGGTTATTACACAATTATACACGTGATTATATTGTCAAATTAAGATTATCTCGTAAATAATTAAAAATTATATAAATTATATTAAATAAATTTTATTATAAAATTATTGAAAAATTAGTATAAGATAAAATAAAATTTGAGATATGTATGCTGGTGTTAAATTATGATTAAACCTATAATTTCATATGGACTCTTTATATATAACCCGAGTAACTTTGTATGAGATGAGCACATTCGATATTAAATTAAATTAATATTTAAATACCGCTGAGCCAGCTGAGGTAAAATTTACGCTCGGGATTTTCAGATTTTACAATACATCGCTTTACCAATTAAATCGTTTCTACTCTTTGCAAATAACTTATACAGTTTGTCATAGCGTACTAAACTTTTTCGCGATAAACATATTAATAATAATTGTTCATATTAATAATAATAATCCGTATTGATACAATAATCAAAGGATAAAGAACAACAACGACAAATTACCTGGGAGAGTTGCGATGTCGCATTGAGGTGCTGTTGGGGGATCGTAATGCTTGGGGCCCATGTAGGGCACGTGACCTGTACAATTGGCGCAGATACCCAGTGCCGGTATTTCTTCGGAGCAAACCTTGAAGCAGCATTCGTCGTCCGAATTCGGATGCAGTGCTCTCGCCGCCTGCTCTCCTGTCTCGGGTATGTTTGGGTCTGTAACGCATAATTATGAATATACATGTATTTTTTTTTTTTTTTTTTTTTTTTTTTTATTTCTTTTCAAGCTTTTCTTTGTTTAGTTTTTTTAACGACCTGGACAGTAAATAAATGTTATTAATGGTTGTTAAACGATACGATTACGTGGATGTGAAGGCAGATGACACAATGAGTTAGTGTTAGAGTAGTAAGGGTGCCAAAGTTTTGTGTACCCTTTTACTAGAACATAAAAGATGAGATGTTGCTTGGCTCGTTAACGATTGATTAATTCAGTTATTACGATTGTAACTTGTGAATCAAGAAAAATTCGAATCAAAATTAAATTTAATGGATAATTTTCTGAAAATTTATTTTAATAATACGATTATGTGTTATTATTTATGTTGTTAAATATTACCTAGATATTTTCTGAAAAATGACGAGTAGTGTTTAAAAATATGATTTATTAATGTACAAAATAAAATTTGATTTATCACAGTTTTATGTTTATCAAATATGTTATTTTTAAATATATTGTAAATAATATGCTTCTTGACGCATGCATAATTATCATTACCTCAATTTGGTAAAATTTCATTTTATACTATAAAAATTTAGTTCAATATAATAAAAAAATTTTTTTTTTGTAAAATATTATTTGATTTACAATATCACTTAAAATTCGCTTGTATGGCTTCAGTAGAGTGAATGAGTGAAGGGTCATTCTCCATCAATGCAGTTATTGATAAATATTAGTGAACCCTAGGTTATATGATTATGTTCTTAAACGAAGCTCGAGCAAAACGTTTGAATTAATGAATTAGAATAAAAAAAAAAAAAAAAAAAAAAAAATCAAAATCATTACATTTATATGTTTAAAACCGATCAAAATTATAAAAAAGCTCGTTTATTCAAATAAATTGATTTTAAAATTTTGACAAGGCAGTTATCAATTTACTTATAAATAGCAAACAAAGACTGAAACATTGTGATTATGTATTATAATTAATATATGCCAAAATATATTTATTAAATGTAATAATAGTTTTAAAATTGCTATAAAATACAATTATTAAAGAATATATACAAAAGAATATGTCCAAAAAAAAGGATTATATAGAAAATAGCCTCCTTTCTCGATAATTTTCATTGTAAAAAAGTCGATAAAATGACTGCAATTAAAAAAAAAAAAAAAAAAAAAAAGGAAACAAAAAGAAAAGGTAAAATGTAAGAAAAAGGGCGCAATAGGGCGTTAATAATAGCCTCGTTTAAATACCTCGGCAAAGGAAGGTGGGTTCGCCGGCGTATTGCGTTGGGTATGCAGGCGCACGATCTCCCGGAAGTAGATAGGGACAGCGTTGTTCCACGGATTGGCATAATGACCGGCAAGGCCGTATTCTCCGGCCGGTCCAAGATTCCTCCGAGGGCTCCAGGTCCAGCGGTCCCTCATGAGCAAAGTAAGGCACCAGGGAGCTGCACACCCATTTTCTATACGCCTCCTGTAACGTTAACAATTGCCGTTTTTTTTTCGTTACTCATTTTATTCACACATTTACATATATATATATATATATTTCTTTTTTTATCTATAATTTTTAATTTTACAACTTTTTTTTGGTCAATCATTATTCATTGTTTATTTACTATTCGGTAATCTAAAAATAAATAAATAACAAATTGGTCTACTCATAAATAAATATTTCAATGAGAAACATTAACTTGGCGGGATTGTTTTTCTATTTTTTATTTAATAATTAAAAGCCATCCGGCATTAAATTGAACTTTAAATTAAATTAATTTAAAAGGAGACTTAAATTACAGTACGACGTTAAGACGAAATCAAGACCGGACCAAAATTCAGCATTAAATGACTTTACGAAGTAAGTGATAGAAAACGAGGGAAGAAAACATCAAAGAAAAATATTACGCGAAGAAGGTAATTCAAGCTTATGCGAGGTAGTAATAGGACGAGAGCGGTCAGAGAAAACCGGAGCGGAGAAGAAACGAAGTTGCCATCCGGTTGTAAGGCGGTAAGCCTGACCTACATACTCCCTCAGTTAATGCACGTAACAGCTCTTACGTATTTCACGAGGAGAGGCCTTTATAATTATAATACCCGCGGACGCGCAGGACCGCCGTAGGATTTTCTTCTTAACAGAGGGCGTCTTTTTCTGGAAAATGAAAGAAAAAGAAAACTACCACGAGCTTAATGAACGTTACTATGTGTGGCGTTATTTAATTGCGGCAAAAGTTGCGTTTTTATTTTTAAACGTGCGTTCGTCCAAGAAGATGAGTTTCTCGGGATGAAAGTTTATTGCGAGTTAAATGTAAGAATGAGTTGGAAAATTCAAAGCGTTAAGTATAGACTTTGGCATAGGCAAGGGTTTATACCTCGATTGTATCGGTTAATTGGGACGGTTTCGATTACGATTAAACGCGTGCATATACGAGACAGTATAATGTCTGATTGTATCGTTAGCAGTAGTTCGATTTTATATCGTTAAATGCCCTAGTACTTTATCAGATAAATTGCAAAAAATTTCAAGAATAATTAAGGCAATAAATAAATAAAAGCTATTTGCGAATGATTTTTTCAATCGATCAGTATTATATTTGTAACAATTTGAAGAACAGATAAGATACGGAATTTAATCTTAATAAAATTATATTTTTTTTCCAAAAATATATGAAAATTTAAAGAAAGATTTAAAATAACATCTTAGTGTTGTAAATTAATGCATACACATACGAACAATTAAAATCTTTTATCTAATACGGATGAAGTTTTCGTCTATAAAAGAACTTTTAATCCTTTTTTTTTCCTTTTGTCATTTTTTTTTAGTTCGAATAAAATGTCTCATTATAAGACAAAAAACTTTCTTCTTCAACTTCATGCATTTTTCATACTTCTTTACTATCTATTTCTGCAATGAGACATGCGAAATTAAATATGCCAGGTGAAAATTCAAATAAAAAGCGAGAAAAGTGAATAAAAAATAACGAAGCCAAGAAGATACGATAAGTTCTTGAGTTGAATACACGTTACGCGAGAAAATAAAATGAATGAAGATTTTAAAAAATGGGCAAAGTTCGTTAGTACCGTTACGTCAAATTTATGATAAGGGTTCAACAATTATTTATTATTTTTTAAAAACGATATCACGGTTAAGGAGTAGTTTTTAAATTAAAACGAGACTATACGTATCTGAAAAAAAAAAAAAAAAAAAAAATTAAATAAATTATAGTCATAAAAAATTGTAAAATATCTTAATGTTAATGCAAAAAAGTAAATCAAAACTTGAAATTATTTAAAAATTACAAATCTATGTCATTGATACTTCAAAAAATACATAAAATTTTAAAATATAAATCGATGAAAAATCTAATTCTGTTTCAATTTCTCCTTCGTCTTGCCTTCTCGTTTTTCTTCCTTTCTTTTTCTATTCTGGTCATTTCACTTTATTGACTTTTACATTTCCTTAGAGATTACAAAAGTGAGCGAAGTAAGAAGAAAAAAGAGAAAGAGAGAGAGAGAGAGAGAGAGGAGGAGAGAAAGAAAGAAGAAAAAAAGAAAAGAAGGAAAGGAAAGTAAGCGCAGTAAGCGTATAACGCTGGAAATATTACACTTCACACGGTCTAGTTGTGTTCTTATTGTTCTGTATTACTCTTTCAGCTCGACTCACGCGCGTACCTCTGACATTCTCCACGTCGCTACTTATTCGTATTCGTATCCCATATCCTTCGCTCTGCCGTACATCCTTTTCATTTCTACGTCGCTGTTGTTGTGCACGTATCTTTTTTCTTTCGATACGTAAAACTCTTTTACTTACGATGAATAGGATTTTTGTTCTTTCTTTTTTTTTCTTTTTTGTCTTTTGGTTACAATTTATGCAAATAATTTTGGTTGAAGGCAGATTGTTTTTTTTTTTTTTTTTCGATAATTAGTTATACGAAGTATTTGTTTAAGATCAACAAAATTTATTTTCATCGAGCGGATTTTATCTTTAAATTTTATTTAAAAACCAAAGGTTAATTTTTGTGTAATTTCATTTTTATTTCTTACTATATTCACTTTAGCGTACAATAGTATAATCAAAAATTATTGGTTCGATATATATAAAAAAAATGAAACGAAGCAGTATCTTAAATACATCAAATTGTAAAATATCTGATAAAGGAAAAGAAGAAAAAATTGTTTCCATCGAATTAAAGGAGTACTGCTACGGACAATGGATCGATGTCTTTTATCGGACACGGCGGAAAGGTGAATCGCCGTTGCCATGCCGAACGATCGCGTTTCAAAGTTGTATATGGAAACATCAAGCATAAAAAAAAAAAAAAAAAAAAAAAATAAAATAAAAAATTTGGGGAAGACAGAAAGTAAACGTACATATAAGAACGAACGAGAAATAGACGAAATAATGCATGGATATACACATATATACGTGGAGGATTGACTTCGGGGTTTATGCTTACGTTTCATACATTTTTTTTTCTTTGATAAATGGGATATCGAAACAAATATCTTTCGCTTTTCACCGTCTTTTTTCTTTTTATTTATTTATTTATTTTTTTTTAATTTATTTAACTTTTTAACAAAGTTCGCGAGACTAAACACTGTTGAAATTTATAGGTCGCTCTGTGATCGTTCTATTCTGACTGTTGGATAATGTATGGTTTGCTTATTTTTATCTCTATTTTACAATAACTGAATAAATTCACTCTTCTTTTAACGTTTTTTTATAAGAATAGCAGATGAAATTTTTATAAAAATTGGTCATTATAAGTCTACATTACGTTTATTATTAAGATATTTCTAACTTTCTCATCAGATAGAATATAGCAGAATTTTCCTAATCTACGATTAAAATAGCAATCAGACTTATCAGAATCAATGTCCAATTATACGTTCGCTCTGAGTTTGGTCTGGTTGAAAATGGACTAGCATACTTGAATGTAATTCATGCTTGTTTGAGGACGTCCCAAATGAGGTCCGTGCAAACTTGATTGAAAGTATTCTGACTCGCGCTCTACCCCTACAAGATGCTTCCTTGATTATGAGGATATAATATTGACGTTAAAGTTATAAAGAACTATTTAAATTACTTTGGCTAACGACGTCATTTAATGAGTATATTAATTTATTTTTATAACGATGAATAATATTAAGTATAAGTGCATTTAAATATTTGTAATTTGTATTTGTAAATAATATAAGTAAATAATTATAAGATTTCACATATGATTCAATTATTATTAAGCAATGGATTTTAATCAGAAAATAATAATTGAATATATTTGTGTATAATATCTCTGAAAAATTTTTGTGGCCAATTTTTATACTCATATAAAAATCGTAAAGAAAATTGTAAAAATGCAAAGTTAAAAGTAAGAAAGTAAAGATACAAAACAAAACTTAACGTTTTAAATCAAAGAATTTTATAGAATTTGTGAAAATTGTCACAAAACTTTGCTCCGTAAAAAAAAAAAAAAAAAAAAAAAAAAAGTAAATAAATAAACTTTCAGTTATGCTCTACTGTTAAAGTTTCGAAAATAGCTTCTCATATAATTTGAAGAAGAAAATTTCGTACTCACTTTAAAGTTTAATAATTTTCTTACGAAACTGTACGCCGTCGTGAAGCAACGATAACGGCATGAAAAAAGAATCTTTTAAAAACGCATAATCTCGAATAAAGGTAATAAATCACAAAATCATCCAGCGGAGAATAAAATTTTAATACATCGATTGTAACCCCCATTAAAGTTCAAAACAAAAAAAAACAAAAATATAGAAGAACATACAACTTCCCTTACAGCGACGTTCATCTAGTGTCATAGAAACGAGGCAGAGTGAAAGAGAGAGAGAGAGAGAGAGAGAGAGAGAGATCTCTAATATTCCTCTCATCTATCAACTACACGTTACTTCATGCCGGTGCGTCATGTCGCTTGATCGATCGATCGTTTCTGCTCTACGGAAATCGTTGTATACTCTATGAGAGTGGACGGGAAGATCGGCGACGTGAGAAAAACGGGTACAGACGAGATGATGAGAAAATGAAGCGTTAGTTCGGGAGCTCTATCTTTCTTTATTTATCTCTCTCTCTCTCTCTCTCTCTCTCTCTCTCTCTCTCTTCCTCTTCCTGCATAAATAAATCGACGCACTTGTTTCTTGTATCCTCTTATGAGGTATCTTTTTCTGCCTTAATTACCTTCGGGCCTTTTTGTTTGTAGATACTTGCATGTTATTCTATTTTTTTGAGATATCATCACCAATGTTAATTCAAATTACACATACTAAGACTAATACAGTAGTAAGACATTGAATCAACATTTTTTATTAATTTTTCATTGGAGACATTCGGTTCACGACCGGCGAAACTTTTTTCGCGGCTCTTTGCAGCTACTTTTCTCAATTTCACAATTGCCTCATTTCAGCCAGTATATCGCGTGCTATTATTAAATTGCTACCGTTCCTGTGTACAATTGGAAATGCTGTTATGTACACTACCGACCGCAACCTACAGTCACTTAGAGGAATAATTGTGTCTCAAATAATTTGTAATATCCAATTGTCATCTTGATTTGGTTAGCAGTTATAAGTAGGACACTTGTGTGCAATATTTAATGGGATCATTGCAGCGTATTGAAATTTCTGTGCAGTCTTGAGCTTTATCACAATAAATATATAAAAAGGATTGACTCATTTCATTTTTTTTTTTTTTTTTTTTTTTTTTCTACATACTATTGCATAAATTTTATAATCGCAATTTCTATGTCACGTCCATTACCTGCGATTTTCTCAGTATATACGGGCTTGTCCATGTACACGCATACACAAATACATCATGCGTTACTCCGCCTTCTAATCCATTGTCTGCTAAACGCTTAACTACGCCCCCTTATCCAACATTAGGATATCTACTCGAGCAACACTAACTTAGCCAAATCCATTTCTCCCTCTCGTTATATATTTCTAGTTCAGATTCTGTAACGTTTGTGATTATTCAAATAAATGAGCCAAACTTTGAAATCAATTCAAAACAATGCGATGTAATTCAACGTGATATTTCATTATCGCCCGCTAGTCTTGAAAATAAGATATTTTCGTCAGTGTAGTGAGTCAGATCAGAGGTTAATTTTCCTTGCTCGAATGTTGATATTTTGGCTCAATTATGTATAGTTGTTAGTTAGTATATAATCTCCGAGTTCATACGAGAGGAGCAGAGAGGGAGGAAGAACAAGAGAGCCGTGAATCTGCAAATTAATCCCAATCCGCAATCGAATTGTCTATATTATATCCGTGTGCTCATTGGCGTTTATAAGTTTCACTAGGTTCAAGTGTTGATCGGTACAGAATGTATTTCCATCTCATCCACGAACTCTACATCGTCATATAAATGTTAATCGATTGTAGCCTTACGTTCGTAACTTAGCGTTTTGTTTAAATACCTTGTTGATATTTTTGTAGCCTACAAACCTATCATTCATGCTATCCGATATCAATATACTGTAACAGAATAGGCAATCGCTAATGGGTTAATTTATATTATTATGATTGTAAAATTTAATTATTTACGTGATCGTTAGTCGTAATACGTATGAATATATTTATTTCCTTAATAAAATTTCAAATCAAATAATAAATTATACTTCATATCGTCTTATCGCGTATACATGACTGCCTTACGAGTATGAAACAGAAGCGTCAAAGCCAGCAGCGAAAGAAAGGTATAAAACTAGTCTCCGAACTCTCGCACGCTAACATTCCGCGTGCCGACTTGGCTTGGCTTCACAAGCTCGAGTGCTATAGAAAGAGGGAGAAAGATGTATCGAGAGAGGTAGAAAGAGGAAGAGGAATAGAGATAACGTAGACCAAGAGAGAAATACGAGGAGTCGAGAGGAGGTAGATGGAGATGCAGGTTGACAAAGAGAATGTTGTGAATCTGTTTTTTATCCATTTTTTTTTTTTTAAATTAAAGTGGCTGCCAAATAGTAATGAAATTTTACTCAATTTTCAACTTTATTACAGTTATATTAAGAAATTTTCTTGTTTAAATCTATTGATTCTTCTAGTATTATTCAAAACTATTTTTTCAAATAAATACTATTATTAGCCATATATTAAACTCGAATATTTATTATTAAAAATTTGAAAGACAAATAAACTAAATAAATCGTTTTTTACATCGTTACATTCGAAAAAAAGTTTTGTTGATTTTTATTATATATTTACACAATTTGCATTTACGTTAATAATATTTGAGAAATTTAACTTATGAAATAACTTACATACCAAATAAAAAGTCAAAGATAATTGAATGAACTAATTAAGTAAGTGTTTACAAAATACAAGAAATTAATCATTAACGAAGAAGAAGAGAAATGATATCGAGACGATCGGGTACAATGAAACGATGCAGCGTTATCGAGTAGTATAAGGGATGTCTTTGCCCTGAGCAAAGGGGATCGAACAGATTCCGTGGTCTTTAATGTATCTCTGTCCTTTTCTCTTTGTCCCCCTTTTTCCCTTTCTCGTAGCTCTTCATCGCGTTGACGAGGTTTCCGAGTAATCGTTTGCGTTTACGCGTTAGTGTGTATGTGCGCGCGTAGATGTGCCTGTTTGCACACATGTGCATAAGTTAATTGTAGTAGTTGAAGCCTGTACCACACATGCACGCATACGCGCGCGCGCACACTCACACACATATGCAAAAAATGCACGTGCACATACAGACAAGAGATTGAGTTTGAGAAAGCGGGGAGAGAAAGAGAGAGAGAGAGAGAGAGAGAGAGAGAGAGAGAGAGAGAGAGGGAGGGTAACCGAGTAAGAGAAAGGGAGAGAGTAAGAGCGACATCACGTGGTGGGCTGGTAACTAGTAGGTTAGATACCTAAAGTACCCTCCAAACTGGCTGACCTAATTCTCTCTATCTCCCTACTTCGTGACTCCTTTTCATTTTGCTCTTTCTTTCCCTCTCTCGTTCTTTCTCACTGCTTCTATCTCTCTCTCTCTCTCACTCTCTCTCTCTGTCTCTTTCTCTTTTCTGCCCTTTCTATAATATCTCATACTCCGCGGCTGCTTTTCTTCTGCTTAAGTAATTGAAATATCTTTGTTCGTAAATTATTTTTATATAAAATGCTAATTGCAGAAAAGTACCAAATATGAATAACCTTTTGTTTTCCTTTTTATTTGAGAATAAGTAATTTTTAGTTGTTGCGTGAATTAAATTACGAAAGTAGAATTGCTTCTATCCCGTCCAACATTCGAAATTTTTTTTTTATTAAAATATTTACAAAAAAAAATGTACTCGAGTATGTGCTGTAAAGTATAAGAATAGACTTTTTTTCATAAAGAATTGAAGAATAGAGTAAAAGAATCCATATCAAATAGAAGACGAGAATGACAAAATCGTATAGAGAGTAAAAAAAAATAAGTCATCTTTTTTTTTTCAACGGCGAGAAAAGATTCCTTCGTACTATTCTTTCATGTACTCCACCATAATGGAGCGGAACTTCAAACAATACGTCATTTCCTTATTTTCTTGAGTAATCCCTCCCGTGCCGTGTTCTCGAGTCTTATACATTTTTTCTACATCTGCTTTTCTCTTGCATTCCACTACTCATCGATTTCTTCTACCTTTCACTCTTTCTGTCCTTTGATGTCAACTTCGCGGAAGGTCCGATAATTACTGGTCTGAATGAACCTAGATTGCGTGAAATCTCTTGTTTTTTTCTTCGTTCTCTCATTTTTACCTCTCTTGTTCTTATACCTCTATGTTTCTCCCTCTTTCTCTCTTTTTCTCTCTTCCTTTCACATTTTTCACCAATTTTTTTTTTCTTTCATCGTATAGTTGGTTAGACATCATATTGCTTATTTCTGTTACTCATTTAATGATTCGAGAATAAAAATATAAATTTTGAACACTCTTCTTTTTAAATTTTAATTAAAAAAAAAAAAAAAAAAATTTTAATCACTTCAACTTCTATCACGACTTTCGGTTTTTTTACTTTCTTAATTAATAAAAATAAATTAAACGGATTATTTTTATATCTGAAAATCTTTTTTAAATGAAATCCAATTATTCAAATATTTATTAGAAGAATTAAAGAAATATATATGACGATTATTATATAGACTTGCTATAACGATATCGTTTAAGTAAGATAATATTTCTTCTCAAGAGAATCAAGCTTTGATTTCATGGAATTAACTTTCGAAATCTTTTAAAACCAATGTTAAAATTTAAAAGACGTATATTTTATTACTGGAAAATGAGATAAGCTTAGCTTTCTGTCTCTGTGAAATATTAATCTCTTCGCAGTTTAAACCCTAGCGACTAATTCTTTTGCTGATCACTGTTTTGCTTTTCAAATGGATTACCATAAAGATAATTTTGATCCCAGAGATTATGAAATAAAATGAGTATTATTATAAATTGTTATAAAACAAATTTTAGGTAAAATCATAACATTTTACGTTTAAATTGAATAATAAACTATCAAAATTTTAACTGTGATATTAATTGTCTAAAATTCAGTCGTTGTCGTTGCTTAAATGAAAGAAAAAGGTATTATTTTTGTCGAAAACTTTTTGTAATTAAAGATATTACGTATCAAAGATCACTTTACTAATTGTCTGCAATTTTTTTTCCATAGAGAGCCACTAAGACATCTTCAGTTACGAAATTCTACTGTTGATAAAGTGCAGCGACGACGAGAGAGATATTGTTTCACTCAAATAATGATAGTAAATAATTGCCTTGCCATTAATTTTGTTTACCACAATAATATATGAGAATGAAAATGATTTTATGGATAATGATGTATTTGATTATTAATTTTAATAAAAATTTCATGTTATTTTTGGAAATGAGCATTATTTTTAAAAATTACATTATATTTTTTATAAATTTTTGTATTAAAAGAAAAATAATTGATAGATAATTAGTTTTGAATTAATTAAACAAACAATGAAATGAAAAAAAAGATACATAAATAAATTTATTTATTATAAATATTTTATAGTACTATTAACTAATGGTATTAATATCAGCATGAGACAATTCTTGGATTAAGGTAAAAGCTAAAAAGTTCAAATAAAAGCAAAAGGGAGATAGGAAAGACGAGGCATTTTTGATCGATTGATTTTATTTTTATCTGAGGTAAAATTTATCTTTCAAATAAATATGTTATGTTAAGTATCAATTGATATAATACAAACATGAAGGAACATTTTCCATGAAAAAAATGTATGAAATATAATTAAAGTAAATCGACAGTAGTAAAAATCAATAATTAGTCAGACGACAAGAGGTAAGACATTGTTGTAGATTGTAATGGAGATAAACATTAAAAATAAGAGTTAAGGGACTTTACATTTACTAACTTAGCTTGTTATTAATGTGTTATGATTAAGTTATTCTTATAATTCTTTCATATTTTGTTCCAATATTAATAAATAATATAGGACTAAACAATTTAAATTTTATTATTTTTAATATAATTAATATGATAAATTTAGAAAGTATTTGTCAGATTATAATAATTTGTTATAATCTTATAGCTTTCTTCAGATTATAGAGGAAATTCATAAAATAATGCGATAATTTTCAGTCAATATATTGGAAAATATTTCTAGAGTTATTACGTATTACCTTGTATTAAACAGAATATATTATACCTCAATGAAACGTATATTATAATTGTTTTACAAGTTGATTTTGCATGAATTAATTAGTTTGAACATTCACAAAATGACACATCAATTAATTAAGTCAACGGATTTCGAATTATAATTAATATTTTCAAATGCAAATATGTTAATTTTATTAGTTATCTAAATCTTAGAATTGAAATCAACAATACTCTATATAGAAAATTCATCATTTGATACTTAAGTAAGTAAAATTAATTTTGTAAATTATATTAGTTTTTATACATTGAGATTGTTCGTATTTTATTTTAAATAAAATATTTTAGTTAAACTAACTTTAATAAATTACATGAATAGAACAATTTTTGAAATTGGATTTTATTGTTCGACTGCATCATTTATTCAAATTTTTCCCTAACAATCATAAAATTGATATGATAATCGTAAATTAATTCTAAAATTGCTCTAAAAAATGTTCTTATAAACGCTACACGATACTTACAACAAATAACTCGGACATATTTCAACTTTCCGTGCTAAATAAGCCAAGTGAACGAGTGTTATAGTAAAGAAAAGAGAGAGAGAGTGAGAGAGAGAGAGAGAGAGAGAGAGTAACGGAAAGTAGACGGAGAAAATAGCAAGAGTGCAGACGGTATTACGTCGCGCTAACGTCCAATACGAGACGAAGTGTAGCGGACAGGGGAAGAAGAAAAGAAAGCCGCGTCGGTGACACATTATTCAGGTCACGTGCGCCGCACGTGAGAAAACGAGGCGTCGCGACGCTGATAATATGCTGCCCTCCCTCTTTAGTTCTCTATGTGTATGTGAAAGTGTGAGTGTGTGTATACAAAGAAAGGTCGAGCACAGGTGGCTATGCATGTGCCATGTCTCTTAGCGCGCGATGCCAGACCTCTTCTACGTGGCGATGGAAATCGGGTACATCGGCCGATTATCTCGTTAAAGATCGCCCTAGGAAACTTTGTAACGATGCTTACGCGAAATTTGAGCCTTTTGAAAATTTAATTTATGTTTCTCATGATTAGTTATGTTAATTTCGCTTAACTATACTTCATTTATAATAGCAGTATGAAACAGTTGTATATTAAAAGATAGTTACTCGTATGTATAGAACTGTTTGTTGGCAATAGTTGACATTTATTTTTATTTTTCAAATATCTCATTGCAATGTGATCGAGTATAAAATGTAAATTATTTATTAATAAAAAAATTTATTTTCAACCGCATTAAGAATAAAAGATCCCATTGTATTTTAATAGTTCAATATCAACGCAGCAAAGCCGATGTTAGCTTAAACGATATTGCCCGGCGCCCTTTCATTACACTTCGTACTTCTCGTGCATACGCATATCGTATACGCCCGCAGTCATGTACGCATACGAATGCGCATACTTAACTGCTTATAGGCTCGCGATACAAATATTAGCTCGGTACGAAACAAACGGCCGGTATTGCGGTCGCAGTAGCGGTCTCGTCAAAGCCTTTTACGTAGTTTAACCGTTAACTTAAACGTAACTCGCGGCAAAAGTTCTCGAGCGAATCAGGCGTTAAAAATGCACGATTTGTTTTTCAAAGTCGTACGATTGTTACCAGAGCTCTCCCGTTATACAGAGACTACTCTGTTCTTTATTATTTTTCTTTTTCTTTTTTCTTTTTTTGTTTTTTTTCTTAAAGCTCCGAGCGCTCGAAAATATTTCGCCGCAGATAATTAAGGGGGACGAGAGAAAGAAGGGGTGAAACTAAACGAAGCACTGGTACAAATACGCGTGGGTATACACGTACACGAATACCGGCTATAGAAGCAGAAAAAGAAAACAAACAACCGTTGCTTTATCTGTCCCTCTCTTGTTTTCTTGGCTTTCTCATTCCCCGGACACGTGCGAGAGAGAAAGAGAGAGAGAGAGGGAAAGAGAGTGAGCTGATGCTCGAGGGAATAGTAAGGGTGCGAGCACTTCTTTTTCTATCTTTCGCTCGCTTTATGCCCCTTAACTTTAAGGTCCCAAAGGAACGCCGAAGAGGGCCGATGCCGCGCTCGCACCATTAGGGACGTTTAGACATTAGACTGATAAGAAGCCAAGAATGAAAGGGAGTGGCCGGAAGGGACGATAAAAAGAAAGAGCTGATTTTTTTGTTTAGTTTTATTTTTTATTTATTTTTGTTCTTCAAACTCGGAGATTGTGTTTTTGATTCTTTTTATTATCGTGTAAGCGTTAATGTTGTTCTTGGCACAAGCTAAACTTCGTTGGGAAATTTACATCTTAATTTCCATTACAATTTTTGAGAATTTTTAATTTAAATAAAAATTGCTGTTTATTGGCATAACAATTATTTGAACAAAATTTAAAAAAATGTTATTGTAAAGTGCATAAATATTTTTTTTTAACATTATTCTTTTTAGTCTCCATTAAAATATCATTTATTTAGTCAAGCTCCAAGCAAAGAATTTAATAAACCGCCTTAAGTTAATACTTCAATGATTCACAAAAACAACACCCGTGTACGAATAATCTACAGGAGAAGGAAGGGATAAAAGTAACTTACTAATAGAGTTAGAAAAGGGATAAGAAAAAGAGAGTAAGTGGAAGAAATGACTTCCACATTTAGGTAAATAAAGGGGTAACGGTTAAGAGAGTAGGTTTGACTATGCAGATGCGAATGGGACAAAACGCTGGCCTTGTTCTCGAGAGAAAGAGACGAAAGAAAAAAAAATAGAGAAAAAGAAACAGAGAGAGGGACGACGACTCGGAGATATTTCTTCCAAGGAAAGAAGACGCTGGCAAGGGAGTGCAACACGCGCGCAACCGAGCGCAAATAAAGAGGCCATCACGAGGTTTAACCGGAGGGAATGGAATAGAAGAAACTGAAGTGGGCACTGATAACGCTTATTATTGTTCGTATAACAATGCCTTGGACGAGTCTCGAACGACAAAGAGTAAAAGAGAAGGAGAGAGAGAGAGAGAGAGAAAAAGAGAGAAAGAGAAACATCGCGGCGATTTCGCGTTTTAGTGAGCGTAAAATATAAAGCTTCGGACACAGCATTGCGTAAAAGCATAGCGGAAAGGCAAAAGTTAAGTGCAAGCAAAACAAAAAATGGAAAAATAATGGAATGGATATGAAATGCGGTAAGAAAATTCGAAGATGCTAGCGAGGAGGAAAAATCAGAAATTCAAATATTTTTTTTTCCTCTTTTTTTCATTTTTAAAGTCGAAACTTCGCATGCTACATATAAAAATTAAATTTGCATAAAATTTTTCGTTAGCCTCGAGATATTATTTTGATGTCAAGGGGTTATTATTATTATATTTTCTTTCGCAAGTTCAACTTCGTCGAACGTATGACACGAACGTATCGTATGCAAAATCTTAAACGTTGGTATCTCTCTTTAACATAAAAAGATGTACATTTTGGAAAATTCATCGATAGGACAATAAACTTTATTCTCGCACTTTGGTAAAACATAATTTCAAATTTTGCACATTCTCGAGTTTTAACCAAAATTGTTCAACCAACTCTGTTAATCACATTATCGCGTTTAATGAAATTTTGCAACATAACGTTATCGCCCAGTTAAAATTGGATCAGTTTTAGCCAATTAACTCGCATCTAGTTTGACCGAGCTCAAAAAGGTACGGCTCGGAAATTATGAAACTGTTGAAAGTTTGACCGGAAGCTATACGCTTTAATGATCTCTACTTTTCATTTTTTTGTTTTTTGTTTTTTTTTTTTTTTCTTCATTAATGAAATTTGATAAATGTTAATATCTTTATTACGTATTGTACAGTTTGATCGTAAAATTTTTACTCTATTTTGGCTTATAATTTATAAGTAAAAAACAAATTTCATTTACTCGTCACACTTTTAAAATTAATTTCACGTATACATACGCAAATTTCCTACCTATCTACGACGTAAACAGAGGAAAGCTCTTACCTCCGCTATCGTTAACCTACCGCATCGAGAAGCGTCGTCGTCGAGAAAGCGTACAAGAATGTAAAACCGGAAGAATAGCCTCGAGATAAATGTATTACACGAAAGGAGTACACACGCGCGCGCGCGCACACTATAGCGTGGATAAGCGGGTTATACACATCGAGGGAAGAACTACGCGCGTATTCCTCGAATGCACAGATTCGAAAGAGGCGAGTGTACATAGTACAAGAGCCGTGATTAATGGTACGAGAGTCGTAGTAAATTTTAGAATCTATCGTCTGGAATAATTTTGCGAAAATTTTGAAGAATCTGTTTTTGCATGATTATCTCTTTTTGTGACTTTGTATTTTACTGTTTTTCTACGCTTTTTATCATCTTCTGTGATTTATAATTTTTAATCACGCACTAATTTTTATTCAAAACGATAAAAAGTAATTTTGGGTAATTGTTTTTTATTTTATTAAATTTTTAAAATTCAATGATAATATAAAAACTAATTTTATTAAATTGTAAATAATGATAAATATATAAAATCAATAAACTTCAGAAAATATTTTCTCCACAATTTATTAATTTCAAAACCGTATCAATATAAAATTCTTCTAAAATTTATCATTAAAATTCAGTAAAATACCGTAAGATATATATATACACACACACACACACATATATACATACCGTGAATTACGAATAGATATAAATATGAAGTAAAGTTACGGCCGCATTCAGCTCGCATTGTCGATAAAGCATAAAGCAGGGAGATATTAATCGCTAAAGAGCTCAAAGGGATGTCTTCGCAATAATGCGGTCTCGAAGCGATTAAGTGAGTCACCGCTACAGTTTCCATCTCCGTTATGAATTAAAAGCGAGAGTAAGAGATACAACGCCTACTCCGCGTTTATATCGGCCGAGATACGCCTCGTCATTGTTGGTACATCGGGACTTTCGATGCTTTCGCGCGGGTAAGTTTAAGCGCGTTATTTCTTCCCGAGAGAAAGGACGAGTATAAGTTGTGCGTTCGACGCGAACGCGCGTGCGTTTTGTGGGCTAAGAGGATCGATTTATTATCTCTACTACTGCTACGCTATACCGCGAGGTGGTGAGGTTTTGCGATTGCAAGTTTACGATGTGCGCATCGTAGAAATGAAAAGTTTTTCGGATCCATTGGTATAGAGAGAGAGAGAGAGCAAGAAATTAATGTCGGTTCAATTTAAGTCCGATTTATTGCTGATGTGAATGCTAACAGATACGTAATTTATATCGTATGTTGTAATTAAAATATTATATGAGAGAATTCGGATATTTCAAATGATAATTTGTTCTGGTAAATAATGAATTTGAAATTTCCTAAGTTTCAATTACTTGCTTTCTTTACGTATACGTTTAGTTCATTATACGTATAAGTACATTTACCAAGACAAATTTTTCATAACGTAAGAAACCAATTAAAAAAGTTAAAAAATTAATTTTTGAAAGTTGTTGCATTTTTAGTGATACTATCTAGATTAAATTTATATTGTATTTATTTTACCGTTTTAAAATATTTTCTAAAATGAAAGAAGAGCTTATTAAATATCAAATAACGTATCATTTTTGCAAAAAAAAAAAAAAAATTTTTACACGAAACAGATAAATTAACGTAAGAAGCATATTATTAATATGCGTTCATTATCAATAACCATATCACGCAGGTAAAAGAAAAAAGAAATTAATTTATCGATTATCCAGCGAAGCAAAAAGATTTTTTCAAATTTCGTGAGCTGCACATCCCCTTACGTGTAACCCAGCGATAGCACGCAACAAGAGATAATAGAACGCGAAAAAAAAGAGCGACGAGACGAGTTGCAAATATATGTATGTATATATATATATATATATATATATATATATATATTTGCGACTCACACGCATAGAGAACGATCGAATCGAGCATAACGAGGTCAGTCCACGAGAGCATTCGGCATCTCGGCGCGATGCGCGCAAACGAATCTCTCTAATAATTTTACATATATATATATATATATATGAATGAGCAGCTGGCTTTATTTTCTTTCTTCTTTTATATTCTATTCCTTCTCTCTTGAAGCTTTGTTCGCCTTCATTACTCGCGGGCGCGAGGGTGAGAGATAGAAAGAGAGATACTTTAAACCGTAACTTTTTCCAATTTTTTTTTCATTTCCCTTTTTTTTCTTCGTTTGTCAACTAGGGCGCGTTAGTTTTCTTTGCGGTTCTTCTTTCTATACGCGATCCTTCAATTGATATTCGCGTATATACTGCAAAATTATTGTTCGGCGTTCGGCTAGAGAATGTATGTTTTGTGCTTTATTTATAAGTAAGCTAATTTACGCACAATGCAAGGAAAGAAATTTGTTTGTATACTTGAAGAATTTGCTTAGTTTAAAAATGGGACGGTGTAAATTTACAGAGATTTAAAAATATCTATCGTTTAAATATGGAAAAAGTCGTTTTGAATTTCAAATAAAACTTCCGCTTGAGTAATTTTATTTTATTTATTTGATTTTTTTAAAAACATTCAAATTCAACTTTTGCATAAATATATTGGTCAAAAATATTCATGTATTATATATTTCATGAAAATAAAGTTATTAATTAGTTTGATTAAATAATTTTATCTAATTAATTTGACTTGAGGAACAAATTAAATATGTCGGATGAAATCATGATACGTACTACTTGTATTTTTCTAATATTTTTAAAACATAGTAGCTCTAACATATTGCTATGAATAAGTACGTATGAAAAAAATAGTAGTTAAAGAATAAATAACGTTATTCATTTAAAGTCTACTCACGCTTGTGGGTAAAATTAAATAAAATTTTTAATTACATATTTACGATAAATTAAAAATTAAAAATAATAAAATGTAACATAACCGATGTTTTTAGGTTACCGTATTCTCAATCTCTTACTACATGAACTATTCAAATAATATAGATTTTTTTAAATAAATTTAGATCTGAAAGCGCGATGTTATAATTTTAATTTATACAATAATATTGTAATAATAAATTATACAATTATATAAGATAATATTTAAAATTTTAAAAGTCAAATATGGCAGTTCGTATGCGGCAGGGTTTAAGGCTGATATTTACAATAAATAAAATCCTATTTTGGCGCATTTTATAGGCATTTATCACTTTATCTCTCTTTTAGATACAACGGAAAACTGAAACGCTTTAAAAATGTAAAAATCCATTTAAACATTCGCTCGCTTGCAGCGCACCCTTACACTTCTCCTGGCATTAGAAGAGGAATTTTGCGGATAAAAAGAAAAATCCACGCAAGTCGTTACGAACGACGGAGACAGTGGAAACGTTGCAATAACGTGCGTTCCATGCTTACACCATACAGTTAAAGTAAGTGGAGAAAGAGAGAGAGAAAGAGAGAGAGAGAGAGATGGAAAATCGTTTCGCTCCAAGAGATTTTACCGTTTACTTTCACATTTTTTTTTTACCCTCTTTCGTCCTTTTTCTTTCTCTCCGCTGCAATTTCTCTCGTAGAAATCATTCTTTTTTTTCTACTTGCATGGTTAGCGTAAATTTTCGTTTACTTTTTTCTTAGTTGTTAAAAATATGGTGCTTAGAATGAACGCGATAAAAAAGTTGCGTTCCGTAATAATAAAAAGCTTTTGTATTATTTAAAGAATAAAATAAAGCAATATTTTATATATACGAGTATTTATTTTGAAAACGAAACTTCAATAAATAAAACAATTCACTTAATAAATAGAAATGAATGAAAATATAAAAGCTATCTTATTGTAATTATAAAATGAATTATTTTTAATAAAAATATAAAAATAATTTTAGGCACCGAGAAAATTGAAATAAAAATTAAATATCCAGACAAAATCGATGATTCAAGATTAACTTTAGAATTCATATTGTACTCGATACTTTTCTCGGTCTTTATATAAAAATCTATGTCAAGATTTACAATTTTAACCTGCAGATACTAATATAAACGATCTGAAATATTGAATGTAATTGAATTCCGACTTCATTATGTGTATTGACTTGAATAAGTTTTTTTCGAAAATTATAAACGTTACAATAACTTATTGTTTATTTTTTTTTTTAAATAGTTAATACAAAACATAAATAATAATCCTTTTTCTATATCATAATTGTATTTATAAACTTTAAATTATCCTGATTTTTCATTCATAAAAGTAGTCAAACATAAATTTCTTCATTTATATATAAATAAAGTTAAAAATTTTAATACCTCAAACGTGACTCAATATTTATAAAAGTTTCATATTTCAAAAGACCGTTGTATATTTATCAAATAGAATCTCAAACGATAATTGTAGCATTGAAAAAAGCCACAAATTCATTCCAAGCAACGTATTTATAAAAATGAATGTGAAGAATTTATTTAGCTGAACGAAAAAGAAGAGAGTAAAGAATAAAAAAAAAAAAAAAAAAAAGAAAAAAAAAAATTTCCGTACGAATTCTTCGTGTTACGCGAAAGCTTTTGCACGTGTACACAAGGAAATCACTGGGCAAAGCCGACGTCATCGTTTTCATTACATACACACAGACATACACGTACATCGCCGATATCCGTTCTCTCGCGTCTGTCGTCGACAATAAGACCCGGGCGCTTATTCCGACGTCTATCCGACGTATAAACACGTCATAAGTATTGTACTTGTGTGTGATGAGAGTATTAAAGTGAGAGGGAGAGAGAAAGCTTTTGAATACTTCGTCTCGCTTTATTGTCGATAAATTGGTTGGCAATGGGAAAAGGGATAGTTTAATGGAGAGACTCGTTGTTGGTTAGAATGTAGTTTGTCTCGGTGGCGAAGACAAAGAGGCAAAGGGAACAAAAGAAAGCGACGATTAGTATTTATTGAATAAAGCTACAAATTGATTATATTATGCATTGATTCAAAGATACATTGCATGATTGCGTCATCGAGGTATGACGTAACTCATTTAGACTTTTTATTTAGACTTTATACGTATTTATTCTTTTGTTCTTCGTTATTACTCTGATTTTCTTTTTTATAATAATTAGATTGGCATCGAATACTTTCGATCTAATCGATATAATTAATCTTTTTTTTTTCTTTTGTGACTCAAATAAAATTTAATTTTGAATTCTGATTTAATTTTGTTAATATGACATTTTTATTGACACATTATTCATGATTTTTTAAAAAATTATGTGCAAACTCGATTTAAAATTATACATATAAACGTCACTTTAGTATACTTGAATTGGTTATAATATTGATCCATACCTTATTTATAAATTTAACGAAACTTAATAATGATAGATATCAACGAAGGTAAAGAAGACTTTCACAAACAAGTTGAACAACCAACATTTCGATAATAATCTACGAATGAGAAAAGACATTCGATATCAAATGAATTTATCACCAATATATTATAAAGATATTCATCGTTATTTTAACGATTTTACGAATAAAAATTATTACTTTGTTAAAGCCTTGCGAGTTCGACATAATTCGCTCATAATAAAACTGTACAGTCTTATGTGAACTTGTATAAAATTCAACTGGACGACTTATAAAAAATGTAAAAAAAAATCAACTGTGTGAGGTAAATATAAAAGTTACACGGTGAAAACTAATATCTTTCGCTCGGTTTGGTGAGCGTAAAAATTCATGAATAATTTAAGACGGTTTTGCCAGAAACAAGAACGCATTAATTGGTCGAAAATAAAGAAAGCGTCAACTCATCGTTTAGGATTTAGCGGCTACCTCGAACGGCTTACACATTTATTTCTATTGTTTTTTCTCTTTTAATTTTAATTATGTGAGGAAATTATATATCATTATTATTGTACGATATAAATTTTATTGTCTCTTGTGAATTACTTTTATTAAATATTTATTGATATATCGAGACATCTTTTATAATGCTTTATCGTAATACTCGATGAGAAATAATTAAATTAAACATTTCAACTGCATAATTTAATATTTAATGTATGAACGTACTAATAAATGTTTGACAAAAAAAAAAAAAAAAAAAAAAAAAAAAAAAAAAATCTTTTAAAAAGTTACATATCTATACCTATTTGTTTAGTTTTTCGTTAATAAAATTTTTATTAAAGTATCAATAATCATAAACAATGTCTGCTTTCGAATTTTTATCTCTTACGCTTTCATCAATAACAACACTTATTCTACGGTCGAACACAATTCTTCAAAGCAACCGACCAGCAGATTTACGAGGCCGTCAAGTTTGGAACATTTATTTCTTTGGCAATGTGCTTCACCTCGCAAGTATGAAGAGAAATAAAGGAAAAGGATGAATGAGACGAAACAAGAAGCCAAGAGACAGAGAAAAGTACTTTGCCGGGGCCAATGGCGTGTTTCACGTGGAGGTATATCCCCAGTGTCCAGTCAACGTCGTCGTCGTTGAGCCTACGGTTACTTCGCTTGGCTGCTCGAAGTTGCCAGCTCCCGTGGGAGACGATGGACGTGATTCCGGACCGTTAACATCTGTAATTGAACGTGTCTACCGAGCCTCTAAATTATAAAACGAACCTTGTCCTTCTCTCTCTCTCTCTCTCTCCTTCTGTCTCTTTCTCTCTTTCCCTCTCCCTCAGTCTCACGGTCTTCTCGGACGTCATTGATGAACGTACACGATGCAAGATTCCTGTATCAAAATACGTGATATTGCTCTACAATATCGCCCTCCCCCCTCTCATGGATTAATTTTAGAGAAGAAGCGAGTATACGCATCGATTTACGCCCGATATTTTCCCGATTCCCTCAAGACGAACTGACTACAAGAGATTGCTGTATTTAACGGAGACGCTGTATTGTGGTACGAATTAGCCACTAAGTTGTTGAATTAGTTATGAATCAATATATGTTACATCTGGCAAAAATAAACACGACTCAATGTTGGCTTGATATCACGTATTTTATCTTTTGCGAACAGCGACACAATGAAATCGAAAGTATATTTTGTCGAATTTCTAAAATTGTTAATAATTATAAAGTGTTAAATAAATGATGTAGTCAAGACTAATAGTATTTGAATTATTTACTTTTAAACGGTCAGTTAATAATCAAATGAAATATTAATCGTATTCAATAAAATTTGTTATAATACTTGAATAATCATCAAGTAAACCATAATAAGTAAACTATATTGAAAGTAAAAAAGTACATGTAAATTGTAAAATTTTAAACCGACATTAATAAGTAATTAATGATAAAAATAAATATAATTTCGATCCAGCATTAAAATAAGTCATGATAAATTATGTATACACGTCTGATCAAATACTGATCCATTCTACTTTTTATACTTTAATATCAGTTTTTTTTCGAAAAATAAATTATAGACAAGGCTTAAAAGAGTTAAAATTCAAAAATATAAATCAATAAATATTGAAAGAAAATTTTATGACGTATGTTTAAATATAAGTATATATTTTTATGATATTCATCAGTCAAATTGTACAAAAAAGGTTTTATTAGACATTAACAACTCATATAAATCATTACAAGTATGTTATATCGAATTGATCGACAGAAATTGATTTGGATAAACTTTATTCTGTATTTTTAACTAAATTTCGAACAACGTTTATTTAATATTTAGAAGTTTAAAAGGTACCTAGGTAGTTTCATAATTTTACAGGATCACAGAATTTATAAAAAGTCGACGATAAGTAAAAAAATTCGTAACAAACAAATTAAAACTTAAATATAACAAGTCATAGAATAACTACACAAGAATTATATAAACACGGACACATTTTTTGCGTAATTATTTTTCCGCGTTACGAGAATAAATTAAATGCCAGAAATTTTTTCCTTCCTTCTCTCATTTTACGAGGATTGTTTTTATTGGTAAATCAATCATTCTGTTTGTCGCAAGTCTTTTTTACTTTGTTTTACACGAATTAGGTTAATGTACGGACATTGTCGTTTTTATATGGGTCAATCGAAAAGTTACTCGCACGGCCGCATCGCGCCTTTCTTTTAAGTTTCTAGCTGCGGAAGCTCGTTTTGTTTTCTTGCGTTCAAAAAATTGCTACTTTTATTGATTGAGTTCTAATTTATTAATTATTATTATTATTTTTTTTTTAATCTCGATGCATAGTAGATTTTTATCTTTAATCAAATAATTGGCCTAAACGTTCGTAAATAATTATATATTAAAATTTTATAATAAAACTACTTCGTTGCTCGATATCGTTAATTTTCTTTTGTTTTTATCGGCCATAACTGCGTCAATTAAACGCGCTTTGCTCAACAAACGATTAAACTCGTTAAGTTATTAATATACGCGAAAAAAAATAAAAATAAAAATAAAAAAAAATATCTATCTTTCAAACTATTATGGCAAAAAATAACTCTTTCGCGAGGTACACAGAGAGATAATGGTTGCACGCGAGCGGAGCGAGAAAAGCTAACACGCATATCGCCACACAACCCATACTCGCACACGTCCACAAATACAGATACGCGAGAGCGCGTAAGCTTCAGCGGAAATTTCAAAAATAGCCTGCGCCTCATCGCTTCGCTCGGCGACAAACATCTACCCCCTACCCTTTTCCCCGCCTCTCCCTCTCTCTCTCTCTTTCCGTATATACGTATATCCGGTGTGCACGCATCGAAAATCAAGAATCGCGTCGATAAAAATAAAAAAAAAAAAGAAAAAAAAAAAAAAAAAGAAAAAAAACGAGGTGAAATAGAGAGAGAGAGAAAAAGTGAGAGACAACGGACGAGCTTTGCAGTACACCGCTTCTGTACAATTTTGGGATTTTCACCAATGTGTCTATGTGCATATATGTGTGCGGAAAAAAAAAAAACAAAAAAGAGAGAGAGCGTACATTGGTTTCTATAGCTCGAATGAATAATGTAGGTATGGATGAGAAAGAGCAAAGGAATGTAAACGCGACAGACCGGATGATTAAGATGCGTGAAATTAAACAATCCGTGAATTGTTATTGGTCAAATTATTAAAGGTGCTTTACGCGAAGTAATGAGACTCTTAGCATTGTTAGTTTTTTCGTCATTCTTGATTTCGTGAATTCTCGTTCGACTTGTAATTTTGTACATTTGCGTGCTTATATATGTGCGACTACTTCATAATTGATTTTTTTAATCTTTTACGTTTTAAGAAACAAAAAACGTTGCTATTATTATTACCATTTTTTTTATTACTCGTAAATATTGCAAGTCACAATAAGGATTTCACGCTAGCGAGACGAACATTTTTCACGTACGTATATTTAGCTGGATAACGTCGCGTGCCAGTGAATTCCGATGCCTTCGGCAAACTCGCGCTCTGCAATAGGAACAATTCTCCGCTTTCTCTTCCTCTTCTGGCGAATACGGGAAATTAACGCGCGATTCGCGTATGATTGATGTTTGCAAGTATAACGCGCTCGATGTAATTCTGCGAGAACTTTGTAAACGTTATCGATTGATAAATACGAGATTAAAAACTTCGTCGTTGCGAATATTAAATAAAAATAAATAAAATTCGTCGTTGTAAAAAGTAATTATATACGGCTGTCGGTTAAATTTAAAAAATTTAAGCGCATCGATAATTTTGCCAATAGGTCCGATTGTATGTTATAAAACTGATTGACACGTGAATAAAACACACAATGGATTATATCGACGATTCATCTTTGTGCACAGTACAAAGTGATATTTTATTTAAAAACCAAACGTTTACAGGTATAAATATTCATTTATCTATGCCTGGCATTAATGTGTTTATCGTGTATCCGCGAATAGCGCAGATAAACGTAGGTATATTAGTTGCAAAAAAAAAAAAAAAAAAAAAAAGAGAAGAAAAGGAATTTGAGCGATCAATTATTACACATAGTTTACTTTAATCCGAACAATACCGATAAATAACCCATAGACAGCTCGTCAACGTGATTTGTCCACGTGACTCGCGGAAAACGTGCAGACCCTCGATTACGGATATAAATATAAACTTTTACTTTGCGATTTATTGTACACATAAAATGTGAATGATTATATAGTATGTAAGTAGCCCTTATTTTTAAACATCGATTTTGATAGTTTATGTAGCAAACATTTTTTGTTTTGTTTAGTCGAAGCAAATTTTAGGAATCGATCGATTGAAATTTAAATGAAAATTCCATCAACTAATTCATGAAATTTCTTATATTATACAATAAACAATAAAATTTTATTATTAAGGATTTAAAGCGAATATTAATCCGAAGTAAACTTTAAAATTTAAAAAACAAACGTGATTCACGCGCTACGATATCGCACAAAGTGCCCAACGAATTTCTTTCCTACGCGTAAAAAGCCTAAAGACTCTTGTCCACGATTCTTTGAAAAATATTTTCATTATTCTTCGTGCTTTCGAGCATTCGTTGCGGGAAGCTTTTATGCGCGAAACAGCCCGTTGTTAAACGCTTGCAACGCTTTCACCCCATTTATCGTTCGGCATTATGCATAAGCCTCAAGTTTAGCTGTTAAGCCAAGCCAATCCAGGTGTATTATGTACTATACTTCTCTCAATTTCTCGCTCTTTCTTTTAGTCGCGTTTATGACTTTATGTCAATGTTGCTCTGGCATTAAGAAATACGGCTTTAGCTGAGAGGCTATTATTGAAATTAGTGAGAATGCTTTTGTTTTCAATGTATTGTAAGAATATTTATGAAAAGATCATATACTTGAAACTTTTTGTTAGTTTACCAGTTGTTTATATAAGTAGAAACGTCCAGGATTTGGTCGGGCCGATTTTTAAAATGATGTGTATATATTTAAAAAAAAAATACTTGCTTAAATATTTTTATAAATATCTTTTTGTAAATTACATTCAAAAGAACATATCAATATCTATTGTAATGTAAAGAAATTTGTGATTGTTAAAAAATATTTCTATTCAGATACAATAAAAATCAAATTATTTTGAAAGTAAATAGATTTTTCTTTATTTGTGCTCACCAAAAATATCGTATGAATCAATATTTTATCTTAGATCTGTTATAAGACATCAAAGCTTACCTGCAAAAAAAAAAATAATTACGTTAAGTATAGATATTGCAAATATTTATAAATTTGAATGAAAAATCATTAATTCTGTTAATTTTTATGTTAATCTAATATGTGTAATAATAATACTACAAATTACATTAAATTTAACATTAATTGCGTTGTTTATTAACAAATTAAAATTCTTCTTATATCTTTGGTTAAACATCGTAAGATATATAACTTTTTAAAGACGGTATATTTGACGCGATAGGATTAGTGTTAAAAAATCTCCACAATTTTGTTCAAAATAAAAGAAGTTCATGGACGATTAATAAAAAAAAAAAAAAATGAAAAGATAATAACGGTAAATTCGCCGTACTCGTTTAACAGCAGAATGTTTAATATAAAGCTAAATATATTTTTCCATCGAATATCCGGAAAATTTATAATTTCAAAAGCAATTTTCCAACCTCGTATAAAATATTTACTAACGCAACAAAATTTTCTATATCACCCGGTCACATCAAATAAGAGAAGAAGTAGAAGAAGCAGAAAAAGAAGAAAGAAGAGAGAAGCAGCAACGAGAGATAGAGATATAGAGAAAGATAGAAAGAGCGAGAGAGAGAGAGAGAGAGAGAGAGAGAGAGAACAAAAGGAAGAGGAAGACGGAAAGGCTGGCATGTCAAGAGTGCGCGTGCGGAGCCCGTGGAAAATGAAGTCGTTAGCTTTCGAAACTGCCCCTTTGTGTAGCGACCAATATAATCTCCGGTGCGAACCCTGCCGCCAGGAGCTCCTCGCCGTCATGATTACTCAGACGTCCGGAAATTTTGCTGCGCCCGCTAACCCTCTCCCCTGACTCTTTCACCATTCAATGTCCACTTTTATACTACCTCACGCGTACGCACGTGTCTAAGTACGCGCGCGCGCGCGCGTGTGTGTGTGTGTGTGGGTGTGCGTATAAGTATGTACATTAGGATGCCCGAGTTTCGCGAGATATAAAGCTATTGCAAAGTATATCCTCGGTTATGAAGTTTTTAGGTGTCGAGAGGAAATTTAATGTTTTATGCGATAAGCGATATGATATGTGAGAATATGTTTGTGTCTTTATTTGTATGCTAGATTTATAATGAAAAATATTTTTCTCATTCTTATTTAACGGATTGGCTTTTATTCAAATGCACTATATCGATTATAATTGAAAAATATATTATTCAATAATAATTATAAAAATTTGAACGATTATTTGAAATTTTTTAATTAACGATTTTACCCGTAAGTAAAAAAAAAATTTGTTATCAATTAGAAAGAAGAAAAAAACTGCATTCAATTTCAAATACTCATTTTTTCATGAATCCATAAACATTAAAACATAATCACGAACGTTCAGAAGACGGAAAAAAGAAAAGAAAAATAAGATGTAGAAGAAACCAACGGGACGAATCTTAAAGAAAGGAGAGCAACTCGAATATGAGAGAGAGAAAGAGAGAATGGAAAGTCTGAACAGATTTCTCGTTATACCGTGCGAAGTCACGTTTACGTTATCAATCAAGAAGCTGTCACGGCCAGAGGCTTACACTGTCGTCTAGTCACACGATACATAAATATCTATATACATAACATATATATACACGTATATGTATGTCTTATGTATACATATTTTGTCGTTTCGACATATACCTGAGCGCAGAGCGAGTGTCTCCTTTCGCGTGTCGAATATACATTTATGTCGCGTTCCAGATTTCCATCGCGCTTCCTTTTGTTCGACTTGTCGGAAAAATAAGTGATTTTGAGCCGCTAAGAAAAATTTTATATGCTTGCTGTAGGTAAAATGTTAATTTAACAAATCAGAATTTTTACAGTTGGAAAATTTAATACGAAACTTATAACTTACGGGTATAAGAAAGAATTTGTGTACAGTATTTCGTGCGCCGTTTACACAATGTAATTAAATACAATATTATAGTCGTGGCATTTAAAATATACATTCTAAAATTCAAATTTTCATCAAGGCGGAAAAATTTTTCTTCGCCCATGCATATTTATGAAAAAGCCGTTATTGATAAACTCTAACTTCGACAAATATTTATCGATGCTACGTAGCGAATAAAAAGTAAAAATCAAGAAAAGAAAAAAAGAAAATAACCATCGCATATTTTTTACACACGTATACGTGACGCAGCAAAAACGAAAAGCGCATTTTTATTCTTACCCATACAACGAGTTTACCAACACTAATGGCCGTCTCTCTAGCCTCTCGGTGCACAGGAAAAGAAAAATAGAGATAGAGAGAGAGAGAGAGAGAGAGAGAGAGAGAGGGAGAGAGAGAGACGTCAAGGTCCTTGAACTCAGGGCATACACCTTTCCGTGCGTCAATCATTTCCACACCTTCGAGCTATTCTGATTGATTGCACTTGCACACACAGCTAGCGGAGCTTTTCGACTTTGAAAAATAAAAACGCGAAAGTGAGAATTACTCGGGAATGACTGTGTACTTTTAAAAAGTCGCTCTTTCGCGAGAGATCGATGAAAAAATTCCTTGGATAAGGTTAAAACTTCTTGCTTAAGCGATATGTTGAAAGACGCGGTTCGCTAACGGAAATTTATCACCGGAAGTTTAAATTTTTTTACTTTCTTAGGCTTATAAATAATTTTTAATCGATTCTCTTATTGTTAACATAAATTTAACTTATTATTATTTATCATTTTTTATTTTTATTAATATTCTTCATACTTTTAAGAATTTAACAATAAACTATTAACATATTTCATGTGGATTATTGGATTTAATATTTCAAATATTATAAAAAAAATGTCTTCTCAATATCAATTATACTTATCCACATATACATCTCTTATTCTTTCGCCTTTCGTTTCCTTCATTCCCTTTCTAAACTTTGATTCTCGGCAACATAGTGTGCGCGAAAAACATACACACATGTATACTTGCGTGCATACATTGTATAGCTCTTGCTGCTATACTTACACGTGTATTACTACGTATAACTAGATGAGTTATGCATTATGACACGAACCGACACATCATGCGCAGAGCCACGGCCGCGATAACGTGCTTAGATACAGAAAGGTACGGCGAATGAACACGAATAGAAAGAGAGAGAGAGACAGACAGACAGACAGACAGACAGAGAGAGGCAGACAGGGAATGAGTGAGTGAGGTCAAACAAAGCCGAACACAGCGCTGGGCTGACCATTTGGATTCAAATTTTAGCCGATTGTAATTTAGACACAAAGTATTTTGTATTTACACGCGTGTAATGGCGATAGAGAAAGAGAGAGAGAGAGAGAGAGAAAAAGAAAGAGAGAGAGAGAGAGAGAGAGAGACAGGTAGAGATCGGTAGAGGAACAGAGAGAAAAAGGGAGAATGAAGACCAGAGAATTTCGGTTGTGATACACGTACTTGTTACGGTTGTGCTCGCGTATACATGTAAATTTATTTCTTTTTCTGGTTGCTCGTATTTTTCTCAATGCATTAAAATGTAATAGTTACTCGTTAAAATGAAATCGTATCGTTGATATTATGATTTTTATGCAATGAAAATGATACGTTAATTTTAAATGAAGAGATATTTTTTACAAATATGTATGAAGAAATAAAGAGTAATTATGTTTGATCCAATTGAATTGGAAACACACCGAACTAAGGCATGCGTTATTATTGTGAATGGATAATTATTAAAACGAACACAAATGATGTCATTATTTGTGTAATATTTTATGTCACTGTTATCTGTTATTTAATTTTATTAATATTATCAAACATGACATTTAACGATAAAAAGCTACATTCTTATTTTACAAGGTAAATTTACTGCTTTTAATACATTTTTTTTTTTCTTCAATTTATTAACTCTCACAAGATTTAATTTTCTTCAATAAGAATAAAATCAAACTGTAATATATTATTTTAATTCTGCTTCTTGTTACAAGATAATTACTAATTATTAATAAATTATCTATTATTATGATAAGCAAATTTAATCGTGTAATCCTAGCTACTATTTCAAGTAGTAACAGTCAATATATAGTCCGTCTAAGTCCAAACGAGCATAAATTGATAATTATGAATTAAGTATCCGTACCAAGCTCTTGCACAAAGTCACATTATGCATTAACGTCTAAGGCATTCGCAGTCCTATTTGCCCGTACTACATTATAATTATTCTGACGTACACTTGAGAACTCGTGTCCACTTAATTAGCCCCCGTAGAGTTCTTTATAAAGTCTAAGTATCGAATTCTTGATAAAGTTTGAGTATCTTTGTGTTCTAAACGTATAGCATTAGTTTCTAAAATATGTCATTTTTTGACGAAACTGGTTCTTTCTCGATGAAAAAGAGGGCGCGTAAGACCAGTAAGCAAGCCGCTTTTATAAGAGTCGTTCGTGTATTAGTTATTTCGTCGAGGGTGATTGAAACACCGCCAATCGAAATTTAAGCATTTTTACACGAAAGTAAGCATTGGCTGATAGTTGTTTAATTTTTTGGAACCCATCAGTAATTTTATGCTTCTTTAAATTTAATTTAAGTATCTATTAAAGTATTTGGAGTAAGGCTACGTATTATACTCAAATTTTCGAAGAGAAAAAAAGAGCAAATGAGAGAGTTCGTTATATTGCGTAATTTGAACGATTAGGTGCACGAATGCACTAATTGGAGAAAGGTCTTAAGTACTGGCTGGATATAGTTGGAAAGTGAATTTAAAACAAACATCGGGGCGAGCCGCGAGGCGCGTCTCGAGTGCTCGGTTTTATACACCACGGCTCATTTCCTCGGGCGCTAAAAATAATATATTTGCGTCCGAGTACGTCTGACGCGTGAGTTTCGTCTTGCTCTTTTTCTTTTCTTATTTTTAGATAATGATAATGTACTTGCTAGTTACAATAAATAAATTAATGATTACTTAAGCGTTTGGAAGTTAAGTGAAAGATTACTCGATTATTATAATCGGAATTTATGAATCGATAACAATGATTTGTTTAAATAATTAATATAATCGATGAAAGAATTTTGAAAAAATTATTGAAATATTACTTTTTAATTATAAACGAGTAAATTAATTTTTCATTCTCACCAAAAAATTTTACATCACATATAGTCAAGACAATAGTACGGAAAATTTAATCCTTATCAGTACCAAAATACTGTCCCCCATATATCAGAAAACATACAAGTTACACTTTTCATATCATGAAAATTTCAACTTTGCATCTCGTTTAAAAAATTAAATCGAAATCCTTTCTTTCGGTCCAATATTTCTCCTTTACTCTTTTTCTCCTTACTCTCCCCCTCTCTCTCTCTCTCTCTCTCTATCTATCTCTTTTTCTCATCCTCTTGCGTTACCCTTTCTCTTACGGGAACGGGGTATAGCCGAGCCCGGGATTATTGCCGAGCAAATAGAGCGTGGAAAACTTTTCATTCGCATATACGCGGCGAGAGAAAAATGCGCAATACCCCGTGCGCATAAAACGCAGAAAAAGAGAATGGGTGAAAAAGAGAGAAGGAGAAAGAAGAGAGTGAGAGAGAGAGAGAGAGAGAGAGAGAGAGAAAGTAAGAGAGACAGAGAGATATTGTGAAAAAATGCAAAAATAATCCGCAGATGCGAGCGACTCGTTTGCTTTCCTCGTGTAGGCGTACCTCGCGCTACGGCCTCAAATCGGAAGTGTGTATAGGTGTTTGTATGATGGAGAGTAGAAGTGCTTTCGCGGATATTATGTATGAAGTCTTATGCGAATGAAAAATATCTATCTTTACGGTGATGTCTTGCTTCTGCCCGTGAGTGATTTTGTATTTAACGTTTTCGGGCTTTCGAAGAATACATTGTAAAAGGTTTTTGCACTTTACAACGATGAAGTATTGATTTGGATTCGGAACTTTGAAGAAAACGAGGAATTATCGTTCTATCTATATTTTTTCCTTTTAAATATTAAATATCTTTATTTTATTGAATTATGGCATAAAAGATTGTATTTTTTTTTGTTAAAATTTAAAATAAAATTAAATCATTAAAAATTCGCGAATTTGCATAATGAAAATCAATTATTGAAATAAATATCGCGCCGTTTTTCTTAGCAAAATCAATAACTTACATAAAATAATTGATATAAATCACAATTAATAATTCATATATTATACAATATAAGTTTCACTAATGATTTGAAAAAAATTAAAGAAAGACAAGAATAACAATTTTATACATCTGCAGTTAACAAACTAATAAATTTCATCAAGCTACAATCACGTCGTATATTTGGAATAGGCATCGTAAAATAAAAAATAATAAAATCGTTACCACATACGTTCAATTTTACTCGTAAATACCGTACGAACTGTGCGTTCTCGGAAAATAAATTTTCATCAAAAATACAAAAATTTCTTTTGCCGTGAACAACAGTCGATGACAACCGATAGAAAGAGAGAGAGAGAGAGAGAGAGAGAGAGAGAGAGAGAGAACCAACGAGCGAGCGCGCTACCATTAGTCGAAAACAAGTTGAGTAAATACACGAGCTGTGCAATAGTTCATCAATCTCTGCTTTTCATCGTTTTTTTCGTTTAGCTTTCTCCCCCCCTCCCCTCCTCTCATCCAGTCTCTAGCGTGTAATTTTTCACTTGCGGTGTTTATAACTCGATGTTATTGAACCGGTTTGTTAATGTATAACTAAATAATGTAAATTTTTTTATTATTCATACGACATTCCTAAAAAATAACAATCGTACGTTCAAATTTTTTTTCTCTACGTTTTTTTTTTTTTTTTATTTTTAAAATTTAATAAAATATTTTTTTTTTTTTTAATATTTATTATTTGAAAATGTGTTATATAAATATACGTACAGCCATTTTTAAAGTAGGTCAACGATGAATAATAAAAGGAAAATAAAAATGAAAAATATGAAAAAATATATAAAAAATCGATAATTTAATATATTTTATGAGTTAGGTAAAAAATAAATGTTTGAAAAACTCACTAGCTTCGCTATTCGTCTATTTCGATATGCATATTTGAAGTTTAATGTAACTATCCAAGTAAAAGTATGTTATCATCTATTATATAATCTTTACAAGTTTTATTCGTTCGTGCAAACAAACTTTTAATTTTTTCCATTTAACGAAGTTAATGGAGATAGAGGTTAAAGAACCTTCGTAAATTACGTAAGACAGTTTTCGTACTTCCTATTTTCTCTCTCTCTCTCTCTCTCTCTCTCGTTAGTCTTGTGTAATATCCAGAACATTATAGTCAATGTATAACGGTTAATCAAACTGACAAATTGACAGTTGTACACCGAATCGCTTGATTATTCTGTTAAAACAACGTTAATACGTTCAGGTTGCGGCTGAAAAATATTTTATAATTACGTTAAACAATGGCATAATTTGAGCTGTGTTAATTTATGAGTGAAATAATTAATAATGCGCCGCGAAGTATACGCGGAGTTAAGAAAAGTTGGGACGTTTCTATAAAATAAACTTTACATTTAATATAATATAAGATTTCAATTTATGTTCAAGTTGCTACTGGTATTATATAACTTAATTGTTAAATAAATAAATTATCTATACTACATTAATTAAAAATTTTTATTTTATATATTTAAAATAATATTTTTATAATTGAAAAGGATTAAAATGTAATTTTGAGGATAAAAAAAATAAAATTAATTTTAATTTGAGCATAATTTTTCACATAAAATATTGGAAATAAAATGTTTGAAGAAGTAATAATTTAACTTTAACAGATAAAGCAAATTTGATTTTATTCCTCTACATTATCATTTGTTTGCATTTATAACAAATTTTTTTTGCTTTAAAAATTTTTTAAAAACGTTAAAAAATTTTTAAAGCAAAAAAAATTGGAGATTTGGAGAAAAAATTTTTTAAAAACGTTAAAAAATTTTTACATAAAAATTGAAAAGTTTATTTGAACAATAGCTTTATTATCAAAATTGAATAATTAAATTATAATGGTCTTATTTTTTAGATATTTATTTTTCAAGTAAATCAATAATTTTGCTATTTCATAGTTTATAAAATTATAAATATTTCACTTTATACAAAAATGTTGATAATTAATATTAAAGTCGATAAAAATTCTAATACTAATTGGATTATTAAATAAATTGTACATGAAAAATTCTCGATACAACTTATCAAAAAGTCAGCTTACACTCGGGCGCTTCGGAGCTGCTAAAAAATTGAAAATACACTCGAAGAGAAGAACTTCAACTCTGAAGAAGTAAAGGAAGAAGAGAAAGAGGAGGTGGAGAAATAGGAGAGAGAGAGAGAGAGGGAGGAGGGAGAGCGAGAGAAGGAAATTTTTTCATTACAAAAGAAAAGAAAAAGGATGTGCTATTCGGACCGACGGCCTTGCACCGACGACAATTTCGTTCTCTTTCCCTTTCCACCTTCGTCTCTTTAGCCTTTCTCTCTCTCTCTCTCTCTCTCTCTCTCTCTCTTGGACACTTACACAATCTCGCACCGTTTCCTCTTACCCTTGTCATTTTCGCTCGTAGCCGACTCTCTCTCTCTCTCTCTCTCTCTCTCTCTCGCGCGCGGCGACGGCGGCAGCGGCGGCGACGGCCCCCCATTTTCCGTCCTCCTTTTCTGTCCTTCTGGCAGAGCAGCGTCCGTGTGGAGAGCTCCTCGACCGATTTATCGCGCGTGCCTTTTCTCGAATTCCTTGCCTCTGGTTTCACCCTTCTCCTCTACTCTTATTCTCTCTCTCTCTCTTTCTCTCTACTCATACCACCACCGCCGTTCTCTCTCTCTCTCCCGTGCAACCCGCCGTTGCTGCACTTACAGCCTTTCCAATGAAATTTTAGCGAAAAAGGCGAGGGGCCAAAAGATTCGATTACGCGAGAAAGAGAAAGCCGCGAATCATAGATCTACTGGTGTGTGAATTCGCTCGGTGCATTATTCAGTGCGGCAATGTATTTTGCCGAGGGAGAGAGAACAGTGCACGGCGAGCGAGAAACGGGAAAAGTTTTACGAAAGACAATGTTGAGAGCGAGTCGATATTTTTTGCTCGGTTATGTATGTGTATATACATATACGTATACATCAAAAAGAAAAAAAGGAAAATTTTGTTGCGTGAATCAAAAGTTGGTGGAATATGTTGGTATATACATGTACAAATTTACGTGATGGTAAAAGTAGGTTAAAAAATAATATGTCTCGTTGTAGAATTTATAAAAATGTTGTTTGAAATTATTTTTAATGAAATATTGAATATTGAATTTTAAAACTTTTGTTGCCACATCGAGCTGTACGAGTATACTTTATAACCATTAATTAATACACGGGGAAATATTTAATTATAAAAATTAATTTATTTCTTCAGTTATTAGTTTTTTCTTTCGTTCTTTAATAGTAATTATTAACCGAACTGCATTATTAACCGAATAAAGATCAATTTTGCGATATATTGTAGAGAGAAGAAAAATAATAAAAAAACGTCAAAGTAGAGACAAAAGCACAAGAGGCGCAAAAGCATAAGCCTAAATTTACGTTGCGAAATAGGTTCGCATATACCATGAGCGCGTCGAGTTTAATGTCGCGTCGCGGATGGCAATTCATAATACGAAACGGCCAATATGAGAGCCGTCGTGCCATAATCCCTCGCCTTAATACAGCTGACAAGTGCGATGTTTGGCCTGAGACTCATTCGACTCGTATGTACGCTCGAATGCATATTTCACACGCGAACAAACAACGCAACCTTTCGCCTTCCCATATTCTCGCTTTCTCAGTTTCTCTTATTATTTCACACCTTTTAATGACCTTTCTTTTTTTTGTTTTTTGTTTTTTTTTTGTTTTTTTGTTTTTGTGCAAGTAGCGCGCTCTTTTGTCCGATCTACGTTCCTTATGCTTTATGATTGTACTCTTATATATGTTTATTCTTCATAGATGGAATTAAAGGACAAAAGAATATAGATATAAAAAGTAACGAGAAGAAAATGAGGGAGGACAAGAGAAATAGCATGAGAGAGAGAGACAGTAAGTCTTTTGAAGCGCGTAGCCCATTATATAAAAGGCAAGTGCAAAATGATAAGACGCAGAGAGCGGCAAAGAGGAAATAAGACACGAGGGAAAAGCGAAGAAACTAAGGAAGACAAGCTGCCAATGGTAGGGTGCCGTTGTCGCTGCAGCAGCGGCCGTTGGCGCAACGCGATTGTCACTCAGTGCGCGTACGTACAGGGCCTGAGGGGACGCCTCGTCGGTAAAGTAAGCGAGCGCGCGAGTGTAAAGCTCGTGGGAAGGCCGTCGATGACTGGACCGGGGGAAACAGAAAGAGAGAGGGAGAGGTATGTAGTTCGAGAGACACGTGCGAAGAATAAGGTAAGAGGTTACACGCCGGTTTCTTGTACTTTTTCTTTCACCCCAACGGCCTTTGATGCGAGGACGATGAACGAAGAGGAGATGCGAAAATTAAACGAAGGAATATTGCCCATCGAGGAGAGTTTTAGTTTCTTTTTTTTTTGTTTTTTGTTTTTTTTTTCTTTTTTTTTGTTAGCGATGCAAGGAATAGTTTTTGATCTCTTTTTTTAGATTATGAGTCACTGTAGAACGATGCTTGTTTAACCTCAAAGGAGAAGATTTAACGATCACTAGTACGCTTTGCAGAAGTTCTCGACTAGTCTTTCGGTGAAACATGAATAAGAATTTCATCTAACGTGACGACTGAGACTAATATTTCATTGACATATAATGTTAAACTATTATAAAGAATAAATAAATGATGGCTTGCTCGTAAATACTTGTATTAAACGTTCGAAAGATTTCTGTATATTCGTATGCGCGTCTGGACACACTCGGTATTTTCTACTCATCGCATTCAAATTTCTGACATTGCTATATTGTAGTTATATAAGTTGTTATTATAAATTTTTATTAACTTATATTATTGTGTGACATATCGATGTACGTAATATTTTATTTGAATTATTGAAATAATTGCTTAATCAAACTGATTTAATAGTATCATCATCTATACAATTATTACAAATTATCATTAAAGCAGGTTAAACTATCCTTAGAAAAAGTGAAAAGCTCTAGCAGTCATTTTTTTTTTTCACAAATCTGCAACGCCAGTATAAACGACAAGCCGTCCTTGTTTTCACCTTCTAATTCTCCGTCATCTTTTCCTTTACAAGTCAATCATTTTGTCACTTATCTTAAAAATTCTGTCTGCGTTTTCAGCCTCCTTTCTTCATTCCCCCCCTTTCCTCTCTCTCTCTCTCTCTCTCTCTGTCTCGTATCATCATGTGAGACAAAGCCGTTGATCGCATTGGGAGTCAGAAATCCCATCTTCCCACGTGACAGTTACCGGTACATCGTTCGCGCGTATGCAAGGCTGCCAAAACCGGGAGGGGGAGACTCGATCGCAAAGGAGGGTTTGGATATTTTATGCGGATTCGTGTCGAAAGTGGATAGCGGTGCTGTACCTCGAGCACGAGAAATATTTCATTGCGATTTGTGCTTAGCGCTTACGCTCGCGTGAACTATCGACAAGGTAATATAATCCATTCGAGGTAAGTTTCTCGCTTCGAGGAATAAAGAAATTAGAATCGTGAAGTATGAGTTTGTAGTAACGAAGATTTTTTAAAAAATATTCAGTTTGATAAATGATAAAAAATTTCAGTGGGCGAACGATATTTATTTCAAATAAATATTTACTGTTTATGCTGAGTTTACTTGAAACATATAAAATAATATCAAATTATATAAAAATATTGAAAATAATAAATATTTTAGAGATAAATATTAACTATTGAAATGGTTCTGTTAAGTCAAATGAAAAACTTTTTAATTTTCATTTGCTTAGCACAAATCATTGATATAATGTTAGTAAAATAATGAATAATTAATTATAATAAGAGCATAAAAGTATAAAAGCTAGGAGGGGAAAAGTGTCGAAGCATCAAAAATTAGCTCGATATCATGAAAAGATAACAAATTCCATTTACCGAATGAAAAAGGCAAAGTAGTGAAAGCTCGCGAATAGAAAAAGATCGTGAATATATTATTCAAATGGAAAGAAAAAAGCGACATGAGCAGTAAAAGCGTAAAGAGAGAAAAAGAGAGAAGATAATCGATTTCGTGGAGAAAGACTGGCAACCATTAAGCATTCATGGAATCTCATCCTAATATACGTTAGGAGCTTCGTTTAAAACCGACCATTCGACAAACCCTCGTATTTTCGGCTGTAGTTTTCCTGTACCCAGTGTTAGTTCTCTCTCTTTCTCTATCGCTCTCTCTCTCACGGCTCGATTCATCATCCTGTGAACGTCGACGATTAAGGGAAATTCCTGGCGTCTCATTATCAAACGTGAAACTAATCGCGTGCGGAGGATTTCTTTTTTCTTTCTTTCTTTTTTTTTCTTTGAAAGGATTTACGTGAGTGCCATGATTTATATGCGTTTATTGAAGATAAACAACGTTGAAAAAAACAAAATAGATTTATGTACTTATAATTTGTCTGTTCTACTTTTAAATAAATGTACGACTGCATCATAAAATACGTTATTATAATGTCTTTTACCAATTTATAATAATTGTAAAAGAATTATTTTATTTTGAAAAATAATAATTTTTATGCGTTGCTTATAACGATTATATTAACAAAATTTAATGTTATATTACTATTGAAAAATTAATTTTTATTATTATTTTTAATTATAAATATCAATCCATTTAAAAGAAATACAAAAACCTTTAACGCATTTAACTGTTTTTGAAGTTCCTTTTTAATGAGTCTCGGACAATCTTCAAAAAAAAAAAAAAAAAAAAAAAAAACCGTTAATTCAAGTTAAATAAATTTATAAAATTCAAAAAAACATCGTATAATAATTTTCAAGTTCTATTTAAATTTTCAGTGCAATTATTCACAGTAAGATAAAATCTGAAAAATAAAAGGGATCAGTAAAGACAAAAGTACTTGCACTCTTCCGTTTCTTTGTTGAATATAGCGATATCTTTTGTTTCTTATTTATTGCAGCTCGAAAATTCCTGCTGGCTTACCGGGCAAATGAGATTATTATCCTTGTAAGTTTCGCTTTTTCAGCTTTTTATTTATTTTTGCCACGATTCTGGTGTGATGTTTGTAAGCGTAAATGATAATTTTAAGTGAATTTTTGAAAACTAAACAAGGCTACCGTCTGTTAAAATCTTAATTATTTCAGATTTAGATTGAAATTTGGTTTTTGATTTGTTTAAATGATACAACCATTGTGTAGTAATGTTTATTCTGTTTGTTATGATAATGTAAAAGATCTTTTCTTTTTACCGATGTTATTGATAAAATTTATTTTTTATTTATGTAACATTACACATATTATTTAAAACAGTAATTAACACTAAGAATGTTATTCAATAACATTAAATTATGTTTTAATGTCCATAATTTCAAAAATTATTTACAACGCTCAAAAAACAATTAGAAAATAACCTTATCGTAGCCTTATATTTATAACATGTTTGATTTTCCGAAAGTCTAGGGGTCAGGCATTTTTGTTGTTAGGTGTAATAGTGGCTTCCCTACGAAAGAATTGTGAAAATATCCATCGATCCCTTTTTTCCCTCTCTCTCTCCCTGCCTCCCTCTCTCTCTCTCTCTCTCTCTTTCTTTTTGAGATAAATCAAGAGAGATGGAAGAATGGGTAATCGCGAAGCCGGTGCACACGTTAATCCAGGGAAAGAGCCTTCCGATCGCCGGGAGCGTCGACGTCCGCACCGGATAAAATCACGGAAAGTTTTCACGTAGCCAGCGAGTGATGGTGGTCAGGAGAATTGGAAGAGAGTCAGAGGGAGAAAGAGAGAGAGAGAGAGAGAGATAGAGAGAAGGATGAATAGAGAGAGAGAGAACGCTTAGAGCAACTGCGTATAATATTCCGCGGTGGTCCGTAACGCATCTCGAATTTTGTTCGTATACACATAGGTACGAAAATACGGTATACTCGTATGTATGTTCGAGCGTACTTGCCTGTGTATGCATACGTAGAACAAGCGAAAGGATAAATCTCGGGATAGAATATAGCAAAACGGAATTCGTAAATATAAAAAGAAGAGAGAGAGAGAGAGAGAGAGAGAGAGAGAAGGAGAGAACTTATTGTATTGATTTTCAGCTTGAAAAATTCACGTATCGCTGCAGTCGGATTTGTTACTTTTATGATCCTTTATTGAAGTTGCAAATTTCACGCGTGCGTTTGCCGCGTGAACCTTTAAGCTCACTCTTATTGGTTTATTTGACTTTACTCTCAATATATATATATATATATATATATATATATATATATATATATATATATATATATATATATATATATATATATATATATATACATACACACACATATTTAACCAGAAGTAACATCTTTCTCGTTTTATATACAACAGTCATATTTTAATAATAGATATACTTTGTGCGGTTTTATTCTACTATGATGGACTAATTGCGTTTACCTCGAAATCAATTCAATGAATCGGAAGAATTTACCGTTGATGCAAACTACGCCGTCTGCATTGAATCGCCATGAAAAATAAACTTTTGTAATTTGTCGTGAATTTATTACGCACAGATTATTAATTATATTCAAATAAGATATCCTAAACATAGCAAATGAAAATTGACACCATCGAATACCAATAATGATTTTTAAGATAATTATTAATTTCCATGCTGTCTTTTAACAATCATTTTAGCAATATAAGCATAAATCATTTATCAAAAAATTAAAAAAAATCTTTATTCTCGCAATTTTGGAAAGGTCGATGTCAAATTTTATCCCATTAATGCCCAACCAATTCCAATGCGAAATTCCAAGGGTGATTTTTTCACGAAAAATAAAACCCACCGTAAAATATCTCGAAGGCTCGAGCGCGGGAGAAGAGAGCAAAAAAAAAAAGTAAAAAAAAGGACATAAAACAAAAAGTCGAGGTTGCTCGCAATCTCGCTATTGATTGCTCCAAGCGCGCTCGAGAGAGAGAGAGAGAGAGAGAGAGAGAGAGAGAGAGAGCCGTGGAGAGTAGTAGTAGCAACGGGATCGGAGAGAGTGTAAGCGCGCACGGACGCGTCTATTTTTGGAAGGATGCGAGGAGAGAGCAGCAGCACACGACTCGTGCGCGTGCCCGTAACGTTAAAAGAGCTGCATGGAAAGCGAAGGCGGGCCGTTCGTGTCTAACTAGCGCCGTCTCTCTTTTTGGATTTTCGGCTGTGTGAGTGATTTGTCTATCTGTGTGCTTGCATTTTCGGTTTTTGTTTTTCATCTTTGTCTTTATTTATGTTTTGTTTTTCACGTTCAAGCTACCGGTTAAAAGCGTATACAAAAAAAAAAAAGAAAAAAAAAAAGAAAATGTAAAATTTTGCACAGTCACGTTAATGAACGAAATGAAATGAAAAAATGTTTTTCATGAAATTAAACTTAATCAATGCTTTAGAAACTTAGAAATTTATCAATTTATAAGTAAACTTACATCAAATATAATATTTCACAACAGTTAATACGAAACGAAATGCAATAATCTTAATCTTCTTTTAACGATGTACATGAGGTCATGTTACTGAAACGGTAATTTAAGATTTGGCCTTAATCGCAATCTTATAACAACTTAATAATCATCAAGTATCATTAATCTATATTGAAAAGCAATTATTAAAGAGATCATAAATTTAATCATTCATTTAAACATCGAACATCGTGTGTAAGCCAAAGAAAATTTTTTGTTTACGTAAGTAGACGAACATCTCTTTTCATCTCTCTCTCTCTCTCTCTCTCTCTCTCTCTCTCTCTCTTTCTCTTTTTTTCACACACATACACGCATACACACATACGTACAAACACACAGCCCCGCTCTTCTGCTTTCAACTCTTACGCTATCTTCGTTGCCTAATTAGCGCGCAATTTATCATGCCTCCCTTTTCCAACTCCCCTCTCGTCTAATCCTACCCCTCTCTTCCTTTGTTCCACGACGTGTCAGTGACTCGTGTTCAGCTTGCCGCCGCGGGGCGGTAACACTTCAACGCCACGGCTGCTGTTGCTGCGTTATCGATATGCCTATATATTTTTACATACGTTTACCCTTTAGCCGTTTGAAAGGATATGTATATAGGATATAAGCTCAAACGATTGTAATTTTCGCGGTCCGATTTTGATATCAAAGTGCGGGCACGGTAATTTAATGCGATACACTCCGCTGTGTTTATTTCTTGCGGCGAAGTAGTTGTTGAAGAGAAAATGGTCGCTGGGCGAATTTTGTGCGTGGATTTTAGGTATACCGTTGATGACTTAGTAATTGCAAGGATACTGGGATAAAAAAAAGGGATGTGTTTAGAAATTTTAAGCTAAAATTTCATGAAATTGAAATTTTGCATAAAGACAATTAACTAAATTTTTCCGATGATAAACACTTAAGAATAAATAAGATATTCCGTACTTTATATTATTTTTAAGAAATTACTTTTACTTTTCGAAAGAACTCGGAAAGTTTTATACGAGAATACAGCTTTGACTCGAAAGTTTTACTCTCTTTCCATTACTTTTTTCTTCTCAAAAGTACATGGCAGAACTAATCTTATTTTTCAATAAAAAAAATCATGGTACATCTTCCAACAAACCTTTAAATAACCCATTATAAATAAACCCTAAACAAGCGCACACACATACACTATAGAAGACACGGTAAAGGGTAAAAAGAGTCAAAGATAAAAGTAAGAGGTAAAGAGAAGCGATGCAAGGGATGCCCAACAAATCCACAGCAAATCCTGACTCTTTCGTGTTCTCTTTCTCGCTTGCGTGTCTCCCGTGTACTTACGCGTCTCGACGTTTGATCATAAATCAAGGATGAGTCAAGGGGCCAAAGTTAATGGGGCCAACGTTCGACGTTAATCTAGATGTGCGCACTCCTCCATTCTCTCTCCTACATTCTACTTTTCTCTCTCTCTCTCTCTCTCTCTTTCTCTCGTTTTTCCTCTCTTAGGAGATCTGCTAAAGCTCGGCAAAAGTTACAGCAGTAGAAGCGAGAGGAAGAGCGAAAGAGAGAGAGAGAGAGAGAGAGAGAGAAGCAAAAACGGAAGCAGATGCGAGCGTGCATTCGAATGCTTATCCTACTGCCTCATCCGAATAACTCGTGCTTTGCACTCTTTTTTTTCTCTCTTATTTCCTCTCTCTCTCTCTCTCTCTCTCTCTCTCTTTCTCTTTTTCTTCAATGCTAGCATCTTGAAACATAGAAAAGCCAATAAATACCAAAATTTACTTTAATTCCGAAGCGTTTTTCCGGATCCGCAAGTGGTACGTGAACTGCAAGGATCTGCGAGTGAAATTATATTAAGAAGATGAAAATACATGCTCTGGTATAGTTACGTTAATTTTTTATTTTGAATCCTATCATTACTCCAAAACTTTAAATTATCAAACTATTGTACGATTTTAAGAAAGTATAATGTACAATATTGTAAACAATTGTTTAAATATAAATAAATAATTTTTTAAATTTTTGAATTGCATTTTGAGTTCTTTGAAAATTTTCTTTACTTATAAAGTAAATTAGTCAGTTATTATTTGAATTCCTTTTAATTTGTTTTAACGAAATACATGTATTAAATAAAACAATTAATTTTAAAACGCAAAATTGAATTTATTTTTTTTAATAATTTACAACGACAATAATAAAGTTGAAAAAAATCGATATAAAATATTAACATTAGTAATAACAATTTTTCGTTAAGCACGAAACAGAAAAATTTTATACATAACCGAGACCACCTAAGCGCTTAAAAATATCGACTCGACGCTCTCGAAGTCAATCAATACACCGCATGCAATTCAACGCTATCGCCACCTGCGAAATAAAAAAGAAAAAAAAAAGAACCCGGAGCTGAGCGAAAATTTAACGGGTCCGAGGTTGAGGCTTAAATGTCACCTAGATAAACGTTCGTCAAAGATATAGAATTCTAAAGCGCAACGAATGATGTCCGAACGAGAGGCTTTAAATACGATATCGTTAATTAATAAAAACAAAAAAAAAAAAATCAAAAGAATAGAAAAAATAAAGGAAAAGAAAAAATATACAGCACGAATGACGAAGCCGTACTGAATCTATATTCTATACTTGATTCCTGTAAGCACTGTTGTGATAAAGATTAGAGAGAGAAAGAGAGAGAGGAAAAAAGGTCCGAATAATATATATAAAAAAAAAAAAAATTATACGATGCGATATACAGCGAACAGTGGAAATGAGATCGATGCAAATTTTTTAGCTAGCTGCTAGGGAGGTTAACGATGGAGCTCAAGTTTTATTTATTTTCTTTATTACACTTCTCTCTCTCTCTTTCTCTCTTTTTTTATTCTTACACACACGCGCGCGCATACACCTACGTATATATTTTTCGTTGCTCGTTCTCTTCGTATAACTTGTTACTTGGACGGTTGGCATTTCGGAATGTAAGAGTGAGCGCGAATGCACTGTATACAAATCATGATTGAATGGTGTTACTCTCACCATTGATAACTTCTTCGCTTTAATTTACCGAAAGATAAAGACGGCGATTGCAAAAATATTATAGAGCCTGATCGTTTTTATCATTCGAAAATTATAAGCGACCTATATTTTGTAATCGATTTATAATTTGGAATAATCTTTTGTTTTATCACAGAGTTTGAGTTTGCCTGTTATGAACAATGTAGTTTGAATGTCGTCTTTATTATTTTCTATTTATCAATAACAATATTATTTTATTAGTACTGAAAAATAATCTATTAATATGTGTTATTTTTAAGAAAATTTATTACCTCGACATACATTAGACCTATCGTTATCACGTGAATTATTCGTTGGCATTGTTTTTACACATACACATATATGTAGCTGCTCGAGAAAACAAAAGTAATAGCGCGTAATCAATCGTTCCCGCATCCACTCCTTGCAAAATCAGCAAAGCCGCGATTACAAAGCGAGCACCGCTGAAGAAGACCAACTAGTGAACGTATATACCATTCGAAGATATGATGATCGTTGTAGGCAAAAAATAAAAGAACGACGCACGTACGGAAAGATAGGACGAGTATCGCGTTTAAAGGTAAAAACAAGAGCCGATCGATCGATGGACCAATTGCATCGGTGTCTCCACGTCGCCTCGAGGTTAACGATGGAAAACTTCTCTCTTTCTCTTGCAGTACTTTTCGCGGCGTTTTCTTCTTTTTTTTTTTTCTTTCCTCTACTTTTCTTTATGTATAATACGTGTTTATAAAAGCGGCTCATAACCTATTGCGCCGGCAGGCGTTTTTCAGATAACTGTAACCGAGAAAAGAAAAAAAAAAAGTAGAGGTTGGGAGAAGTGCTTATTACTCCGTACACCAATGGATGATTTTCTCTCTCTCTCTCTCTCTGTCTCTCTATCTCTTTCTATTCTTTTTTTTTCACTTTCCGTCTCTATTTCCGCAACTCAAAGTGTTTTTATCCCTTTGTCGCACATATACGGGTTACCAACACACAAGCTTCACGCCGCGGAAGTTTACTTGTTCTTTGTGTGCCGGGATTGCAAATGGAGAAAAAAAGTAGAGTAAATGAGAAGGGAAAAAAAAATGGAAAGAGGAAGGGGAGGTGAGAATAACGAGAGAAAAATAAAGGATGTTACACGATCGCTTTAAGCGTGTTTTTATAGTCGGTTAAGCGACAACAATCGCCCGAGTTAATT